>CM076680.1:51247760-51877760 GCA_038501925.1 Xenopus petersii | reverse complement strand
TCCCTGCTAGTACTACATCAGTCATCTCTTGATCTAACATAATCAGGTTAATGTACACATTTTGAGTGTTATTACACTTGCTTCAAATGTCTCAATTATTATTATTCACACATGTTTGTAAAGCAGCAACATATTTTGCAGAACCATATTTCTCTTGTGTCAACTGAGCTGCTAGCCCAGAAGACTTGGAAACGTTGCATTGTGCAGTGTGTCTTTACACATTCGGACTTTTGATGTTGGACTTCAGCTCCCATGATGCTTTAAACCTGCATTATGGGTTGGAGAATGGGAGTTGAAGTCCATCAATGTTTGGGTGAAGAAACACTTCTACAGAAGTTGTGTCCGCTTTATATTGGTCTTTATGGGTCAAGCTGAATTACTGATAGCAGTTATTGAGCGATACATATGTCCTGTCTGTAAACACGAGGCTATCCCCTACAAGGGGATCGTTAAATGGATTTTACAGGGGTTGTTACTTTTTGTATGTTATAGAATGGCTAATTCAAATCAACTTTTCAATTGGCTTTCGTTTTTCTTTTTTATAGTTTTTGAATTATTACTCAAAGCTACAAATGTTTTGTTACATTGTTACTTTTTATTCCTCATCTCATTTTAAATCAATGCGTGGTTGCTAAGGTAATTTGGACCCTAGCAACTTGATTGCTGCACCTGCAATCTGGAGAGTTGTTTAATAACTTAAATACCAGAAATTGATTTTTTTTTTTAAACCAACTGCGAATTGCATTAGAATATTAATGTCTACATCATACTAATAGTTAATTTAAAGGCGAACAACCCCTTTAAATTGAATTTAGGAAAATTACAGGGAAATTTTAGTCCTTGCAAGGTAAATAATTACCAGAACACAGTTAATCCCCTGCATAACATACTCCTGCTGACAAAACAATCACAACAAAGGGAACACGGAGGACAGTGCATACTGGTAATCTAATTATTACCAAAAGGCCAAACCTAGAGTAGCTATAGTTTTCCAGTTAAGTGCAAGAAATAAAGGACCTACATTTTTCCTGATTACAAGAGGCAAAAAATAATGATCCGCACAATCCCCATTCATTCTTTATGCTATGTATCCATAAGTTAATTGAAGCTAAGAATGTGACTTTCTGCCTTGTATGTTGCATGCTACAGTCTTCTGCTTATAGGTTTGAAGTGGTAAAACATTTTTGTCCTGTTTGAAGTGTTAACATATGGATTCCTTAGTAATTAGAACATGTAGCCTTTGATTTTTTAGGTCACTTCCAACCACTTTATTATGACATATGCACAGCTAGAAGAATAAAGACTAGGGGCATATATTGTTAAACTCTCTTAAAGGATACATCTGAGCCACCAAGGCAGAAAATAGAAATGGACAGACAAACACTGCTTTCAATACCAATACATATACAAATAACTTGTAATGATGTATTGTTGCTTATAATTGTGTTTTCTTTTACTAGTCAAAAAATTATTTTTGGGCTTCACTTATCCTTTAAATAAAACTCAGATCAAGCTCAGGTCCTTTGTGTACCTTTACCTTTCTGTTTGTGCCTGTATGTTATACACCCACTTAGATTGTAAGCTGTATGGGGAGAGCAGGGACTTTTTTCCTATTGTGTCTCTTACCACAGGCCACTTAACTCTATATACCTATTTATATATTATGTTGGTCTTCCCTGTGTAATGTGGGCCATATAATATCTACCATGGACAACCCTGTTGTACAGAAAACTACACTAGTGTCATTGTGTATGGTCCTTTGGTGGTGATTCCGATCACAATCAATTACATTCATGCACCTAAACGTGGGGAGCGTGTTGAGTGTGTGAAACGTATCACAACAAACACCTCAGTGTCAGACTCTCCACTGAGGAATGCAATAAAGCATAATGGAACCTCACATGCCATTTTAGGAAGACTGTATTTTGTAGCTGGAATAGAAAAATCTGCAGAGAGGCAGCCGAAAAGGCGTGTGTTCTGCTGCATATAGTGTAGACGCTCATAGAATATATAACACAATGTTTGCCCCAGGTCAAGTAGCTTAAGTTAACAAATCAAATGTTTGCTTTCAGCAATACAGTATACCTGAACTAGTAAGTGATGCCTGTTGAGTGCAATAGGTTAATGAAAATGTTATAGCTTTTATTACGTTACCCACATTTACTGAGCCTTCCTAATACAGAAGGTATTCACTTGCCTCTTGCTGCACACATAGCACTACTGAAAACCAAAAATAAAAGACTTTAAGCTTCAATGGTATGGACAAGCAAAATGACTTGCTTCTTCTACCCCAGTGACAGAATTTATTTGAAAGAGGCCTTTGTAGTTGGCTTCCGAGTAAGGGCTAGAAACCGTCTTATTTCCTACCCAATTGTGCTGACCCAGGAGGATACAGCTGGGCATTACTTTCATACATGACAATGTTATAGGAGCAAAGGAAGGGACGTTTTAATCTTAAAAAAAATATGTAGGTTTTGTTTTGTTACTACTTCAGCTAAAAGTGGAATTTATAGATACTCCCACCAAGGTACCCCTGCACAGGTAATCTTCCACATACAGCCCCTTTTGACTTTGTGCCTTGTTTGTTGTGCACTATAGTCTTTAGGTCGTATGTTTGAAGTGCTAGAACATTTTTGACCATTTTGAATTGTTAGGATAATGCCACGGGGGGGGGGGATCAATTGGCATCCACTCCATCTCCATCTCAGACATATCTTCCCTCTAGAGTTTATGTTACTGTGCATTTTGCCTTAAATTGAGATTCATTTTAAGCGCATAAAATGCTGGAAGGAAATGTTAGAAAATAAATACATGGGCTTTTCCAAGTTGCTTATAGGTTAAAAGGTTGTTCACCTTTGAGTTCACCTTTGAGTTACTAAAGTATGACATAGAGAGCGATATTCTGAGACAATTTGCAGTTGGTTTTCATTTTATTATTTGTGTTTTTTGAGTTATTGAGCTTTTTATTCAGCAGCTCTCTAGTTGCTAGGGTCCAAAGTACCCTAGCAACCATGCTTTGATTTGAATAAAAGACTGGGATATGAATAGGAGAGGGACTGAATGGAAAGACGAATAATCAAAAGTAGCAATACATTTGTAGAGGCATAAAGATCATGTTTTTTAAATGGGGTCAGTTACCCCTATTTTAAATCTGGAAGTTGAAAGAGTCCAAAGAAGGCAGCAACATATTAAGAAACTATAAAAAATAAATAATGAATACCAATAGAAAAGTTGCTTAGAATTGCTATTCTATAAAATACTAAAAGTTAAGTTGGAGGGCTGCAAAATGACTTTGAATCTCATAAAATATGGTTGCATATTAAGTAAAGCTGAAAAAAGATTCAATTTGTTCAATTCTTTAGAGATTCTACATTTTTAGAACAAAATGTTATCTGGTATAGTGCACGAGTTTTGCTTTGCTTTGCTCTTAAATAAGATGTTATTAAATAAAACATATTAGGGTGATGATATATATATTTTCTTAAGGGTAAATTTATAGGGATTTGAAGTCACGCGTTCATTGGAGAAGCTCCACCTTAGAATGTAGAAATGTAGAACAGTAATGTGAAATTCCTACTCTATTTACTCAGGTGACAGGCCTCGGTTGCTCTAGGAAAACATTTTATTTCAGAGGTGACCTGACAATAAACAATAAGCCCCTTGGCTATGAATTTATGTTTGCAGTAAATTTTTTCTACAAAAAAAACCCATGAAACTGTGAATATACTATGGATTGTCCCAATGTTTTTCTGACTCTGTTTTGTTACATGAATTATTCTGTGCCTCTATGCAGTAGCGTAACTACCGGGGGAGCAGGGGGTGCGATTGGGCCAGGGCCCGCACCCCTACAGGGCCCTCCGGCAGCTTGCGCATCACTGACTTCTTCAGTGTTTCCGGTGGTACGGAGGGGGGCAGGGGCCTGGCTGCACGTCCCGCTCCAGGGCCCGCCCCCCTCTAGTTACGTTACTGCTTCTGTGTTGGGCTGAAGACTTGGGCTAGGTCCAGATGATACGGACTCTCCACAGGCGGAGATTCCACTGGCCATTGCCCCCCATCTATTTGCAGGTAGGGGGGCTTTTGGCGGAAAATGCAAAATTACATGTTTCTGTGCCAAAATCCACCATGTGCAGATTATCGGCCTGTGTTTCTCCACTGTCGCCTGGCCCTAGACTTAGAGGAGGCCCGTTGAGTCTAAAATATCCTAGTTATAAAATATAGGGAATTTCTAATGGAATATAAGATGTATCCTTGCTAGTGAAGCAGATCACATTTGTCTTATCTTACTGGTTTAGCCAAGATATATTGTGTGTGTTAAGTGTAGTAGCGTAGTCCCGTAACTTGAGCTACTATGCCTCAGTTTGATCAACATGATAGACACAGTTTTTTTTAGAGCTTCTGACTCTGTAGGCTCCTTCTGGAAATGGTGCCAGACATGAGCCGACTAATATGGTAACTTACCAATCGGCCTGCCCAACAAAGGGACTAATGTAGTATGAGTGGCCCCTTTTCTATTGTTATGTTAGTTCTGAGCAACTGCTGCCTGACAAATACAGTTTTTAAACAGGTACGGCTAGCGTTAGTCTGTATTTTTTACAGTTTCATAGCCTAAATGTGATCATTTGTGTTAATATATATTGGTGACTAAGGTTCTTTAAAGGTATGGCAAACTATATCAGACATGTGGGAAGACCCGGAGACAATCCTTTCATTTTTAGTTTACTTTGTCTTCACAAATGGCTGAGAATATTGGAGCAAATTCTCTTGGTGTTGTTAGAAGGGCAAACTGTTTTTGTATATTAGCTGATGATCTGGGGATTCAGATGACACTTGCCCCAACACAAAACTTCTTCAATTTCAGTTTGAATTCCTACTTATTGTTCAAATTTCTGACTGGTGCTTGGTAACAGATTGAGTAGCTTTGTTAGGCAAAAGACAGTCCTAAGAAATCAGAATCCAATCGATTCCAGCATAGATTTTGAAAGGTCATCTGTGACACATCTTTCCAGCAATTACATGTGGTCAGAGATTCAGCAGGAAAGACAAGTTACTGGAGCAGCATCCCAAAATAACAAAACATGGTTCATGGAATAGACAGCTGCTATAGTAATGGTTATGTCTGGGAGCCCACTGGGGCCAGGTCTATCTTTCCACTTTTGGCTTTCATCATGAGTGAACTATTAGACAGGGCAAAGATCATTGTTCGTACATAACGGCAAACCACAGAAGTTTCACCCCAGTCTTGTCAGCAAGATATTTATGGGGGAAAAAAAGCTGAAAAATGCAAATGAAATAAGAGAAAACATTGAAATGTACTTAAAAAGTACACAACTGTTTTTTTAGATGTCCAATAAGGATTTATTGGATGATTAGTGTTTTTTTTTTCCTTTCTGTGGACTTTTCCAGATAACTTAACATCCAACATAGGGTTATATTTATGTCACGGTTGGCACCCTAAATTCAGAACCGATGCTAAGCACCCTGTTCTCGGCTCTTGCTTCCGCCTTTAACAGCCGCCTTTCACCTCGGGAGGAGCCCTCGGTTAATCGGATGCCGCCAGGTCTTATTAAGAGAGGCGAAGAGACAAAAGGCGAAGTCAAAACAGGCCGGGTCGGGGCAGGCAGAGTACTAGCGGAGTCAGGCAAGCAAGGGTCAAACCAGGAGATCAATCAGGAGGGAAACGGATAAAGCAGAGTCGGATACCAGGCTGGGTCACGATTTCAGAGATTAGAATCGTCAAAACAGGCAGGGGTCACTCCAGGAATCAGATAATAGTCAGAATGAACACACAGAAGCACCAGGAACTCAACACAGATGAACCTATAACGGGCAATGGGAAATGTGTACTGTGGCTTTAAATACACAAAAGTTTGTGCCACTAAATAGGGAAGTAGCGCACCGCACGTGCCCTAAGAAACAGCAGCGGAGGAGTGTGGCGGGCGTCCCTGCCAAGGGGGCTGCAGGCGTCCCTGCAGACCTCTTCCCACTAGACCACCAGGGTGAGTTTTCAACACAATTCATCAATGAGTGAAGTTAGAGATCACCACAGACGGCTAGAGTGAAATACCGCCTCTCTCCATTCATTTCTATGGGATTTTTAAAGGTGCATTTATCAAAGGGTGAAAGTGAAGGTTCACCCTTTAATAAAAACCCCTTTAAAAATCCAATGGAAATGAATGGAGAGTGGCGGTATTTCACCCTAGCTGTCTGTGGTGATCTCTAACTTCCCTTTTTGATAAATGTACCCCATAATCTGACCTGTCAGGCAATGTACACTAATTTCTGATAACCCACTTTCATAATATTACCCTGTCAGTCTGTTTTGTAAATTGTAATTTGGACTCGAACAGTAGATGTTTAATTTCTTTCAAAGTCGTCCCCTGAACCTTGACTCTCCATACAGATTGCCAGAACAAAGGGGAATTTGTATTTGGATAAACTGTTTTGAAATATCCTTCTTTTGATGTGGCTGTTCAGAGCCAATGAACATTGAACTGGTTACCTTTCTTGTGTACAGTATGACAAATTTTACTTCTTTTATATGGAGACATTCAATCCAGAGGGATCCAGAAGATGATTCTGAAAAAATGTGTATGCAGAGAAGTTAAGCAGGACAACCAGACCAATGGTCCAGATTCTTTTCTTCAAAGAAGGCCCAACCCATCTCAACTTCTTCATAGACCTTTTAAAATGACATCCTATTTTTTTTGTATTGTACAGTTCATGACCATTTGGTATCTTGGACAATGGCCCCACTGTTTAAGACCGCTTTGATGTAAACAGCAGGATTAATGCAGAACATTTATTACCTTTTATTAACTAGCAACACACCTGAACTAGTCTGAAGGGTTGGATTGTGTGTGATTTAGCCATATGTGTAGGTGAAATAACACAAATGTATCAGTTGGGCCCCCGGTTAAGAAATTGTATTGGGGAGGAGAAGAATGGGACAGTTAGCTTGTGAGGTTAGTCCAACTGGCATATTGACCTCACTGAATAAGTATATTGGACTTTTATTCATTGTTGGCGCTTTCTGCATTTATCTTGATTATATATACCCATACAATTTTTGAGCACTATTTTTATTTTGGGATCTCTACAGCTCTACTAATAAAATGTTTAGATCAAATTGTCCTTCGTATTTAAAATGTTCTTATGGTTGTCCCAAAGGACATGTTGAGGATCAGATACTGTAAGGGTAATGGCAAACAGGGCAATCTGGAGTCTTTGCCACCAGGTTTTTTGCAGCTCTGGGTACAGGAGGAGCGCTAGCCTTAGGTAAATGTAATTAACTAGAATCACTGCGGGGTGCTTTGCAACTTGGCACAAACTTGGCACAACCCAGTGATTTTACTTTTCTTTCTCCTATAAAAAGGCACTTATAACTAAGGTGCGCTTTTAACAAAGTAAAGTATGAGGGCAGAGCTTGTTGTATTCCTCATCTGCTTTATCAATTTTTTATGAGAATGAGATACCAGAGCTGCTTTGCTTAGAGGCAAGCCATTTCTTTATAATGAAATGAAACTTATGGATTCTTTTTCTTTCCAATAAAACAACACATGTCATATAGCCAAAATACACACTTTGTATTACTGGTGGAGCTTATTCATTGCAGTGAAATGAAAACAATGTGCCTTTTCATCATGATGTGTAGTGGAAACAGATGTTTTCATCAGTGATTTTAACCTTGTTCTGTTCTGAATTGTTTTGGAAAAAATGCCCGCAAATTCTTCATGCCCTAACCAACTAGCATTAGCTGGCTTGTCTGGGTGCTGGTAATCAAATGAAGAAGCAGACATGTTTTCACTATTCACATAGGGACACTATCATCAAAATAGTTTGCACGTGTGTGTATGTATTAAGTGTTAAAAAGATGCACCCAAACCATAGCTACAAATAATATTACTGATTGCTTTCTAGGGGTTTAATAAAATGGTTTTGACATTTTTCAGTGCTTACATGGGGAATTGTGATGAAATGGTAAATCAAAACTCTAGCTTTTCTATAGCAGCAATACTCTTATAACTGACATTCAAACTATATTTTCAGTTAACTTCTAGTATGATGTAGAGTTTGATATTCTGAGACAATATACAATCACATTACCTGTATTATATATAGTGTTTTATTATTTGTAGTTATTTAGCTTATTATTCAGCAGCTCTCCAGTTTACATTATCCAAGCAACCATGCATTGAGTTGCATAAGTGAAATGAATAGGAAAGGGCCTGAATAGAAGGATGAGCAATAGAATGTACAATAACAATAAATGTGTATCCTTATAGAGCATTTGTTTATACATGGGGTGAGTGACCCCCATTTGAAAACTGGAAAGAAGTCGTAGAAAAAAGCAAATAATTAAACTATAAGAATTAAATAATGAAAACCAATTGAAAAGTTGCTTAGAATTGGCCATTATATAACATTCTAAAAGTTAACTTTAAGGTTACCCACACTTTAACTAGTGTAGCATAAAGGCCATCACCATTAGACTTTGGATCAGTGGTCACTTGGAATAAAAATGGCATTGGACAGTTTGAGCGTCACAGATGCCAGGGGAACACTACCTGTCTGAATGTACATAATGTTTACGGTAAAGTTTTGTGGAGCAGCAATAATGGCTTTATAATAAGAACAATCTGGTTTTCATGGTTTAGGCTAGGGCCTCTGGTTCCATTGAAATCAAACCTCTTGACAATCTGCGCTTTTTACTTTGTGGCAACAGTTTGGGGAACGTTTGTTCCTCTTTCAGCAGAATAATGCCCCCATGCATAAAGGGAGCTCCATACAGAATGGGTTTGCTGTTCTGGGAGTGGAAGAACTTCATTGAACTGTAGAGAACCTTGACTTCAACACAACTGAACACCTGTGTGGTGAATTGAAATGCAGATTGTGAGCCTTGTCTGATCTCCAACATCAATGCCCAACACTATTAAGGGCCAAAGTTTACCGAATACCGAAGTCGCCCGAAGTTTCCTCTTGAGGCAACTCTGGAAAACAAAGTGCTCCGAGTGCCATCCTGCCGGCGATTTACATTCTAGCCAGAAGGCAGTTCGGGGAGATCAGTTGTCAGAAGAAGAAGCGATTTGTCGATGGGCGACTAATCTCCCAAAATAGCAGCATGTGCCCTTACCCTAAAGGTCTTTAATTCAATCAGATTATAGTAGAATGATGATATCTTAAAATAAGTCTGTTTGCTCCTAAGCATAGACTTCAACCTCTATGGAACTACATTCACCGATTTCTGAACACAGAAATGTTCACGTTCCATTATGTCTGGACCAAGCCGTTTGCACTGGCCCTCCAGTTTTATAAATATGGATGACCCTTGAAAACCCCAGGAAAAATTCACAGGTCTGCATGGTGGTTGAGGGCTCTAAAAGCCTTTGGAGTTTCCAAGAGCTTCCAGTCAGCTTGCCATAGACTGTCCAACCTACCTGTAGTTTCATGTTCCAGGGCTGGATTATATTAAAATGTAGATTGTCATACAGTAAAGTTTATAGAGCCTACGAGCAGGTTTGGGGCCTTAACAAATCCTTTGGGGAGCCACAACTGTAGGCAGTTAGACAGCCCTGAGCTAGAAGATTGGAGCCAGATTATTAGATGTGATGTAATACTGTTCTACTGTCTGTCATGTATTTTGCATTGCATTATTATCTATATCTATCTGTCATCTATCTATCTGTCTATTAAACCTCTGTGATTAGAATGGGTGTTGGTTTGCTTGCAAATTCTGCTTGGGCATTTTTAAACTTTGTGCTGGATGTCTGATTTAGATATAGTCCAGATGCCATATTAATTGCAGCAAACTGTTTCCCTTAAATAAAAATATTTAGGTTTTTATGAAACACTCGGTTGGCACACCCCTGACTAATTTTGCTTTGGAATTCATTCATTGGAAACTCTCGTCATTGAGGAAATACTTTTTGCATGACCACAGAGGATGTTTGAAAAGAACCCTATTTACAGGACTTGTTTGGATGAACAATAACGTTTTGCACAGATTTCATTTAAATTCACAGTATTTTTGCCTGCAAAGGCTCCTCTGAAGTGCTAGAGTCTAAGGGTGTTATGTAATAAAAGTTACTAAGTTTGCCCAGGAGCAGTAACCCATAGCAACCAATCATCCCGTAGCATTTACTGGCTACCTGCTTAAAAGCATACCTCTTATTGGTTACTGTGGGCTCTGCTCCTGGTCAAACCTAGTGCCTTTTATTATATATGGGGGTAAATCTACAGAAAGCAAATTCCCTAGAATTTCAAACAGCAAGAGCTACTAAAAAATCATGTTGATCTTTGCCAAATGCATAACCGTAGAGAAGCAAACAACACCCCTAGTGAATGAGGCTTTCTTTGTCCTTTAAAGGAGAAATATGCAAATCCCATGCTTTTGGCAATATCATCTCCACTCCATGCTTACCAATTCATTTATAAAACCATTTACATTTGTCCAGCCACCATCTCGACTGTAGATCACCCCCCAACTTTAACTGCCTGGGAGCCACATCTGGCTGAATTTTAGTCACGAGATTTTAAAAACAAGTTATATCTCAACCAATAGAGGTAATATAGAACAATTTAGAAAGTCAGTTATCCACTACAGCACAAGGATTAGGGTGCCACAGATCTCTACCCACACGTGCACTTTCTGTAGTGGATACTTACTGTGCATGTCTGGAGGGATTTTAAAGCAAACATGCAGAAAAAAAATTGGGGGAATGCCTTATATTCTGGAGAACACGGTAGGATGATGGGAGAGTGGGGGGAGAAGGCCAAACTTGGGTAACACCCGGAAAAATATAAACAGCTGACAGCTCTGGGTGAGGTTGGCCAAGCTAGGTTGTAAAATACCTCTCCACTTGATTTGTCCATAGCTAGCTATGTTCTCTGCAATATTTAATTTATATTTTATGTATCTATTTTATATTTGTGAAATACCGTGATTGACTCATCTTAGTCTGACACTTTCTTGCTTCAAATTGTTTGTTGCTGGGTTAGAGTTTTCAAGGGTTTTCAGTAAAAAGTCGAGTTTTCTGGTTTTAAAAAAAAAAAACCTTGAAATAGCTTGAATCCAAAAATACTCCAGCTAAAACCTGTCGAGGTCATGTAGAAGTCAGTGGCAGAGAAATGTTTGTAGCCTTCATGATGTTCAGGTTATTTTTCTGTGGTTTTCTCTTGAAAACTCAATCAATTTGTGCGATTCAAGTTTTTTTTCTAGAAGACTTGATTAATTTGAGTATTCAAGTTTTTCGCCCTGACTACACTGATTCAAGTTTTTTACTTTCGAGTTTTTTCTTAAATTAGAAAACATTTGAGTTGTGAGTTTATTTGAGTTATGAAAAACTCACAAACTCAACCTTTGATAAATAACCCCCGTTCTTAATACATTGATAATGGGTTGAGTGCAGAGAACCTCTTGTCTTTGTCTATGTCATTTTCCGTACAGTCAGCTATGGGAGTTGATGGTGACTATCAAAATATCTCTGTTACTATGGTGAAGCACAAGGAGTGTATGTGCAATTCCACCCAAGTTGTGTATGTGCACGGCATTGGGTCAGACCATACACGAACAGGAGGACGGCACTCCGGTAAAAAGGCAGGTTTTTATTGCAAGGTGCTGCAGAAATACATGGCCTAGACCAGTTGCTTTATGAGCCCCAGCACAGTACATTAATGGCACATTGTCTGCAAAGGTGCAGTCACAGGGAAGGAGCCCTGTATTTAAAGGCTGCCCTAAACATGGCTCCATAGCACCTTGTATACCCTGCCACAGTGAATTCATGTGCCAAGAGATGCCCTCATCCCAACAAGGTACTGCTTTTTTGTATGCAGGACAAGATAGGCAAAGCATGATTCTTTGGATCTGGCCTTTGCACCTCCGCCTGTTGTAAATGCATGTATGTGTCATGCGTTTTGCTTAAATAATTACTGCAGGTTTTGCTTTTAATGCCAAGCAGTCTTCGTTGTATAAGAGTATACTGCAATAGCAACTAAGTTATCGAGAGGGCTGCTCTTTGTACTTTGCTGGAGTGGCATTGAAATAAAGCTCTGTTCCGCAGAGAAAAAAGAAATCGTTTCTGGCTGGCGTATAGTTGGCACATCCAGGCCTTTCTGTTTCTGCACTGAAAGGAAAGCCTGCTGTTTGTGTAATCTAAATGCTGGACATTTAATCTTTACTTACTATAGAGCATTTCTGGACGATGGGGTTGACATGGAGCAGAGAGAGGTTATAAAGCTGAATGATAGTCCAATGCCACTGGCTCATTTAAACTTTGAGACAGCAAGCACTCCTTATAAGAAAACTAAGCACATAATGAGTGCATAAAGCCACTGAAAGAGAATGTAACATTAGAACTTAGACATGCCTCACAGGTAGTTTATAGAATGCTTTTGATAATAATGCAATTGATATCTATGCAATTTATCTATTGCAACCTATTTTTTATTAGTCTCTGACTTCTGACAACCAACAGCCCAATGCTTTTCATTTGGAGACCCGTGGGCCAAGACTAATGTGCTGTGAGAAGTTATCTGTACCGATTACCTATATTTAAGGGAAAAAAAAAAATATATATATATATATATATATATATATATATATATATATATGTATATGTGTAGAGATAATATAAAACTTTATTATTCTGTGGAATTTATGATGTTTTACAGCATTCAAGACAGGCATCATATGTATGAAACATATCCAGTTTCAAAGGCGTTGCCGCATGTAACCGAGTAAAGCTGGCCAAACACGGGCAGATAAGAGCTGCCAACAGGCTGAGTCGGCAGCTTATTGGCCTGTGTGTGGGACCCTCCAATGGACTTCACTGATCGATATCCGGGCAAAAGTCGGGCAGGGTTTAAAATCCCGTCAGATCGCGGCCGCATCTGTTGATGCGTCTCAACACGCGCGTATTGGCTGCGTTATGATCCGATCGTTGGGCCCTAAGGCCTGCGATCATATCATCCCGATATCGCCCACCTCAATTTGGGCATAACAGGGAGGGTTTCGCCAAATGAGCGGATCTCTACGTGTATGGCCACCTTTAGGCTGCTGTAAGATTAGATAACCTGTAGTTCATTACTCCGAAAGACTGCTAATGTAGTGCCACTATTCTAAAAGGGATGCCGTTCTCAGCCTCAAAACTATAGGCTGGTTAGTCTGACATCAGTGGTAGGAAAGCTTTTTGAAGGGGTATTAAGGGATAAGATACTTGACTTCATTGCAAATAATAATACTATGAGTTTGTGCCTTTTTATAATAAGGTGAGCAGAGACCTCGACTTTGGGATGGCAGTGGATGTAATCTACTTAGACTTTACTAAAGCATTTGATTAAGTATCACATAGGTGGTTACTGTCTGGGTTGGGATTGTTTTTCTCCGCGCTTGCGAGGAGATGTGGTTATACTTTACAAGTACTTTAGAGAACATTATAGAAAAATAGTAAGGGAGATTTTTACCCATAAAGTAGGGATGCACCAAATCCACTATTTTGGATTCGGCCGAACCCCCGAATCCTTTGCGAGAGATTCAGCCGAATACCGAACTGTATCCGAATCAGGGGTGGGAAGGGGAAAACATTTGTTACTTCCTTGTTTTGTGGCAAAAAGTCATATGATTTCCCTCCCTGCCCCTAATTTGCATATGCAAATTAGGGTTTGGATTCTGTTCGGCCCGGGCAGAAAGATTCGGCCGAATCCTGCTGAAAAATGCCAAATCCTGCCCAAATCCCAAACCGAATCCTGGATTCGGTTCATCCCTACCATACAGAGGATCACTGACCAGTGGACACCCCTTCATACTAGAAGAAAATAACTTTCATTTGAATAGGTGGTTCTTCATAGTGAGTGCAGTTAGGTTGTGGAATGCATTGTGGGTGATGGCTGATTCTGTGACTGCTTTTAAGAGTGGCTTGCATGATTTCTTGGACAAGCATAATATCCAAGGCTATTGTAATACTAAAATCTACAATTAGTATAGATATTGGTATATATAGTTTGTCAGTGTATAAAGGGGTCAGTATGTATATGTATGGATACTGGGTTTTATTTGGAGGGGTTGAACTTGATGGACTTTGGTCTTTTTTCACCATGGCTCAGTGGTTATAACGGATGCCTTGCAGCACTGTGTTCCTGTGTTTTATTCCAACCTGAGCATTGCATGCAGGGGGTTGGCATATTCTCCCTGTGTCTGTATGGGTTTTTCTCTGGGTACTTTGCTTACATCCCGCAGACTGAAAACATATTGACAGGTTTAATGGCTTCTGATGGAACTGACCCGCATGTTTTGCAAAAATGTAAAAGGTATTGTAGGGATCATATTGGTTGCACTAGTCATATGAACAATCTCTATAAAGCTTTGTGTAATTGTATTGGCGTTAATATAAAGTATACAATTTCTATCATATGAAAAACGGCTGGTGAACCAAAGGAATCTTTAGCAGAAGTCATAGGTGCCAGTGTTGGTTAGTAAGTACATTTAGGAGAATTTCGGAGACTGAACAAATCTCACCTATTGCTCAATGTTTAAAATGTGGCAAAAACAAAAAAATAAAATGTAGCAGAACAGCACTGTTGCCAGTAATTCGAGTGAAAATATTGTACTCCTTGCTCTGGCAATAGAGGAGAAAACCATTATAGATTCCCATCTCTTTTGTGACCGTTTATTATAGCAGCATCAATTTTAGGGAATGTAATTTCAAATTCCCATTGTGAATGGTGACACAGAATCTTTACTACTGTCTTCTACATGGTTTTTTTTTTTAAAAGGAAAGTACCCCATTTATAGCCAAAATACTGTATCAAGTATCAAAGGTCACTTAAAGATAGTTTTTAACCACTCAATGGTTGTTAATAGTGTAATACTTATCTATATCCCAAATTTTATAACAAAAATTCCCATAACTTCTTAGAGTATCAAACTAATTAATTAAATTCAATAGTTAAAAAGATCAAGCAATTGTTTATAAAGTGCTTATTAGAACGTAATTAATTGTAATAAAAACCGTAGGAATAAATTCATTCAAAATTCATCAACAAGTTTAAGTAGTAATATGATTGAAGTGCAGTGCAATAAATACCAATAAATTATTTATAAATTAATCTAATTATCATTGAATTTAATAAATTATAGTTATGAATTTCCATTGTGTGACCAATGAATAGGATAAATTATGTAACAAATATGCTCAAATTCATAAGATAGTTGGGAGAAACAGGAAAATGAAGATGGTGGAGTTGTCCCAAAGCTTACTGCCTAATATTTTCTAGAACTGGGACACCACAAAGGTTAGAGAAGGCAGGGTAACCGTGACTGTGGTCCTGTAAATTACCTTGCCCTAATCTGTAGAGAGGCTAAACTACACTTGAAAACCAGAAATCCATGGCCCCTTAGAATTGAAGGAAGTAGTGTTAAGATGGAGTGAAATTGAATAGAGCAAATGGCCACTTAACTCTCACTCACATATGACCCAGACCGTTCTATAGTTTAAAACGGTTACAACAAAGTTAAAACCCAGCATTTCGCTTATTAGCTTTATCAAGGCAAAATGGAGGCTATACTGAAGGCATACGGTTTAAATTACTTCTGCATACCGCGTAATCAGTTAAGTCTTGCAGGAACTTCTCAAAAGAGTCCCGCCGCGACATTCCAGGAGCCTATATGTTCCTCCTACTTACACGTAATGACTACTGATCCTTCCCACAATCCGAGCGAGGCCAATCTATTTATAGTATATGCCTAAAGCATTAGTCGTTGGGATGGCCCCTTTATTATCTATGGCCTGTGCAGTACTATAGGATAGCAGCCTGATGATTGTGCCCCTTATTAACTTGTAACACATTGTACATAGTTACAATTCATCAATAATGAATTACTAATTGTATATATATTTTATTCACGATTTCTTATTCATGTATTAATGATAAAATAGTATCAGTTATAAAAAAAGGGGGAATCGTTGCTTGGTTTTTAGCTTAAATGTTTATTTATTTATTAAGAATGAACTAATAGACAATATCACATATATTTAAAATGATTTTTATAATAAAAGCAGTAAACAGATTTTCATTAATTCCTTTGTGGAGATAGTATCTAATTTAAAAATCCAGTAACTCTCGCGTTTAAGAAGGGTTTGTTCCAAATCCCCTTTACTTATCCCTAAATTAATTTTCTCTAGTGCCCAAAATTTCACCTTCGCTGAATCCATGTTATGAAATCTTTTAAAATGTTGAGCAACCGTAGACATTGTTTTATCCATTTTGGTCAGACTTTCTGAAGTCCTTATGGAACGGCAGTGCTGTTGTAATCTTTGTTTCAACATTTGGGTTGTCATCCCTATGTACTTTTTCTGAAATGGACAGTCTATACTGTAGATTACCCCTTGAGTCCTGCAATTAATATGTTGACTACCAAATTGGTCTACAAAGGAAGAAATTCTAAGCATCTTATCACACATGTTGCAGTCACCATAGGGTATGCACCCCCAATTTGTGCGATTGGTTTTGGAACTAGGGGGTTGGAAGTGGCTTCTTGTAAGCATATCCATTAGATTGGGACTTCTCTTATAGAAAATGGATGCTCTTTCATGCATATTAACCTTCAATAATGCTGGCCAATGTTTGTCTTCTACAAGGTGTAAGGTTTCAGAGGGAGGTGTTACATTAGTATTTGACTGTTACCTTTTTAAATATGTGATGTTACAGATATTACAGATGGATTCATAATCTGTATCAGGATTCAGTTGTATGAGAAGGAAAGCAAGTGTATCCAGTAGGCTTGTACTGTAAAGGCAACCATATTTGGGCCAATTCTGTATGGCATCCGACCAATTGACATGCAGACCATAGCATGTGGTTGGTTGTCCACTGTAATGGACACCTATTTATCGTTCCAGTAATTTGGGCAGACACCTGAAGGTTGTGAAGTGCAGCTACAGCTCCTCTTCACTTTCTCTTCTGCACCAGTTAATATGGCACATCAGAAGATTATATTTTCATATCTGCTCAACTGATGAAGCATCTGATCTCCATGGTACCTAGATATTGGTGTGTCATTGTCCAGCTAGCATACACATACTGAGAATGGTTTGTAAATAATTATCAGTACAGGTATGTGATCCATTATCCAGAAACCCCTTATCCAGAAAGCTCAGAATTACAGAAAAGCAGTCTCCCATAGACTCCATTTAATACAAATAATCCAAACTTTTAAAAATGATTTTCTTTTTCTCTGTAATAAAACAGTAGCTTGTACATGATCCAAACTAAGATATAATTAATCCTTATTGAAAACAAAACCAGCCTATTGGGTTTATTTAATGTTTACATGATTTTCTAGTAGGGGGTTATGTATCAAAGGTCGAGTTTTAGCACTTTGTGAGCTTTTTTAAACTTCGAATGAACTCACAACTTGAATGATTTCTAATTTAAGAAAAACTGTAATCCGTGTAGTCGGGGTGAAAAAGTCGAATACTCGAATTGACCGCTGGAATTAATAGAGTTTTCAAGCAAAACCCACCGAAAAAACTCTTAATATCACGACGGCTATTAACAACTTCAAATGGTTCGGAACACTGTCATTGACTTCTACATGACCTAGACAAGTTTTAGAGGTGTATTTTCAGATTCATGTTATTTCCAGCTATTTGACCTATTTCATTTAACCGAAAAATCGGTTTCTAACCAAAAATAACCTCATAAACTCAAATTTTATGTGGAGAAAACAACTCAACCTGATAAATAACCCCTTAAATGTATGAAGATCTGTTCTCTGGAAAACTCCCAGGTCCCATGCATTCTGGATAACAGTTCCTGTACTTGTACATGTATGGCAAGCTGCTACAGCATTCTAGGCCTCACTTTTTTTTTATCAGGTTGACCTTTAGGAAATACAATGAATATTGTAACCATATTTTTTTTTTGTACCAAGATGATGAACTCTGAATACTGAACATGGAACAGTCAGTCTGACAAAAGAAACTTAAGTAACTGGATTTTCAGCTTTCAAATTTGAAGCAGACAAGTCTTAATAAGGAATACAGAGTGTGTTCTTGGGAACATTGGTTAATTAGAAATCATTCTTTCCAGCCTTCTCTTTAAAAGCAGTGATTGCCAATGCCACTTTACATGAAGAAGTTCAGACTTTTCCCATCTATTCACACCCTCAAGTAAGAGGTGCTTAAATCAGTGGCTTAGTGAGTCAGGAGTGCATACTTCTCCATATTTCTCCATTCTAAACTTAATGGCACAGTTAGGCAAGTAGCAAGTAAGCTATACAGGCAATCATACAGCTATATGCTCATCATTGCAAATCTAGCAATTATGGAACTGTGCAATTAGACCAGAATAAACACAGAAAAGCTCAAGTGATTTTTTTTTGGATACATTCCGTGTATAGATGTACTTGCCTTCCAAGACATAAATGGATTTTAAATGAGACACCAATGTGTGACTGAGTAATGTATAAATTAACAGGAAGTTTCCAAGTTACAGTGCCAAAGGGGTGCTATGTCAATATACGGTACAAAGTAGGGATACGCAGAATTCAGGATTCGGTTCGGGATTCGGACAGGATTTAGCCCTTTTCAGCAGGATTTTGCCAAATCCTTGTGCCTGGCTGGACCAATTGCTAATTTGCATATGTAAATTAGGGGCAGAAAGGGAATCATGTAACTTTTCATCACAATACATGGAAGTAAAAAAAATATTTCCACTTTTTCCCTTTCCCGTCCCTAATTTGCATACGCAAATTAGGATTCGTATTGGTTCGGTATTCGGCCAAATCTTTCACAAAGGATTCATAATCCCAAATAGTGGATTCTGTGCATCCCTAATACAAAGTGATGTTGTCAGGTGGTGGTTGCTCCATGTGCAAGACTAAGTCATACTGAGTGTAGAAAACTTTCTCTACTCTGAATCAATGTGTTCACATTCATATTGCACCTCATTATGTAAAACTGAGGAATCAGAGTTTGGCTTTGATCTCTACAAGGCATCAAGGGAATTGTGGCTAAGTGACTAATAAGAGACATTCCAGATAAGGTTTGGTGTGTGTAAAAGTAGATTATGCATGAAGACAGGAATAACAAGCTGATTCATACTCCTAGTTTTTGTGGCACTCCTGCTATAGTGTTTAAAATAAAATGGAATGTAAAAAACTGCAAGCCCACACCTCCTTCATTTCTGTTTCTCGAGAACACCTAAGTGTCAGCTTGCACTACACCGTAACTTCACAGAAACCTGCTCAGTGGCATAACAACGTTGTAAAAGGGCTAGTCTCTAAAACGAAATAGTGTTTGAAATGATTAAGCATAAGGAATATCGTTTTAACTCTTTTAATGCTTGTCGTATTTGCATTTTGTTCTGCACAAGAAAACAAACTTTATATTGCAAGGTCAAAAAGGCACTTGTCTGCAAGCTGACCCCAAAAGATCACTTGCTAATTTTCAAGCAAGAATACAGAGTGCAAGAATGGATCTTCCCCCCCCCTTTTTACTCAACAATGTTAGTTTCAGTTTACATCTGCAACACTTGTCATGTTAATTAAAATGTAGGTTTATTCTTAGCATAGCACTTCAATTCACAAGCCTCATTGTACTGCTGTCGTAGTAATTTCTGGTGAAAAAGCCAACGTCACCTGGGGCAGTATACTTTTCCTTTTACCCTTTTTTGCTTACATTGCTTACATGTCTTCTATGTCACTCAATTCCTGGTAGTCCAGTAACTTCAAAGTAAAAGAGTTAAATCATGTTTTCGGAGTTGCCAAACTTGTTTTTAAAGGACAACCAGAAAAAAGAGCAAGCCTTTTTTATCTGCCATTCTGTTGACAAAGGTGAAATAGATTGATAAACTGATATTGTTGGTAGTCACAAGAAGCAAGAACTCACAGAAGCCTACACAGAGCTTCATAGATCAGGTACCAATCGGCCAGTGCCTTAAGCACACTAAATTTTGCTCTGCTTATAATTTAATGTATGCAGACGTGCTCAGAAAAGGAAAAACTTGTAGAAATGTCACCCACTGCAACATATATGGTATTTAGCAAATATATTAAAGGCAAAAAGAGATGCTGGTGGCATCTCCCCACTAGGGGAGTTGCTTTAGTTTTTAATGTCCTGCAAAATGTTCCAATAAATGCAACTGTTGTAAGATACATACATACAGTTAGGTCCATAAATATTCGGACAGACAACTTTTTTTCTAATTTTGGTTCTGTACATTACCACAATGAATTTTAAATGAAACCACTCAGATGCAGTTGAACTGAAGACTTTCAGCTTTAATTCAGTGGGTTGATCAATAAGATTGCATAAAAATGTGAGGAACTAAATAAAGCCTTCACTTAATTTCAGGAGCTCAAAAGTAATTGGACCAGGGGTTCAAAAGTAATTGGACCATTGATTCAAAGGCTATTTCGTGGGCAATTCCTTTGTTATGTCATTATAGATGAAGCAGATAAAAGCCCTGGAATTGATTTATGGGTGTGCTTGAATGTGGAAGATTTTGCTGTGAACAGACAATGGGGTCAAATGAGCTCTCCATACAGGTGAAACAAGCCATCCTTAAGCTGCAAAAATAGGAAAAACCCATCCGAGAAATTGCTACAATATTAGGACATCCAGAGAAAGAAAGAAAGCACTGATGAACTCAGCAATGCAAAAAGACCTGGACTTCCATGGAAGACAGTGGCGAATGATCGCAGAATCATTTCCATGGTGAAGAGAAACCGCTTCACAACAGCCAAAAAAGTGAACACTCTCCAGGAGGTAGGCGTATCGATATCCAAGTCTACTATAAAGAGAAGACTGCATGAAAGTAAATACAGAGGGTGTACTTCAAGGTGCAAGCCACTCATAAGCATCAAGAATAGAAAGGCTAGATTGGACTTTGCTAAAAAAAAAAATCTAAAAAAGCCAGCACAGTTCTGGAAAAACATTTTTTGGACAGATGATACCAAGATCATCCTCTACCAGAATGATGGCAAGAAAAAAGTATGGAGAAGGCAGTATGAACAGCTCATGATCCAAACCATACCACATCATCTGTAAAACATGGTGGAGGCAGTGTGATGACTTGGGCGTGCTTGGCTACCAGTGCCACTGAGACACTAATGTTTATCCATGATGTGACACAGGACAGAAGCAGCCGAATGAATTCTGAAGTGTTCAGAGACACTGTCTACTCAAATCCAGCTAAATGCAGCCAAATTGATTTGGAGGCTTTTCATAATACAGATGGACAATGACCCAAAACATACAGCCAAAGCAACCCAGGAGTTTATTAAAGCAAAGAAGTGGAATATTCTTGAATGGCCAAGTCAGTCACCTGCTCTGAACCCAATTATGCATGCATTTCACTTGTTGAAGACTAAATTCCTAAAGGCCTACAAACAAACAGCAACTGAATGCCACTGCAGTAAAGGCCTGGCAGAGCATTAAAAAGGAGGAGACTCAGAATCTGGTGATGTCCATGAGTTCAAGACTTCAGGCTTTCATTGTCAGCAAAGGGGTTTCAACCAAGTATTAGAAATGAACAATTTATTTTCAGTTTTTTAATTTGTCCAATTACTTTTGAGCTCCTGAAATGAAGTGCTTGTGTTGAAAAAGGGCTTTAGTTCCTCACATTTTTATGCAATCTTTTTGTTCAACCCACTGAATTAAATCTGAAAGTCTGCAGTTCAACTGCATCTGAGTTGTTTCATTTAAAATTAATTGTGGTAACGTACAGAACCAAAATTAGAAAACAGAGTTGTCTGTCCAAATATTTATGGACCTAACTGTATATATATGATCTATGATATGATTTATATGGGAGAAGGCCTTTCCGTAGCTTTCTGGATAACTGGTTTCCAGATAACAGATTCCATACCTGTAATATACAGGTATGGGATCCGTTCTACAGAAACCAGTTATCCAGTAAGCTCTGAATTATATGATGTGCATCTCTCATAAAATCCATTTTAATTAAATAATTAAAAACTTTTTTTAATGGATTCCTTTTTGTCTATTAATAAAACAGTACACTGTAATGGGTCCCAACTAAGATATAAGTAATCCTTAGTGGGGTAAAACACAATTATTTTTTAAATAGTAGACGTAAGATATGGAGATCCAAATAACAGAAACCCCTATCCGGAAACCCCTAGTTCCTGAGCTTTGCTTTCTGGATAACTGGTCCCATACCTGTATATGCAAAAGACCAAATGGACCATTTTTACATACACACGAATATTCCAATAAAGTATCATGTCCAATGAAGGGTAAGATAAGCTCATGAAGAATAATATTTGTTTGTGTATTGTCATTCTAACCATGATGAGAGAATAATAGAGGCAGACTGTTTCTCCCCTGTACTAGGCAGGGCACTATTAAGCAAAGCGAATTTGATCTACTGATGGAAAGTTAAACCAAGGTGGACATTGATTATTTTTACTTTATAATATAGACATTATTCTAAATATATTATTATCTTCTGAATAATAATTTGGTTGGACAGATGTACAACAGTCACTCATAGAACATTTTTTTGTTTTTAGTGGTGTATGAGCACAGGTCACGACTAGAAAAATCATTACAGAAGGAAAGACTGGAACACAAGAAAGCTAAAGAAGGTAAATATATTTTTAAGCAGAAACAGGTCAGCATGTTTATCAGAGGAATGCAATCTAGCACCTCATCTCTTTTACAGGCTTATAAATATTTGATGAACCAAAATATTGTAGCTGAAGTGTTAAGCAGATGTCCTGCAGAAATAGTTTATCATCAGATGCATTCACAGAGGTTATATACACGGATACAATTTCAATTTCTTTCCTATCAAAATTCAGTACAAATGCTCAGGGCTTAGCTTGGTAGATCAGCAGTAACTCGCATCTCAGAGGCCATGCTGCCACCATATTACCTAATAGTTCCACTCACCTGAGCAAGCTGCATTAGCTAGGAATGTGTAGGACATGTATGCCACACTTTTAGGAGAGCTGTTGCTGAAGTGTAGCCATACAATGTTTTGTAGGGTAGCTCTCTGGTGGTAGCAGCTTTGGTTGGCCCACGTATCAGCACTCTGGAGTAATTATGTTTCAATAAAGTGTATTCTATCTAACAAGCGTCGCTATTATTCCATACCTATAATTTACCACAGTAGTATATATGTAGCATTTTTGGCTGGTACTGGGATTGCGTTAAGTAAGAATAGATCACTGTAATTAATCTGTGTTCTTACATCTGTGAATTTGGTTGCGGTAACAATCAAGCCAAAATTTCTATAGTTACATTAGTGTTTCCTAGTCACCCATGGGATGCATTCACCAATGGGTTAATCGCCCTCCGGGCCAATGGACAGGTCTTTCTCCACAAGTTAAAAGTTAACTCCTCCCCTACTCACCCAATCTATTTTTGTCCTGTCGGGAGGCCGTTGGATGGAGGCAGGTCATATGCCGATGACCTATCATGTTTCCCAGCTTTAGGGGGGTTTCTCTCTGGTTCTGACTTTCTCTGTTCCCCAATGTTTTTTTGCTAGAAGTTCTGAGGCTCCCCGATACTGGGGTTAGCAGATCTGTCGAGGAAGAAGCCAGAGAGGCCAGCTGTTATCTCCCTAGCAAGGGTTAGTTAGGCAAAAGAAAATGCAGAGCGAGTGGAATGTAAACTTTGGAGTGCATTGGATCCTTGGTGGGTGACATTGGAGGCCGTGGCGTGATCACAGGGTATGCGCCTCTGATGCACTTCAACCGCACAATAGCCGGAATGGCAGAGAAAGCTAAGAAGGCTGCAGCGAGTCAAGACATTTAATGCAGGCAGCGCATTGAAGCTGGGGGCATATTAGGTAAGCATCAACACAGAAAGCACGCGTGTATACAGGAAAAGGAGGCAATGTGAGCGCCATCTTGGGAAAGTGCAAATATTGATTGCCTCAGTTGGGAATTGGCGCCAAATATGCATGACAATGGCATGGGTACCCGGAACATGCATTAGGCATAATTTTGCAGCCACTCCGTACAATATATCAAAGTATGTGGGTACAGACAATGTCTTTATAGGCATAGGTGACTTTCTGTCACTGCCATTTCCTGGAGTTTGATGAAAGTTCATAGCTCTGAATCAGGTAGGTGAAGGATGATGTTCCTTTTCACCAAAATTATTCAGTAAAAGATAACTCATATGAGTTTTGTTTTTATGTGCAGAATGCTTATGGATCCTGGGATGTCGGGCAAACCACCTCACCCCAAGGGGAAAAGGTGAGGAAAAAAACCCGGAGAAACTGTACAATTATTGGCTAATGCTTATGTTATTATGCAGCTTTCTGCCTCTGAAAAGAAGGACAAGACAACGGAAAAACCAACTCAAGCCAGGAAGAACCGTGGACAACACAAATACAAGGAAACCAAGCCTTTGCAGAATCCTTAGCAGCGGTCATTAAACAAGCAGTTATACCGGGGTTCCAAGAAGTGGCAGGTGCCAAGAAAAGGCGAAGGCACTCATATTCAAGGCAAACTGATTCTTTGTCCCAAGGCGAATTGTTTGACATATCGGAAATACACTCTCCTTTAGGTTCTGAAGAAGGAGAGATTGACTCGGATGAAGAGTCTAATTTTGATTTAGCCATGATAGAACCGTTGATTAAGGCAGTGCATCAAACACTGACATTTCCCTCGGAACCTTCTAAGCTAACTTCAGCGGATAAGTTCTTTCTATCAGCCTGTTTTCCAGTACATGCTTAAATAATTATGGCAGAATGGGGAAAAAAACAGAAAAGAGATCGCAAACAGCAAAGAAATTCTTGAAGAAATTTCCTTTTGAGGCATTGGTAAGGCTGGCTAAGAGAACCACTTTACCAATGGATGATGCTGCAGTGTTTAAGGAACCAATGGAAAAGCGCGTTGAGTTCAGTCTGAAAAAAAACTTATTGTGCACTGGGAGCCGCATGTAGACCAGCAGTGGCACTCACGTCGGTTTCCAGTGCTCTAAAGGTTTGCCTTTAGAGCTCTCAGATATGGAGGAGGCAGTGTCATCCAATGTGAAGTCAGTCAGACTTTTGTGATAGTGTGCCATGATCTAAAAATTTTAGGCCTAATGTCTTAAAGAATTCAGATAGTAAAATGGGCAAGATGGCATTCAAGGTTTCTGCAGAACTTTCTATTAAGAAAAGTAAAAAATCCACAGTTGAATTTACTCAGGAAGTTAGTGTTGCCTCAGGAGTTAAAGAAAAAATTAAAGTGGTGGTGCATTCAAAAAAACCTTGGAAGAGGTATGTGTCTGGAGGAACCAGAATGGACAATCCTAACAACCAACGCATCAGGTGCCGGCTGGTGAGCTCATGTAAGTGAACATTTTGCCTAAGGTTTCTGGCACTAGAATCAAATTTCGTCAAATGTCCTGGAATTAAAAGCAATAAAAGAAGCCCTTTTTGCATTTGCAAACATGTTAAAAGTAGGAAGCATAATGGTAATATCCGACAACATTACAGCAGTAGCTTATGTACAGAAGAAAGGAGGTATAAGAAGTATGGTGCTGTTAAAGGAAGCAGAATTATTCTTGTCAGTGTTGTCATTGGAGAAGCTGTTCATCTGCCAGGAATAGAGAACCAAAATTATTTCAAGTCGTGTTACGATAGGTCCTGGTGGGTGGAGCCCTCACAAAGACATTTTTCAAGACCTGGTAGAAGTTTGGGGACTTCCAGGCATAGACACCGTGGCTTCAATTCGAAACAGAAGTGTTGGAAATTCTTCTCAAGGTTCCCATGCAAGAAAGCTGCAGCTCTAGATGGCCTAAGACAAGATTTGTCCGCAGGGCTGATTTACATTTCCCCCCCAATTCCTCTCATATGGAAGGTACTGAGGAAAGTAGATCAAGAAGCAGCAGAAGCGGTAGTAGTTATTCCTTTCTGGCCAAGAAGGCCATGGTTTCCGTTGCTTCGCAGGTTAACCTTGAGGGAACCCAGGAGAATCTCCAGGTTTACGGGGATGTTTCAGTGCCAGGAGGAGAATCACCTGTCCTTGATGACCTGGAGATTGAAAGTGAGAGGCTTAAGAAGCTGAATTTGAATGAAGATATTGTTGAATTTCTTCTGAAGTCAAGAAAACGTTCAACGTCTACACACTGTTGTAAATTTTGGGACAAGTTTGTGCAATTCACAGTTGATAAAGGTCAAGATCCTATCCTAATAACAGCCTCTCTTCTGGTATATTTCCTTTTCGCAACATATCAGAAGGGCCTGCAAATGAATACACTTAAACTTTAAAAGTTACAGAAGTGGCAGCGTTAACAGGAAAGGCTTGTGCGTTGGATCCATTAGTTCAGAGATTTTTCAATGCATTGATGAGATGATAATAAAACCTTGCATTAAGAGAATATCTACCTTTTGTGTTGGATCGCCTTTTGAGCCAATACAGGAAATTTCTTTATGGAACCTTACCTTGAATGTTATTTTATTGGTGGCAGTTACATCAGCCTGTCAAGTAGGAGAATTGTCGGATTTATGTGCTTCAGAACCCTTTACAACAGCCTTCAAAAACAAAGTGGTACTACGGCGTGCCTTTAAGTTTCTTACTAAGGTGATATCTAAGTTTCATATGGATTTA
Organism: Xenopus petersii; assembly: GCA_038501925.1. NCBI lineage: Eukaryota > Metazoa > Chordata > Amphibia > Anura > Pipidae > Xenopus > Xenopus petersii. The sequence continues at coordinate 51,851,191 of CM076680.1, read as the reverse complement.
GAGGTGTCACTTCCCTCATTTTGTCCATCTCACAGTGCTACGCAATATGTTGGCGCTATATAAATACATGTTAATAATAATAATAATAATAATCTCCAAGAAAAAGGAAGCTCCTTGGCATACTTTTTATCTAGTCAGAGCAATAGAAGTCTACCTGTGGAGAGCAAGTGCTTGGAAAATCAGACCATTTGTTTGTGATTCCTGCGGATTTAGAAAGGGTCAAGCTCCATCTAAAAGGATAATAAGTTCTTGAATTATAGCAGCTAATGCTAAAGCATACAATACAGCAAGCAGGAAGGTTCCCCATGGGCTTTAAGCTCACTCCACTAGAGCATTGGTGAGTTCCTGGGTGAAGGGGGCCAAATCATCACCAGAAATCTGTTGACCTGCAAGATGGTCATCAGTCAATACTTTCATAAAGCATTATAAGTTGGATGCTCTTACCTCGCAAGAAGCCAGATTTGGAAGAAAAGTCTTGCAATCAGTTGTACATTTGTAAATTTTGCTGAATAAAAGCATATAATTTCACTGCAATGGTGTTGTAGTCCCTTCCTGATACCAGCTTTGGTAGTTCCCATTGGTGAATGCATGCCATGGGTGACTAGGAAAACAGGAAATTGTTTATTACTCACCATAATTTCTGTTTTCTGGTCACCTTCCATGGCAGCATTCACCAGGGAATTCCCAACCTATGTGGACAAGCTTATAATTAAGACCGGTGAGTAGGGGAGGAGTTAACTTTTAACTTGTGTGGGGAAGTCCTGTCCATTGGTCGGGAGGGCGATTAACCCATTGGTAAATCACAAAAAAGTGATGTTTGCCAATTTATCAACACTGCATTTAGTGGAATTTTAAGATTGCATGAAATCGGTTAAAAGGGATCATGTGCGTTTGTTAACATTAAAAATTCACAATAAAGTGAATTTATGGAGTAAAGGTCAATTTCCAATGATATATAAAGGCAAAGAGGTATTTATTGATATAATAATTGATTGTGACTAATTTTTACTGCAAAACACCCCCTTTACAGCACAGCATGATATTGTAATTTTGCAGATGGCCCTGGTACTGTTTTTTTTATTTTGTTTTGTTTTTTTTTTTATGGCATAAAATAAATATCATTATTCTTCATGTGTAAATCAGAGAATGTGTCCTGTGGATAGACTGTAGTGATAAACTCCATGTCAGCATGTGTTTCCTCTGCAAACCATTCACAAAACAATCAATACTCAATATTGTGCAACTAATAGTTGTGCAATTAATAGTTTTGCAACTAATAGCTGTGTACCGTGATTACTGTAGTATAATATAATGTAATAGAATGTGTGTTTGTTTTCCAATCTCCATTTCAGATTTCCTTGTTTATAAGTTAGAAGCACAAGAAACCTTAAATAAAGGAAGGGTGAGTGCCATGCATTATAATTGTTGTAATTATCATTTGTTAAAATCAGTTGCAGCACAAGGGTTAAATACTTCATTTTTCTTAGTTTTTTTTAGTCTAGTGACCAAAATAAGTATTGTACACTAAGGGGCATATTTATCAAGGGTCGAAGTTAAAAAAACTTTGAACTTCGAATTCAAAAAGACCAACTGAATAGAGGTTGAAGGTTTTTGGGGGTCAAAGTGGTCCGTATTTGGCCTACTTCGAATTGTACGATCTACTTCGATTCAAAGTTTTCACCAAAAAAACTTTGAACTCTCAAACTCCACCGATTGCATATAGATTCTAGGAGGTCCTCCATAGGCTAAAACAGCACTTCAGCAGCTTTTAGGTTGAGAATGGTCGAAGTTTTAAAGAGACCGCACATGATAAATTTCAATATTCGGATTTCCACGTTTTTTTCAACTTCTAATCAAAGTTGGACTATTCCCTAGTCATAGTACACAAGTTTTTAACTTCGAAAATTCACCTCGACCTTTGATAAATCTGCTCCTAAATTTAACCATAACAGTGAACTTTAAAGTATGATGGAGAAAAAAATGGAAGAACCATGCTGTTTTAGTGCTTAATCATTGTAATATGCTATAGAAAAATCTATGCCTACATGGAAACTCATAAACATATCCAAGGAAGCAATACAGTTAGGTCTATAAATATTTGGACAGAGACAACTTTTTTTTTCTAATTTTGGTTCTGTACAGTACCACAATGAATTTTAAATGAAACAACTCAGATGCAGTGGAACTGCAGACTTTCAGCTTTAATTCAGTGAACAAAAAGATTGCATAAAAATGTGAGGAACTAAAGCCTTTTTTAACACAATCACTTCATTTCACGGGCTCAAAAGTAATTGGACAAATGACTCAAATGCTATTCCATGGGCAGGTGTGGGCAATTCCTTTGTTATTTCATTATCAATGAAGCAGATAAAAGCCCTGGAGTTAATTTGATTTCTTACCAAAATTAGAAAAAAGTTGTCTCTGTCCAAATATTTATGGACTTAATGAATATCTCAAGTTCTTTTCCTATGTCATGGGATGCAAATCTACATTGAAGCATTTACAGGGCTGTTCCAACTGTTTTTCCAAACACAATGATTTCGGTGGATGTCTAGGGACAATATTTTTTGTAATTTCCAGTTTTATTTCCAGTATGGCAGATTTTCTGTTAAATTGCTGGGCACAACAGGACTGCTTCTTATTTTAGCACCCATGCCAAAATTATATATTACTGTTCTGCAGGCAAATTCATCTTCTGTTTCATTTCTTGTGTCTTACAAGCCAAATAATCTATTTTTCTGTTTTTGCCATACAGCAAGATTCCAATAACAGATATAGTGCTCTGACGGTACAGCATGAAATGTTAAAGGTAAGTAAAGAACGGTGGTTTGAGTAACTTCTTCAGTTGGACTGAGTAGTAGGGAATTCCCAATAGTTAAACCCTTGAACTGATACTGACACTAAAAATTACTTTTTAAAATATGATTGTACTTTAAAAGTTACCTATAGGGCATGCTGATTTTTTTGTTGAGAGGTCTGTTTTTGTAAGTAATGGTTACTTGAAGTTCCTAAACGTGACGTTTTGCCAACCTGACTGTCCCATCTCAGCCTGTCCATTAAAGTTTCTAATGCTAACGGAGTCCTGCTGCACAAATATGGCAGCCCCCTCATAGATGATCACAGAGAGTCAGATAGGTAATGTAAAAGCTTTGAGCAAATAATTTGTGGCAAAATTATAAGGAGCATGCATAGTCAATTTTATGGTTTGATTAAAAAAAGGTTCAATTTCTTGTGTGTAGCATTTACTGGTCATACATGTGACTGGTTGCTATAGTTAATAGATGCGGCCAAAACTCAAGACTTTTATTGCATTACCAGGATGAAGTCTAGAAAGTGTATGACTAAAAAAACTCCCATCATACAAATAACTCTTCATAGGCTAACTTAGGGAGCAAAGTATTGTAGGTGTTTCACTGGAAAGAAAAAACTATGAATTTAATTACTGTACCTTGGGGATTAGAGAGTTGAAGGGTATTTTCAAGGAGTTTCCTGGGGACTGGAATATGACAAAGTTGCTCCACAGCTTAAAGAGATACTGACATCATAAAAGAACCCTTTTTATTATCAGAGGTGGGCCAACCGAGCCAGGCGCCCTAGGCAACCTGGCTGGCCATGGCGCCGGCTGAGTGCGTGCTCTGGTGCGTAACGGCGTTATAGCGCACATGCGCAAAACTGCGCTATTGCGCGCATGCGCAAAACTGTGCTATGGCATGCATGCGCGAAACTGCGCTGTGGCGGCATGCGCAAAGGTACGCTATGGCGCAAAAGCGCAATTAAGAAAAAATATCCACGGCAGTCGGGGAGAGACGGGACCGGACAATGGGGTGGGCGACAGAGCAGGTACGTGCTACCCTGTTGCTGTATGAGGGGGGCTGCCATATTTGTGCAGCAGGAGTCCGTTAGCATTAGAAACTCTTGACAGGTTAAGAAGGGACAGTCATGTTGGAAAAAGTCCTAGCATTGCAGCGAGGACCACCTACTGTTTTTTCATTGGTGGGTGGGCGGGTTAGGCAGATGAGATGGCCGCTGGGCGTGAGGTTTTCTTTACAAGTGAACTGAGCAGATTCTGAGGGAATACACTGACAGGCAAGGTAACTGCTATTATAGCATCAAAACCATAAAAAAAATAATGCATTGCAATTACAAATAGCCTTATAGTCATTCCTCAAAGCCTAGGAAAGATTATAGACTTCGACCATAGATCCCCTTTAAGGAATTGCAGAGGCTCTAATACCATTAAGAATTCAGAAAGTGCAGATCTGCAGCAGAACTGGCTTTAAAATACTCTTATCGAAAAGATGCACAGAATATGTTTAGAATGACTTTGTTAAATAATGTATATTACTGTGCCGCTGAATTATTTTCTAATAATTACATGTTGATTTTGCTTAGAGTCAACATGAAGAGTTGCGGAAACAGCACAGTGAGCTGCAAGCAGAACATCAGAAACTGGGGGAAGACCTCACAAAGACATACAGTAGTCACAAGGAGAAGTACTTGCTTCTGCAGCAAGAAAAGGAGCAGGAGCACTCCAAGCTAAAAGGTAATTTTCCCCATTTATGCAAAAAAAGTGATGCAATCAATTATAAGTAAAACTGTAATGTTTCAACCCCTGTTTAGTGTTGACTGACCATTCTCTTCCTTTGAAGCGAAAGTAGCAGTTGCAAGAATGTACATATGATTAAATGCAACAACTTGCACAAGCCTTATTCACTGAACGCATGTTGCTCCTTTAAAGGGGTGGTTCGCCTTCAAACAACTAGTTGGTTTCAGATAGATCACCAGAAATAACGACTTTTTCCGATGACTTTCTATTTTCTATGTGTGACGGTTTTTCTAATATTGAAGTGTAAAGTGTCATTTTTCACCTTCTGAAGCAGCTCTGGGAGGGGTGTCCAAACTTTTGGCTTCGCCGGGCCACCTTGGAAAAAGAAAAATTGTCTGGGGCCTCACATGAAATACAAAAACCAGTTTGATTTGTAAAAATAAAGGAAATACACAGAACTACAATGCCAATTGGATAACCAGATGGAGCTATACACTGGAATATGGGACACCTGGATATTAAATAGACTTATTATTATATTATTATTACTAACTGGACAATGGGCAGAGTCCCCACTCCTCCTATATCCTTTGCAACATGACGTTTCCTCTGGAACCAAGTGTTTCAAGCTGGGCCACATTCATATGCATCCTGGGCCGCATGTGGCCCTCGGGCCGCAGTTTGGACACCCCTGCTGTGGATAGAATTAGTTGATACATTTCTTATCTTTGTCCCTGCTGAGCAGAATCTCTGGGTTTCATTACAGGCAGCTGTTAGAATTGATACAATAGTTGCTAATACTCCACAGATACTGCTGAGAAATGTAGAGACACAAACATTCACCTTTAAACTTAGATTTTGAAAAAAACTTAAAAAATAAATAATGGAAAGTAATTTAAAAAAGTCTTTATTTCTGGGGAACAATCTAAAAACAACTGAACTGGAAAAAGTGTTTGGAAGGTGAACAACCCCTTTAAGTCTGCTCGCCCCCCTCCCTCCCAAAGCACCCAACCTTTTTGGGTTGAGTGGAACCCTAAATCAGGGACTGTTCTCTTTAAAACAAGAGCTGAACCTCTTATTAGATTCAACTCTTAAGGCTCTTAACATATACTTGATAAGCGTAACTTTAAGATAAGCCCTCATAATGTACTCTCTGCATAAGGATAAACAATGGAAAATGTGCAGCATCTATAAATTAGGATTATGATGGCATTTCTTTTCACACAGTACTTACTTCATCCATTAAATAGCATAAGGCTGCTGAAAATGTGGTCTTTCAGTAGTTGTTAATTTGAGCATCCTTAGACAGCTGCAAATATAACATCTCTTTCATCTTATACAAATTTCTGTTTCATTATTTCTGGGTAATATGGAAGCTTTTACTGTTAGCTATGTCTTAGGGTCAATTCCTCCTTCTCTTAAAATGCAAAAATGTTTTAAGCCATGTGTTGTTCGCTTACTTGCTTGGGCAGAAATGTTACATTTGATTGAACTTCCTCTGTTTGCCCTCTCTGTGTATTTAATATGACAGAAAGTATCTACAATCTACGAGAGGAGAATAAACAGCTTAGGAAGGCCCATCAGGATGTTCATATCCAGCTTCAAGATGTCAAGGTAAAATTTCCAACATTATATACCACCAAGAAGCTCTTCCTTCACCAAAGAGGCCCAACTGACTTGCCTCTTCATATTAGTTTTCACTTATTTAAACATAGCATTGTTGTCTAGCATACAGTTTAGCCAGATATCCTATTTATAATATTCAACTTTATTTTTTAGTTTTGTTTTATTCAAGAAATTATTCAACTGTTTCTCTGCTTTACAAAGCAAACTAATTAATTTAAAGGGGCTTTTTCAGGCAAGCAGATTGACCCCCAATTTATTTAGTTTTATTTAAGGTTATGCTTTCATACCCATATGTTACATTCAAATTCATTTTTTGCATAAGGTGCAGAGTTCTGAAGGGCTTTCAATAAATGGACTATGCAGTCTGCATGAAACTGCCTTTGTAATTGTTACCCTTAAACTTTTGGCACTTGAGACTGTGTTTTCTCCCTCGTAAACAGAGTTTCCAACTATGTCCATTAGTATTAGCATTGCCACCCACATTTTTTAACATCCACTGACCTTTTACATATATAACAATTGGAAAATCACCATTATTGAGTGACCATTGCATGCGTTTGTTAATCTTGAATATATAACATGAAGCGTACATATAGTTTGTATGAAATTACATAGTGAATAAATGTACAATTCACATAATAATCTTTTATATGGTCCATTTAAAACATTTGGAACATAATTTACATTTCTGAACAGTCTCCAGACTCACTTTTAACCATTTTTATTAGCTTTCTTTTAAATATTTAACATAAATGCAGCTTTTTAGCTTCATCTCCCCAACAACTGTCAATGCCAGCTGGCATTGCTTTAATGCTTCCTTTTCTGTCTGTGTGGACACATTAAATAACTGCCGGTCACAGAAGTGGGCACAACACTTTCCAAACAGATCATGCAGAAGTTGAATTTTCAGGCTTGATTTTATTCTTGCTGTACTATCTATTGTACCATTGGGCCATAACAGAAAATATTTGTGACATCTGTGCCTCTGTCTTGTAATGAGCAACAAGAGGGAGATGTGATTGAAATAGAATTTCCATAATAAAGCAGCTCACGTCTTTATTGAAAATAGTGCCATGTGAACAAATGAACAAATGAATTTCCATATAAAGGAAAATGCGCTACTACTGCTCAACTTGTACATGACCCCCTAAATCTTACAACAGAGCCTGGCAAAACACTGACATTGTGTCCTTTAACTGGAAATAAGCCAGTAGTAGTGCTTCATTTGCCTGAACTGACCATGTAGAAGACTGTTATGAGTGCTGGTATCCCAGAACCATTGCATGAATTTGAGGAATTTTGAATTTTATGCCAGCAGCACTCCAGGGTCAACAAAAGACTAGAAAAGCTGTGTATTGCTAAAAAGAGCAGATCCCAGAGAGATTGGGTCTCTTGGAGTATGGGTAAACAACTCTGTGATACACTGTGGGGGCAAATATTGCAATGATTTAAGAATAACATTCCTCAACGTAAAGTTGCAAAGAATTTGGGAAATTCATCATCTACTGTAAATAATTTTAATGGTTTTAGAGTATCTGGAGAAATCTCTGTATGCAAGGGACAAGGTTGAAAGCCAATATTGATGGTGATCTTTGTTCCCTTGGATGGCACTGCAGTAAAAACAGACACAATTCTTTTGTGGAAATCAAAACCACTGTGAAAACATTTTGTTGCTGCATCCATAAATGCAAGTTAAAACTCTACCATACAAAGAAAAAAACATGTAATCCTGATCAAGAAGCACCACTGCCTGCTCTGGGCCCAAACTGTTCTGTGGTCTGATGGCGTCGTTCAGGAAGGACTTGCTTATTTCAGTAGGACAATGCCATACTGGATTCAGCATGGCTCCATAGTAAAAGAATCCAGGTGTTGAAGTTTCCCGTTTCAGTCCAGACCTATCACCCATTAAAAAACATTTGACATTTTTAAAAGAAAAATAAGACAAAGGAGACCCTGAACTACAAAAATGAAATCCTACTTCAGGGAAGAATGGGACAATTTTTCACTTTGAAAACTACAATATTTGTTTATGTTTTGGAACTGAGGAGACCGGAGTATTGTTTAAACAAGAGAGGGAGAGTGTTGCTGGCTTCCAATAAAAAATGAACATATATATTTTCCAGAATACAATAATATGTCTCAAGTTTAACATTTGATACTCATTATACTGTTTGCAATTATATAGGTTTTGAATGGTTCGTATATCATTCATTCTCTTTTATTTGCATTTTACACAGTGCTACAATTTGTTTGAAAATATTGTTGTATTTTAACTTTGTATTTTTATTAGACATCAGTATGCAGCTTTAAGTGCAGATTTGTTGGACTGTATCATCTAGTTCCTAGCAGACGGATAAAGAGATGATGGGGTACTTCTATACCCAGCAGTTTGAAGTGTCCATCCTGATTGGTTGAATGCATTATGCATTGTACTGTTGCTTAAAATCCATAAAGTATGCTTAGAAGAATCATTGCTCCGCATAATAACATTGACATTCTGGAAATAACCACAATTTATTTTGCACTTGAGCACAGTCAAATCAAAATATACACTTCTGTGAACAAAATTATATTGTCCAGGCACAGTGAGTGACACATCTTAGAATAGGCCTTTTCCTGCAGTACCCAGTTGAAAAAGAATGCATTGAAAGTTCCCTGGAAATCCCCCCTTGGAGAATATCCCTGAAACTTAAATATGAAAGGGGCTGTTCACCTTTGAATTAACTATTTAGTATTGTATTGTGAGTGATATTCTGAGACAATTTGCATCAGGTTTTCATTTTTTATTATTTGTGGTTTTTGAGTTATTTAGCCTTTTGTTCAGCAGCTCTCCAGTTTGCAATTTCAGCAATCTGGTTGGCAGGATCCAAATTACCATAGCAACTATGCATTGCTTTGAATAAAAGACTGGAATATGAATAGGAAAGGGCCTGAATGAGTAATAAAGAGAAGCAATGACAATATAGATGTATTAAGCAATAATATCAAAGCAAAAATGCATGTTAACTCACTTCAGGCATTTATTAGTACTAATTCACCAAATTCAATCAAGCTCTGATGAAGCACCCAATGGTGCGAAACGCGTCAGGAGTGTGTGGCTTGCATGGGGTATGGAAACAATGATGAGACACTACCATGTGGTACCGTATGTAAGAAATTAATTTATTTAACACTGTTTAAAAGGGTTTTGGTGAATTTGCACTAATGAATGCCTGAAGTGAGTAAACATGCATTTTTGCTTTGATATTATTGCTGAATGCTAATGGACCCAAGCATGATACTCACTCCTAGATAGCATATAACCATACTATTTATTTATTTGATGCAATTTTTAGATGGGGTCAGTGACCAACCCATTTGACAACCGAAAGAGTCAGAAGAGATTCAAATACTTCAAAAATTATAGAAAATAAATGAGGACCAATTGAAAAGCTTTTTAGAAATGGCCATTCTGTAACACTAAAATGTAACTTAAAGAAGACCCACCCCTTTAAGTATTTATAAATTACCTGTGTTGACTAATGTAATTTTGTAATGGAGGTACAGTACATCATGGAAGTATGCCTTTTTTGTCGATACAGCAACAGCATAAGAACTTGCTCTCTGAACACGAACAAGTTGCATTGAATTTGGAAAACCACAAGAGTGCGCTAGCTGCCGCACAGGTCAGAAGATGAATTACTGCATCCAAACTGCTGTCATTTCTCACAGTTAAAATGTTGATCTGCTCTGCATGCATGCGGGGAAAATCCTGATGCTCTAACCTCAGTAAACCTTGATCTGATCTCGTGTTCTATAAGCTTCAATTAAAAATCTAATTTATGTGTTAATGGCTGTTCCTTTCCTCACTGACAGCAACAGTATAAACTAAGGATGTCCAGCATGCAGCACTCAAGCTACTGTTTAACTACATCTTCCAGAACCCCCTTTTGTCTATATTGGACAGCCCTGGTTAAAATGCATGCTTTTATAATAATAGGAACCTCTGTGATGTGCATGTTTATTTTGTCTACTAATATCTTGTATTTGGTCTCCACTGGTTTTTTTTAAATGTTGTCTTTGTGCACAACACAGCTCTGAAAATAACACTATTTAATAGTGTTTAAAAGGCAAGACTGATTCTGCAGTATGGGTAAAAGATTACCCAAAGACTTCCCCCATTATCACTGTGTGAGCATATACAATTGTGTTAGCTTAAGTAGTGTTCATAGGTCAAAGTCCAGCCATGACATTTGCTCACCACTGGATCAGAGGCAACCACTTAAAGTGAAGAGCATGTTAATTAGTTCAGATCTGGATTCGAGAGGACCACGATGATCAAACCTAATACATTAAAGAGCACTAAGATAAAAAAAGATAGCCCAACATGAAAAGACAACACTGACAAAAGTATATGAAAAGAATGTGCCAAACAGCACGGAAAGCCTAAACCCTAAGTAATGCATGACTGTGAAAGCTAAAGCAGAATTTTGAATTTGCCTTTTTGGAACCCTTAAGCTGTTTGATCACTGAAACGTTCCTCGTGACTAAACGTAAATAATTGTTGTCAGTGGCAAGCATTAAGCCTAGAACTCTCAATACTCTCCATGTTGAGCCATAACCTGAGTACTTCCCATTGATAATAATAATAAATAGCGATTTACCTCATTCCAACTTTGCTTCCCTAGCCTAGGGTTAATGTCAGACTAGGCTTTTTGATGCATCAACCTTCCAAAAACACCTGCAATGAAATCTTATCCGTGGCTTATGTAATGGTGATGTATCTGCGGGTTCGGGCTGACCTTGCACCCCCTTTTGCGGGTGGCGGGCCACCTTACACTGCCAGCTTCCGGGTTCCGCTTTTATAGCCACGCTTCTGCTTCCCCCTCCCCTTTTGTGACGTCATCGGCAGTCTATAAAAGGAACCCGGAAGTCTGGCTCAGGTGGAGGGCGGGGTCGGGTGTGTGTCCGGTTTTACCTATTATGGGAGAAAACAGGTTGTCTTAGCATGCTCACCTATGGAATTTCCATATGCTAAAATAAAACTTTTATCAGAATCCTTTATTTATGGTACGTTCATGAAACCTGTGAATAAAAGTGAATGTTACTTCTGACTCCAGACATATAATAAGACAATATAAATCACTACACATATATAATATACACCCAGTGCCATATGGTGACAAGTGCCCCCCCCCTTCTGCAATCCAAACAGGGCAAATGAAGTAAACCAGTAATACAAAAATCCACTACAGCAACAATTGCAGCTATAAAGCAATTTTATATTTGTAGATTTTAGTTCCCTTAAAGGAATAGTTCAGTGTGAAAATAAAAAGTGGGTAAATAAATAGGCTGTGCAAAATAAAAAATGTTTCTAATATAGTTAGTTAGCCAAAAATGTAATGTATAAAGGCTGGAGTGATTTTATGTGTAACATATCAGTCAGAACTGCTTTTCAGCTCTCTTTGTTTACACTGACTGGTTACCCTGGTTACCAGGCAGTAACCAATCAGAGACTTGAGGGGGGGCCACATGGGTCATTTCTGTTGCTTTTGAATCTGAGCTGAATGCTGAGGATCAATTACAAACTCACTGAACAGAAATGTACCATGTGGCCCCCCTTCAAGTCGCTGACTAACTCAGAGTTATAGAGCTGAAAAGCAGGAAGTTGGATTCTGGCTGTTTTATTACACATTTGTTCACTCCAGCCTTTATATATTACATTTTTGGCTAACTAACTATATTAGAAACATTTTTTATTTTGCACAGCCTATTTATTTACACAGTTTTTATTTTCACACTGAACTATTCCTTTAATGTGTCCAAAGAGGCAACTTCTCGGCTATAACTGTGAATGTGTGTGAGAAAACGAAGGAGTTCCTTTAGCACTAATTTAGTTGCATTCAATTACCAGGCTTCTTCAGTCATTTGTGTAAATAAAAAAGCCTTTTGGCTTTATTTTTGCACTCACTGCTGAGGCCTGACCAGAATGCTAAAGAAAATATCAGACTCTGTCACCTTTTGACTTTATGTCAATTTGCAATCTGCCAAGATTTGAAGAAGATTTAACTTTCCTGCACCCGTCTCTAGGATTACATGACTTTAATTTATTTCCCATAAATCCTAACTTAAGAAATCCCTTTGACAGTTGTTCCTTTGGTACTTTGTCTGAAAGTAAAAAAAAATAATCTGTCTGCAGTGCTTATTGTTCCCTAAACATTTATTTTTCCTGAGGCTTTTAATTCCAGTAATATCCATTTTTCTAGCTGTGCACTGTCTGTTGCTTTGCTTGTCGGGCTATGCAATCAGTTGTTTAAAACCTATGGTATTGAATTCTGTTCCAAATGAAATTTACTATTATGTATAAAGGGCACACTTTCTGTATCTGTTTCCCAGGGTCAGGTTGAAGAGTTTATGCAGTTAAAAAAAACTCTCAATAAAATGTCAAGCCTACGCCAACCAGAAAAGGCCACTGTACCAACAGAACAAAATAATATACCAACTATTGTACCCACTCAGGAACATGCCACAGAACAAGAGCCTACGGTAAGCTCAGAGCAGGGTCTGGTCTGGTGAAGTGTTTTGCAGCTAATTTATTTTAGATAGATAGGGAGACAGAGAGAGAGACAGAGGGTGAGAGAGACAGACACACAGGTAGAGAGAGACACAGGGAGAGAGACACACACACAGAGACAGGCAGAGAGAGACAGAGTGAGACACACACACACATAGAGACACAGAGAGATACAGTAAGACAGACACACACACAGAGAGACAGGCAGACAGAGAAAGGCAGACAAAGAGAGACACTGACAGACAGAGAGAGACACTGACAGACAGAGAGAGAATTTGACAGAGAGAGAAAAACACAGACAGACAGAGAGACACTGACATACATAGAGAGGGAGACACACAGAAAGACAGAGACACACCGAGATACAGAGACACACCGAGATACAGAGACACACCGAGATACAGAGACACACCGAGATACAGAGACACACCGAGATACAGAGACACACCGAGATACAGAGACACACAGAGAGACTACGACACACAGAGAGACTGAGACACACAGAGAGACTGAGACACACCGAGAGACGGAGGCAGGCAGACAGATGGAGAGAGACGGACCGAAGACTGACAGACGGAGAGAGACAGACACTGACAGAGAGAGACAGACACAGACAGACGGAAAGAGACAGACACTGACAGACTGAAAGAGACAGACAGAGAGAGAGAGAGAAACTGTCAGACAGCGAGAGAAACTGACAGACAGAGAGAGACACTGACAGACAGAGAGAGATGGAGAGAGAGAGAGAGAGAGAGAGACACTGAGAGGTGGAGAGAGACACTGACAGACAGAGAGAGACACAGATAGAGATATAGATATCTTTATCTTCTCTACAAGTATTTGTATGTAACTTGTATTTTTCATTTAAATATGGTCTTGACTCTTGTTTCTGCAGACAAATGTTCAGACTCGACAAGTAGTGGATCATGGTATCATCATCAGGTCAAGCACTGCTGCCAATGATGAGGCGATACAGCTGAACAAAGTGAAAACAAATCTTGACAAGCCAAATGAAGACACTAGGCCATTGCAAGAGACAGAGTCACCCACTGAGCATCCAGTTGAAGTAGAAGAGGAACACAAAAAGGAACTGGAGGAAGAAGAAATGGAACAGGTTGGAAAGCCAGAACGTTTGGTTGAAGAACAAGATCAAGTACAAGAGGAACAGGAGCTAAACAAGCCAGAAGAAGAGGACCATGCATTTGAAGGAAATGACGAGGAGCAAAAGGAAGAGGACACCAACAATATACAAGGAAATAAACATATTGAGGTGAGATAATTACTTTTGTGAATTAATAAAAAGCCTCAGATCTTGAGCTGTCACATCTGAAAAAGCATGTCGGACACATCTTCAATCTTCCCGGCCAATGAGAGCTAAATCATAGATACTTCATATACAGCACTATAGCGAACAGCACGTTTACAGCAATGTGAGCCTACAAAATTGTAGGGATACAGATTTACAGAAGGAAAGAGTCATTCCACCTCAGGTGGAGCCGTGGTAAGGCTTCATCTAGAGCAGGGATCCCCAACCTTTTTTACTCATGAGCCACATTCGGATGTAAAAAGAGTTGGGGAGCCATGCAAGCATTTAATGTTACTGGGTGGTGCAAAATAAGGGCTGTGATTGGTCGCCTGGCAGCTACAAGAGGCTCTGTATAGCAGTACACCTGCTTTGGTTGGTTTATGCAACCAAAACTTGCCTCCAAGCCAGGAATTGAAAAATAAGCACCAGCTTTGAGGCCACTGGGAGCAACATCCAAGGGGTCCCAGAGCTACAGTACATGTTGCTCGTGAGCCTGTGGTTGGGGACCACTGATCTAGAGCATGCAGTGCAATTCCAGAGTAGTTTAGTAAAGTGAGTACTGAAGTGTTTAGTAAGAGTGTGTTAAAATTGTCCTAATGAGTGTATGGGTTTAGTAAACCATACTGTTTTGTATTAAAGGAGAAGGAAAGGCTAAAAGTAAGTAAGCTTTATCAGAAAGCTCTATATAAATACACTAGTAAGCCACCTTGCTTTCCTTCTATTATGGACTTCTGTATCAAACTTCCTGTTTCCAGTTTAAACCTCCAGGGCTTGGGCATGAGCATGCTCATTTTGCTCCCTGCTGTAATCTGAGCCCAGAGCTATGAGTGAACAGAGGTAGACTCAGGCAGGAAGTGATGTCACAGCAAGCTAATATGGCAGCTGCTATTCTAAACTAACAGAGACAGTGTCTAGAGCTGTTTACTCAGGTATGGATTTTCAAGAATTAAACGTACTTAACTTACACTGTTGTGGCTAATCTATTGGCAATAAACTGCCTTGGTAGCTTTCCTTCTCCTTTAATGCCCTGCATACTTGATGTATACCAAAATATGTATAGTTTGTCTTACCTAATGTGGTCCTTATTTAATGAGGAAATTGCATCTGCCTGTATACTTTCCTTTGTATGAAAAACCATGTTTGTAGACCAAGTAAATGTGTTTTTTGTTTTCACTAAAGGAAACAAAAGTACTCCTCCCAGAATAAAAGAAAATGCAGCATTTTTTAAAAAAAAAATTAAGTGGTTTTAACACTGTTATTTCTAGCAAGCAGCAAGCATGCGAGTAGAGTGAAAGACGCGTTTTAATACAAATGCAATTACTGAACTGAATCCGAAACAACAAAATTTGCAAAACTGCATTTTTTATTTTTGGTTTTGGCTTGGCTGACTGCAAAGGATTAAACAAACCAAAATCTTGTAAGACATGCTGGGTTTTCTCCAAAAACCGGATTGTTCCATCTCTACAGTTTAGACAATTGAGTGGAGATGTTCAATGGTTACTGTTGCTGTGCCAGTGCAGGTATATGTAACGTTGCCAATCTTGTTCCTGTTTGTTGTGATAGAGGGATTCAACACCCAAGCCTCAGAGCAAGTACAGATCTGCCTATGAGGAACAGCTGGAACAACAGCAACTAGCAGCACGGCAAATGGATGTAGCTAGGCGCCTCAACGAGCAACAGGATCTACTGCACCAGCAGAGGCTCAAAGAGCATTTTCTCCACCAGCAGCAGCTGCATGAGAAGGACCTTGAACTGCAGAGGCAAAATAAATATAAAGAGGAGCAGCTTGCTGAGAAGCTAAGGTTCCCTTATACAATCTCATTTATGAAGGGGCTAAATGGTGGGCTTTAAAGGGCTAGTATAGCTTCGTTTTATATTTTTCCTATAGGCTCGTCTAATGCAAATTTTAAACGCTGAACATATTTTTATTTTCCTTTTGCTCTGTTTCTCCATAAATTAAGTGAATATACTGCTAGCTCTTCTTGCAGTTTAGCCTAGCCAAAATAGCCACAAACGCTTTATCACTTCCCATGGATTTCCAATTTTGCTTATTATTTCATTACAGAATGAAATAATATCTGCCATGGGGGGATACTATGGAAACTATGAATTTGGCTTCAGCTATGAACCCATAGGAATTGAGAATCTTTGAAAAGTCTTTAGTACTTGGCTCTAGCTAATCTCAGTAAATATCCTGATATTCTTGTCTGGCATTTTGCAATTCTCTCGCTTTATCTGTTTCAGCCATAGGCGTATATTGCCATTTCCAGAGAAATTATTTTTCTTCTCCGTAATCCTACGCCATATTGTGTCTGTTGGAGGCAATGCTTTTTTTGTTGCAGTCGCTCCTAAATTTTAAACACGTTGCATGATAAAACCCTTGGAACCAAGCAGTTATACAGTAATTACATATTTTAATTTTTGTTTGCTGTCATAGGAAGCAGGCAGAGTATGAGAATGCTGACCATGATATTGTACAAGGAGAAGAAGAACAACCTATTCAGCAGGAGGAAGCAGGTATTTTCTTGCGTTATTGCCTTCCTGTGACTTATAAACACAACTGAATATCACACCTTTTGTGTGTGCACATGTTTCTAAGGGCAAGATTGTGTTGGTTATAGCTAGGGATGCACCGAATCCACTTTTTTGGATTCGGCCAAACCCCCGAATCCTTCACGAAGGATTCGGCCGAATACCGAACCGAATCCGAACCCTAATTTGCATATGCAAATTAGGGGTGGGAAGGGGAAAACATTTTTTACTTCCTTGTTTTCTGACAAAAAGTCACGCAATTTCCCTCCCTGCCCCTAATTTGCATATGCAAATTAGGATTCGGTTCGGCCGGGCAGAAGGATTTGGCCGAATCTGAATCCTGCTGAAAAAGGCCGAATCCCGAACCGAATCCCGAACCGAATCCTGGATTCGGTGCATCCCTAGTTATAGCTCAATGTCTCCTACTCTGCTTTCAGCTTCTCTCATCCAAACATAGAGTAGTCGGCAAAAAAGTATGTTCAGCTCAAGCACTATTCATTGAACTCATGTTGAACAAGGGGATATGCTGCCCCTTTTAACTTGTAAACTTCAAATTTCTGTATGTGATGTCCCCCTGATAATCATTTGGTATTTGCTAAAACAATTCAGGCAATTAAAATAAAACATTGCACTTGCCTGAATTTGTCCTTTATGCCATTGATCTTCATAACTTTGGGAACCCACTTTATTCTCTTTATAGGAGGCTAACAGGTGTACTGATCATGGCATGGTCTGCTGAAAAGTTGATTAGTAATGGTTTTCTGTGGGCATTGTATTAGCATGGTCAACCCCTAAATTTTTTTCATAGTATGTTTCGATAGCTAGCATAAGCCAATGCCAGCCTAGGTATAATCTTGTAATGAGCACATTACATAGCAATTTAGGTTATTGTGGCCCTTTAGTAAATAATTTTCATTAAAGTAAGTTTTACACAAACATACACCCCTCACAATGTTGATTTCATACTAATTGCTTTTAGTGAGCCTGGCATACAGTCATTGATATGGACGTGTCAGTATTACTAGTAATGTAAAGCAAAATTATTTTTCATTCCAGCTCAGTGGGCAGAAAGCTAATTCAGTCACCCGTGCTGGGCTCTGCTCCATCTTTGAATAGGCTGGAGTATTACATTTGTACCTCAGCCTATGGAATAATCACACTGACTCCAGCACTTCATGACTGATGGAAGCCTCATTCATTCTGAGAGGCATGAGTTGTTATATGGCTGGGCTGGGGATGGCTCAAGTGCAGTTTTGAGAAGATTGTGGCTGTTTATTACTAGTAATGGTGACATGCTCCTATCAGTTACAGGAAAGTGTCAGCTTCACTCAGTATCACCTTAAAAGAAAAATAAAGTTGGAACGGGTAGCCTGTGTCTCTCTTCCCACAAAATGCTATAGCTGTTTCTTCTTACATGACTAAGATGCTACAAGCTTTGATATATATATAAAGTTATACCCATGGAATACAGTTTACTGGAGCATGCTCTGCCACACCATCATTCATCCTGCTGAATGGCAGAAGTCCTTAGCATTGGAACACATCAACAAACTGTTCTCCATTTGCACAGAACAACATGATACTTCAGAAGTCCATTTTCTTTGCACCTCACTTACTGCTATTTCAACCAGTGGAGATTTTAGCCTTCTCAGCAGGAGGGATACAGCTCCCATGTAACTGCTGAAAAGGCTTAAACACAATGTGTTTTATATAGTTCCAGCACCATGAAACAAAACGCTATGTGCACACTGTTACATATAATGATACCTTGATTTTTACTTATATAAATTTCCACTTTTCTTACTCCCAGAAGCAAATCAAGGGATTACAGAAAGAAAATGCTTTAAAAAAAGTATCTTTGCAGTACAATTTCTTGAAAAATAATTCTCATTGAATAACTTTTACTTGAATTCTAAACTCTATTACAATTGCTTTCTTACCTGTACATTGACATGTCCCTCTCTCCCCCCCCCCACCCCTATGGCCAGGTACTGCTCCAAAGGAATACAAACGCTTATAATAAAAATAGTAGTACACTGATGGACTTAATAATGCAATTAACTTGTGTCATATTTTTTTAGCTTATGAAAGAGATAATCACCAAGATGAGGCAGAAGACTTAGACGCTGCTAACAATGCAAATGAGGAGCAAGCCATGGATCAAGAAGCTGAAAGCAGAGAGGGGCAAGAGGTACGCATGATGCATTGACATACCGTATATACTCGAGTATAAGCCGAGGTTTTCAGCCCCCAAAATATGCTGAAAAACGCTACCTCGGCTTATACTCGGGTCAAGCGCAAAAACGGTCGCCGGCGTCGCCAGCATCCAAGAATAGTCGCCGGCGACCAAGAATAGTCTCCAAGAATATTTGCCGGCGTCCAAGAATGGTCGCCGGCATCCAAAAACGAGACGCCGGCACCTCCAATGGGAGCAGAAACCCTCAATTTTTTGATTGAAACTTACCAGAAGCTGCTGCATTTCTCACCCTCGTCTTATACTCGAGTCAATAAGCTTTCCCAGTTTTTGGAGGTAAAATTAGGTACCTCGGCTTATACTTGGAACGGCTTATACTCGAGTATATACGGTAAATTAATAGCTACTGTTTCTTCTGACACCAACCAATCGAATTTAATGAAAACCTTTGCAGCATAGTTGTTTCTTTGTAGGAAACATACAGATTATGTTCAATGCTTCTTTAACGAAGTACAGTACCATGTTACCGTGATTGAAGCTTCTTGCATGTGATGTAGAGACCTCTAATGAAGCATTTTAATTTTGTTTATTGGTCAACGTCAGAAAGTTTGCTCCTCTGTACGGTTGCGTTTGTCAGGCACGATTGTGTCCATTGACTCATAGCTCCTATCGATTCATAATATTTCACTGACTGTTACAAGAGAGAATAGCGCTCTGTAAGAGATTGATTCAGTGTGCTCAGTGAAGCAGAATGTTTGCGGCAAGAATCAAGATGACTTACGAAAGCTTTGACAGGCTGCTATTCTAATAATAACTGGGAATTTGCCCATAGCCCCAAGAATGCTAATCAAAAAGTACAAGTTAGTCTTAAATTTCATATAATGTTACATGGGTAACATAATGATTCCTAAGATGTTATATAAGCAGAAACAGAGCAGCTGCTTGTAGCTGTCTAAAAGTAGGATTGTCACCTACAATGTGACACAACTGATTGTTTAGCCCATGAAAAGGCAATGCAGTTTATTTTCAAGCTATAATGAACTGCTACTGATTCCACTTAGTAATGTAAGCTCCGAAGAGAATATCATGAGAAGTAATGAGGAACAAAGGTCCCTATAAGGAGCCCATAATGAGTATAGAGGATGAAAGGTCTCTATTAATACTGAAGATTAACTTTTACTCTTCAGTTATTTTTCTTCATATGCCAATGTGATCTACAACTCCCACACCAGAAACTGAGAAGAGTAGGCAGCTGCATGGCCATGAGTTTGACTTGATTTCTCACTAATTTCATTAAAAACAATACAAGAATCATTACATTTGTGTAGTATATAATAATCTTAAGCAGTGTATATCATACATAAACTTTACAAAAGAACCATACTATATGTTGAACCTTAGAGGGGTGGTTTACCTTTACATTCATTGTTATAGAATGGTTACTTTTAAACAACTTTTCAATTGATCTTCATTTTCTTTTTTTTAAAATTATGTGCCCCTCACTGCCCACAGCAGCCAGAAAAACTATTGGTCTGTGAGGCTATAATTTTATTGTTATTATTTTTTATTACTTATCTTTCTATTCACTCCCTCTCCTGTTAGTTCAGTATATCAGTCTCTCATTCAAACCACTCCCTGGTTGCTAAAGTAATTTGGACTTTAGCAAACAGATAATTGATGACATTTCAGACTGGGGGCTGCTGAAAAAAAAAACGCCAATAATAAAAAATTAAGACCAATTACAGATTGTCTCAGAATAGCACTCTCTACATCATATTAAAAGAAAAACCCAAAACAACTCCTATATGTAATAAAAAAAAACACAGTTTGCCCAGGTGCAGTAATTGTTAATGCTACCTACTGATTGGTTGATCTAAGTGACTAGACCTGTAGCAAACTTTGTAGTTTTTATTACATAACCCCTATAATCTCATTGACATACATTAGGTATAAAGTAAAATATTTTTTTCATAGACGTTTGAAGCTACACGATCTTCAGATGTTTGATGGTCGATGCGTTCTTATCTGCTAGCCTTAGCCTGGGTATTGCTTGCAGAGCAGAACATTGTAAACATTCTTTATTCTCTCTTTTCATTCTCAAGTACATAAGCGTAGGGATGCCGCAGTTCTCACCTTTGGGAAATTATGCACTCGTATAATGTTTGAAGCTGACCTGGAAGAGAGCCCAGACTCTAACAATATACCACCTCATATCAACCCCCTGTGGTGAGAACTGAGACTGGCTGCTGCTTCATTAACCCCTAAGTTATTTAAAAATGAACTGAGCTGCAAGCTGGTATGGCTAATAGAAAAATCATTTCTGTTCTCTCTGATATTATGGTGCTTAACAGGACTGAATATTTTAAAAGGTACAAGGAATGGCGTTTTACATTTTAATGCCAAATTATAGCATAATCTCTGTTACATTTTCTTACCCGGCAGTATAAAGAGGTTGTACGTCAGTCTGTATTAGATTTCAGTGGCCATTTGTGCTATTGACAATAACCTAAATTGCACAATTCCTTGGGTTTCTCCTCTCTTTGTAGTCAGAGCCTGATTTACATTTTGGGAGCTTGTAGGCATAGACAAGTTACATCCTCTAGCCCAGCCTAAACTTAACCAAAGGAAAGCAGAACCAGCCCATGGAATTGCTGAGCCACAGGTTAAACACCTAGGGCTTTATTTTGTCTCACATCTGACCCCAATTAGAAGGAACATGCCCCCAATATGTAGTGTTCAGTTTGTCTGACACAATAAAGCACTAGTGGTTTACCTTGTGGTTCAGCTTGTATGTTGTTTTTGCTTTCCTTTACGATTCTAGAGAGTGGGTCAAGATCCCCCCCCAGTGCAGAGCACCGGAGTGAATATCTTGGGAGGTTTGAAGTGAAATTTACCACCTACAAACTTAGCCAAACCCACAGTAGGCAACTCTGTGGTCTGGCATCGAATCCAGGATTTGATTTGAGATTCAGCCAGGATTGTGCCGAATCCAAATGTCTAGCCGAACCAAATCCGAATCTTTAAAATCACTTGACATTTGTAGCTGAGTGGTTCTCTTTAACCACTCCTCTCACTAATTTTCATATGCTAACTAGGATTTAGATTCAATTCAAGATTTGCCCAAATCCCAAAATAGTGGATTCGGTGCATCACTAGTTTTTTTTTTGTTTTTTTTAACACATTACACATTAGTGTATTCGTAATTCTAACAACATTTTTTATAGGACAACCCAGGTTTTATTTTCCACCACTCACATTGATTTTTGCACTTTAGTATGCTGCCCATGTGTGCAACTTTTTGCGCTCAAAGAACCGGGGAGTTGCTTCAATTTATCTATGCAGTGCTGGCAGCACCTACAGTACATATTATATGGATTGAGGTGTATGGGCATCACCCTTCAATGCTCCTATTTTGAACTTTCAAGACAGGAGTGCCAGAGGATACCCGACTATAACAAGGCTGCCATTAAGTGCTGGGGTCTCTTGTGCCTTTATGAGCTACACTCTGTTTTGTGCCAGATTTTAAATCTGGGGCAAGACACAAAGACAGCTTGCACCAGCCACTAGTACAGTGGTTATGGGCATCAGGCACAAGTGCACTGGATATGGGTCCCCATCGTGTCTCTTACTGTATAAAAAGGAAAATATCTATCCTCATGCAAGCTGCCTAACAAAGAAAACAATGTCTGTATAGAAAGCTGTTGCAGAAGATGTGAATCCAGCGGACGATCCAAATAACCAAGGGGAAGATGAATTTGAAGAAGCAGAACAAGAACGAGAGGAGAACCTGCCCGACGAGAATGAGGGGATGAGGCAGCAGCAAGACCATGCTGAGGTCCAGGAACATTTAGCGGTAAGCAGCTCTCTTTATTCTAGATGATAGTGCCACAAGGAGTCACTTGGAGGCAGACATACTCCACAAGACTGAAATGCACACAGCAGTTAGTGAAAACACCTAAGCTTCATCATGCTTTCTGAGCCAGTACAGGAAACACATGTATAAAGCACAAATTGTTCTGCTTCAGCTGCAATGCAAATGGCTAACAACCTTTTTACCGCCTGACACTATAATTAGTTTTTACAAAATTCTCCTGTTTGTTCTGCCTCAAAATTGTACAGTGAAAAATAATTTATGTTTATAGCCCTCAGCAGCCAGGCATTCGGTGAGCACTGGTAAGTCATGCTGTGTTCTGCTGCTGTAAATGTAGCAGACAGACATCACAAACAAGCACATAAACTGATAGCAGTGAAATGAAAGTACTGCTTTATTCTCTGAGTTTGTGAGTGTCTCCATATACAGTAATGTCCCCAGCAGTGAGCGCACAGACTGATTATAATGTGAAACAGGATGCTTTCTTCATCCAAGCTGCTTTAATGAAACTGGGCTTCTTTGTGTTAAAGATGGCTGTAAACCCTGATCAGCAAGAGGACAATATTGACCAACAGTACCAAGAAGAAGAGGAGGAGGTATTCATTCTTTTTCTGTCTTTCACAACTGAGGGGTTAAAATAAAAAAAAAGCAGGGAGACATAGATTGTGTTTTTATTGGATGACTGAGCAAAGGGCTGGCCATTCATGGAAGGCGAACAAGGGGGAAGACAAAACTATTTGTGCAAGTGTTGACTGCAACTAATTTCACGACTGGCAGAGCCACAAATAGTTTTAGTTAAGGTTACTGGGGACAAGTGAATTGATTGCTTATGAGATTGAATTCCAAGTTACATATTCCTCTCCGTAAAACACAACATTCCCTTTGTCCAAGTGACCCATTACATTGAGGCAGTAACATTTTTTACTTCTCCTAATACTGTATATAGTAAGCCACACTTGGCTGTTTCCTTAGATTTGTCTGTGTTTATAAGCTGCTTGGCTTTTCTATCTGTGTATCCCGCTCTAAAACAATGCAGGGCTGCTTTTAGGAAACGACTCAGTGGGCCTAAGGCAACAGAGAAGAAAAAACAAAAAATAGTGCAGTGTATTTGGATAATCAGACAACACCCAGTGTCAAAATTCATTTTAAAAGGTGTACTTCCCTTCAAATATTCCAATGTTGTTGATAGCATGCATAAAAAGATCCCTTTATATCCAGTTAGTTGTGTCGACCATTTGGCTAATGGTTGCTTACAAGCCCACAATATGGTAAATTGCCCATCTCTCCTTCCAAGTCATTTTCCCGAGTCCAAATATGGAAGATACAAATCCAAAATAGTATAACACCATTTATTAGAATAAAAACTTCAAAAAAATAAGTTTGCACTCACATTTGTTTGAAGTTAAATAGGACATCTGCGTTATTGTGGCTGTTGCAGCTGCTATAGAGGGGCCCTGCCGGCGTGTGTTGCTCCCTCGGGGTTCTCCCTGAGTCTGGTGTGATGTCACTTCCTGCCTAATGCGTTTCGCCAATCTGTTGCCTTAGGTGCTGATCTGCTATACAAATTTTGGAGTTTTTTTGAATACAGCTGAGAGACTGTGTGAGGATTGGGAGAAGAAAGTTAAAAGACTAAAAAAAATTCTTCCTTGTAATTTTCTGTTTTGGGCTCAGTGAGATAATTGTTTAAACTACAAATCCTATCATCCTATTTGCAGCTAAATGCCCTGGGCCCACTTTTTTCTCATGGCCAGCCTGCATTTCTCCACCTCGTAATAACCTACAGAACGTCTGGCTGTCAGGGGATGGTGGGAGTTGCGGTTTAGCTGAACAAAGACTGCTTGGCATCCCTGTTCTAGAATATTTAAGTGACTGTAGTGATAGAATTTAAATTGCTGGCCAGTTTTAGTACTGAGGAGGTCAAGAGTTACAACCACCTGCTATAATTTTCACACAAACTGCCTGTATATTGTTAAGGTCCAAGAAGAATTAACAGAAGAAAGAAAAAGGGAACAAAATGCTGAAGAGATGTATGGGGAAAATGAGGAAAATGTAAGGCTACTAGAGCATATAATGTATTAATTTTAGCCTTCTCGCAGTGCATCTTAACCTTGAGTTTGAATAATACAAATGCTATGTCTGTGCTACTAATTCTGCATGCAGGGGAACACTATGTTATTTGTATCTACATCCCAGTGATCAGTAGCAGTTCAGGCTGCCCTCACTCCTAGCAACAGCCTTTGTGCATTTCCATGATGCATACGCTGACTGACACATCCACCACTTACCCAGTCTATTCTCTACTGTAAATAATAAAAATCTATCTGTTTAAGCACTGACACTAGCAGCATATTGTAATATAATACAGAAATCCATTTCATTGCTTATCTAAACCTCTGGGCTCCAGGGAGACCACTGGCAGGATTTAAACCGGAGCAGAAGGCAAACCGTTTCGGCTTTATATGTTCCAGTTATCACACACGGCTGTTATTTCAATAAGTAGGGCAAATCACATAAATCATTTTCTAAGCATGTGAGGGCCCGTCTGGGGCCTCTTTAGGAGCATAATATTCCCCTCTAATCTTGGCGTCTTTGTAGCTGGAGACAAAACAACTGACGTACAGAGAGTCCTTTGGTTCAAATGCTATAAAGAGTTACAATGCGTTGATAGTTTTCTGTTCAGTGTCCATTTCACTGTTCAAAGAACTCGGCCAAACTGACACCTATGAATGGATTAGGGGCTTTATTGCAGATTTTTGAAGCCAGACATTCAGCAGATTTTGCAATGAAAGAAGCACCTAAATATGAGTTTCTCCTATAAATATGGCTACTGTTGAAGCATTTACCATTTGAGATCTAATTTTCCTCTAATTCTCCATCTGCTGTTTCTTCCGTTACTGGCACTACTCAAAAAGGATATAAAATATCAGAGCAGATGAATTACGAGATAAGATTATTTCTGATAGCTGCTGAAATGCAGCAACTTGCATTTTCAAACACCCTTTCTCGTGTTTTCAAAAAATATATGTTTATGAAATGTTCTTATTATTTTGCTATGGTGTCTGTTCTGAGTCTGATTTATTGGGATCCCATGGTATATGGCTTTAAAGTCTTTGATTCTGAACATAATCCATGAATTCAGGAGACTTGTTATGTTGACTAAAATACAATCAATCCATCAAAATAACAAGTGATGGGTGCAATGTATGTTGGAAGCAGTTGCTTTGTTACAGGTTTGGTTAGTCACTTTTAAATGAACTTTTAGTATGACATAGAAACTGATATTCTAAGATATGTCATTGGTTTCTGTTTTTTATTTTATTTTTTGTGGTTTTTAGTTTGTTATGTAGCTTTTTTGTTCAACAGTTCTCCAATATACAATTTCAGCAGCTATCTGGTGGCTAGAGTCTTGTTTAACTTAGCAATCAGGCAGTGTTTTTGATAAGAGACTGGAATATAAATAGGATAGGAACTGAATATAAAGATAAATACACTAATAAAGCATGACAATAATAATAAAATTGTAGCCTCACAGAGCAACAGTGTTTTTGTTGCCAGAGTCACTGGCACCCATATTAAAGTGGGGAAGATGTAGTAGAAAAAAAAATAAACGATGAAGACCAATTGCAAAGTTGCTTGGAACAGGGCATTCTATAACATTCTAAATGTTAACAAAAAGTGTGCCACCCCTTAAAGTAGTTTTGAACCATGTAAATAATGCTAAAGGTTCCTAGTAGCGCTAGCAGTTGAATGAAGTCACCAAAATGATATATTTCCAATATTATTACATCCACAAAGCTTTTGTCTTCTGCATGATATTGGTTATGTTATTCTGATGAACTCTTGGGCTCACACACAAGCAGACATGCATTCAGTTTACATTTGTTAACATCATATGCTCTCTTGCCTAAATATTTATCATAGTATGTATAACATTAACAATACTTAATCCACTCAATGTGAATGTGGTTGCATCTGCTGTACTAAACTATTAAGATTAGTTTTAAATTGAAAAAAAAAAAAGAAATGTTATTTTGCTGTACTGCCAAGTCATTCAGAATATAAGATGGCATGACTGTTCTGTTTTGCCTTTGCTTTGCTGACAGGAAAGACAGATCGGTGCAGAGAGAGAAGCTGATTTACAACATGAAGACAACAAAGAAAGAAATGAAGATAACTATGAGGAGGAAGAGGAGGAAGAAGATGGGGTAGCTGGGGTGAAAAATAAGCGAAGAGCTGAAATGTAATGACTAGAAACAGATGAGATGCAAATACCAAGTTGTCCTTTATCTTTTTTCCTTTTGTACTTTTATATTAGAATATATTGGACCTTTATATATAAAGACTGTATTTTTATTAAATAACGCTTATTTTAATTATTTAGGCTTTTTTTAAAATATAAGCTCTGCATCTTAAACCCATAAGTTATCCAAGCAGATGTTTCAATACCTAAAGATTGCCTTGTGTTGCATTAGATGCATCAAATGCCTTGTTTTATGAAGCAGATTATGAGGCTATTAGATGCAATATACATTATATAAATGTTCCTATATGTGCGTGTGGAATTTGCCTTTTATCAGAATGGAAAGTATGTAAGATAATGTAGCTATGCCTCACTAGCTCAAGTTTATAAAAGGTCATGCGATCCAAGAATATGCAACTTGTGACCATCCATCTGTTGTTGGTCTCCATGTGCTGCGAGGGAGTGCTTGTGTATGCCGTTCAACAGCAGCTTCAGGGTCTGTTATTGAGCATCCCAGTTCAAGAGCAGCCTTTCTAAATTGCTTCCTGAGTTATGAAATATAAAGCCGGCTTTCAGAAAGTGCTCTTGTATTATTAGACACTACAAAATTGTCTCGAGCAATAATGTGAAAACTTTGAGCATACCAGCGACTAGGACCTGTCATTTAATCTTTCATATTGAATTACAAAATAAAGTCTATTCCTGTGCCTTATGTACAAACAACAATATATAACTATATGTTTCCAATTGCAGACAGGAAGCAATAAAGAAACAGGGGGTGCATTATTATAATACATATGTTTCAGCCATGTGACAGAAATGTTATCAGCACCTGCAGAATTTCTAGCTTTTACTTTTGGGAACACACCAGTTTGAGGGGTGCAGTGGCAAACCATAGTTTAACACTTGAAAAGTATGATCTGTTGTGCAGAAGATGGATGTATCCTTTAATTAAATGTTCTGTTTACAGCTATTCGAAGTGATCTATTGCAGTTTGATGAGTTTTGTATAAAAACACCCAGCCCATGGCCTTTTGTACTTCTGGTAACTGGTTTGCCTCCTGACATCAACACTTATAATGGCAACCTGTCATGACGTTGTATTTCTCCACTACAGGAGGTCTTCCGAGGCCCCCACCTTATCCTCCATTTATATAGAGTAGATGTATTTATTAATTGACTGTAATCCACTAGGTAAATGTAAACAACATAGTTCTTCTTTGAGTAATTTCTGAGTACCATGTTATAAGCAGTAATCCTGTAATCAAATCATGGTACAATTATTTTGTTTACATTGGCATTTAGTGTATCATTTTATCCTGTAAGAAACGTGCCATAGCATGGGAAAAGGTCCACCTAATTGTTGTGCAGCTGAATTCACTGAATAATTAAGAGAAACTTCATTTAATAAGAGGATAATGCTTTACACTTCAGCAGAGCTTAAAACAACAATCATCTCTGGCCATTATTATGATGTGTTCAACTCCAATAGATATTTGATTTCATATCACAAAGTATGTGAAGATTTGTACAAATCAGTTTGTTAATCTAGCCCTCGATAACCCAGATGAGGTTTTACTAGACAATCGGGATTATTGGTGTTCTTCCTGCTATGATCATGTTTTTGTTATTTGTTTAGTTAAACAGGAATGTTAAAGATACTCTGTGGTTGGTCCTTGCGTGGTAGATACTCAGATTACCAGTAAACAACCCTTTCCTGACTGTTTAGGTTTACAGTCAAGAGTCTGTTATGCAAGGATCAAATATTTCCCCATAGATTTCTTCTTCTGCTAACTCTGGTGAAAATAAGCTATTAGAATGCACAGTTGAATGTAGTCTGCACTGAATAGCCATCTTAACATTATGTGCAAGTGCCTATCTGCTTTAGAAGGACCCAAGACTTTGGTGTTGCTCAGTGCTAGACAAATAATGTGGCTTGATGGCTTAAAACACTTTAGCTGCTGTAAGGGCACCATGGGATACTAAAGGCAGAGTACAAATACAAACCTAGGTTGCAGTCTTAATTTGAGTTCCTTACTACTCTTAAAACAGGGTAAACCAGCATTGTTTAGAATGGCGTAGGTGCCATAGCAATGTGTTCAAAACAAAGCATTCTCTACAAATGGAATACCCTTCTAGATACACTAAGAGATCTTTGCACTACATGTATGTGTATTCTCAGAAAAAAAATATTGATAAGTCATACAAGCCTTTGAGGACCAAGCAAAAGGCTGCACAAATTGCTTTTTCTGCTCCTCTGGAAAGTCTGTGGACGAAACCATAATACAACCTAGTTATTAATTTATGATTGAATTATTTGTGGTTTATGTGCTTGCTTTAGCAAGGTGGGTTTGTGGATTTGTTTACTGAAGTCATTTTGAGCAAACTGCTCATAGAATAGAATAAATCTCACCTCCATAAATATTTCAAGTGCTTTTCATCCTACCGCACATACTCGCGTCTGTCGTTGCTTTTAGCTATAGGTTGTATGTACTGTTGCCTTTTATTTTTTAGGGAATGCATATATCATAGGTGCTAAAAGGAAAAGTGCTGTTTTTTTCTGTAATGATACACTATGCAATCTATTTTCATACTACTCCTTAACAGAGTTTATATGGCTAATAATGAAGATTTAATGAGAATTAATATGTGACTAACTTGGGGGAATACAGAATTAGAAGGGGATGTTGAAAAGGCTGCAACACAACAGGTGCAGCAATAATGAACTGGAATTCTGGCCAATGTATTCTATGCTCATACTGCAGCTTCTGCTTTACTCATATCTAAGCTGGTAGGTTTTTATTTTGTATAATTTATTGCTTTCCAAAAAAGGCATCTACAGTTATTTAATGAACAATTCATAACTGGGATGTTACAAAACCATTCAGGAGAAAGAAGCAGAAAACTATACTGTTGAAATACTTTTCGTGTTATAAAAAAGGGTCACACAAGTGTGAATCTAATCGCCTTTTGTAGTGCTACCTTTATACATATCTGACTCTGAATTGCACCGCCCCTTCCCCCATGGAATATGATGTATATCCTGTGGATGACTGAGCATCAGTACTATCACAATGCCTTATTTGTAGAGCCTGAAAGTGCCATGATGCTTCTACATTTTGGCCATTATACCAAATGCACCATGGACGAGTAAATGGTCCAAAATTAAAAGTATGCAGGAATCTGCAATGCGCAAATGCTGCAGCACCAAACTCAATGGGCAGTGTCAGCTGGAGGCGCAGTGTGTGACCAGACTAAAAATTATATAGATAATTACATTAATTAATATTATTCTGTAACTTACACTTTTACATTTGTGACCAAGAGGCCTTAACTCTGGTTAGGGCTCTAGAGTAAATGCCTAACCCAAAATCAGGTCTTGACAAGGGTCAGATGTGGCCAACAATACACTAGTTATAGGGATGCTGGCATAAAAATAAGTGCTTACTTATGAAAACAATGTGCAATATTTTGTTATGTAGTTCTGTGCTTTTACATGTCTTAATGCTTGTTGCTGCCTACTTCCTTTCTGTCCAACAAACAGAGTTGTCTCGATCTATGGCAGGAATTCTAGATAAGCTCTCAGGAGCAGAGATGTTCTCAAGCACCAGACCCTTTATTTATGGATACAGTAGTCTAAAAGACACAATAGGATTTATTACCCTTTATGTGAAGGGTGGAACCGCACAATTCAAAGGGGTTGTTTACCTTTAAATTAACTTTTAGTATGATGTAGAGAGTGATATTGTAAAACAATTCTCATTTGGTTTTCTTTTTCTCTCATTTGTGTTTTTTAAGTTAATTTGCTTTTTATTCGGAAGCTCTCCAGTTTGTCCGTTTCAGACATCGGGTTGCTAGGTTGCAAATTAACCTCGCAACCATGCACTGATTTGAATAAGGGACTGCAATATGAATATGGGAGGGCCTGGCTGGAAAGATGAATATTAAAAAAGCAGCAATAACAATAATTTTTGTCTTATGGAGCTTTGGTTTTTTTAGAGGGGGGTCAGTGACCCCTGTTTGAAAGCTGGAAAGAGTCTGAAGAAGAAGGCAAATAATTCAGCAACTATAAAAAAAGAAAAAATAAAGGCCAATTAAAGTTGCTTAGAATTAGCCATTCTATCACATTGTACAAGTTACCTAAACAGTGAAGCACATAATGTCATGTTCATTTTAAAACAGGGACACTAATCACACAATCGCCTTTAAAAGTCTTATATGATAATCACACAATCGCCTTTAAAAGTCTTATATGATTTATATATAATATATAAATCATATAAGACTTTTAAAGGTGATTGTGTGATTACAGTGTCCCTGTTTTAAAATGAACATGACCTATATTTGAATAGCTCTAGTGGACCCACACCAAACGTTTATCTTCTTTATGCAGAGCTATTCTCACAAGGGAAAGAAAGTGCAGGAAAAATGATTCCCTTGATGAGAAAAGCTTGTTTCCAGGCACAACTTTCTCATTAATTGTTTTGCACGTGACCTAAAGAGACAAATTAGCTGCATTTATCAGGAGATGCTTTACAGTGCTGCAACACAATGTGTTTGCCCTTGTCCCCAGGCTGCCATTCCATGTGATTGAACTTCCCCTTTCCACTGCTTGTCGTATCTATGAAACATTGAGCAGGGACCAAGTGTGAAATGAAGGTCTTTTCATTGGAAATGTGTTTAATGTCCATTTTTAGGATCCCCTTGCGTGCGACAGTTTTGTATACCTGAATGGGATTTTATACTATAGGTACAAATGTAGTGTCATTTTTTTTCATGTTGACTTTAAAAATTCTGAATATGATTCATAATATACTGTAAATGTACTTTTAAGGTGCTGCTTGAAGACAATAGGACATTTCTGCCTGCTATTGATAGGCCGGACACTAGAAACGTTGCCAATTTTAGGCTTACAGTGTATCGTGGGAAAAAATGACAACTAAAGCTATGTAGTTTTTTTAATGTAAAATGTATAATATGTACATAGGTATTTCTGAATGCAAAAACTATTTTGATATCTTAGTTTGTGTTTTTAATGAGAATTTCTCTATTTAATGAAGTCGAAAGATGTTTTAGGTTTTGGTTCCCCCATCTGTAATGTGGGGTCATTGGCAATAAATTTGGACATAAAACTTTGAAATGAGTTGTCATCTGTTCGTTATTAATCTCGTTTCTGCAGAGTGAGGCGTGTACAATGATTTTATGTTTCCCAAAGGGGCCAGGTGAAACGTGAGTAAATTCCAGGGGAACTGTTAAATCACTCACAGCTTGTCTGAATGGGTCCATGACAAAACGGCATCAATTCTGGGAAAACCTAAGATCAAGGTTTTACTGTATCAATGATGTGCGTTCTATGACTACGGCACATTCACCTGGCATGCTTTGTTCATGCCCAAAATCTCCTCCAGTGCCACCCCTTGCTTATATTCTGTATATAAATTATGACAAAAAGCCAATATGAATTACATAAAAAGCTAATCTAATGCATGGATATATATATATATATATTTGTGTAGTGTAACAATCTGCTGAGGTTTCCGTAGGCTTGGGGGCACAGTATTTAGCTTTTAGCCTTTATAAGAGACTTAAGGTGGCCATACACGGACCGATAAAAGCTGCCGACAGACTTATTGGCCCGTGTATGGGGGCCCCCGACGGGCTTCCCCGATCGAGATCTGGCCGAAAGTTGGCCAGATCTCGTTCGGATGGGTTTAAAAATCCCGTCGGATCGCGGCCGCATCTGTTCGTTGATGCGGTCCCGCGATCCGACCCCCGTTTGCGAATGCTAGGATCCGATCGTTGGGCCCTAGGGCTCACGATCGGATCTGCCCGATATTGCCCACCTCAAGGTGGGCATATCGGAGGCAGATCCGCTCGTTTGGCGACATCGCCAAACGAGCGGATCTATCCATGTATGGCCACCTTTAGGTTCGAGAACCCATGACACTGCTGGCCAATTGAGTGAACTGAATGAAATGCATTTCTGTGTTGGACAAAGATTCAGGTTAATCCCAAAATCTAAAAAGTGTTAAAAAAAAAAAAACAGAAATTTATCTTACACTCTTTCTCTGAATACGTATTATTAAGCCCCAGGCACAGCCATTGCAGGTTTTATTTTCCAGTAAAATGGGAAAAGTCTGGTTTGAGCAGCCTCTGACCAATGGAGACACGTTTCAGTGTTGATATCTAGCAGGGAGAAACTGTTGCCATTTACTGGTGCCACACAACAACCTGCTCTAGGAAGCCCAAATCACTCAGGTAAGATTTTGTTTTTTTTTTAATAATAGTTTTATTTGCATGTCATGTCTCTGTCCAATAAAGTCAGTCATTTGTTTGACATTTGCTAACCAATAATATAGCACAATAAGTATCATTTAATGTAGATAAGGGGTGCAACTGCTAAAGAAAGTATTTACCTAGATTTACTCACATTGATTGTATTTAAGATGAGTTTGATGTTCATAGAGCTGTATGCATGTAATTCATTTCAAATAGGGCTTCATTTTGCATAGCTCTCAAGCAGGAGATCAGGGCTTCAACAACAGTTAAGTTCAACAATACTTCAAATATAAATAAGGAGGCCCCTCACAGAATATTATACCTGTTACCATTAAAACTTACCTGCCTGTGCTGCTATCATACTCTACCCCTTGCTTGATCCCCATACTGCTAGCTGGTTTTCTCTTCCTTCTGGCAAGCTGGTTACATGCAGGGAGGTGGACTCAAGTCCAGGTCAAGTGGCCCAAACATCCAATTCCCAGCAGGGAAATTTCTTTACACACAAAATAGTACAGTCGAAGAACCAAAAACACGCAAAGAAGTTTTGCAGGAGAGGAAGTGGGGATATTGCATTTTTCTAAGAAACTGTTCATAGCATGTAGTATAAAGTTAATCTGCAAAGTTGCATTCTGTACAAGTATGGGATCTGTTATCCAGAAACTTGTTATCCAGAAACCTCAGAATTATGAAAATGCTGCCTCCCATAAACATTTTATCCAAATCTAAATTTTAAAAAAATCATGTCCTTTTTCACTAAGATATAAGTAATCCTTATTGGAAACAAAACCAGCCTATTTGGTTTATTTAATGTTTAAATTATTTTATAGCAGACTTAGGGCAAGGCCAGAAATGGCGTTTTTACGTCACGTTTTCAACATGCGTTTTTCAGCACTTAGGATTCTTTGCCCAACATGCACTTCTCATTGTTCTTGTTCCCCATAATGCCAATGGCTGGAAATAGAAAAGCTATTTAGTAATAGAAAAAATTATTTACATGCAAAATTGAGCAGGGATGATCGTCAATACACGTGTAATTACGTCACCGGGCGTAAAAACGTATATGCGTCATTTATCTTGCGAGAATTTGGATGCCATATTTAAAAAATGCTGCGTATTTGCGTAAAGTGTGGTTTCAAACTTGCAGATCCGGTAGAATCTATTGATTTGGTAGTTTCTCAACATATTGGCGTTTCTGCTAAAAAAACGCCAATACTGGCGTCCCGTGGCAGATTTCAGCTTGCAAGCGCCCTGTGAGAATTGCCATAGTGCGTTTTCCATTTGTTTCATTGGTAGTGCAGTTCATGTGTGTTTACGCCGGACAGAGGTTTTTTAAAAACCCAATGTAAAAACGCCACGTCTGGCCTTGCCATTAAGATATGTAGATCCAAATAATGGAATCAGGTCCCATACCTGTACTACAAATTGCTCTATAGAGAAGCAGCTTGTTTTGGTAAAGCATGTAAAAAGGAAAATATGATGTGACCCACTAATAAAGTTCCTTAATGATGAAAGCATGAGTCTATTTTATACCTTGACACTAATGATGCAGGTGCCCCAACAGAAAATTTATTTCAGACTTGTCCTTAGTGTTGCAATATATACAAAGTGGATCCCCGTTATTTGCCATCAAACCTCCTGTATAACGAAGTAAAACTAAATATAGCAGAACCCCAATTTTACATTTTTCAGGGGACCAGAAATTATGTAAAAAAGGGGAAAATGTAAAATAAGGGAAATTAAAAGGGTAACTTATTCTTAGAGTACTCAAGGAGATGAGCACAGAAGTCTGTTTTACTTTGAAATTCAATATTTACTGTGTTAATAACAAGGTTTAAGCATTGCAGCATTATGTTAGATTAAGGGGAGTATTTGCAAGGCCTCTCTGACCTCTTATTTCATTAATAATAACATTAATTTTTGGGTACATTAGGACAACAATTTATGTAAAATCAGGGAAAATCACCCATTTAAGTGCATTGCAAATTGGTGGGACGACAATTAAACTGTAAAATGCGGGAAAACTTAAAGTCATGATGTAAAATTAAGGTTTCACTGTATTCTACTACAGATTCCATCTTTTCTTAGTATTTAGCAACCAAATGGTGGCTAATTGTATTCGGCATTCTAGGATATAAATATCCACAAATAGATGTGTTTCTGGAATGAAGTAGTTCAAAGAGGAGGTTTGTTTAGCCAAAACAGAGGTTTTATCAACTTTAGAACCAAACAGTATGACAGCAGTTGTTTGTCCTTGGTTCTTGCCCAAGGGAGAGAACACAGGAAACCATTCAGCAGGCCCATTAGCTGCTAAAACAACAGAATCTTTTGATTCTTTAGTCATGACAAACTAACTAGGCAGAAGAAGAAAATTTCTAGATGTAAAAAATCCACAGTTTTTAAACACCACTCTTATGGTTAGGGCAAAATTGACCTGAAACCAATCAAAACAACACAATGTGTACCCACAAGTGTTATAAATTGGGTATTCACTGTTCCACGACAGGGTAGTTAGCCATTAAAATCAATTCCATTACCCCACGATGGAATGTATAAAAATTCAAAGCAAATGCACTTTAAAAGACATGTGGATTCATACCCTAAGAATGCCTTACGTGTCAAATGCAGAAGTTACAATGACAGAATACAGTATCTGAGACATAAGCCTCTATATAAATGTACTCACCTCCAGCAGTTATTAAAGGGTTGTGTCTGTTATAAAATGTCCAAATCAAATAAAACAAAACATGGATTATATACAGATATATATATGTATTGTTCTTCTATTCCCTTGGCAGGTTATATTGAACGTGTGCAAATATGGATGAATCTGAAAGGTATGCAATATGTATCAATAAATAAAGGATTCTCAGCTTTGAGGGAAAAAGATTTCAGTGTTTGTTCCTTTTGTAAAATAAATGACAAAACAATATCATGATGAAAACAACTACCGTAAGCTGACTATATACAGTATTATCCAGTATATTTCCGTATAAATAGTATTAATGGTGGGCAATCTGATATTACTGAAAAAGTCATTATTTTTGCACCAAAAAATTAGCCACTTTCAGACTGAGCATTAAAATAGGTATGGGACCTGTTATCCAGAATGCTTGGGTCCTGGCTATTTCCTGGGCGCTGAACACTGGCGAACGCTAGCGTTACTTCAGCAGTGCGAGCATTTCATAGCGAAGTTGCGCTGGAGTGCGTTTGTGCCTAGCGAAAATTCACTAGGGATCTTGCGCTTAGGTCAATTTGCATACGGCGGGTAGTTTAAAGTTGTATGGAGGTCTTTTTTTATAAATTTTGGTGCTTGAAGTTACCACTTTTTTCATTAAAAATGTCCAGGGATCCTTAATAATTACAAGAGAATGTATATAATGCCCTACACATGAGCCCACTGTAAAATTAATGTTCCATATGTTAAGAAATGTCTGGCGAAAACTGGTTACCCAAAAAAAGTTAGTTAGGACTTATGCAGGCAATCCTGCTTAAAAAAAGGAAAAGTCGCCAGCGTTTTTTAAACTTCTGCATTTTCAGCACACAGGATATGATGTAAGTGACAGAAGATTGAGGAAGATCTAGCTTCTTTTTAGCACTTTGAGTGGTCTGAGGTAGTGAAGTCAAATCTGGCAAAAGAGGTTACGTTCAGTAAAATCTGCACTTTACTGAATTTGCGGAGTAACGACCTTACACCAGAGCGAAAAGTCGTCTGGCGATAGAGTGCGAACAAACGCTAGTGACGGTCTCCTTCGCTTACGAAATTACGCCTGTGCCTGTTAGTGAATAGACGATGACCCTGCAGATGATAACGCTGGCGAATGTCACTAGCATTAGCCACTTCATCCTTACTGTTATTTTTCCTGTTATAGACCTGAAATAATGTAAAACATCTGTACATGTGTCTCCTTTTGGACTGATCAATCAGACAGGGTAGCAGCCTCTCTGTTGGTTGCAGTATTCAAAAATGAAAAGCTCTATGGCTCTTGCACCAGTGTTTTAATATGTGTTACTTAGCACTTTCTTTTCTGTGTTGTTTGTACTCATGGGACTGTGTCCTGTCACTACGGGGTGGGGTATTTACTAAAACTCGAGTTTATCTAATTTTTTTCTTAAAATAAAGTCGACCTAACGGTCATCCACAAATGTAACTAATTTATCAAATAATCTGCTTAAATTAGTCGGTGCTGGAAACTCTCGAAAAATTGTATGAAAATTGGATTGTATGACTTTTTTTCCCTCTAAAAATGTGAGTTTTCCCTCCCAAAAAAAAAAAAGAAAAAAATCGAGGCTTTATAAATAGGCCCCTACATTCTGCTTCTCTGCTGCCTTCAGTAATTGAGCATAGTTCTGTGAGCACAAGCAACATCGAAAAGAATTGGCTCTGCTAACTCATACATTCCATACAGCAGAACGTATATTTAAATAATATATTTAGTACGAGCCCTTAGTGTGCTCTTCTGGAAATAGTGTGTGTAATATACAAGTAGAAAAATCCTGACCCACTGTATCTTAACCGACAATGTAATCTGCAGTTACATTTATTATAAGGTCATATAAGTTCACCCATGAAGCAAATAAATGTTTAACTTCTCACTGCCGATGCTAGTTTGTGTTATTTTATTTCAGGAGCACCAGACTTTTGTTTCAAGCTGCACGTACAAATGACTCCTTAGCTATGGAGAGACTACTGAAAAGTAAACATGTTGATCCTTTTGCTAGAGGTGACAACCCATTTTCTCCCTTGTTGATTTTGTCTATTAATTATACTGAATTAGATGGGAATCAGCCAAGTTCATATCAGCGCTCTAGTGTTAAATTGATTTCAGCATAGCCTGACTCCTCTACGAGACATGTCTTGGATCTGCTCACTACAAACCATCGCTTGAGATGTTAATCAAGAAGGACAGACCCGTAATACAGTTATGACCCACGGTGACCTACACTAAAGGGTCGTAGACTGTTGCAAGTTTCTTTAATGTGCAACTCTCTTGCTACTTTACTAATGTTCACCAGTAGCCCAGCCCCATGGGAATGCCAGGTATTGTACTGTGGTTTAGCCGTTGCTGCAAATTTATATAGTAATAAGCCAAGATTCTAGAATGAGTGAGAACAATGGCTTCATCTCTGCAGAATGTGTTTTGTGGGGTATGTTTTTTTGTTGTCATTCAAAAATGAAAGGGATTATTTAAGAGGGGGTCCTATGTTTTGGGTGATTGCAGTGAATACAGTAACACTAGGCTTTCTAAGGTGTGAATACAAACAATGGTACATATATTATTGTGAACGTAATACACATTAATACAGTAAGTTTGCTCAGGTGCAGTAACTAAACCAACCAGCAGGTAGCATTTAGTGGTCATGCAAACATCTAATTGGTTGCTATGGGTTACTGCACCTGGGCAAACAATATTACATATAGGGGGCTAATCTTAGCAGTTTTTTGGGGGGAGACTAAAACGTACTTCCCCAGATCCACTGGGAAAAGGGGTTTAGATATCATTACTGACTGTGCTGTCACACATGCTGCGAGTTATAAATAATGCGTCTGCCAGCTTTTTCTGTTGTGAAATTTAAAGGGGACCTGTCACCAAATTCTTAAATTTATTAAATAAACTTTACTTACACTCTGTAAATTATTTAAATCTTGTTTACCTTGGAATTCACCACCACAGCAAGCAGGCAGCAGCCATTTTGTGGATACTGTTATTACGACAAGCATTGTAACGCCTCAAAATCTTGTTTATGCACCAGAATGGGGGACCTGATGCCCTTGCCTTTGCATTGGTTACACAATTATAGACTGTGAACAGGGAGGGGGTTGTGGGGAGTGCAACAATATTTAGGAAACGCAGAATGGAAAGTGAAAGTAATTGCCTCGCCTCTGTGACTAAGGCATAGCTGGGATCAGGCATAGGACTTTCCATAGCGCCACTTGCATTGCACATTACAGACAATGTCAAATTCTTATCAGAGCAGGCAGCACACTCACGGAATGAATCAATAGGACACACATTCATCTATTTACTTCAGTGGCACTGCCTAACCAAAGGTGCCTAGCAACAGGCTGACTTGTCTAGTCAGTGATATTGTCCATTCATTGCAGAAAGAAATATGTTTGGAAAGGCTGAAGGCAGATAAGTAAGTGCAGATGCAATGAGGTTACATTCATTTCCTTCACCCCATAGCTGCTTAATTAGTTTGCCTAAGCTGAATGTTCATGATGTTTTTATAGTAATGATATATTAAAGGAACAATAACGTCAAAAAATAAAAGTGTTTTAAAGTAATGAAAATATAATGCAGTGATGCCCTGCACTGGTAAAACTGTGGTGTTTGCTTCAGAAACAATACTATTGTTTATATAAATCAGCTGCTGTGTAGCTATGGGGGCAGCCATTCATAGGAGAAGAGGCTCAGGTTATACAGCAGATAGCAGATAAGCTCTGTAGAACATAATGGTGTTATCTGTTATCCATTAGTTAACCTGTGCCATATAGCCGTTTTTCAATTTCTGCCATTGCTCCACAGCAGCTTGTTTATATGAACTATAATAGTGTTTCTGAAGCAAACACATCAGTTTTAACAGTGCAGGGCAACAGTACATGATATTTTCATTACTTTAAAACACTTAGGGGCCGATTCACTAAATTTGAGTGAAGGGTTCGAATTAAAAAAACTTCGAATTTCAAAGTTTTTTTGGGCTACTTCGACCATCGAATGGGCTACTTCGACCTTCGACTACGAAAATCGAACGATTCGAACTAAAAATCGTTCGACTATTCGACCATTCGATAGTCGAAGTACTGTCTCTTTAAGAAAAACTTCGACCCCCTACTTCGGCAGCTAAAAGCTACCGAAGTCAATGTTAGCCTATGAGGAAGGTCCCCATAGGCTTGCCTGGGATTTTTTGATCGAAGGATTTTCCTTCGATCGTTGGATTAAAATCCTTCGAATCGTTCGATTCGAAGGATTTAATCGTTCGTTCGAATGAAAAATCCTTCGATCGCTCGATCGCAGGATTTGCGCTAAATCATTCGACTTCGATATTCGAAGTCGAACGATTTTAGTTCCTAGTCGAGTAACGAGGGTTAATTAACCCATCGATATTCGACCCATAGTGAATCGGCCCCTTACATTTTTAGTTGTTACTGTTCGTTATTTTGTTAATGAAATGCATGCAGTATTTTCTAACTGATGTCAAATAAACTTATTAGGGGCCACTAAAATGTAATTTCAGATTAGATGTTCATTCATGTTTTAAAGGGTATTACCATTCATTTTCATTTCAGAAAAGTTTTTAGTTATCATCTGGCTTACAAAATTTCAAAAAACATGCAATTATTTTCTATCCTATCTTCTTGCTCTTTCTGGTCTGGCACTACAGACTATTTGTTCTCTACTTCCATGGACTCCTTTAAGGGGTTGTTTACCTTTTAAATTATTGTTTAGTATGATGTAAAGAGTGATATTCTGAGACAATATGCAATTGGTTTTAATTTTTCATCATCTGTGGTTCTTGAGTTATTTAGCTTTTTATTCCGCAGCTTTCCAGTTTGCAGTTACAGCTATCTGGTTGGCAGAGTCAGTATTTTTCTGCCAACCATGCATTGATTTGACCGAGAGACTGGAATATGAATAAGGGAAGGCCTTAATAGAAAGATAAATAATAAAAAGTAGCAATAACAATACAAATGTATTTTTTAGATTGGGTCAGTGACCCCCATTTGAAAGCTGGAAAGAGTTAGAAGAAGAAGGCAAATAACTCAAAAACGATATAGAAGAAATAATGAAGGCCAATTGAAAAGTTGCTTAGCGTTGGCCATATAAACATACTAGAAGTTAACATAGAGGTGAA
Source organism: Xenopus petersii (assembly GCA_038501925.1). Classification (NCBI taxonomy): domain Eukaryota; kingdom Metazoa; phylum Chordata; class Amphibia; order Anura; family Pipidae; genus Xenopus; species Xenopus petersii. The sequence goes on along the minus strand of CM076680.1, from coordinate 51,810,191 downwards.
CCACCCCTTTAAATAGAGCAGCATCTATGGTGCTCACAGTGGCACATATTTAGACAGGTGTTTCCAGCAGGTGATACATTCATTTGTGTTATTATGGGTATGATCTCCCTGAACCAGTAACATAACAGGCATGACATTTGCTGAACACTTGTTGATGGCTTAATTGATTGATCCGCAGGGTGAATACTGGGATCTGTTGTATAAAGCTGGACATTTGTTAAAGTGGACCTGTCATCTACATACTGTATAATAAGCTGCATAATAAAAATAATTTGCAAATTAAACATGGAACCCAAATTCCTTTTTTCATTAAAGCATCCATACCTGTTATAAAGGTGTTTAAATAACTGAGCTGTTAACCAAATATTACCTGCCCCGCCTCTATGCCTGAGGCATAGAGGTGGGGCAGTCAATTACTTTCACTTTCTATTCAACACTTCCTAGATGTCACTGCTCTCCACACATTCCCCCTCCCTCCTAACGCTCTATAATTTGGTAGGGTACTATGCATGGGCATTAGGTCCCCCATTCTGGTGCATACTTTTGAGGTGATACAAAATTTTTCTTACCGTAATAACAGTGTCCAGAAAATGGCTCCTGCCTGCTTGCTGTGATTGTGTAATTCCAAGACGGAAGGAAACAAAATGTAAAAAATAAATAAGTACATTTTATTTTGCTCGACTAACATGATAGAAGATAATTTGGAATTATTTCTTAGAGCGACAGGTTCCCTTTAATGGGACTGTGTTGCTTTGTGCAGTGAATACATGAATATCTTTCAAGGCACTTACTGTAAAATGGGGTTTAGGAGCACGTCTGCAGATACTCGAACAAGTCCTTGAATTATACACATAAAATATGTTTCTGTTGTTTAATTGCTTAATTATGTTTAGGAAATCTGGGAGAAACAATCCTTCATACTGCCATACTCAACAGAAAGAGAGAACTCGCCAAAGTAATATTAGAACATGTACCGACCTTAGTTAATGATGCCATGACCTCAGACATGTATAAAGGTAGGTTTAGACACTTTCTGAATTTACTTTTTCGCTTTTTATGATAATGTCATTGAGGTAGAAAAGTTGCAAAAAAAAAAGTCAGGAGGAATGGGCAAAAGTTTCAGTAATATGTAGGACCAAGGGTTGAAGTAAAAAATGTCAATATGTTTGTCAAAAATGAAAATTCACAAAGACATTGGCAATTTGCTGAAACAAGTTTTGCCAAACTAACTTTACACTGGTGAACATTTTTTTGTCAATCGCAATTGTTTCCCCACCTCAGCTCTTGTAGATTGTAATAAGTTATTCTACATTAATGCTAACTGTTGCACGTTAAAGGTGATAAAATTCCAAAAATACTGTTTTGCCTTATTAAAGAAAATAGCAAATTATATATATATATATATATATATATATATATATATATATATATATATACATATACATATACATATATACATATATAAATATAACTTTATTTAATTTAAAACGTTAAAACATTCTAAAGTTTTTTTTTTTTTTACAATTGAATGCAGTATTTTTATTTGCGCTGTTGGGCCTCAATCTTTAACTTATTCCTGGAGGGGTACTGCTTGCAGGTGTGCACTTTAAAAACTTTTGTTTCACACAAGGATCTCTACATGCTGGGATAGAAAGGAATAGAAAGAAAAGAATTAGTGTTTGAGGGCTGGGACCAATCTTGTTCCTATTGTATACACAATTTAAGTATCAATGCATTAGTACAAATTAAGATTTATTTAGAGTCATGCTATCAGATATCCCCTATAAAGAGAGATGCTTATGAAAAATGCATAGAGCTGGCCTTTGCTGAAACCTATACGCTTTGCACTATGCATATTTTATCAGCGTCCTTGTTTAGTGGTAAGTACAGTGCAAAATTCTAGTGATGCACCTTTGGCTGTGTTTCAGGTGAAACTGCTCTTCATATAGCTATCCTGAAACAAGATATAGAATGTGTTAAACTGTTACTAAAGTATGGTGCCGATGTTATCAACGCCAGAGCCTCTGGAACCTGCTTTGTACCAGGAAATAACAGCCTGTGCTACTTTGGTAAGATATGTATTGCTATCAACTCCCCTTGCTTCAGTTATTTTCTGTGGTTGCTTACGATTCCATTCACAGGCAACATAAAAATACTTTTATCCTCTACACTTTGGAAATCTCTATGGTTTCCCAATTTTTCTTATCTAATGTTCTTTTGTGAGCTACGGACAGGAGAGCTAAGGAGTGAGCATACGGGATGTGATGTAACCCAACACACATGATTATGGTGGAGAGGAAGAGTTCATAAATTCTTTGGTGGGGCACTCCCTTAACTACTGCCATCATTAACACAAAAAGTTTATTTGGTTTTATCCCAAATCAAAGGGAAATTTACTGCTCCTTCCACTTATAACATAGCATGATGAAATTACCCTTTTCCCAGTATAACCTGTTCATTCTTTTTCTTGTGCGTTTGTGCCAAGTTTTTATGTTGCCTTCACTTAATCTAGAGTGCACAGTCATGTTTTGCTATTCAAAATATACTTAGATCTAAGCCATATTATACTTTCTCAATTCATTAATTGGCAATCAGCTGCAATATTACTTGCCCAAATAAGTGCCGATTAGCCTGTACAGCGAGCTTTATAATGGTATCATTAGCGGAAGCATTTAGCACTTTCCGCTCATTGCTATGTTTAACACTGATATATTTACTTGGCTATGAGAGCTTATTCGGCACATTGGAAGTACAGTATGTCAGCACATTTTTCCAATTTTAAACTTGCAATGAAAGAAAGTATGGTAGCTTGATTAGGAAATGTTTTAGATATGCGGTTAGATCAGTGTATGTACTAATTCTATTACAATAGCTGTAGTCATTGGGCCACATTTACCCAGGAGGGGATGAAACGCATTAGGAGTTAAGGATTTATCCACCATGTATAGTGTACTGATTTCTACAGTTTTTTTCTTTTTTTTTAATTTTGGAAAAATAAATGTGAATGTATTTAGAGAAATGGATTTGGACTCAATTAGTCACTTTAAATTTGAAATGCCACATTTCGTAACACAGGAAAAATGTGCAGTAAAACATTATCAACAGGAAATGTACAAACATTATTCTACCTACAGGAAAGGCTAATTATTGATTGACAGCTGTGAGTGCACCTTTCCCAGTGCAAGTAAGCTTCACAACACAAAACCATACATTTTACAACATTATTTTATAACCGTAATAAGAAGCATGCCCAGTTGTTCCCCCAATATACAATAAGAACATGTAAATTGACCTTTCACGCCACCTCCATACTTCAAGAACAGTCATGTTATTGGCTGTTTTACAGGCAGCTGTACTAATGAACCTAACATTTAGAAGAATAAATGGAATGTTACAAACTCATTACCTTCTAAGCTAAATGTCACTAGTCTTGCTTCCATCCTCAAGCTAGTCTATCAGCATTTATCACACTATAAAAAGACAGTATACCCCCTTTTTCAACATCAGTGCAATGAATAGCGCTTGTTCTGAAAATCTTTTTCTTATTTCTTGCTCTAAACGGCAAAATCTAAAACTGAAGGTGAAGCAACATTTTACTGCTTACGAGCAGAATTAAAACAAATCAGCAGTCCACTGAGAAGCACTCTGTATAAACAGACTCCTCCCTTCCCCAGCTGCTATGTGTTCGGCTCTGAGATAATGAGAAGCTCATTTAACCCTGCCCTGTTTATGTGCAATAAATAACAAAAAATATGAATAGGTAAAACGTATGTTCAGTCCAAGCTCTGCTTATTGAACTAATAGTGGGTATGCTTCATTCATGGTTTATTTTGCAGCAACAATGTTCTGCAGATGGAACAACAATGATTTAAACATTCTCAGTCAGTTCCAGTAAACAAGGCTCTTCAAACTAATAGGCATCATCTTTAGGCATGATCTAATGCTAATTGGTGCTATTTATAAAAATATACCATTTGGTTTAGGGCAAACGAATGCCTCAGACTGGTTTAACCGAAGTCAATGGGCCAGAGCCTCTTTTTACAATATAATTTTAAAATTATTTAATCTCTTAAATAATTATACTGTTGTATAAATAAGCTTGATTTGTTTGGCATATTATTTTTTACATAATTTTATTAATGTAACCCTGAAAGTACATATGGTTGTTTGTATAAATATTTTTGTACTTTAATGAAACTCCATTGACTCTTTTAGGGGAATATCCATTATCATTTGCAGCATGTACAGGAAATAAGGAAATTACAAAACTTTTTCTGGTGGATCACAAAGCCCCTCTGAATGCCCAGGATTCTTTAGGTAAATTTGCACCACAACTGGAATTTTCTTTTAAATTTTTTAATATTATACTGTGCATTTGTTTTCATAATCGGCAGATTCTCTGTTACCTTGCTGCTAGCATTGTACTCCATTATGTCTTACTTGTTTCCCCCTCAAAAGAGATATACAGTAGAACCAGGGGCATAACTATAGAGGAAACAGACCCTGCTGCTGCAGGGGGGCCCATGCACCCCAAATAATGAGTAATTTCAACATACACTTGTAAAACAGGACAATCTCCTGATATGTTGGGCACCCTAAAATTAATTTGCTGTGGGGTGCAGTAACATCTAGTTACACCACTGTGTAAAACCCCCATTTTTATATTTTTCAGGGGGCCACAAAAAACCCTGCAGTTGTTGAATTGTCTTACACAGTACCTTCAAGAGAAGTACAGTATTAGTGAAAGCTTCAGGGAGCATAGGATCCTAATAAACTCTATTGTAGTCATCCCCAACCAGTGGCTCACAAGCAACATGTTGTTGGCTGACTTATTTAATGTTGCTCCAGAGGCTTTAAAGCAAGCGTTCATTTTGAATTCCTGGTTTGGAGGCAAGTTTTTTAACTCATAAAGACAATGTGCAGTACCAAACAGAGTCCACATGGTACTGCCAAACATCAATCACAGCCCTAATTTGTGAGCTTGTGGCTCAGCAATAAAAAAGAAAAAGTTTGGGGACCCCTGTTTTAGTGGGTGACTGGTATACAAGCAATGCAAATAACATTTACCTTGTGGAAAGAATTTTTGTTTGTGTTTACGTTTTGTGAACCCACAAAAGTAACTGAGGCAGCCAGCTGAGGTTGGGGGTTTGGGTGATTTGTTGTGCTCAGTAGTGATGAGAGGTGGGATGGCATCATCTCGGGGTTGAAGAGGCAATCATTTAGCCTGGCACTGTGAGCTACGCAAATATTAAGGTAATATATCTTCACCTTTAAGGTAGTGTATCTTCTCCTCTGACAAAGTGCTCTCTCTACATTTTCCATGTTGTGGGTAATTGGCAAATTAAATTGGATGCTTATAAAATGAAGTGAATGAGCAGATTGAGGACCATCAAAATACTATGAGGGCCCACAGGTCTCCAGTTGGATAGCCCTGGTTTAATGTACCCTTTACATCATGCTTTCAAAGCCTCCGTTCTCTAGATTACTTTTTTACAATTGTTTCATTGTACAGTATATTTACAACTGGCAAATAAACGTATAAATAAACAAATAATATATTTCTTCTAACCTTCTGCTACTTTGTTCTAGGTAATACAGTGCTCCATATCCTGGTTCTGCAGCCAAATAAAGAACTGGCCTGTCTTATGTATGCCATGATCTTATCACTTGTGCCGCCCATGGATTCTCACGGTGTTGAACACCTACAAAATAATGATGGCTTCACTACATTAAAGTTGGCAGCCAATGAGGGACACATCGAAGTAAGTGAAAATGTTTTTCAATTATTCATCATAACCGTACTTCTAACTAGCAACGTTGGCTAAGTTTCTTTGTTAACGTTGTGAAATTCCATATACTTGCAAAAATCATAAATAATGCAGTGGGCGCCTCAACATGCTCAAGCGAAAAAATTTTAGGAGAATGCTGATCAAATTTTGGGGAAAAAAATAAACTCTCTCTCTCAATAATATATAATATAAGGTTACATTAATCCCAATGTAGAACAAAACTGCTCGCCTTAAGCCAGCACCACATGAATGCAACTTTAAATTTTCATTTTATATTTGAGTATCACTGTATCAGAGTAAATGTGACCAGCTGGTAGAACTATGTTAGTTTCCTGAGCAATTTTTGGCACATATTAATAGTGAGCTCATATATAAAAACACTTCAATGGACAATCCTTCCATTATTGCAGACAAAGCTTGGGTGCTGAAATTTTTGATGCATTTGTAACACTCAGTGCACATGACACATCATACTTTTCATTTGTGTTATAGAAAAATAAAATGTTAATTAGAGAACCAGCATTGTAAAAATTAAATTGAATCTCTCCATTAGGAAGGCATCAATTCTGTGCTCTTTTGCATACTTTTATTTTTGCCATTTTTTTCTTTTTCCTATTATTTGTAGTACTTACTAACACTAATAAGAATACTAAGAACATTAACTGAAATGAGTCATTGGGTCCTGATTGTAAAAAAAAAAAAGTCTGTATTTAGAATTTTTAATAAAATGTTAGCTCTTTGCATCTGGAGCCTATACTATTATCTAGCACTGGCACTTTCGGTTTCACATATTTTAAAGATACAGTACCTAGTATATTTTGTTATGTTTACACACTGAAAATCCTAGGCTGCATTTACTACAGCTCAATATAGGAACTGTTAATATCAGATCAGCAATATCAGACGTTCAGCTAGGTATATAGTATAGAACAATGCTTCTTAACTTATGGGTTGTGACCCAAAATTGGGTTTCCCATGCTGTTTATGGTGGGTCTCCTTGTCTTCCATTTGCATAGTGAAATGTTTTCTACAATAGTCAATAATTAAATAATTTTAATTATACTAATTCTAAACTAATACAGGTAGTTTACCTGGAAACCCACTGTCCAGAAAGCTCTGAATTATGGAAAGGCAGTCTCTCGTAGACTTTATTTCATCCAAATAAGCCACGTTTTTAAAATTGATTTCCCTTTTCTGTGTAATAATATAAATGTACCATGTACTGGACCCCAACTAAGATATAATTAATCCTTATTGGGACCAAAACCAGCCTATTGGGTTTATTTAATGTTTTTATAGTTTTCTAGTAGACTTTAAGGTATGACGATCCAAATTGCATACAATCAATGATATAGGATTACAAACACATAGGGGCAGATTTATCAAAATGTGAGTTTAGAGCTTAAAAAATAAAAACTCACCCACATTCTATTCATTCCTATGGTATTTTTAGAACTGTATTCATCAAAGGGTGAAAGTCAGAACTCACCGTTTGATTAATATGGTTCTACAAATTCCATAGTAATTAAAGTGGAGTGCTCTAAATTCACATTTTGATAAATCTGCCCCATAGTTTATCCTTCAGGTGGCTGAATAAGAAAAGAAAGACTTAAAAGTTCTAGTGAACCTAATGAGGGAGTGAGCCCCCTGCCTCATAAGAAATATTAGCAAAAGGTGGCAAGATTAAATGGATACTTTCATGGGGGAAAAAAAATTCAAAATGAATCAGATAATAGTGCTGCTCCAGCAGAATTCTGCACTGAAATACATTTCTCAAAAGAGCAAACAGATTTTTTTATATTCAGTTTTGAAATTTGACATGGTGCTAGACATATTGTCAATTTCCCAGCTGCCCCAAGTCATGTGACTTGTGCTCTGATAAACTTCAATCACTCTTTACTGCTGTACTACAAGTTGGAGTGATATCACCCCCTCCCTTTTTCCCCCCAGAAGCCAAACAAAAGAACAATGGGAAGGTAACCAGATAACAGCTCCCTAACACAAGATAACAGCTGCCTGGTAGATCTAAGAACAACACTCAATAGTAAAAACCCATGTCTCACTGAGACACATTCAGTTACATTGAGAAGGAAAAACAGCAGCCTGCCAGAAAGCATTTCTCTCCTAAAGTTCAGGCACAAGTCACATGACCAGGGGCAGCTGGGAAATTGACAAAATGTCTAGCCCCATGTCAGATTTCAAAATTGAATATCCATTTTGAGAAATGGATTTCAGTGTAGCATGTTTTCCGATGACTGGATCCCTTAAAAAAAAAAAAAACTGAAGCGGCTGTGTATCGGCTCCAGTAGAAACTGGAGAAATGTATAAACAGTCTTAAATAGGATGTACTCTCTGAATACTAATCATTCTAGAGAGAATTCCAAGAAGTTCAGCATTATAAACAGTTCATCAGTAACAGAACAACTTGTCTGATCATGCTGGGTCTTCCATATCCATGACTTCTTGTATTGTCTAATACTTCTGTGCATTTAGGTATGCATGGGTGACAAGTCCTGCTGGATTTGAGAGGACAAAGAAAAAGCTTGTAGATTTAGTTGTGTGATGATACAAATCAGGGAAAATCCAAAGTTGGAAAAGGCACTAATCAAGAGGTGAAATTTCAATAAGTAATAGATCATGGAACCTTCAGTTAACATTGGCAGTGGCATAATGTTATGAACCGACCCCTTTCAATACGTATTACTAAGAGTGCGATAAAAGCAAGTATATTCATCAAGTGTATTTTGAAAACCCACAGATGTTCAACTATCTTATTAAGAAGCAAAAGGCCATATACTGGACTATTGGTACAGTTTCATACAGCATTTATGACCTAACTGATATTGACACGTGGAATACTGAAAGATCTGTGCTAAATATTATTACATCCAGTAAAAACTCTAAGGTAAATTCTCTGTTCTCTGTATTTGTTCTCAGTTTCATTGTCTATTGATGATATCACTTCATTGTTTTAAATGGGTAACAAACAAAGGACTAATAGGATTCCCATCAGCACAGCCTTTTATAAAATTGGAGCAAATATCCCCTACCGTAGGGTATGTGTTGACACAAAGTCAGATCCTCCTTCCCAAAACATTCTATTCTTTGGAGGTGTCTTATCTATACAATTCATCTATGGGCAGATTTATCAAAGGTCTAGGGGAAATTTCAAAGTTAAAAACTTCAAATTTCGAGCTATTTGTGTACTTAGACTAGGGAATAGTCCAAATTCTATTTGAATTTGAAAAAAACTTCAAAATTCGAATATCGAAATTTATCATGTACTGTCACTTGCTGAAGTGCTGTTTTAGCCTATGAGGGACCTCCTAGAACCTATTTGGAGTCAATTGGTGGACTTTGAGGAATCAAAGTTTTTTGGGGGGGAAACTTTGAATCGAATTCGATCAAATGCGCTATTCCTTCGATCGTACAATTCGAATACGGCCAAATACGGACCTCTATACCCCAAAAAAACCTTCAACTTCACTTCGGTTGGTCTTTTTGAATTCGAATTTCGAAGTATCTTCAATTCGATATTCGACCCTTGATAAATATACAGTCATCACTGTGAGATAATGACATTTCCACTTATACCTGAAACATACAGGTATGGATGCTTGTTATCCAGAAAGCTCTGAATTACGGAAAGGCCATCTTCCATAGATTTTATCCAAATAATCCAAATTTTTAAAATGTCTTTCTTCTGTAATAATAAAACAGTACCTTGTACTTGATCTAAATTAAGATATAATTAATCCTCACTGGGAGCAAAACAAGCCTATTGGGTTATTTAATGTGTGTATGGTTTTCTAATAAACTTAAGGTATGAAGATACAAGTTGCAGAAAGACCCATTATCCGGAAAACCCCAGGTCCTGAGCATTCTGGATAACAGGTCCCATACCTGTACATTATTTTGTTTTATGATTATTCTTAAGTGAATCTGTGCTCCCAAAAAAATGAGCATGTATTCATATCCAGCAAACCATTTACTTTGGCTGTTTTGGCTGCTCTCCTTACTGCAATTTGTGTTGTTCTGAAATAAACATCCTTATGAAAAGCATAAGCTTCTAAGGAATTATTTTCCCTGCATGCTGTCTCATTTACACATTTCCATTTTAGCATTCTAGACCTGCAAAGGGCACCAAGTAAATATTAATAGGCCTCATAAATATTTTGTTTGGACAATTAAGCAAAACTGTCATTTATTTTGCTCTTACATGTATTGTTATAATAATCAGCTGAATTTAACATGAGCTCTCATATTTTTATATAATGAACCTGTTCTTTCACAAGAGGGGATAGTTGTATTGGTTTGGAGGCACTGCAATATTAAACAACAAAAACTCTATATAATATTCTATCATGCGGAAACCCAATATCCAGAAAGCTCTGAATTATGTAATGGCTGCCTCCCATAGACTCCATTTTATCCAAATAATCCAATTTGTAAAAATGATTTCCTTTTTCTCTGAAAAAATAAAATAGGACCTTGTACTTGATCCCAACTAAGATATAATTAATCCTTATTGGAAGCAAAACCAGCCTATTGGGTTTATTTAATGTTTAATTGATTTTCCAGTAGACTTAGAGCAGAAACAAGTGCTCAGATTCGGGGAGATTAGTCACCCGGAGACAATCTTCTCTTCTTTGGGGCACTAATCTCCCCGAACTGCCTTCCCGCCGGCTAGAATGTAAATCATATGCACACACCAGCACAGCATAAAATGACAGAACTCAAAGTGCACATTTTAATGTATTTTCTATGTTTCCTTTACAGACGGGTTAGATTTTGGTCACAAAAAGGTTTTCAGTATGTGACCGAAATGTAACAAAATAAACCTAAAATTTGTACTTTTATAAGTCTTCTAAGTGCCATTCTACTGTCTTCTTGTAACTTTAGTTCTAGTGGTGCCTAGGCATTGGCACCAAGAAATGGAGTGCATTGTTTCTCAATATAGAATACAAAAGAGAGTGCACTCGTGTATTAAGGGCCCCAATAAAAATACCCATATACATATATAAATATGTTTATAAAGAGGGTAACGGTTGTCTAATGCTTATTTTGTTATTTATAAGGTTTTTAAACTCATCGATGTAACACCAATCAAAGAATTGCTGAATCTGAAATGGAAATTGTTTGGACGTAAAAACTTTCTATTATGGATGATCAGCTATCTGCTCTACATGGTTCTGTTTACTACAGTGAGCATGTTCAGACCTCTCAATACTGTGACCGCTGGCCAGTTTAATAACGTATCAGTCATATCTCATGTATCTGTAATCGTAAGTATAATACATCGGAGGGTTTTTTATACAGTTGCAAATGGTTCTATAATGGTAATATCATTAAAAAGAAATGTAAGTATGCCATATCTAGAGATCATATACAGGGATTCACAAGAACAGGAGCACCAGCAGTAAACAGAAATTAATTAGTCATTTATTAAGTTTTATTAAGACATAATTAGAAGACATAACTAAGACCAAGGAACTAGGTCCTAAGTTTCTAACAATTTATAAATGTAAGGGTTGTGCCGGAGGACTCAGTCCAGTCCTTTCCAAATTATGTAAAAATCCTAAATGAATAATCTAAATGAATCCATCTTCAAAATATGAATTGAATTAATTCTAATAATTGTGAAAGTGAATATTTTTTTTGAGAAGGATTTCTGATGTAGAAGCCTTGCATAAAGCTAAGAATTCTACCTGTCAGTTAGATGAAAAGAAATGAAAGTGTTACAGGAAAAGATTCACATAGAGAATGTAGTCCTCTAACTTTGATATAAATATGTGGTTAACTGACTTGAATGCAAGGTAGAATTCCTGTAACCAGTGTTGGGCAGATTTATGATGAATCAAACTGGGGCATCATGCAGATTAGAAGATTATAAGTAATATATTCTATTTTCTATATTCTATTTTGGGATTTGTCAAAACTTTCAAAAATGTTTCAACTTGTTAAGGTTTCCAAGGTTACACCTGGTTGATATAAATGTTTTATATATATATATATATATATACAAACAAGGGAAAGTGCAATGAGGGTGTGACCACAAAATACATATAGTCAACTACAAGAGTCCTCTGCACTCAACCCATTATCAATATATTTAAGACAGCGACATTTTGTGCATACTGCTACTAAAAAATGCCTTACCCTTTAAACAACACAGGGATTGTTTGTCCATATATTGCAATATATTTAAGCTGGCCAACCACGTCAAAGTTATCCCATATCTGGCCAGTCCTACGCTTAATTTTCATCTGATTCATTAAGAATTCAATTGCTTAATTATACATTTTACAAAGGGACTAAGTTTTACCTGCAACTTACTAGCTGCTTTCAAAGTAAACCTCCATACTTGGCTGCCCTTTTATTAGACACCAGTGGGATATATATATATCTCGATGAACATGTTCGTATTGATATTGCAAATCACAATGTTATTTATTTTTTTAAGGATTTATACCAGACTAAGGAGGACTTCTTGAGACTGACGGGGGAGATCATTACATTTTTGGGAGCTTTTATAATATTTGTCAGTGAGGTATAGATTTTATTTTTGTATTATTATTATTCATCAACAGCAAAATGCTAATTAAATCCAAGGGGGCAGCCAGAAATTGGCCTGGAAACCCTTTAGGCCAGTTTGATAAAAATTGATATGGTATGGGATCTATTATCTGGAATGCTTGGGACCTAGTCATGTATAAGGGGTCTTTTCGTAATTTGGGTCTCCATACTTACTACTAAGGGGCATATTTATCGAAGGTCGAAGTTAAAAAAAACTTCGAACTTCGAATCCAAAAAGACCAATCAAATGGTGGTCGAGGTCGGTCTACTTCGAATAGTACAATCGTACTTCGATCGAAGTTTTTTTAACTGCGACCTTCGATCTCCCAAACTTCTCCAACTGCCTCCATACAGGTTCTGGGAGGTCCCCCATAGGCTAAAACAGCACTTCGGCAGCTTTTAGGTGGCGAATGGTCGAAGTTGAAGTTTTAAAAAGACAATACTTCAAAAAAATTCGACCTTCAAATTCGAATTGAGTTGGACTATTCCCTAGTCGAAGTACCCAAAAATTACTTCGAAATTCGAAGTTTTTTACTTCGAAAATTCACTTCGACCTTTAATAAATCTGCCCCTAAGTCTGTTAAAAATCACTTAAATATTAAATAAAGCCAATAGGATTGGTTTGCCACCAATATGGATACGTGCAGCTTAGCAACCATCAAGTACAAGTATGGGATCCGTTATCCAGAAACCTGTTATCCAGAAAGCTCCGAAATAAGGAATAGCCTTCTCCCATAGACTCCATTTTATCCAAATAATCAAAGTTTTAAAAACGATTTCTTTTTTCTCTTCAATATTAAAACAGAACTTTGTACTTGATCAAAACTAAGCTGTAATTAATCCTTCTTGGAAGCAAAACCAGCCTATTAGTTTTATTAAATATTTATATGTTTTTCTAGTAGACTTACCGTATATACTCGTGTATAAGCCGACCCGCGTATAAGCCGAGGTACCTAATTTTACCTATGAAAACCAGAAAAACTTATTGACTCGCGTATAAGCCTAGACACAACTCAGAAAAGTCTCAGAAATATCAAACAGTCGGTTTAATGTTAAAAATCAAGCCATGATGCTTAAAACATTAATTCATCATACAATGATAAAAAAAAAAACCTCTGGTAGATGAAATAGATATATTAAGAAGACAGCTGCCTTACCGGTAAATTTGCTCCAATGGGAGGGGACAGTCAGGAAGCTGCTCCCTGTAGTAGGCGCTGATCGCCTTCAAAGGCTGCCCATAGTTGTTAGTTAGTGGGAGGGGAAGCTGCTCTCTGCTGCTGGGCCCCTTCAAAGTTTATAGTGAATAAATCCGTGACGTCACCCAGGTCCTGTACTTCTTTCTCGGCAGCACGCATATCCTACTACTGGAGACCAGGGACAATGGATTAAAGCTGTCCAGTGAGTGTTTAAACAGTTACCGGTAGTCTTATTGCTGAGATTGATTTATTTTTTCACTTTCCTTCTCCTTTAAGCGATCGCTGGGGTAGGGGCAGCTGATGCTGGCAGGCAGAAGGGGAGAGCCGGTGCCGGAGTTGTCACGTCGCTGAGCTGATGACGTCAGCGTGCGCACACACTCCTTGCGCTGTTGCTCTTTCTTCGCGGCTGGGAGCATGTGGGATTCATCGCTACCGGTAAGGCAGCTGACCCGCGTATAAGCCGAGGTAGGATTTTCAAGCACATTTTGGGTGCTGAAAATCTCTGCTTATACGCGAGTATAAACGGTAAGGTATGCAGATCTAAATTATGGAAAGAGCCGGAATATGCCAGGTGCCAAGCATTCTGAATAACAGGTCCCATACCTGTGTAAGCAACTGTTTTATTATTATAGTGAAAAAGAAAATCATTATTAAAAATATGAATTATTTGCTTAAAATTTACTCTATGGGAGTACGGCCTTCCTGTAATTCAGAGCTTTCTATATAACGAGCTTCTGGATAAGGGATCCTATACCTGTATAACATTATCTGAGCTTTCCAGGGAATCAATATCTCAAATGCATTAGACAAAAAAAAGTTGTCTTTTTTCCTGTTTATTCGATCATTATCTATACTAATTTGATGGAGCCATTCTTCTGAATCAAATTTGTTATTTTCATTAATCTGAGAACTGCAATCAATCAGTACATAGCAATACAATCAAATCTGTCCCAAAGTCTACTCCTATTTTACTGTATAATGTTTTTTTAAATTTTTTTTTAGCTCCATCTGCTCATTAAACTAGGCCCCAGAATATATATTGGGAATGCATCCACCGGAGGACCATTTCCCTTGCTAATGTACGGTAACGTGCTACTGTCTTTATACATTATAAAATAGATCAATACAAAATGACTAGCAAATATGCCGATCTTTTAATGTATAGGAGATTAGTTTCATTACCTGGTCAATATAGGAAAATATTATCCCTGTTTTAGTTTTCTTCCAATTTGCTTTCTTGTTGCCATTTGAAATTCATGTATATTAAATACTGCCGGAAGTCAGATCCCCTCCTTTTAGTCAATTTTATATATCTGAAGTTAGATCATTCCTTTTTTATTGACATTTGAAATTCATACTATATACTAATAATGAATAGTGGAAAATTGCAACAATAAGATATATACACTTATTTATTGCTATGTGTTTAGCATGTTATAATATACGTATCCTTAAGGCAACAGTATGTGTGTATATATATATATATATCTATATATATATATATATATATATATATATACAAACATAACTCAGTTTTGCAAAGATATCAGCACTGATAGGTTGTTAAGAAAACAAGATGCCGTTCCTCTAAATGAAGTGCTCACAGAAACAGAATCATTCGAACGTTTGAAGGCTTTTGTTTCTATGCTCTGGTGCGGCTTTCATCTTGTGTGCCAATTTTCCAATGTGTCGACAGCAGTGTTCAGTGCCACGCCAGCTTTGCACATAAAAGAAGCATGTTTTATTCTGATAATCAGGGAGCATTGCTTCTCAAGCAAAATGTGCAATGTTTATCTGCTCCCATATGTACAGGATTACACCTTCTGTCGCTGCTTTCTCACAGCAGCAAACTGGAAATGCAGCTCTTTTGTCTATTGCTATTGTAAGAACTATTAACCCCAATAAAGAGCTAATTGGCTGCAAGTATTTAGAATTCATTCCATTACAAGCCAAAGTAATATCTTTTTTTATATACAAAGCTGGCAAGCTGTATGGAACAAATATACAATGGATATAATAAAAAAAAAATCCTTTTTAATAATGCATCACACTATGGTTGCTACGCAATGCAAATGTCTTCAAATTCTAGTTCCATCCTATTGGTTTCTTTGTGTGCCAGCACTGTGGCCTTGGTTCAAATCTAAAAAGCTAAAAAATATGTCCATGCCCTTTTATTATTGTAATATTGTCATCTTGTACCCACTAACAGGACTATATTTCTTTTAGGGTGGGATATTCCATATTAATTTTTTCCACTGCGATTTTGAGAGTATTATGCCATGAGGGGGAAGCTATTCCAATTTCTCTTGCTTTGATAATTGGATGGTGTAATTCAATCTATTTTGCTAGAGGATTTAAAATGCTGGGCCAGTTTTCAATAATGATTCAAAAGGTAGGTTGTGAGCTCATTATATAATTGAAAAATTAAAGGGATACTTTTATGGGAAAAAATGTTGTTGTTTTTTTTTTCCACAATGCATCAGTTAATAGAACTGCTCCAGGAAAATCCTGCATTAAAATCCATTTTTCAAAAGAGCAAAAAGGTTTTTTTTATATTTAATCTTTAAATATGACATGGGTTTAAACATGTTGTTAGTTTCCCAGGTGCCCTAAGTCATGTGACTTGTGCTCTTCAATAACACTAAATTGGAGTGACATCACTCCCTCCCTTTCCCCCACAGCAGCCCATCAGCAGAACAATGGGAAGGTAACAAGATAACAGCTCCCTGGTAGATATGAGAATAGCACTAAATAGTAAGAATCCAAGTCCCACAGCGACTTCTTCAGCCTGCTACTCAACTCTTCTCTCATTTCCTCCTCACATGCTCGTATTCAAGACTTTGCAAGGGTTGCACCCCTCCTCTGGAATTCTCTCCCAAGGGGGCAAATTCACTAAAGTTCACCAAATTCGCCAGTGTGACGTCATTTAGTTACTTCGCCGATTTACTAACGGGTGCTGGCGTAAATTCGCTAGCGAAGTGGACCTACTCTAGCACTACTTGACACCCTTACGCCAGGCGAAGTTGCGAAGGAGCGTAACTACCAGCGCCGGATTTCAATGAGGGGCGCCCCTAGGCCGCGCTGTCCGACCAGGCGGCCGCGCGGTCCTAGCGCCCACCTCACCTCCCCTTCCCAGCTGCTGTAATTGAATGGGGACGCACGGGTCCCCCATAATGCGGCTGGGCAGCATGCCGCCCCTATTTTTTTGCCGCCCTAGGCCCGGGCCTATGCGGCCTTGCCGCAAATCCGGGCCTGGTAACTACGCTAATTCACTAACTTGTGCATTTTATTGAACGTTACCTCTTGCGCCAGACTTGCCTTCGCCACCTCAGGCCAGGCAAAAAAGTTGAAATTTTTTTCTAAGTCCCGAAAAACGCTGGTGTCTTTTCCTTTTTTAAGGGTGATAGGATGAAAAAGATCCTAATTTTTTGGGGGGTTACCCTCCTTCCCCCCTACATTTCCTAACATGGCACCTAAACTATATAGTGGACACATGTATAGGGCAAAATAACAAGTCTATTTTATTTTATGAAGCTTTCCCAGACTTTTGTAGTGTAATGTATTTGCTGCTACACATACGTCTATTGTACTTTAACTTGGCGCCGTATGCAAATTAGGCATGGCTACCGTAACTTCGATTTGCTTGACGAATTAACGCTAGTGCAACTTCGCTACCGTTCGCCTCCCTGAGCACAAATTCGAATTTCAGTGAACTTTCGTAGTGCTGGCAAAACTACGCCTGGCAAAGTGCGGCGAAGCTGCCGCAACTTCTGATCTTAGTGAATTTGCCCCATGGTCTTTCCGACTTTCTCCCAACCTTCCTGATTTCAAAAGCACTTCTTTAGAGAAGCCTACCCTCACTCTGTTTAAGTAATCCAAATCCAATAGCACATACAGTACCACATCTCTCACTCACCTAATTCTGATCTTGCCCACTCCCACACCTTGTGTCTTATTCCCTTCCCTTTAGATTGTAAGCTCTTTTGCATAGGGCCTTCCTCAACTTTTGTACCGGTATTGGTTGTGATGTATGTAACTCCATATGTTCTTTGTATGTAATTCATGTGAGTTAGTTGTATAAACACATTTACTTTACAGCGCTTCAAAATATCCTGGCGCTATATAAATAAATGTTTATAATAATAATAATACACTAGTAGGAGAAACAATAGTTTATCTGAAAGTAATTCCACCATAAAGGGTTGGCTCTTTCAGAGAAAGCACAGGGGCAGCCAAAATGATCTGAGAGGGCTGCCTACACACCAATATTACAGAAGGCCTCGAGAAAGCTGCAGTTGCACTTACGGTGTTTTCAGGGGGTTGTGTGGGTCCTACAGGATCACCAATAATTTAAAAAAATTAAAGGTTTCCTTTCTCCTTCACAAATAATTCGGTACATATCTCCTACACTTTGTGGGTGAGCATCGGGTTAATAGTGTTGGACAAACACAAGAAAAACATCTTCCCTGCAATATCATGACTCAGACGAAGCCTTTCCCCAGAGTTAAACAAAGAGCATATATGCATATGTCTTAATTTTTTTTATAAACCTTTGGGTAGCAGACGAGACAAAACAAAGCAAGATCTCTGTTAAAAAAAATAAAAAAAACCCGAAAACAACAATAATAAAATAACCACTTACCTAAGACGTTTTTGACTGACAAAGGGCCATAGTGTATACATCAGGTAGTTTCCGCAACTTAAATCAATCATGTTTTTGCTATTTGAGTTTATTCAGATACATGCTAGCAATGGTTTTTTCCCCCCCGTGTTTGTGATTTGCTTGAAAAAACATTATTTTTTATTTTGCTGCGGAGAGTCCATGTACTGTTCCATCACATTAAATTCTGCATGTTTTTTTTCTACAGATAATATTTGCAGACCTTTTCCCCTGGTTCTGCTTGGTGTTTATTATTATTGTTGGCTTTAGCTCAGGTGAGAAGCACATCATATAATGTTCTAAATGTTAAACTAGCTGTGCATAAAACAATCACATTGTAAATGAAATGCATCACTACTTTGCAGTTACATTTGTGATTTATAATTTAACACAAGAGGCTCAGGAGGATACTGGGCCACGTTAAAAGAACAGAGCTTTTTATGAATATAGCTTCAGGGCATTATCCAGTAAAACAGCAACAGTGAGGTTATCCATCAAATTAAAGTGTATTCACCCACATAGTAAGATGTACTGTCGACTCCTGCACTCAGCAAGTCATATTTATGGTCTATGAAAATGGAAATGTGCAACCATAAATAACACAATAATGAAGACACATAAGGATTTGTTGACTGAGATGGGCAAAAATTGGTGCAGATTGCCATGTATTGTTACCCACATTCTACTATGGTTTACTAACAATCCATTGCAAATCTGTGCAACTAATGCCAAAGGGCAAACAAGCAGCCAGAGGTAGAACATGGGAAATCACTTTGATGCAATTGCGTGCCATTTTCCAGTTTTTACTAAAGCCCTATAGTGTACTGACATTTAAAAAGCTAGTTTCTAATATAGTAAAAGATGTATTAGGTTTATGTAATTTGCATACAAAGTCTGCAGTTGTTGGGCAAATTGATTCCATTCATTAAAGTCACTTGCAGCCAATGCTTGCTCTTCCTTGTAGTTTGCTCAGCGCCAGTGCCTCCATCTTGTCACCTGTTCTTAATTTCAAGCAAGTGCTCCTATTGAACATGAGGCGCTCATGCACCTTCAGCTGGTGGTCGCTCCAGGGTTCCCACAGTGGACAGTGTCAATTTGCACATTGTGTTCTAAAGAATCATGCCGCCCAGCAGCAGAAATGGTGGCACGGGGTTGGTAATTGCATCCAATCTGCAGCAAAGTATCCGTCATTTTGTGCACTTTGACACCAAGTGTTTTGGATACACCATTCCCTGGTGGCTATAATTGTATGGATTCAGAATTGTGGGTAAAACCATGCTGATTTATGTGGAAAACTGTGCTTGTGCATGGTAGTTGCGTTTGTTAGTCAGCCTCAGGGCTGCCCACAGGGGGGACAGCACGAGTTTTTGTTTCTTAGGAGGGCCTTGCCATGCTTCCCTTGCTTGATAAGCCGGGCCCCCCTGCTGTCAGTGTGCTGCAAGCTTCAGAAAAGAGGATGGGAGCTCCAGTGCCTGCATGATTTTTTTTCTTTCCAGTTCTCTGTACCCTCATTGGTTGCTTAAGTATAAGTCCCAGTAAAGCTGAACAGGGATTGGATCGGTGAATTAGGAACTTCCTTACCAGCCTTTTCAATCCCAATGCAGGTTTACCAGAGAACTTCAGTGACCAATGAGGGTACAGAGAACTGAATAGGAGAAAAACAACCATGCAGGCACCGGAGCTCCTGTCCCCTCTTCTGAAGCTTGCAGCACACTGACAGCGGGGGGGGGGGGGGCTGGCTTATCAAGTAAGTGAAGCAGGGGGACCCTGGCCATCAATTTTAATTTTGGGGGGGGTCTGGCCACTGATGTTTTTTTTTTAACTTGAAGGAGGGTCCTGGCCACCAGTGGCTTTTAATAACTTGTGGGGGGCCCAGGCACCAATGGCTTTTTATATCTTGTGGGGGGTTGATCACCAATACCTTTTTATAACTTAGGGAGGTTAGCTGTTCTAGCTCTGATGTTTGTGTGGCCTTTTTACTGTGGGGTGGATGAGATATGGGGTGGGGCTTGTGTCGGGGCCCCCGGGGACCCAGAAAATTTTGCCGTACTGGGCCCCATGATTTCTGAAGGCAGCCCTGGTCAACCCTATAGTTTTATGATATTCTAAAGAATAAAACCGACCACACACCTTCTATAACAGGCTTAAATCAGTTTTCTAGTAAATTTCTACTCTGACAGCTCTATCTGTTTTTTCCCTACCTGCAAAGCTGAAACATGACTTATTCTTCATCTGCAACATGATTCTCCTAGTATTTAAGCTGGCCATACATTATAGCATCTGCTTGTTTGGACGAGGTTGCAAATTTCAATTGGGTAGCCCCATCTGAAGGTCCCATACAGGGCAGATAACCTGCTGAATCGGTCTAAAGGGGATGAATTGGCAGCAGACTATGCTTTCGTTGTTAGGAATAATACTTCTCTATAGTAACAATCACATTAACCAGTCCAGTAAGGCTTACAGTATAGTTTTAACTGATCTAGCAGAGTCTGAAAAATGAAAGATAGCATCTGAGTGCAGCGCAGTTACTCAGTTAAGGATGACATTTCTACAACATCATTTACTTCGCTGTCCAATGCCTTCTGTGACTGTGCTGGAAGCGAGCAGACAAATAAATGCTACTTAGGATTTCTTCTTATACCATCATTCTACCACATTATTATTCAATACATTGTTAGTGTTATCATAAAGGATATTTATAGCAGTACTGTGGTATTTTGGTGATGTACCGTAGTCTCTACTTCTAACAATAATCCTGTTTATTTGTCTTTTATGACAATATTTCTACATCCACAGCCTTTTATGTTATGTGTCAGACATTGGAACTTGACAGGAATTCTCACTTAAAGGACTTCACTATGACAATTTATTCCGCAATTGAAATGATGATGGGACTGACTGATTTTCCTTTTCCAATGGAGAAAGCGCCTCCTTTGCTCTATATCACATACACAGTGTACATGGTGTTTGTTTACCTTCTCATGGTAAACATGCTTATTGCAATGATGGAGGATACATACTGGCGAGTAGCCCATGAGAGGGAGTTATTGTGGAAAATCCAGGTATGTGTCAGCCTGTGTGATAATACAACATGTATTCTATAAGGTAGCAAATGTCACCCATGCTGTGACTCTCCTGCTCTGATTATTATTCTGAGTATTATCCTTTATATGTACAATTTGAACTTGCAGTGTAATTTCCCTGTCACACAACACACCACGTTGTTTCTATAGTAAACACATACACAAATCCTCCAGCATACTCAGCAATACACAGCAAGGTCAGTCTAGCACTCCATTATATATTAGCCCCATTGTTTCCATTGGCACGAAGAGACAAATTTAAATGGCATCAAGAACTTTCACTTAAAATAGGTGGAGTAGTACAAGTATGGGACCTGGGGTTTTCCAGATAAGGGATCTTTCCATAATTTGGATCTCCGTACCATAAGTCTACTAAAAATGTATTTAAAAATTAATCAAACCCAATAGGATTCTTTTCATCCAATAAGGGTTATATAATTATATAATTAGATTATTTGGAATCATATACAAGCTACTGTTTTATTTTTACCAAGAAAAAGACTACATTTAAAAATGTCATTTGGTTAAATGGAGTCTATGGGATTCTGAGCTTTCTAGTTAATGGGTTTCTGGATAACTGATCGCATACCTGTATTAAAAAAAGCAACTCACCAGCTAATAGACTGGGTCCCTCTTGCCACAAACGAATGAAGAGGATAAATGTCTGAATATTTTTACTTTGCAACAGTAATTAAAATAATAGAATAAATGTAATCACTGTGGATGCCACATATATATTGTCAAGTAGCAGTCTACATTAAGGCCTACCCTTAAACAACATGTGCAAATATAAAATTAAAAATGTTTATGTTCCTGAAAGTAATCTGAACAGATTTAGTGCTGGGACAAAATAGATCCCCATTCCACAAAAAAAAAAAAAATAAGTTATTTGTCTTTGTTTACTATTAGTGGGTGAACTGCTATGTGTGCCATGCATCCAGGGCCAGTCAGTGTAAATGAGCCCATAATCCAGTACTTGTGGGGAAAAAGCAGGGTTTTTAAATAAAAAAGAATAACATGCTCATTTTGCAATTTAATATTCTTCATTAGAAATTTTCACTGCACTGTGCATTTTAAAGGCATGCTTGAAGGTTGTGTAATCTTTTCGAGCAAACATCACTTTTTTCAGTAAGTTTTCTTACATACACCTATAAACTATACAATTTGCAATCTTTCTTCCACAGGAGTAAGTGGTTACTAAATAGTTTCCAAGTTTGCATATTACTTTCATGCAAAGGAAAACTTTCTTGTGCAGACACAAAATTATTGGTACATGTATGACCAGCTTTTGGAGTAGATAGCATCACGTAGGCTTATATTGCAGCTCCTAGGATTCACCTGAGCAGGGTCAGACTGGGGGGCCCGGGGCCCACCGGGACTGCTGTCCAGGGCCCCCCTCTTGTACCCGCCCCTCTTCAGCGCCACACCATGCACAAACGGCGCTATGCAGCGCCAGAATTTTTTTTTGTAGAATCCGAATATTGGGAGAGGGGGTCTGGTCCAGCGGGGGCCCATGAGGATCAGGACGACCGGGTTTTTTCCTGGTGTCCTGCTGGGCCAGTCCGACCCTGCACCTGAACACACTAATAGACACCAAAGGGTGAATTTACAAAGCTTGTGTGTAAAATACAAATTCACAAGCAATCCAATGTTTCTCTATTCACAATTCCAGCATAATTGTGGGCACCTTTGCACTGCACCTTGGATCAAAAGTGGGTCCTGGACAGTACTAATAGAAAGCACTGTTAACTATAGAGAAGAAAAGGATAGGGGCTCATTTATTCAACCGCAAATTTATCTGGTCATTGTTTGTAAGGGAAAAACTCTAATTTTTAGATATTTATTATACCTCAAAACTGCAAAAAACCTGAAAACACTTCCATCTCAAACCTGTTGAGGTCATGTAGAAGTCAATGGGGCAGGGTCGATGTCAAATAAAAAAAAAATATTTAAACATTAAGGGATCCATTTATTAAACCTCAAAGTATTTAAAGGGGAAAACACAAATTTTTCAAGGGGAAAAAAACTTGAATTTTTAGAGATGTTATTTTATATATCTTATAAAGCTGCTAAAAATCTGAATCTAAAAATACTACATCTAAAACCTTTCAAGGTCATGCAGAAGTCAATGGCAGAAGTTGTTTCTTGACATTGTGATCTGTGCTGGGTAATCCAATAAAGTCTGAGTTTTCGTCCGTAATTCCGAAAAAGTTGAGTTTTTGCAGTGAAAATTCTATAAAGTTGAGTTTTCGAAGTGTCAATTGTACGATATGAATTTACGCTCGGTTTTGTCGAAACATTTTGTGGCTCTGATTTTCATAAGAAAAATTATTTATAAACGAGTTCAAGAGTTGAATGACAGATCCAGTTGAGATGTGTCAAATGAAGGGCATAAAGGCATGTCTTTGTAGCAACTCTCTGACAAATATATAGACAGAATATAGAATAGTAACGGACATGCAGCTTTGGGTAATATTGGCACTGAAGTGGTATTCAGATTATTAAGATAACAATCAGATTTAGAAAAGAAGGAAGTAAAAATGAAGAAAGGGACTTAACCAATGATTGAGCTCATACAGCCAGCTTTGGTCCTAGGCATGAGAAGTGCAAAGCATTGGTTTGGATGAAAAATGAAGGGTGCATTATTGCTATTTACAGAAGTGAGCACCAATGCTCCAGCTCAGCCTAGCCAGTTCTAAGGAATAGCATACAAGTATACACTTGGTTTCTAAGGAATACTAGTAGTAAATCCAGAGTTTCCCTTGTGTGTTGCACCTATGCATTGTTGGTAAAAAAAATGTAAATTTGCATCCAAAAAGTTCATCTTATACTCCTTTCAAACTCACATGGCTTCAACCTCTCAATTGCCCACTCTGTTTAAACCTCTCCACAGATTGCAGCTACCATTCTTTGTCTTGAACGCTATATCCCAAGATGCCTAAAAACACGGTCTGGTATTTCTGGAAAGTCCTTGGGCCTCGATGATGACAAGTGGTACATCGGGTATGGGTTATTGGAATATTTTTTTTTTAGGCAACTCACTCTTTTCAACTAACGTATAGTGCATTTGTTGTTCTTATTTCTGTACAATACAAAAGCACAGTTGTTGATGTCTGTGTATCAACACGGAAATTTTCATTTTTACCGCAATTTTTTAAAACTCATTAATTTGAATTATGGCAGGGGTGTCCAAACTTTTTGCAACGAGGCCATATTTGGTGAGGTGAAAATGTGTGGGGGCCGACCATTCAGCCTGACATCCATTCTGAGGTAGCTAGCTTGTGATCAGGATCATTCAGTCCTGGAGTTGGATGCGTACATGGCGTTTAGGAAGTGGTGGAGTCTGTTTGGACTTACTCTCCGTGCCTCATTTAAACAAGGAATTGCTAAGCGGTAACATTTGGGCACATTAGTTATTAGTGAAATGATCTGCCAATTGGTCTATACTGCTGGCTGTGTGCTGAAGGTGTTAGTAATAGACATATACTGGCACGTAGTGACGCACCGCTCTCGCATACTTTTTTAGTTTACTGTACTGGCACGTCAGTACGTCTATTGTTCCTTCAGCCCTAAAGAAGTATCCGAGAATTGTTCGTTACTACGTGTCTATTGCTAACACCTTCAGCACACAGGCAGCAGTATAGACCAAATTGCAGATCATTTCACTAATGTGCCCAAATATTTCGTCTACACGACTCCTGATTGCACTGTGTTGGGGGCCACATTATTATTAATTTCATAACAGAGGCTGAGGGCCAGTGTAAATTTGAAAATGGGCTGCACTTTGGACATGCCTGAATTATGGTTTCAAAAACGTAAATATTTAGCAATTTAGAAATACTCAAATGTAAAACTTTGGGATCTAAATGCCTGAAAATCAAATGGCAGTTCTCCTAATTTTTGTTTGTCTAATTATTTACATTTTTTGTGAGTTTGTAGAAGCATTGAAAATGATGAATAGAATGCAAATTCAATGCATTGGAGTTTTTTACATTTGGATTTTTTAATAAATAAAAAACATTTGAGTTTTGTAAAATGTTGACTTTATTAAAATTAGAAAAATATTCAAAAAATGGACAAATTCAGCTTTTGATAAACAGGCCTCTCTTGTGGCTAATGATTCCACTCTAAAGTGATCCAATCAGGTCCACCATATGGATGTACCTGTGTTTTGAGATTCAGAGTATACTATGGAGTGCTGGATTTACAAAGAAACCTAATAAACCATACAGTACAGTATACCCAAGTGTAACTGTGGGCTGCTTAAAATGGTTTCGAAGTTGTTCAATATTACTACAACTACTTCTACATGGCATGTCTTTCAACCCTGCCTTACATACAAAAGCAGTTACTAGGATGACATTTGAGGGTAATAAGAGGGTGGGCCCAACATACAATCTTAATTTGCGATATTATTGGAACTCCTTGTCTTTCAAGCCTCTTATGTACAATAGCTGTTACCAGTGTCAGACTGGGACACCAGGGGCCCACCCAAAAACCTTAGACCAGGGGCCCGCCATAAAACCTTAGGCCAGGGACCCACTCTCAGTACTAATATTCTTCATCTCCTAATTCAACCTCTATTCTCCTAGTCTGTTTTCTTTATATACTATAATCAATGATGCCAAATGTTTAGCCTCTTTGTTCTCATAGAAATAGGGGCTGGCCATGTAATAGGCCTATAGTTTAGCAGCATTAGGGCCCACTGACACCTGGGCCCATCGGGAGCTTTCCTGGTATCCTGGTGGGCCAGTCCGACACTGGCTGTTACTATGATAATTCTTGAGGGTAACAATAATGGCTGGGCCCAATGCACAATCTTAACTGTTCAACAGGAATAATGTTTATAGTTTAATATGTATTCGAAATTATTTGTAATGTTACATTTTCATTAGGCAAAATTTTATTTTTGGGTATATAGTCCCTTGTAAGTCAAATGTTCCCTTAACACTTCTCATTAATCGTGATTATTTATAATTAAAATGTACTTTTTTTTCTCTTTAGGGTTGAAGAAATTTCAAAAGAAAGTGCTGCTGAAAA
Source organism: Xenopus petersii (assembly GCA_038501925.1). Taxonomy (NCBI): domain Eukaryota; kingdom Metazoa; phylum Chordata; class Amphibia; order Anura; family Pipidae; genus Xenopus; species Xenopus petersii. The sequence goes on along the minus strand of CM076680.1, from coordinate 51,783,847 downwards.
ATCCAAAGCAGCAGTTAACCCGATCCAACCCCACGTTTGTTGGGATATCACCAGAAAAAATATCTCATGGATCATTAACATGAACAATTCTTTTGACGCAACTTCATGAAACAATTGTTCAAATAACAGCACAGGAAAGGGAAACTAAGTCAATGCTACTTTTTTTTATTTACATTAATACATGAGATTACCATTTTCCTTTTTATACATATAAATATATATAAATATAACTTAAAATCAAGAGACAGTGACTATATTGCTTGAGATTGGATTTTATCATGTCCAGATTCTTTTGGCAGTGGTGCCCTGTCAACATACTGTATGAGCTGTTTGCTGTGGAACATTTATTCATCCCCTCAAGGCTACATTACTGCAGTGCACTCAATGTTCGGATGCTCATTTGCAGGCTGGAGTTGATTTCCAAAATGAGACTGCAGTTCACAGAGCAAGTGGAGGATTGGGCGCTGCTTTAGGGATGTATTTGGAATCTGCATGAAATGACATATCCACCCATTTTTGCCCTACATCCCTTTTTATTAGTCTGCTATAATCTGGAGTTAAATTGTGTGTGCATGTCATGTGTTCAGTCTAAATAAAAGCAGGGATATGAGGTAAAGAAAAAAAAATGAATAAGGTTTAACATTTGAAATTAAAACGTTTAAATTTGTTTTTTTTCTTCTGTTGCACTTTATATTCCCATTTTGCAAATAAAAATATTATAATGTATAAGAAATGCAACCCCCTAATAAACTATGTTCAACAAGTGCAGCACTTACTTGTAAATTGGTTCCTGTAAGACAGCATTTTTCAGGAACATTTCTGGCTCTGCCAGGCCAGCCAGGTGCCCTAGGCAAACTGGCCGGTCGCGACACCGACTGGTTGAGCCCATGCGCAAACTCTTGCCTTTGTGTGCAAACTGCCGTTTGAGGCACGTGCGTGCACGAAAGCTCAAATACACTGACAACTAAAGCAGACAGGTGGTGAGAGGGGACCGGATATGGGGTAGGCGACAGAGGAGGTACGTGCCTGGCGTTCCCCAGCTTTTGCGCCCTATGCACATGCCTACTCTGCCTACCCCTAGTTCTGGCCTCATTCTGCTACTGCAGAGGGAACCAATGTGCACAGCTGAGGAAGGAACTTTTACCTGATGCACCAGTTCCCATGCGCAGGACTAAGAGAATGTTCATGTTGTCTTTCAGGTAGTAATGCTTAGTATAATGTAGGGATGCACCAAATCCACTATTTTGGATTCATCTGAACCCCCGAATCCTTCACAAAAGATTTGTCTGAATACCGAATGACTCCTAATTTGCATATGCAAATTAAGGGTGGGAAGGGGAAAACATTTTTTACTTCCTTGTTTTGTGACAAAAAGTCACACTATTTCCCTCCCTGCCCCTAATTTGCATATGCAAATTAGGATTTGGTTCAGCTGGGCAGAAGGATTCGGCCGTATCTGAATCCTGCTGAAAAAGGCCGAATGCTGGCCAAATCTCGAACCAAATCCTGTATTCGGTGCATCCCTAGTGTAATGTTTTATAAATATATTGAAAACTGCAGTGAGTTAAAGCAGTTACATACCTCCCAACATTTGGGAAAAAAGAATGAGGCACAAAAAGATTTGCTGCTTCAAATTGTTTTTGACCACGCCCATTTTATGACCACACCCCTAAATATCACATCCATTTTACAAAATGTGGCACATTATGGAAATTTTTAAGACATTTCTGGGGGTTTTGGGTCAGGTTTTATGTGTTATTAATGTATTGTATTGCCATTTAAGCCGTGAGTGTAGGTGAATGTGTAGGTGAATTGCCATTTAAGCCGTGAGTTCTCCCAAGAAGCCTGCTCATCTTAAAGGACCAGTAACATCAAAAAATGAAATTGTTTTAAAGTAATAAAAATATAATTTAGTATTGCTCTGCATGGGTAAAACTGGTGTGTTTGCTTCAGAAACACTACTATTGTTTATATAAATAAGCTGCTGTGTAGCAATGGGGGCAGCCATTCAAAGGAGAAAAGGTTTAAGTTACATAGCAGATAAGCTCTGTAGAGCATAATGTTATCTGTTATCCATTATTTATCCTGTGCCATATAGCCTTTTTTTCAATTTCCGCCATTGCTACTCAGCAGCTTGTTTATATGAACTAAATTAGTGTTTCTAAAGTAAACAGATCCATTTTACCAGTGCAGTGCAACAGTACATAATATTTTCATTACTTTAAAACACTTCCATTTTTTGATGTTACTGTTCCTTTAAACTGTTACAACCGCTCTGCCAAAAGCCTCTTATTTAATTATATCTCAGAAACTTTCTATCTTTTTCTGGCTGTTCAGTGCAGGAGATCGAAGAGAAAGTCAGGACATTTAAGTAACAATCAGCTCTGGGTTGAGCTGTCAAAATTGGGACTGTCTTGCAAAAAACGGTACAGTTGAGAGGTGTTACAGTGCAGAGCCAGTGCATATGTTGCACAGTAGTTAATGCTGTATACACATCCTTTATGCTGCAAGATATAAAGTTTGCTATTGTATAAAAGTCATATAATTACTAGAATGATTACTGTTTACAAGAGATAATGCCAGAGTAGTTGTATTAATACAGTATTATGTTATTTCACCTGTATTCTGAATTACTTGTATAAAAGTATACATATGTTTAGTACTTTAGGCACTTTTACCTGATGCACCATACCTCAAGTCTACTAAAAAATAATGTAAATCAAATAGGAATGCTTGCCTTCAATAAAGATTAATTATATCTTAGTTAGGATCAAGTTCAAGGCACAATTATTATTTTAACAGAGAAACAGAAAAACATTTTTAAAAAATTTAATTATCTAATTAAAATGGAATCTATGAAAAATGACCTTCCCGTAAATCATACGAGTTTTTTGGATAATGCATCCCATACCTGTTCAGGAGGCAGAAATGTAACGCAAGACTGCAATATTTTTATCTCCTAATGCAAAAATCAACAGGAAGGAATATAAAGTAGTTGGTTTAGTATTTTATTGTTACAAATGAAATGTACAGCACGCTAACATTATTCTTCATGGTAATTATCAAGTCTACTTCTCTTGAGGCATAGGGTCAGGCACTTAAATCAGACACCGTTAAAGTATTGTGCACTTGCTAAACCAAAAATGGCTTTCTTCTGCTGTTGACCAATCCTCTGGGAGCTTTGGAATTCCATCTAATGTTTTCAGGTTTGGCAAAACGGAGAACACTCTAAAATATAGACAGATACAAAAAAAAAAAAACATCAATGCTATAGTACAGTGCTACGCAATATGTTGGCGCTTTATAAATATATGTTAATAACAATATAGGCACAAGCACTGTATGCTCTACGGGGCAGGGACTTTCTTTATTGTGTTGCAATAATTATCAGTAGAACTTAAGCGATAATGTATTTGTATATATTTATTTTCTTTTGTTGGATTGCTCTGGTTATGTGTTGTAAAAATGATCAATTCTGCATATTCAAGTAGGTTTCTATCAATAAATAAATATATACATATATACATAGGTGGTGTCCTCATTGCCCTGTTCTTTCCCGGAGAACAGCAACAAAATGACCTTGACTAAGAGCACCTGCATCCCTTCAGCTTAACAGAAAGAATTCTGCTCTTTGGTATTCAGGCAAGGCCAATAATTGAGTATCACTAAGAAACGCTGACTTATATGGTCCCATGTATTGCTTACTTAATGGGGTAGTCCACCTTTACATTAACTTTTAGTATATTATAGAATGCCCTATTTCTATCAACTTTGTATTTGGTCTTAATTATTTTTTATATAGTGTTTACTGTATATTATTTACATCTTTCCAGTTTTCAAATTTGGGTTTCTGATCCCAGCAGCAAAAAAACTATTGCCCTGTGAGCTTACAATTTTAGTATTATGGTTACTTTATCTTGCTATTCAGTCAATCTTCTATTCATGGTCCAGTCTCTCATTTAAACTACTGCCTGGTTGGTAAGGTAAACAAGACCCTAGGAACAAGAGAACTGTTGAAATTCCAAACTGGAGAACATCTGAACAAAAAGCTATCTGTCGGAAAAACCACCAAAAAATTAAAAACAATTGCAAATGATCTGGGATTATCAATATTTATGCCATACTAAAAGTTAATTTAAAGTTGAACAACCCCTTTAATGGTTAGTGTGTAGCAGGTCGGTGGGTGTGCAATTCACAATGGGAAGCAGCTCAGGAAAATACCCTGTGTTTCATGTACTATATTTGTGCATACACGGTGCATGCAATCTGTGGGGCCTCGTATTTGAACTTCAGAAATGCTAAATATTGCTTTAAACTATCATTTCAGAAAAGCTGCAGCCCAAGGCTTCCTTATCCTTGTCATATAGGGTATTAACAGTGAGTAATTCTGTTTCTTTTTCCTTTGGTTGATGTAGCTCTTATCTATTTTCTTTCATCCATATATATTCAGAATACAATGTACATTGTAGTATTTGGATCAGAAAAAAAGTCCAGGAATGTCTAATTTGACACTGGAGTAAAACACTTCTCATTGAGGTTGGGAGAATCCGTGTTGAATTTACTACCATACAGTATCTTGTTACAGAAGTGGACTAAAAAAAATACCCTAAAAACAGTGCAATACTGCTTGTCTCCATTTCTGTATTATGCTACAAGAGGGAATTTGTACAGTTTTTTTTTACAGTGAACTATTTCTGTGGTAAGACTTACTGTAGCCTGTAGTCTTCCAAAAACTCACATGGATTGGACTTCAGAACAAGGGACTCCAGTGGAGAGTGCTTCAAGCTTGAAAGGCCACTCAGTGTTTCAATGTTATTCTCCGCTAGTGATAGGTGCTGAATTGCAGGCAGTTTTGGCAACTTCTTAAAAGATGTGAAGTGATTTCTGCTTAAATTCAATTCAGTGCACCTGGGTACAGAAAAATATTGCGCACAGAGTCAATTTCTTTCAAATGGATTTTCTTTCAACACACAAGAATTACATGTTGTGTTGTATATAATAATCATACATGAAAGTAACATTCACTAATGAGTTTCAAGAACTGTGATGTTTTTAATCAACTGGAAGCTCCCGACACTCCTCCATCAGTTAGCACATATCCAAATCCTTAACCCTGGAAATGACTATCCCGCTAGAACAGATCCCAAGCTGCCCATAGTTCTCTACTAGATCTGCACTACCCTGACTGTAGCCGTGAGATACCACCTATCACAAGTGCACATTGTTTACCATAGTCAAGTGTCACCAGTAAGTACATTTGCAGATGCCAGATCTTAGTCATTTTCTAGGATATGTGCAGATCCCTAGGGCAAGTGACATTCCTGTCTTTAGGTTATAGTCATCAGCCTGGAAGCTAGCCATGAGTCACCAGATCTCAACATTTGTAGCCACCATCTAATGTATATAATTATCCAGGGAACACCTGCATGCATGACAGTTCTGGCTCCTTGTGTCAAAAGTAGTGATGGGTGAAATTATTCGGCAGGCATGGATTTGCGCAAATTTCCGGATATCACCAACGGCAAACGTTGACGAAATTGCTGCAAAAATTTGCTGCAGGAAAATTTGATGCAGGAAAAAATTGTCGCTCGTCAAAATTGTTGCACGTTATAATTATTGGGACAGCCATTGACTTTAATGTATGTAGACAAAAGAGCTGCGCATGTTAAAATTGTCGCACATAAAAATTCTCACGCGTCATAATTATTCGGATGCCCAGTGACTCAATGCAGTTGAACAAAAGAATCACACGTATAAAAACTGTCTCTCGCATCAAAATTGTTGTGCATCAAAATAATTTTGACTCCCATTGACTCCAAGCCGTTTCACGAATTTTTACGGAGTTTTCTCACCGAAGCAATAAGGAACAGATTCGCCCATTACTAGTCAAAAGCATTACCGACATATACTAAGAACTCCATTCAAGATAATTAATAAAGTTCCCTATCCTTCTGCTCCTCTTTAATTGCAAAATGTAAAAACCATTTGGGTGCTAAGGCTTGATTAGTATTTATGTGCCCTGGCTCTTAAAGGAAAACTATACCCCCAAAATGAATACTTAAGCAACATATAGTTTATATGTAATAGACGAACAGGAGGACGGCACTCCGGTAAAAAGCAGGTTTTTATTGTAGAGAACTGCAAGGATACATAAACCTTACACGTTTCGGGAACACCTTCCCTTAATCATAGGCATCATCATGCCTATGATTAAGGGAAGGTGTTCCCGAAACGCGTAAGGTTTATGTATCCTTGCAGTTCTCTACAATAAAAACCTGCTTTTTACCGGAGTGCCGTCCTCCTGTTCGTCTATTACTGTTGGCAGTGGGGACACTGCGGACTGAGCACCCGGCACTACAGAGGAACAGCTAAGTGGTGGTGAGTTGAAGCGGTCCTTTTCGTTTTTGAGAATATAGTTTATATGAAATTGAATGACATATTAAAGAATCTTACCAAACTGGAATATATATTTACATAAATATTGCCCTTTTACATCTCTTGCCTTGAACCACCATTTCGTGACTCTATCTGTGCTGCCTCAGAGATCACCTGACCAGAAATACTACAACTCTAACTGTAACAGGAAGAAGTGAGGAAGCAAAAGGCAGAACTCTGTCTGTTAATTGGCTCATGTGACCTTACATGTGGTTTGTATGTGTGCACAGTGAATCTTACGATCTCAGGGGGCGGCCCTTATTTTTTAAAATGGCAATTTTCTATTTATGATTACCCAATGGCACATACTACTAAAAAAAGTATATTATTATGATAATGGTTCATTTACATGAAGCAGGGTTTTACACATGAGCTGTTTTACTCTTTTAATAGAGACCTACATTGTTTGGGGGGGTATAGTTTTCCTTTAAACTATTTTGTAAAAATCACACAGAATCACAACCAAAATCGTAATTCTGTAAGCACTATTAACCCCTCCTCCATATTTCCTGGAAGGCCAACTTTCCCATCAGTGTGCTGTTTGCTGTGATAACTATATTCACAATTGCAGTGGTTCCATTACTATCAATGGGAAAATGCAATGATACATTCTGCTAACCAGATCAAAATGCTAAGAAGTTTGAATGATCATGATAAGTGCCGACAGGAAGCAGGAGCCATATTACATATAGGATTTATTAATGCTTAATGGAGAAGGAAAGGCTAAAATTAAGTTAGCTTTACCAGAAAGGTCTATATAAATACACCAGTAAACCCTCAAAGTAATGCTGCTCTGAGTCCTCTGTCAAAAGAAACACAGCATTTCTTTCCTTCTATTGTGTACACATGGGCTTTTATATCAGACTTCCTGTTTTCAGCTTAAACCTACAGGGCTAGGGCTTGAGCATGCTCAGTTTGCTCCTCTCTCCGTCCTCCCTTCCCCCCTCCCTGCTGTAGTCTGAGCCCAGAGCTATGAGTGCATAGGGAGAGACTCAGGCAGGAAGTGATGTCACACCAAGCTAATATGGCAGCTGCTATCCTAAACAAACAGAGCTTCTAAAGCTGTTTACTCAGGTATGGTAAAGCATTCTGCAGAATAAATAGAGTCATATAGCTTGTACTATTGTGGCTAATCAATTGGCAATAATCTGCTTCAGTAGCTTTCCTTCTCCATTAAACTCTCATGTGTGCCATGAGCATTTGCTATTGTTTGTATATTTTATTTTATATTTTCATGCACATCTTTTTTTGGCAGTGGGGAGTTATAGAAACACCCCCTATCAACCCGAAATATCTGTATCAGCAGGTGCACAGACAACTCTGACTTGGGCAGAACAGAATGAAACTGTCTATTTTCAAATGTATTCATAGTTATTACAGGTGTAGGATCTATTAATCAGAATGCTTGGGAGATGTGGTCACTAAATAACATTTACAAATTATAAAAAACTAATTTTATTGTTTTCCCACCAGTATGGATATATGCAACTTAGTTAGGGTCAAGTTACTGTTTGATTATTACAGAGAAAAAAGGAAATCATTTTTAAAAATTAGAATGAATTGCATAAAATAGAATCTGGAGTGACCTTCCCGTAATTTCGGAGATTACTAAATAATGTATTTCCAATTAATGGATCCCATACCTGTATGGTAAAGTTTCAGATAGACATTACATTTTATATCTGTAAATGCATATTAAGGGGAGGGTACTAAAGCTTGCATTAATTTCATTATTTTATTAAAGTTGACCTAACTCCCTTCCACGAATGTAACTCATTTATAAAAATCAGCTTGAAAAAGTCGGTGCAAAAAAAGTCTCCTATTTATGAATCCTCGATTTTTTTTCTGGCTGAGTTTTTTAGGGGAAAATGTGAATTTTTAGAGGGAAAAAAACTTGCATGTTTAGAAATTTATAATACCCCAAATCTAAATTCGAATAAACCCCAGCTAAAAACTGTTGAGCTCATGTAGAAGTCAATGGCAGATTTTTTTTTTCACTTTTTATTTATTTTATTTCTTTTTTTCACTTTTACAATGTGAAGATGTTTCTTGACATTTTGATCTGCGCTGGTTTTCGTACAATAATCCGAAAAATAGGGGTTTCAGGCAACTAAAAAAATCGTACAATTCAAGTGTCAAATTTAAAAAAAAAAAAAACTGTAGATTCGAATTGTTGCACAATCTTGTTGAGACTTTTCCAAGCTAATTTTTTTTTTTATAAATGAGTTAAATTTGTGCATGGAAGTTAGGTCGATTTTGTTTTAAAAAAAAAAAATGGGATAAATTTGAGTTTTAGTTAATACCCCCTTAATGTCTGGTTGCAGCATAGATGATTACAATGGGATGTAACACTTGTTTGTATTAAAATGTATCCTGGAATAAAATGAAGCCTCAATGTTAAGCTCTCTGTGGCTGCTTTCTCTAATTTAGCATGCACGAAATGTAATAAAGATTAGGAAAAGTGTAAAATATAAATACCGTGGCAATCTTATGGCACTCAAGTCTTTCAAAGAGTTATCAACCAGCCAAAGTCTTTCTACTCGTATGAGCCTTCGAAGTATCCTGTGAAAATTATTTTGTTGATATGGATCTCCAAGGCCCTGATATGAGAGATTTACATTCTAGAAATAAAATTCAGAGGGTGTTAGTATAAAAGTGCTGGTCAGAGCAACAACAGCTAAACAAAATACTCCTTTCTAATGACAAGAAAACAATTATGGGAAAACTCTCAATCAAGACAACTGTGTTTTGTCAATTCAGTTTAGCAATTCATTAAAATTGTCCAGACTTTATACATGTAGTAAATATATATTGAAGTTTATATCACACCTTCCATCAGTGCTCAAATTCCAATTTTTGGTACAATTTGAGTTTTTTTGAGCTAAAACTCACGAGTTTCAGGAACAAAAAACAAAAATCAAAAAACCTTGAAACCAAAAATGTAAAAGCTGCTGAATTCATGTAGAAGTCAATGGGTTGTCCTAGGCAAATGTAGGCGTTTTTCTAAATACAGGTATGGGATCCGTTATCTGAAAACCCGTTATCCAGAAAGCTCCAAATTACTGAAAGGCTGTATGCTATAGACTCCACTTTATCCATATAATCTAAATATTTTAAAATTATTTCCTTCTTCTCTGTAATAACAAAACAGTACATCGTACTTGATCCAAACTAAGATGTAACTAATCCTTACTTGAAGCAGAACCAGCCTATTGGGTTTATGTAATGTTTAAATGATTTTCTAGTAGACCTAAGGTATGAAGATCCAATTTACGGAAAGATCCATTATCCGGAAAGCCTCAGGTCCAGCGCATTCTGGATAACAGGTTCTGTACCTGTATTTCAAGCGTGTAAACTCAGTTTGAGGGAAGTTTATAGTATTTAAATTTGTTAATAAATAAGCAAAAATTCAACTTTCAGTTGAACTTGCAGAATCACTTAATCTGATTCAGACTGACACGAGGCAGCAATTTTTCACAATCTGTGCCTTGCCTTAGACAAGTAAATATGATTTATAGTACACTATTATGACGTGTAGTAAAGGATTCTGAGCAGTAAGGTGCTAGGTCTGAATGATGGAAGCAGCCCCAACACCTGACATGATTCTGTTATGCTCCTTGGCTCTGGATTGATGGAAGCAGTGCTCACCCATGTTCCTCATGTCCATCAGTGTATAATGTTATATGGATATACTTCTTTATTTCCCTCTTTCTTTCAATGCCCATGACAATTTTTTTTATCAAGTACATTAATATATGCATCATTGCCTTTTTAGGCATCGTATTTGGAACAGTACTAGCAGCTTAACTATAGAACATTCATGGAACACTAAAAAGGAAACTGGATCTTGTTCTGAAAATCCCAATCTCTGAATTTATATGAAAAAAGGCAATTCCAGCTGAATAATTATCTACAAACTGGAAGGACGAATTCTGTTTAAAATGTAAGGTTTTTTTTCATGTATTGGTAAGAGTCAAAATCCCTGGGTGACTCTCCTGCCAACCCACAGTGCTAGCTAGTAGTTATGCCTGGGTTGTAAGTCAGCCATGTGTTCTGTTTATGTATTCATCCGCAACAATCAGCCTTGCATTAACACAGGACTCCTCTTATTTCCCCAGGGCAGCCTCTGCCTATGCAGTCAAAAGTACAACAGTTCTTCTTCTACACAAAAAGAAACAAGAAAAGAACATTTCTTTAGGCTAGACTGTCCTTTTCCTATTGTCTTTGCATGCCTTAGCAATGTCCCATTATCTTTTATGTATTATATTGTATTTAGGTCAACAAAAACTGGTTACTCTATGTCTATTAAATCCATGACAAGATGTCACATAAACATCAAGCTGAACAAAAAAATGAAACAGACTGGGAAGTTGGGATGCGCAGCCATTATGCCTGATTGTGTGTTTCAATGAAAGCAGTCACATGAAACCTGTCTCACAATACAGACCAGTGAAGGGAGATATGTGTGTTACACGAAGGTTGAAATAAATGTTATACTGAGGAATATTGTGATTCTCAAGGTTAATACAGGTCGAGGTTTCAGTACTCGAAAAGCCTTACCATTTGTTGCACTGCACGCATAATGTAGACTTGTAAGTGTATCCATGTGTGAGTGCATATTGTGAAAAAAGAAGACACACGGTAGAGTCCTGCACGGAACCAATTTTTAAGACCCGGATCGAACCTGCAACCTTTCTGCAAATTTCTTTTGGCAACCCGCAAACCTCCATCAAACAGGAAGTAATGGTGCTGCAAACCAGAAGTGATGTCATCAAAAGTGGGCGGGACAGAAACAACTTTTGTAAAACTTCAAAAGGAGTAAAATATAGACAATATTACATAAGACCCGACCTGCGACCCGCGGGTATACCCACACCTGAAAATCCACCCCTCATTCTGCAGTGTGCCCTATTTTCTTGCGGGTAACCCGTGGGGACCCAACCTGCTGCGGGACTCGTGGATTAAAAAGAGGCTTTTTCATTTTTAAAGGAATAAATATAGAGGCCTTGTGTTAAATATCAGTTATTTTCCTCAGACCAAGTGCTGCTAAATTACAGTCTGGCATTGCTTAAATATATTTAACTTTTAGCAAGTCCAACAACATCATGTGGGTTATCTGATTCAGAATGGCACCTAAAATATTCATAAATAGTGCAGATGTGGTATAGATTGGCAATTAAATGACGATGTTGATTAATTGTTGTATCTTTCTTTAAATCAATAACAAAGACAAAGTGGGTAAAATGTTAAAAAAATGTTTTTTACTCATGTGCCTTTGCCTTCAAAAGTACAAGTTTCCAATACACTAAAGCAAAAGCATCAATTGGCAGTCAGTCTATGACAAGTATCCCAGCTAATACTGTAATCCTGGCAGCATCACCTTCATTTAGATAATACTATGGGACCACTGTAAAACACAGACGGGAGTAATATAACAGCAGCTCGTCAAAAATGAGAGACATTGCATGTTCTATAATAGAAAATGCAATGCCAAGTCACAGAGCAGTCTCCTCTTTAGGGTTCCCTTTTAACTATATGTTGTCTTCTTCTGCATTCCTTCAGGGCCTATTTTTGGGTTACAGTGAGTTGGAGGAGCTCTAAAATAAGGTAACTTGTAAAAATAGCTGTGACTAAAGAGTCATTGACCATTCCATCATGTCCAGTAGAACTGGCCTTCTGCACAGAAGGATCATATTATATGGGCAGTGTAGTATGAAAAGTAATAGCTATGCTGGGGTTTAGACCCCCCCCCCCCAATATATCCAAGGCTCAAGACAGTACAACTGATCCCTAGAAGTAACTATAACCTTTACAGTTGGGAATCAGAGATATTGTCAGGGGTCACATTGTTACTAAATTGCCTTTTGGATGAACTTCTACACTCGTGTCCCTTGGTTGGAACTATGTACAGTTATGCACCCACAAATTTCCTCACATTCAATTTACTACTTAGCCTTATATTGTGACATTTCTATTCTATGTGTACTGTATATTGTGAGTCGGTCCCTAAGCTCAGTAAGGGACATCAGCACAGAGCATGTGCAGTGAATTAGCAGAAAAGAAGATGGGGAGCTACTGGGGCATCTTTGGAGACACAGATCTTTACTGCTAAAGGGTTGTGGTTGCTTTGAGCTGGTACAGAAGCCCAAAACACAATGTACACAATTTCTAGCTATTTCTTTAGTTAAGCTTTAATTATTTTTTAAAGGAATGTAAATCAAAATGCACTCCTTGCTGGAATTCTGGGAAAAATACCATTGTGCATTGTGGATGTAAAATATGGTAATTGGGCTCATAATAACACTTTGTTCACTGTATTTGTGGATGTAAGTGAGCCCTGTTGTCTCTGTAACCAGATAACAATGGAGTACCAAGAAAAATGCTAGTGGTCCCCAGTCTCCTTCTGCCCAAATTACCCAAACTTAAACCAACAGCCTGCAAACACTCTATACTCTGACACTGTCCAAGATCATCAAACAGCTCTATCACTTACAAAGCATCCGATTCAGCAGAGAATTCTCAAATAAACTGGTCTCTTCAGGGCAAGAGAGCTACACCAGTTACTAGTGAATATATAAAGAATCACTTGTTAGGAGTTAGGACTGACGTACGGGGATTCAGAGGGAAATGTTTGGCTGAACCTTCTTGTCAATTAAATTCTGCCTACAAACATTTTTATTAAGTCAAAGCTTGAAAGAAGAGCTCATTTAATTCAGTCTGACAAAATTGTTATAAATCCCCAATGATGACTGACGCAATTTATTACAAAGATAACAAGTAGAGTGGCACTCACTGGCAGTTAAATCACAAGCCTAAAATAGACAAAACAAATGCATGATGCATAAAAGTTTTTCTAATTCAAATAAGACAATAATAATAATAAGGGGCATATTTATCAAGGGTCGAATGTAGAGTTTATGGGAGTTTATAAACTCTACATTTGAAAAAAACTCAAAATTTGAAAAAAATATATTAAAAAACCTAAATTTTTTTTTACATTTGGGTGAATTGGATCGACCTGCCAACTCAAATCAAATTCAAATTGAATTAAATTCGAGTTTTTTCACCAAAAAAAAAATTAAACTCAAATCGATTTTGGACTATTCCCTAGTTGAATTACACTAAAATAAACTCGAATTTTCAATTACACCCTTGATAAATCTGCCCCTAGGCATGGTAACATTTTCACTCAGGAGAAAAGATAATGTGCCACTTAGGGAATTCTTACTGCACAAATCTGTAACCTGAAATAACTGTTGGTGCAAAGGTTGTCAGTCTGACATTGAATGCACACACGTACAGAGAGGCGCTTGGAAATGTTTTGATAAAACACTGAGCTGACCTAAGGCAATTTTAGTGTTTTATCCAAAACTTTTCCTGAACAACAGAAACCTGAAATCAAGTTTTCAAGACAACTGTGGGTGGGGCTAGCTATTCACTGCTGCATAAACACTGGCACTAGATTACATAATGAGATTTTTAATTAGGATCCATTATCCAAAAAGCTCTGCATTATGGGATGGCCATCTCCCATAAACTCCATTTCTTTTTTCTTTATAATAATAGAACAGTAGCTCGTACTTGATCTTAAACTAAGATATAATTAATCTTTATTTGAGGCAAAATAATCCTATTGGGTTTTAATTCATGCTTCAATTACTTTTTAGTAGACCCAAGGCACGGAGATCCAAATTACGGACCCTTTAAGAGGAAAACCCCTGGTCCCAAGGATTGTGGATAACTGGTTCCCATACCTGTACTATATGGCCAAAGAGTTTTTAATTTACCAGCTTTTGTACTATCATACCCCTTCAAGCATAATTAGATACATTCACCATAGGTAAAGCATTTATACAATTGGGTAACTGCAGGAATGGTATGGGTACAGCTACCCTACACTAAACACCCACCATGATTCTTCAGCTTCTGACTGGTGGATGGTACCAGTAAGACAAAAGTGCTGAACCAGACAGAGTACCACTTTGATCCTTTTGATTTTATCCAATACTAGGAATTCTTATAACCTATGCACCAGCCACCATAGTATGTGGATGTGATAGGGACCTTAGATTCTACTCTTCTGGGCCATGAATGATGTACAGTATAATTGCTGTAAAGTACTACATAAGTAACCTACTCTACTACAGGCTTCAAAATTCTGCACCATTGGTTTATAGGACGTATTTACCCTAGCAGCTAGCAGCATATTGCAAATCAGAAGATCAGTAGGAGATGGCCTAAACAGAAATAAAAAATAACTATCATTTAACTGTCAGAGTTTTTGGTTGCTGGGGAAAAGAACACCCAGAACAATCGAGGGGCAGTTTGTAAAGGGTCGAATTTCGAAGTCATGGGAGTTTTTTTGAACTCCCATAACTTCGAAATTTGAATAAAAAAAGACCAAACGAAATTTAATTAAAAAAATCAACGTTTTCAACTTCAGGTGAATAGGCTGTATTCAAATAGTTCAAATCAAAGTTTTAGCGCATTCGATCGAATTCGAAACAAAGTATTTGCAACAAAAAACTTCAAATGGGTTCTAGGAGGTCCCCCAATAAGCTAAAACAGCAATTCGGCAGGTTTTAGATAGCAAATGGGCGAAGTCGAAATTTGAAAGAGACAGTACATGATAAATTTCGATATTCGATTACTTACATTTTTTTACTTCAATTTTTGACTTCAACCCTTGATAAATCTGCCCCTTAGTGTTTTTAGTTGCAAGCAAGAAAATTACAATAGAAATAGCGATAATTGAAAAAAAAAAAAAAACATTAAAAAAACTACAACTAAAATATTACTTAGAATGAGCCCATCTTTTTTCATGGTTAAATTATATATAATTATATATAATATATTTAAATATGCTGGATGTTCTAAGAGAAAGGAATGGAAGAAATTAAATTTTAGAGCTCCATAGTTTTTTGGTTTACAAACTATCTCAGTATGTACTTGTGAAGGGAGAGCTAGAACGGGACCCCCTTCTGAACACCTCAGTTACTAAACAGCCTGCAGATTAATGCAAAAGTAACCAAAACAAATCCTCTGCTAAAAGGGAACTATGATATTCTTGATTTAACTAAAGGTTTAAATCAATGCTGGGTAACCCAAAGCCCTCAAGGAGTTCTTGATCAACAATTCCTAGCATCCTATCAACAGCCAAGCCCTCAGGATCCTCAACTAAAACTTCCACATTCATTTTGAGGATAGTTGTTCAATGCACCACTTTATTCACTGTGCTGCCTAGTTGTGTGCTGGTTGTTTAAGGGGCAAATTTTTCCACTGTTCAAAATTAGCCAACCTAGTGACTGCGAGGGTCAAAATACCCCATGTAATAAAGGCATGAATAATAAAGAATAAATTAGGTGTAATGCATACAGTGTACTTTTGTAATAAAAACTATATTTTCATGACTGAATTACGTATTCATTACGTATAGATACGTTGGAATAAATTATCCAAAAAAACCTTCGAAATTCCAATTCAAAAAGACCAATCGAAATGAAGTCAAGTTTTTTTTGGTCGAATAGGTTCGTTTTTGATCGAATAGGTCTGCATTCAGCCAAATAAAAACTTCTTACAAAGTTCACCAATTGACTCCAAATAGGTTCTTGGAGGTCTCCCATAGGCTAAAACAGCAATTCGGCAGGTTTTAGATGGCAAATGGTCGAAGTCAAATTTTTAAATTTACAGTACATGGTAAATTTAGATATTTGAATTTTTTTCAAATTCAAATCAAATTTGGACTATTGCCTAGTCGAAGTACACAAAAAATAGCTCAAAACTGCATTCTAGTCTCACATTTTTTCTGAACAATAGCGTTTGCACTGATTAATACTAATCAAAATATATTGTTGATTTAGAACAATTGGCATAATGCATTCAAACACAGGATCTATTTATTGGGTCTGTGCTGGGCAGAGATGTGTGTGTGTATATTGCCAATATAATTTAAGATGACAATACCTGGGTAGATTGATTTGCTCCTTCAGGCCGAGTAGGAAGCTTATCTGACCCTTTATGGTCCATCTTGGACTTCCTCCCTACCTGATATCTATTGCCAGGTTTGAAAATTCCATTGGGGTGAAGACTGCATCAACGGTTTGATTTGGTCCTCTCCTAATGACCTGCATTGCTTCCACATACAGTGGTGTAACTATAGAGGAAGTAGACTTTGTAGTCTTGGGGGGCCTGGATTGTGGGAGCAGCTATGATTTTTTTGGTGGAGGGTCTGGCGTGCTCTTATTACTCCGTGGCCCATATGATCTCATTGTTGACCCAAGGGCCAAATGATCACATGGGCAAGATATGGTCCAGCACATAGGTTCCCATATCGGGCAACTATCTGCTTTTTTGATGGCCTCACCCAACGAGCAAATCTTTTCGGGGTATGTCCAGCTTTATAGAGGCTGTCTATTAGTTACTAATGAAAGAAAGAAAAAAACAATATGTCCTTCTCAAGCACTTGGTATTTGCCAAGTCAGGTTATTTTTTATTGTTTAATTTAAGCCAGCTCTTACACTACACTGTAAAATATGGGGAATTTAAGCTCAGCAGTGCTGGCTGTTTTTATACTTGATACAATGTCATTGTTCATTAGGGATGTAGCGAACTGTTCGCCGGCGAACTAGTTCGCGCGAACTTCGACTGTTCGCGTCCGCCGAATGTTCGCGAACGTCGCGCGACGTTCGCCAATTGGTGTTCGCGTTCGTTTCGAAGTAAAATTTCGTTCGACCATTCGACCATTCGATCGCTAAAATCGAACGATTTCCATTCGTTCGAACGATTATAAGCATTCGATTGAATTAAAATCATTCGATCGAATAGCTTCGATCGTTCGATTCGAACGAAAATCCTTCGATCGTACGAATAAAATCCTTCGATCGTTCGATCGAACGATTTTATCGAGCGTTCGAAGTTCGCGAACTGTTCGCGAACTGTTCGCTTTTTTGCCGGTGTTCGTGAACGGTGTTCGCGAACACATTAACGGCAGTTCGCTACATCCCTATTGTTCATATGTGAAGTCAAAATGAAAAGAAAACACAAGAGAATGCCATGGCTTATGTGTTGCTCAGTCTTACCACACACTGCTCCCAGTTTTCTTGGAGTCGCTTGCTCCATATCTCCTTATCTGTGATGTGTATTTCTTCCTGGAAAAGATGCACCTCTCCTCTGGTTACAAGTTCCTCAAACGAGGGCCCTTTGTTCCAATGAAGCATGTGAGCACGTCGGAAACAAAAACGATCACATTTCAAACATATTCAACAACAGTAAAACTAAGGAAACTGTAATGAGTTAAAGTCACAGTAGTCCCTGGCCCTGGTGGGAAATAGGGCTATTTAGTTCAGCATAAGGAAATGCATTTCAACAATAAGAATGCTATTACTTTACCTTCCCTTACTCTGGGACTGCGAATTTGAGTCCCTTGAACATCATGTTCTTTTAACTTGTGCCAAATTAGATATTTGAACGGATCACATGGAAGCTTGAAATACAGAGAAGAAAGAAAGTGAATTATTCTTTGAAGCATTCTCATGCTGTTTCATGGAACACTTGAAAATGATTTTCACACAAAAAAAACCAACAAATTTAAAAACAAACATAAGTCCTACAAGGAAATTTGTAAGATCAAAACAACAGAAATGCATAATTTTTATTAATATATTAAATAATGCCCTTGGTTCAGCAGCTACTTAACATTAACGGGGCAGTATCATTAAGAACGAGCGAAGCTTATAGGGGATAATCCTCATTTACTAATGAGAGAAAAGATCTAACAAAAAAAAGAAAAACAGGGGGAAGCCTATTTTTAAGAATTCCAATAGAATATAATAACAATTCAAACCTGCACCGATACCATATAAATGGCCTTGTGGGGAACAGGTGCAACATGGAAAACATAATAAGCTCAAATAAAAGGTTTAAAGAATTCTATCTCAACTGCATCCAATGCAAAATTGTGTGCAGGCTATACATGAACATGTACAGTATGCACAAATTTGTAAATGGCTTTCAAGTTAAATCACTGTTGTTATGTGCCCATGTGATGGGATATGGATGGCCTTTAACATGCGTTTGAGTTGTATGTGATTTGAAATGCACAATAACAGACAGATAAACAAAAAAAGAGCAAGTGCAGGCGCAATGTGCAAACAATGGTCAATAGGGTTCCCTTGTACCATAATATTCTGTGCCTTGCACTTATATTATATGTGCGAGTGCCTTCAGAATGCCTTTTTTTTGGTGTTTTATTTTTCACGTTTTTAATTATTACACCTGTTAGATAAGAACTTTTTATTTTTAATGTTACCTGTCATTTATGCAGCACCGACATATTCTGCAGCTCCTTACAAAGATTATACATCATTTGCATCAGTCCCTGTCCCAGTGGAGCTTACAATCTAAGGTCCCTATCACATTCACATGCATACACTAGGGCCAATTTCATCACGGACCAATAAACCGGCCTGTATGTTTTGGGGAGTGGGGGGGAAACCAGAATAACTGGATGAAACCCATGCAGGGGAACATACTAATTTCCCAGATGGGTTACTCCCAATCAATATCTGGGCAGGTTTAAAAATCCCATCATATTGAGGACCACATCGGTTCATTGATGCAGTCCTCTGTCCGATTTCCATTGGGCCCACGATCAGATCAGCCCAATGTCGCCCACCACAAGGTGAGCATATTGGGGAAAGATCCCCTCGTTAGGCAACAAATGGGGTCATCCAATGGGCTTCCCCTTATTGATATCTGGCCAGGTTTAAATAATCTCATCAGATGGAGGACCATATGGGTGGTCGCCATAAGCGTGGATATCTGCATGTATATCTGCATGTATTGCCAGTTTGCCACCTCTATTTACAACTGACCTGAATGGTATGGAAGGCTAGGGTACACAAAAGCTTTGCTTTGTATAACCTATTTATTTTACAGCACTGCGGGATATGTTAGTGCTCTAAAAATCTTAATAGTAATAATTATACTGAATTCCAAGCATAAATGAGCCCCAATCAAGATAGAATGAAGGGGGGAAAATGCTGTGTATGAAACATGACTATCATTGAATAATTCTAAGCAAAATGTATATTTTGATTGCTATGTGCTAATTAGCTGTATAATAACCATAAGGAAACACCTGTTTAAATAAAAAAGATATTAGCATTATCCCTTAGTAATATAACACTTCCCAAGCTTTTTCATTTCAGATGAGATCTCACAATGCGCTACTGAGCTGAAATTGCATCCAAGTGAATTTGCTATACCCTCAGCATCTGTTAAACATTTTAGAAATTTGTATAGTTGCGTCCAGAAGTCAATTGAACCATTAAACTTCCATATTATTTAGATTTTGGAAAAGCAATTAAATATGATTCATTCTTTTTTTTAAAAAAAAAAAAAAAAAAGCAGCATTTGCCCTATTTATAGTTAGGTTTTTTGTTTCTTTTATTTCCCATATATATATATATCCAGCAAAATATCATTGTTCGTTGTGGTTTGTTTGGAGAGAATCCAAAGATTTACATTTTGCCACAATTGGGAGCTTTCATATAAACTGAGTATCTCCTTATACAAAGTAACCGAGTATTGTTAGTCTATGGAGATTAGTGAGATGTGATAGGGGATGGTGAGTGACGTGTATAAATGCAAGGAATGATCATTGCACAGAGTAAGAAATTACTTTAGGAAAAGATAAATGGAAGATAAAGCGTACTCAAACAGAGATTGTTTGTAATATAAAATAATATAAAATGCTGGAAATCAGTGCAGCACCAGCTGGTAAATAGAGACCTCTGTTTATAGATTCAACAAACGGCTTGTTTTGTGCAAATAAAATGGACTGAAGGCATCAAACATTTTATCATCATGACCCCAGGGAAAGGCTGTTTACTGTAAGTTTTCTGAAACCAGTTTTGCTTTGATCCTTCTTGGTATCATTTAACTTGAATTCCCCAAATGGGAAATGATCAAAATAGCAAAATGGACAGCCGGCAATCGCTTGCATTTCCAATCTGCAACTTTATCCCCGTAAATATTTTTAGCAGGAAAGATGCATTTGGTAGTTTTTAAGGGAAAGGGCCTAGAATGTGTCTTATACATTTTGTTTTCTCCGTATAGATGTAGCTTATGGGAGGGATACAATTACTCTGCGTATCAGTAAAACATATTGTAAAAGGAGTATTTCTCCTATAAATAAACTTCTTCTGTATGATGTTTTGTTTGGTCAGCTCTACAGTTTGGTATTTCAGCAGCAAGTTGGTTGCTAGGAGAAGGAATTACCGTATATACTCGAGTATAATCTCGTTTTTGGATGACTATTCTTAGGCGCCGGCTACTATTCTAAGGTGCCGGCGAATATTCTAAGGTGCCGGTGAATATTCTTAGGCGCCGGCTACTATTCTAAGGCGCCGGCGACCGTTTTTGCCGAGGTAGAGTTTTTCAGCATATTTTGGGGGCTGAAAAACTCGACTTATACTTGAGTATATACGGTAATAGGAAGATAAGTCATATAAAGTGACCATAAAATTGTAACCTCTGAGCGCAATAGTTTTTTTTGGCTGCCGGGGTCAGTGTTCTCTATCTAAAAAAAAAAACTCCTAAACTGGATTCCAGTATGGGCACTGGAGGGAATATAATTCATATAATCTAGACCCTCAGCAATTTGACCATCTTCCAAAACTCTTTACTCTCCGCTCAAACACTCAATAACTACTATTGAGTTTTTTCACGTATGTCTCTCTCCCTCGTTCTCTTAGATTGTAAGCTCTCCTGAGCACGGCCCTCCCCCTATTATCTAACAATATCAAATTGTAACTGTGATTCAATTAAGGTGAAAAGTTTATATATGTAAACTGTTGGGTCTGTTTTTGTATCTCGTTACTCTTTAAAGCACTGAACATGAAAATAATAATAATGAACTCCACTGGGACAGCTACTTATGTGAATTATGGAATATCATTGTAAAGTGCTATACAATATGTAAAATATGTTGGTTCTTTGAGCAACAATGCATTTCACACTAGAGTCCTGCACGGAACTAATTTCTAAGACCCAGACCCCAACCCACAGCCGAACCGCAACCCGCATATTTACCCGTTATCATCCGCTACCTGACCCGGACCCACATCTGCCTTATCTGCAACCTGACCCGCAACCCACTGACCACCATCAAACAGGAAGTGATGTTGCTGCAAACTGGTAGTGACATCATCATGGGGATAGAAGCAAGTTTTGTAAAATTTTAAAAGGACTAAAATATAGACAATTTAACATAAGATAAGAAATTTAGATGAGACCCACAACCTGACCCGCAACCCGCAGACCCACGACCCACAGACCCGCATCTAGACCCGCACCTGAAAATCCTACCTTTATTCCACTCCAGGACTCTATTTCACACCATTATTTTCTCCATGTGAGCAGCCACTGACTTTAATGGCAAGCACCAGAAAAAGCTTAAATGGACATTTTTTTGCCATGTTATTTATGATCTGCAGAATACAAGACTGACTTCTCCCAAATAATGTCTTTTTTTTCCATTGCTTTCTATTTTCTATTTTTAAATCATTTTTTTCTAAAATGTAAGTTTTAAAAATGAATTCATTTAGTCTCTCCCCCTCTAATATGTCTAAACTATTGCAATTTATCCAATCGTTTATACAACTGAAACATTGCAAAGCAGCTCCAGCCCTGCACCCTGAGTTTGAAGAAAGTCATAGAGCAACGATTTAACAGGTTTAGGAACTTATATAAGTATGGTAAATGGTTAAAAAATAAAAGGGTAGAGAATTATTCATTGTACTAAGCGTTGTCAGTTGCTTAGCAACGAATACACATCCGCGTCTTACCCTGGAACGCAACGTAATGACGTCACGCGAGATTTCCAGATAGAGAAGTGATAAAGACGCAAAGATGGTCGAGCGCATTTCAGATTTTGCCTTGACAAAGCCAGGAGGCGAAACACATGTTGGCACACTTTTTAAACGCTCGGACTATTGCTTTTGAGCGATCGCTCAAAATTTTTTAATACTATTTTATACTTATTCCAAGTTTTTATTAAGAATGCATTGGTTCTGCTCCCTCTTAACCTCTACTGCAATCAAATGGCACTGTGGGATTTGTAGTTTTTTAGGGAAGATTAGAAAAATAAAGAGCTAGCAAGGTAAATTTGAGACTACAGTCCCCAGTGACCTACTTTCTCCCTCTTGTGGGGTCCCAGAATTTAGAAACATCGTAGGCAGTTAGTTCTTGGGACTTCTCCACTTCTACCATTTTCACTTTCTACCCTTTTCTTCAATGTTGGTCATCATGTGGACATATTGATACGATTTTTTAACTAAAGTTTTCACTTTTAAACACCTATCAGCCTAGGCTGAGGTGTGCAAACCAATCATAATTTCCCATTTTAGTGGGAGTTGTTTTCCCCCCCCCCCCCGTTTTTTAACAATTTCTGTTCAGTAAATGTTTGCAATGAATTCAGTCACATTTCTCCTTAATTAATTTGTGGTAATTCTGAATTAAATTATTACCCGGATTTGTGCAGGCACAATTATTAATTCAATTCATTGTTTTATTATAATCATGAATTTAGAATAAAATTTACACTAGCACTTTAGTCAATTAATTTAAATCCTTTAAGTAATTTATACTCACTTAATCTAGTATACTATAAGTAATTTCTAATTATTACTTAACGGCACAAAGCACCTAATAGGGTAATCACCTTTTGGATTCAGATACTAATCCCGTAATAACGAATCACAATTGATTTTTAAATACAGTATTTATTGAAATTATTCACAATCACCGAAAACCTAAGAACTGAACAATATAGATATTGGTAATTAACGTGGTATTAATATTTGGTCGGCAACTAGACAGAGAGGGGTTTTACTTTTTTTCTAACTTCAGTAAATATATAATCAGGTAATTATACCTCTCTCTCTCTTTAAAGTGACTTTGTAATTTAATTAGGGTGTACAAAACAAATCCCGTTTTTCACAAAAAATAAAAACACGTAATTTATGGAATACTGTAGTTTTGCAAAAGTGAATTGTTCCTTTAAGTACTGCAAAAAAAAAAGAATAAAAAGATTGATTTCTAGATACAGAATTGTGTTAGCAAGACTTATGATGTACCATGACTGGGGCTTGGCTCCATTAAGGAATGAATTCTATTATGCCTGAAGCACATAGCTAAGCAAGACATTTATTCCCTTTACAAGACAAAGAAAGTAATATGCTCCTGCCATGTGAGAGATGGAATATAGAAATCCATCTGGGATATAAATCAGAATATTTGTGTAAAAATGTATTCTTTGCAAAGTAATTGCAGATAAGCCACTGAATCCGGCACTTACAGGACATCTAGTCTTTCATTTATACTGTTCATTTGAACATATTTTGAAGGAATTGTCATTTAAATGAAGTCCAGTCCTGGAGATTTAATTTTGTAAAATTATAGTTTGCTGAATACATTGTTAGATGGTTCCATGGGATACTGTGTTGGCTGCTATACACATTCCTCCACTGTGCTCATATCAGCATTATGGATCCATAGGATGGGGTAATAGGACCCTTTATACACTCACTCATTCACTTACTCACTCAAACTCAGGCTCAAATGTTCTTAGTCCTTACCTTTGCTCAGCCTCACATATTCATGTCCCATTGACTTTTTAATTCTCACGTGCACATGCACCCCCACACCTCTTTCACAAGTAACGTCACTCATATGTTCCACCAACATAATATATGGTTGTATATGGTTTGTCACTCCCTTGAGCTGAGGGCCTGGGGCAGGAGCACCTGGGCCACTTATTCGTTTGGTGAGTTATTCTACTGGCAAAGTCTATGCTTAAATACATATGTTTGTTTTGCATTTATGTGATAACGAAGCCTTGACTGTTGAAGGCATGGTCATTAAAGATATGCGTGTGGATGGGCATGACTTCCCGCATGGCATGCACTTGCAACTCAATTTCAGGCAGCTGTATGTACATTTTTACATATTTGTGGCTCATGAGTAACATCTTGCTCACTAACCCCTTGGATGTTGCTCCCAGTGGCATCAGAGCAGTTGCTTATTTTTATAAAAACCAAGTGTACTGCCAAACAGAGCCTCCTGTAGGCTGCCAGTCCATATAAGGGCCTTCTAGTAGCCAATCACAACACTTGTTTGGCACCACTAGGGACTTTTTTTCATGCTTGTGTTGCTCACCAATTCTTTTTGAATGTGTCTCACAGGCAAATAGGTAGCAATGGGGACTGTGAAGACAAAATCATGGTGATTTTTACCTAACTGATAAATATAGTATACAGACACTTAGGGGCCCATTCATTAAGTTCGAGTGAAGGAATAGAAGAAAAAATACTTCGAATTTCAAAGTGTTTTTTTGGCTACTTTGACCATCGAATGGGCTACACAACCTTCGACTACGATTTCCACTTCGAATCGAACAATTTGAACTAAAAATCGTTCGACTATTCGACCATTCGATAGTCAAACTTTAAGAAAAACTTCGACCCCCTAGTTCGCCACCTAAAAGCTACCGAAGTCAATGTTAGCCTATGGGGATGGTCCCCATAGGCTTTGCTAACTTTTATTTGGTCGATGGATAATCCTTCAATCGATGGATTAAAATCCTTCGAATCGATTATTTCTTCGATCATTCGATCAAACTATTTGCGCAAAATCCTTCGACTTCGATATTTGAAGTCAAAGGATTTTAATTCCCAGTTGAATATCGAGGGTTAATTAACCCACAATATTCGACTCTTGATACATTTGCCCCTTAGAGGCCCATTTATCAAAGGTCAAATGTCAAATTATGTGAGTTTTTTTTTATTAAATTTGAATATCCTCTCAATTCAATTGGGAGGTTATTTAAGAAAAAATTTGAACGTCTAAAACTCGAACAAATTTTACCGACTCGAAAACTTGAATTCGATTCACTCGAATCAAGTTTTTTTCTTCGAACAGAAGGAGAAGGAAAGGTTAAAACTAGGTAAGCCTTATCAGAAAGATCCACCTAAATACACCAGTAAACCCTCAAAGTAGTGCTGCTCTGAGTCCTCAAAATAAACACAGTGTTTCTTTCCTTCTATTGTGTACACATGGGCTTCTGTATCAGACTTCCTGCCTTTATCTTAACCCTCCTGGCCCCAGGCGTGAACATGCTCAGTTTTCTCCTCTCCCCCCCTCCCGTCTCTGCTGTAATCTGAGCCCAGAGCTATAAGTGAGCAGGGAGAGACTCAGGTAGGAAGTGATGTCACACCAAGCTAATACTGCAGCTGCTATCCGAAACAAACAGAGAGCTCCTACATCTTTTTACTCAGGTATGGTAAAACATTCTACAGAATAAATATAGCATTCTAGTTTACACTATTGCAGCTAATCTATTGGCAATAAAATGCCTCCGTAGCTTTCCTTCTACTTAAACATCCTCAAATGGACCTCTCCCATTGACTAATACATGAACTCAGCAGGTTTTAGGTTGTGAATAGTCAAATTGGAATTATTACCAGGGTAAACGTTTGATAAATTTCAAATTTGAATTCAAATCGAGTTTGCATTATTCCCACATGAATTTTATGTTTTGACCAAAAAAAACTTTTAGAAAATTTGAATTCAAATGTACCTTTTTCGACCCTCAATAAAACTGCCCCATAGGTGTGATGTACTGTATGTGTGAAATGAAACATTTATTTTAAACAACGTTTTGATTTCCAAAATGAAGCCTTTATTCAGACTTTGTGCAAAAAAGTTGATTTGATTGATTAAGTAACCAAATAAATGTAACAGTTTTGTTATAGACAAACTTACATAATTTCTTTCTCCATTATGGTCATCCAAAAGTGCAAGCTATGTGCATATTGGTATATCACACATATTTTGAAGCTGGTACTTATTATTCCACTTTTGGTATTGCTGCTTTTCAGAGGCATTTAACAGCTTCTTGTGACTACTTATTTAATCCTAAATTGATCTCCATAGCTGGAGCTTCTTGTCTGCACAGGGTTAAGACTTTGAAATAAAAATGTGCAGTTATGATGGCATTGTGAGAATGCAGAGCTACTGTGGCTTCATTTGACATGTGGAAGATCTCAGAGGTGTGCTCTGAGATAATTGGGGGAGTCCAGAAATAAGAACCGAGGGAGGCTGCTTCTTGCTAATTTAGAGTACAGCTTGCTCAGTCCAGTAAGAAATAATGGTGAAATAATATGGTGAAACTCCATAGAAAGAGGGGGGAGTTCATAAAATACTCAATATCTCAGTAGCAAATGTCTGATAAAAAAATAATGAGATAATGTTCCACAGAATGGTAGTTATCCACACGATTCTGACATCTTACAGAAACTCTTTGTTAACAGTAACCCACTCCATTAGGAGGTTATTCTTGATGTAACTATGCTTGATGTGCTCCATTACCAGCTCAACAAGCCAGACATGCCCCTATGGTCTACCACGCCACAGCCCCCAGCTGGGAATTTTTACACCAGAAGAGTGTGGTGTGGGGCAATAAGAAAGGTGGCAGAGAGTCAGCCTGAGACACAGGCCCATGTTTGTGGAAAGGCCACCAAGGCCCGGGCCTAAGGTGGCAGGATTTTAGGGGGCGGCATGCTGCCACACCAATATTAGTTCAGAAACACTAGGGATGTGCAAAAGATCAAATTATTTTTTTAAATTCCCCGTCCACCAATCCCCACTGCTCCCATCCAGATGATGAACATTTGCGCGAATAAAAGGGAGGGGACAGGGGGCAATGAATGTCAGCAGGCCTAGGGGTGCCCGCTATGTAAATCCTGCCCTGCTGAGACAAGAGCAGCATAGGTTAAACTAAAACTAAATCTTCTTCTGAAGAACTAAGCAAAGGGAAAATAATTATCCATTAAGATTCTAATGCTCCCATTAGACAATTACAGTTAAGACATAATAGTCATTTAATATGTTAACACTACATTCAGTAAATTAAAACACTCAAACAAGATTCTGGCAACCAGAAAGCATATTGAATTAAAGGCTGTAGAGATACAAAATTGAAAGGCAATTAGCTTTACCAATTTTAAAATCTGAGAATATCTCTGTTTACATCGTAACAGAAATGGAGTTTAACTGCCCCAGGTAAAGCAACAAACATACGAAAAACTCATTTGGTCTAGGTTATGTTTTTTTACCCAGATTTTCAATTATACCCCAGCCCTTAGTAATGTGAAGGCTACATATTACTTTTCTACCCTGCTTGATTAGGCGGGCCCACACTCTGCTAACTATTGTTTTAGGGAATCCAGCATATATACTGGTACAATTTATACTTTAGCTGCAGAATCAATATCTCTTTCTATTGGAATTGTGTGCAGTAAATTCCATGAGCAGATCCAACCACTCTGTAGGCCTTAACAAGCCTCAGTAATTTCTTCAACACCAAAGCATTTTCTATTACAATGTAAATGATTTTTAATCTGCCAAATATCCTCATGCCTGCGAGTCCTGGGAATTTCTCATTTTCATTTTGCAGGGTAATAGCATAATTTAATGGATCATTTTATAAAGATGCCGATGGAAAATGAAGATGTTGCTTCATGGCGTATTAAAAGAAAACAAATAAGGAGCATAAGTATCTAAGAAGCAGTTCTAGCTTCAGTGCCAATTGGGGACACGCTGAGGAAAGTAGTTAGTGCATATCTGCGGTGAAAGGGAAAATAGTTTCTTTATTAGGCTCTGTTAGCGTTGAATGAATTAAGATATCAATCTAACAATAAATTTGCAGGCTTTGGCAGATCGCCTCAAATGATTGTTTGACACGGTACAGCCGGCGTCATTTTCTATGCTTTGTTTGTCTGATCACTGGCATAATATAAAGCTCTGGCACAAAATCAATCAGCAGTTGCAATACATCAGCTTCTGGGTAGTGTGGCATCCATTAGCATGGCATCCATTAGCATGGCTTGTAGTGATTTGCAGTATTTTCCTCACCATGAATACAGTATAGGAGCAAAACTGCAAATGAGTTGCACAAAAAAACTGCCTAGGACTTAAGGGCAAAATAATAAATAATAAAAACTAATATTTAGGAATGTTTAGCAATATGCACTAGGGGCAGATTTATCAAGGGTCGAATTTTGAGGGTTAAAAAACCCTCTAATTCGACCCTCGAAGTAAAATCCTTCGAATTTGAAGGATTTTAGCGCAAAAATTTTGACTGAACGATTTTAAGCGATTGATCGAACGATTTTTATTCGACCAAAAAAAACTTGCTTAGGAAAGTCCCCATAGGCTAACATTGGACTTTGGTAGGTTTAATTTGGTGAAGTATGCACTTTTTCTTCCAGATTGTCCTGCACAACTTACCACTTGCCACTTAAGGTTCACGAAGGGTTAACCTGCTGTATTGAATTTGTGGGAGGTGTTTGGTGTTGGGTCACTGATGGTGAGTCTTTATAATCTCTTACAAATCAGTGTGTTGTTATCTTGATAAAGATCCCTCTGGGGATCGAAACGTCGATCTAATAAACAAGCATTTTTGAAGAAAAATCCTGGTGTGCGTCAGCATTTTGGAGCGTATATATATATATATATATATATATATATATATATATATATATATATATACAGGGCCGGAACTAGGGGTAGGCAGAGTAAGCACGTGCCTAGGGTGCAATGCTGGAGGGGCGCCAGGCACGCACCTTCTCTGCCTTTGCTATCGCCTAGTCCAGTCCCTGCTGTTGCCTACGTGCGCGTTTGCGCTAGTGCGAAAAATACTAGTGCGCATGCGCGAAAAACGAAAGTGCGCATGAACACTCATATTTTTTTGTGCATGCGCACTTGTGTCTTTTCGCGCATGCGCACTAGCGTATTGGGCGCTTTGCCGGGCCAGGCTGCCTAGGGCTGTATATATATATATATATATATATATATATATATATATTTATATATATATATATATATATATATATATATATATATAGATATATATATATATATATAGATATATATATATATATAGATATATATATATATATATAGATATATATATATATATAGATATATATATATATATATATATATAGATATATATATATATATAGATATATATATATATATATATGCACTTCCAAATGAGTATCCACACTCCAAGGCAAATAACTTCAGCAAGGGAGGGGTGCACGGTAATTATGTATGCATCAATTATTCTGAGACCAGCACTCCCTATTGTAAAAGCCAATTTCTTTATTAGTACATCGTGTACACACTACACACACACATACACAGAAACAAAATCAAGTGAAATACAATTTACTCTTACTTCATCCTGCATGCCTCTAAGCAGAACAGTTTCTTTTACACAGTACCTTACACTACTTTGTTTTTTCTATCCCACCTACCCTAGTAGTTCCATGAGGTTCATCCAATCTAGTTTAGTAGCAGTCTGGGATTAGAAGACCTCCTGGGGATTATAACCTATGCTTAATATTATTATATACTTGCCGAACATATTTGGAGGGGTGTGAAAATGATTTTGCTGTGGACTAAACCTTCACGAAATAGTTCTCAAATGTAGACCTGTTTCATTTAATATAGGCACCACAAATTTAGCCTAACAGATCACATAGTAACATATTAAGTAAGATGGAAAAAAGACACGTGTCTGTAATGTTCAACCTTTTCGGTCTATATAAAACCCGGCAAACTGCTAGTTGATCCATAGGAAGGCAAAATGCCTCTTCTGAAATTTGTTTGTGTATGAGGGGACAAATTCCTTCCTGACTCCAAGATGGCAATCGGACCAGTCCCTGGATCAACTTGTACTATGAGCTACTTTCAATAACCCTGTATTGCCTCACTTGCTAAAAAGCCATCCTGCCCCAAAATGCCCAGTCCAGGTTATTACATAATTAAGGTAACTAGTTAAGGTTTGCAAGTCATACCCTAGCTACCATATCCAAAACCACCTGAGCAAGGTTATTGTGGCTTACTAATGGCAAGATAATGTTGAGGGCCTCAAGACTAAGCCCAAGAGATGCATTCTAGTGCAAAGGAATCCTGTCCCCTCACAGAATGTTTAAGGTAAGGGCTTTGTTGGCAGACTTTTTTTATGAAATGTGTTTGCTCATATGCCATTCTGTGAATCAGGAATCCCAATAAGTAGTCAGATGTTAGCAATATTTCCAGTGTTCTCACCATTTTAGTTTTGGCTTAGGCTTTTATGTTCATAAAGGTTTTAATAAATTGTAGGCAATCACTGATGCTGAAACTAAAACCCTATAATATGTAATGAATGAATAAGTACTTACAGGCGATGATATGCCAGAATCACGACTCTTTTGCAGTAACCCTCTATTTCTTGACAAAACCGGCACAGGATTGTTGGTATCAGTGGAGTCTGAGCAGTGTGATGAGTAGGATTTAGAAAGGCTATTACTGCTGCTATTCACACCTGAGGAACTAAAAAGAGATGAGATGGATAAACAAAGCATGGAAAGCCCAATATCTGCTTTATTTCCAAGGGATTTCAGATATCACTTCATATATCTCTCCCAGAATAGGACATGGGATGGTTTATCTGTGCTATGAAAATATATTATTTTATTTCAACATTATACATTTACATTGAAGCTTTGGAGATGCACTTACAGACTATGTAACGATATGGATGTCAACTTAACTATCACATTGTGAGGGGGGGGCAGACAAAAATATTTTTTTTGTTAGTAAACAGAAACAGGACCCTCTTAAACTTGGTATCAATGGGTTGTTCCCTGTATGTAATCAGTATGTTCAGTGTGTACACCCATTTATTGTACAGTGATGCAGAATAGGTTGTTGGTTTATAAATAAGTGTTAATTATTATAATAATGTAAATAATACTAATAATAAATAGTAATAATAATAATGTATTATAGTAATATTATTATAATAATAAATTAAAAGTACTAAATATGCATACTGTGTAAAGTACACTGTCACACTGATAATATTCTATATATATATATATATATATATATATATATATATATATATATATTTGAAAGTCCAGCGCCCAAATATTCAAGGTATAAGAGTGTGTGTATGCAACATGTCATGCAGGTTCCTTTTTTCTTCTTACTACTGCCTTATTGCCATATAATGTTTAGGCACAGATGGGCTATAATTCCCACTGATGACATTGGGTTAACAAGCCTTCAAAATGCTCCTTCTCTTATTAATAATGGAAGCATAAGCAGCAGCCAGCCCAGAGGTTTTTGAGGATTCTTCATGCCAAAGGAGCTTATTTACCTTGGTGCAGTAACCAATACCAACCCAGCCTATACTCTCTGCAGCAAAGTTAATTGCTGATTGGTTACATTGAATATCCGCAGTAGAGAGAGATTGCCCTGTTTTAGCAAATAAGCCCCATTTATGCCCACATTGGATCATCAGGTGCAAGCTGCTATAGATGCATAGGGCATCTTCTGTTAATATTTTGGGAAATAAAAGATGCATGTGGGTAAACCATGGCAATTTGTGTCTGTTTAGTGGAATTTGCATTGTTTTGGTAAATGAGCCTTTCTCAGTGCACTTTGTGTGTGCAATGCTTGTGCATGGTAGTAGATGGTTCTGTGTGAGTACTGACTTACATGTGTACATACAACATTTTGGGCCACATTTACTCAGCTCGAGTGAAGGATTAGAATGAAAAATACTTCGAATTTCGAAGTATTTTTTTGGCTACTTCGACCATTGAATTGGCTACTTCGACCCTCGACTACGACTTCGAATCGAACAATTCGAACTAAAAATCGTTCGACTATTCGACCAGTCTTTAAAAAAAACTTTGACCACCAACTTCGCCACCTAAAACCTACCGAGCACCAATGTTAGCCTAAGGGGACCTTCACCATAGGCTTTCTAAGTAATTTCTCATCAAAGGAAAATCGTTCGATCGATGGATTAAAATCCTTCAAATCGTTCGATTCAAAGGATTTGATCGATTTTTCCTTCGATCGTTCGATTGAACGAAATGCAGTAAATCCTTTGACTTTGATATTCGAAGTAAAAGGATTTAACTTTGATGGTTGAATATCGAGGGTTAATTAACTCTCGATATTAGACCCATAGTAAATGTGCCCCTTAATGTGTGCTTGTGTCAGCTTGTGTGAATGTGACTTTTTGGTTTAAAGCTAAAGTCCAACAATTTCCAGCATTGTACAACATTGATGTATCAGGCATTCAGCCCTATTTACAAGAATACCAGGGACTGGAAGGACATTGCATATAGGGTAAGCATCTCCAGCTACCCTCCTGAAAAACAGAGAAGCACAATGGGGTTGACAGGCTGTAACGGGCCCGAAGGCACAGTAATAGTGTAGACCAAAGAGGAGACCAGACCAGGTTCGAGGTACAAGAGGGTTTATCCAAAGAATCGTCAAAATACAGGCAAATAGGTCAGACCAGGCAGAAGACAAGCAGAATCGAAAAACAGGCAGGAATCGATACACAAGAATCAGTAACAAATATAACACCCAGGAACTCTGTAGCAGGAACCTATAGTTGGGCAAGGACTGGAAGGGGAAGTGAGTTTAAGTAGTCCCTGGGTTGGCGCCAAATTTTGACGTGCTTGCGTCAGACGCAGACGCCAGCGTCCTCACGCTGACGTCTCGACGCCGGCGCCCGATTCTGATGCCGGCGTCCGTTCCGTTGCCGACGACCAATCCTGGGGTGGGAAGAAGGTGAGGTCATAGACCTGTGCCCGGCAGGAGCCATGTGGTGAGGCAGGCGGTCGCCATCTTGGACGCCATCTTGAAGACTTGAGGTAGATTCCATTACAGTACCCCCCTCCTTATGGGGGGCCTCAGGACCACCAAGTCTAGGGGAGAGAGGGAATAATTTATGGAATCTACGAACCAAGATGGGCGCATGGACATCTGAGCTCCTGACCCAGGAGCACTCTTTGGGACCGAACCCCTTCCACTCGATGAGATATTGAAGAGTGCCCCTGGAAAGACGAGAGTCCAAAATCCTCTTCACTTCGAATTCCTGGTGATCGTCAACCAGGACTGGAGCTGGGGGAGAAGAAGAAGAAAAAGACACAGCAGGCTTAAGGAGAGAGACATGGAAGACATTCGGGATCCGCATCTCTGGAGGGAGTTGAAGACGAACCGCCACCGGATTGATGATTTCAATGACAGGATAGGGACCGATGAATCTGGGACCAAGCTTTGGGGTAGGAATCTTCAGGCGGATGTTACGGGTGGAAAGCCAGACTTTATCACCAGGAGCATAGGGTGGAGCGGGAATCCTCTTCTTGTCGGCAAACCTCTTCTGGACCAGGGAGCTCTTCTGTAGATTAGAGGCAACAGCAGCCCAAATCGCCATCATGTGGGCAGCCTGGTCGTTGGCGGCAGGAACATTGGTGAGGAGAAGATCCTGGGGGAACGCCAATGGATTCTGACCGTAGACACAGAAGAAAGGGGACTGATGTGAGGAAGAATGCAAAGCGTTGTTATGGGCGAACTCAGCCCAGGGAAGGAGATCCGACCAATCATCTTGGCACAGGGAAACATGGCAACGAAGAAACTGTTCCAATGCCTGGTTCACTCTCTCAGCAGTTCCATTGGATTGCGGGTGATAGGCAAAAGAAAATTGTAAAGAAATGTTGAGAGCTTTGCATAAGGATCTCCAAAATCTAGAGACGAATTGAGAGCCACGGTCAGAGACGATCTCGGCAGGAAACCCATGGAGACGAAAAATATGATGGATGAAAAGCTTGGAAAGTTCAGGAGCAGAGGGAAGTTTGTGGAGGGGAATGAAATGAGCCATCTTGCTAAACCTGTCAACGACAACCCAGATGACAGTGTGACCGGAGGAGACAGGCAGATCCACAATAAAATCCATGGCAAGATGAGTCCAAGGACGTGATGGAATAGGTAATGGAAGAAGGAGTCCTTTGGGGGGAGAATGTCCAGACTTGGAAATGGCACAGATGGTACAAGAAGAAACAAAGTCTTTGACGTCTTTCTTCATGGATGGCCACCACACAAGGCGAGAAAGGAGTTCGGTAGTCTTCTGTACTCCGGGATGGCCGGCCTGTTTAGAACTGTGAGCCTGGAAGAGAATAGACTGGCGACAATCAGGTGGAACGAAGGCAACCCCTAGAGGAATATTGTCAGGAGCAGAAGTTTGAGCAGAAAGGATTTGTGAAGCCAAGGAGGGAAATAGGGCAGCAACGATCTTGGAGGGAGGCACAATGGGTTCAGGATCTTCGGAGCAGGGAACTTCAGGAACAAAACTTCTTGACAAAGCATCAGCCTTTCGATTTCTAGAACCAGGACGAAAGGTAATGATGAAGTTAAAACGGGAAAAGAACAGTGACCATCTGGCTTGTCGAGGATTCAAACGTTTGAGGGACTGGACGAATTCAAGGTTCTTATGGTCTGTGAAGATGGTCACGGGAACGGAGGATCCTTCCAGTAAATGTCTCCACTCCTCCAGGGCGAGTTTCACTGCCAATAATTCACGATTCCCCACATCGTAGTTCTGCTCGGAGGAGGAAAATTTCTTAGAGAAGAATGCACAGGGATGCAACTTTCCATCCAAGTAGGATCTCTGTGACAGGACAGCTCCAGCTCCCACATCTGAGGCGTCGACTTCGAGGAAGAAGGGAAGAAGAGGTTCGGGGTGTCTGAGAATAGGTGCAGAAGAAAAGGCGGCTTTCAAGGATTCAAAGGCTTCCAAGGCTGGAGGAGGCCAGTGCTGTGGTTTACCCCCTTTGCGGATAAGGGCCAGGATAGGAGAAATCTTGGAGGAGAAACCTTTAATAAACTGTCTGTAATAGTTGGCAAAGCCAATAAATCTCTGGACAGCCTTGACACTTGTGGGGAGGGGCCAATCAAGAATTGCCGAAACCTTGGCTGGATCCATCTTGAAACCTTGCTGAGAGATAATGTACCCAAGGAAAGGGATGGAGGATACTTCAAACGAACACTTTTCCAATTTAGCGAAGAGATTATTCTTTCTTAGGCGAAGAAGAACTTCCTTCACTTGGGATCGATGCTCGTGGAGATTTTTGGAAAAGACAAGAATCTCATCCAGATAGACGACAACACTTTGCCCCAACAAGTCTCTGAATATATCATTTACGAACTCCTGGAAGACCGCGGGGGCGTTACAGAGTCCAAAAGGCATGACTTAATATTCATAATGCCCGTCTCGGGTATTGAAGGCGGTCTTCCATTCGTCCCCTTCACGAACTCTAATGAGGTTATAGGCACCACGAAGATCCAGCTTAGTGAAGATCTTGGCCCCTCTTAGCTGATCGAAGAGTTCGGAGATTAGGGGGAGAGGGTAACGGTTTTTAATGGTGATTTTGTTTAACCCCCTATAGTCGATGCATGGTCGCAGACCTCCGTCCTTCTTTTCGACAAAGAAAAATCCAGCACCAGCAGGGGAGGAAGAAGGGCGGATGAAGCCTCTTTGGAGATTCTCCTGAATGTAGGTCTTCATGGCAGCCGTCTCAGAGGGGGAAAGAGGATAGGTGCGACCCCGGGGAGGCATGGAACCAGGAAGGAGTTCGACCGGACAGTCATAGGGTCGATGAGGAGGAAGGATCTCTGCAGAGCCCTTATTGAAGACATCAGCAAAATCTTGATAGACGGATGGAAGAGACGACTTGGAAAAGACAGAAGAAACTTTGATAAGGGGTACGGCAGGCAAACAATTCTGTTGGCAATAGGGGCTCCAGCGGGAGACTTGAGTGGAGGGCCAGTCTATGACTGGGTTATGGGTGCACAACCAGGGGAGCCCCAACACGAGTGGAGTTGAAGGACAGTCGATGAGTAGAAAGGCCAATCTCTCCAGATGCATGGTGCCCACTCTAAGAGAAAGTTCTGCGGTGGTTTGAGAGATAATAGCCGAAGACAGAGGGCGGTCATCAATAGCCAACACTCGCAGAGGAGAGGCCAAAGGTTGTAGGGGAACCGCATGACGAGCAGCAAAAACTCTGTCCATAAAATTTCCGGCAGCACCAGAATCCAGGAAGGCTTGCACTGGGATTTTCTGGGAACCGAATTGGATCTGTGCTGGAAGAAGGAAGCGTTGAGTAGAGGGTTGGGGAGAATAACAAACACCACCCAGATAGGTCTCCCCAAACCTACCTAGGTGCTGGCGTTTCCCGGCTTCACAGGACACTCATGGGCGAAGTGCGATTTGCCCCCACAATATAGGCATAGGCCGGCAGCCCTTCTCCGTAGCTTCTCCTGTTCGGAAAGACGAGCCCGTCCGATCTGCATGGGTTCCTCAGTAGATGGAGCAGAGGAAGCAGAAGCCGCAGGAGTAGGAAAGGGGAAAGCAGTAGCCGGATTGAAGAGTAGGGGCCTCTGGAAGCGAGGAGCCAGGGTGGATTGGAACCGTGGATACTTCTTCGAACGCTCTCTGTCGAGCTCGAGTTGAAATTCCTTCTGTCGGGTGTCGACCTTTATAGCCAGCGCCACCAGATCCTCCCACCGAGAAGGAATTTCCCGGGAGACCAAGTCGTTTTTAATCCGCATGGCTAGGCCGTTGTAAAAGGCGGCATGGTACCCATCATTGTTCCAGGTGGTCTCCGCCACTAGGGTGCGGAACTCAATGGCGTACTCTGGAACAGAGCGAGTGCCTTGCTGGATCTGGAACAGGCGAGCCGAGGATGCCATCGCTCGACCAGGAGCATCGAAAACGACCCGAAGCTCACGGATGAAGGCTCTGGCGTTGTCAATCAAAGGATCTCCCTTCTCCCACAGAGGTGATGCCCACTCCAAAGCCTTCCCCTGCAGACGAGTAATCATGTACCCCACTTTAGCTCGTTCGGATACAAACTGACCTGGCAGCAGGGCGAACTGGATCTCGCACTGGTTGATGAAACCTCTGCAAGCATCAGGATCGCCGCTGTAGAGGGGAGGCGCAGGAATGCGAGGTTCCGAAGGCTGAAGTGGGCTTGCAGAAACGGCCACAGGGACCGGGGCCACAGGTGACAACGCCGACAGCTTGTCCAGAATAGCTTCAAGAGCCTGACCGAAGTGAGACTGCTGGGCTTCGTATGTCTGCATGCGGGAAGCCAAACCGCGGATAGCGCCACCGACATCAGGTGGAGCTAGAGTCTCCTCCGAAGGGTCCATGGCCCAACTATACTGTAACGGGCCCGAAGGCACAGTAATAGTGTAGACCAAAGAGGAGACCAGACCAGGTTCGAGGTACAAGAGGGTTTATCCAAAGAATCGTCAAAATACAGGCAAATAGGTCAGACCAGGCAGAAGACAAGCAGAATCGAAAAACAGGCAGGAATAGGTACACAAGAATCAGTAACAAATATAACACCCAGGAACTCTGTAGCAGGAACCTATAGTTGGGCAAGGACTGGAAGGGGAAGTGAGTTTAAGTAGTCCCTGGGTTGGCGCCAAATTTTGACGCGCTTGCGTCAGACGCAGACGCCAGCGTCCTCACGCTGACGTCTCGACGCCGGCGCCCGATTCTGACGCCGGCGTCCGTTCCGTCGCCGATGACCAATCCTGGAGTGGGAAGAAGGTGAGGTCATAGACCTGTGCCCGGCAGGAGCCATGTGGTGAGGCAGGCGGTCGCCATCTTGGACGCCATCTTGAAGACTTGAGGTAGATTCCATTACACAGGCACAATCTCACATTTCTTCAGGACCTCGTCTCTGAAATCTGGTGAATATGATCCATCTGTGCATGCTTAGCAGAAAAGAGGACCTGAAGCAGTGAGAGATTATACTGTAACCAAGATTGCAAGCTCTACTGGAGAGTAATGCATATAATGTACCCTCTGTGTAAAGTTTTGTAGAAATGGTGTCGGCAGTATATAAATAAAGCATGCTGCTGATAACAGTAAAGTCATTTTCTACAGCCGATGTGTTTATAGACCGTAAAACAGTTACAGAAGGTCACTGCCGATTAAGTACATGGGACATAAATTTAAACATATGACCAAGGCCAAGACAGTCATCATAGAGCATAATACAACACACACATCCTGGCCATGCTGTTGCTAATAGATCTCTATGGACAAATTCCCTCATTGAATGAAGCAATATGTAAGTTAAAAATGCAGATGCAAAGTAAGACAAAATAAAGAGATCATAAGCCATAATTACAAACAACACCTCTACCCACCGCTTGAGTAACAGGGAAAGGTTAGGCCTTGCATTAACATTTTACTTCTTGCACATTACAAACAGCATTCTTGACTCAGCAGAAAAACAATATAATATCACTCAGGTATCAATCATTCTGAAACACATGTGCGAGACATTCTCAGTAAGGAAGTGTGTGCTATGCAGTTTTTATTATGTACACTTACTGCTATATAATTTCAACAAGATAAGATAGAACAGTATAACTCAAAGTGATAACAATGGGACTCAGCATTCAGCTTTGCATTCAGGGCTATTAAGGAATAATACGGAGCATAAAGTCCTGCCGCACAGAACAGAGTCAGCAACATAATGAAATGCTTCATTCCAAGTCCTGTAAATGGCACTTGTCCTGGGGAAACGACGCTGTTCATTTATGCTTTTAATTCAGCTCATATAAGAAAAGGATCGCTATAAACAAGATGCCAAAGTTTAAGGTTCATTTAATGAAGTGCTTTTTTTGTTGAAGAGAATACACTATTTCTACTCATTATTACTAATATGTTTAAAACTCCCTGGACACATTTAGAAAAGTCACTTAATCCTGCACTGTAACTCTATATTGTCTTCATTTGCTCCTGAGCTGACAGCAGTACAGCTGCTTTAACCCCCTCTTTCTTTCTCACTGTTTCATTTCATTTTCCTTGCCTACCTTTCTGACATGACTTCATGTGGCCACTCTTCACCGTGTGCATATGACTGTGACATCCATTTGCAGAATGTCCTCCGTAAGCCCCTCACTCTGGATCCTCATAGTTCTGGGACTGCGGCTGCCATTGTATAACCCTGCAGGATGTTGGAGAAGCATTCATGGGTTTAGTTTCCTCTGGCACAGTATCTGTTACTTACTAAGATTCCGTCATTTCCGCTTCTTGAATGTTAAACTACAGAAAAAAAACAACTCTAATCAATATATTAATTTATTATATTAATTGAATTATAATCCTATTTAATAATAATAAGAATTTCTGTTTGTATTAAGAAAGAAAACTATCTTTTTTACCACCTGATGAGAAAAAAAAACATAGAATAATAAAAATAAACAAAAAATCTGCCCAGGTCCATTATTCAATCAACCGGATGCTTGACTTAACTATTTAAAGGGGATGGTCACCTTTGAATTAACTTTAATTAACTTAACTTTGGGTTATTTGGTATTTTATTCAGCAGCTTTCTAGTTTGCAATTTCAGTAATATGATTGCTAGGGTGCAAATGACCCTAGTAACCATACACTGATTTGAATTAGAGACTGGAATATGAATAGGAGAGGCCTAAATACTAATTTGGGACTAATGTTCCAGCTGACACTCATTGTATTTAGGGGCTTATTTATCATCCTAGAGAAAGACATCAGCTGTGATGTCTATGGTTTTTCTACTAGACCACCAAGTAAAAAGTGCAAAAGCCTGTCCCAAATCTAGAGGAACAAGTTTAGCCCCGCCCTACTGATTTTGTAAGTAATATACAGGCAGGGCAGGAACTAGGGGTAGGCAGAAGAGGCACGTGACTAGGGCGCAAAGGCAGAGGGGCGCCAAGCACGTACCTCATCTGAGCCCTTCCTCTAGTCCGGACCTTTGTGTTCTTAAGCTGTGGCTGCAGTTTTTTCTTAATGCTTGCGCCCTTTCGCGCATGCACACTGGCTGCCGTTTTGAAATGGCATATATGCTATATCGCACATGCGCACTGGTGCCGCGTAGCCACTTCCACTCTTCTGCGCAACAGTGGGGGGCGGCGTTTGTATACAGGTATGGGACCTGCTATCCAAACTGCTTGGGAACTGTGGTTTTCTGGGTAAGGTATCATTCGGTAATTTGGATCTGCATAACTTGAAAATTAAAAATTAATGTAAACATTAATTAAACCCAATTTTACACTTTAAGGGATTCTTCACCTGTGAGATAACTTTTTGCATGATGTAGAGAGTGATATTCTGAGACAATGTGCAATTGGTTTTCATTTTTTATTATTTGTGGTTTTGGAGATATTTTTTTTTTTATGCAGCAGCTTTTCAATTTGCATCTTAACCATTCTGGTAAGTAGGGCCCAAATGACCTAGCATCAATGCATTGATTTGAATAAGAGACTAGAATATGAATAGGGGAGGAGCTGAATAGAAAGTGAGTAAAGATAATAAAAAATAGCAATACAAATACATTTGTTGTTTTGCAGAGCATTTGGTTTTTTAGATGGGGAGGAGAAGTCATTTAGCACTTGGAGGTACCAAATGTTAGGCACCCCCAAGTGATCATATTGACTTACCTGAAACTGCTCCTATCAGCAGAAAACTGCACCGGCCTGGGGTTCTTCCAGAGAGCACCACAGACTGATCTTCTTCCTGCTTATTCTTTCTGCACAGTTGAAAGAAATAGTCAACTACTTCGTGCTTCTGCACATGCGCAACTGCGCCGAGAGAGGAGGACGGAATCGCTGTGTTGCTCACTGGTATAACCCAGGCCGGTGCAGTTTTCTGCTGATAGGAGCACCGGCCCAGGGTGTCAGGTAAGTCAATACAATCACTTGGGGGTGCCTTACATTTGGCACCCCCAAGTGCGCAAAGACTTTTCTTCTCCTTTAAGCAGCTTTCCATTTTGCAATTTCAGAAATTCTGCGTCCAAATTCCCCTAGCAACCTTGCACTTATTTGAGACTAGAATATGAATAAGAGAGGCCTGAATAGAAAGATGAGGAATAAAAAGTAATAGAGAAGTAGAGAAGACGTATTTCTTACATATTCTTGTTGTCATAGGGACTGGTTGCAGCAGTTCGATAGGCATCTCCTAGACTTGAGAAGGTTTGTTTAGTGACTGGTTCATAATAATGACAAGGTTTAGGTTTAGGAAGGAATAACCAGCATGAAAAGGGGAGCATTAGACTCTGGACAGCATGAATTGCCCAACTATGGTTCACAGTGGCTCGCTTCCAGGTAAAGTGGTAGCCCTGTGCAGCCAAGGAACTAATGGGACCACTGTGTCACCAGAGAGTGATTCTAGTCCCATACAGAACTGTGATAACTCCTCCCAGAATGCCCCTTGTGGTAAGACTTATGGTTAAGAACCGCCACAGTGCAACAGGGTGCCTCCAAGGTGGATGCACAATTACATTAGCTATGGGGGAGGAGTGTTGTGTACCACTAGAGGGAGCTGCTTGTTGAAATGTTCTTTCATTGCTATGTACTCTGTTTGTGAGAAACACAAACAGAGCTTCATTTTCTGTTTTACTATCTAGGGTTTTGATATTCTTTCTTCTTAAAATGCATGTACATAGTTAGCCATGTTGGAGCTCAAATAAACCAGTAGTTTAAGCATAACCAGTGAGTACCACACAACATCCACTGTGAACACAACAAATACAATGCAAATATCTCCTAATATGCCCAGAAAAAAGCGAAATCCAAGCTGCAGCGGATTAGCATGTCACGTCAATGTCTTTAAATCTGACTTCCATTAAATGTCAGACATGGCTTGTTGATATTCTTATAGCCAGTTAAACGGACTGAAAAATCACAGCCTCTGGTAACAAGGAAGATGAGTCACTGTATTATGGCTCACTTTAGTGATTGTGATAATTACTTTCAAATCTGAATGTCAAATCCTCCAAACACAAACACTTGGCTGTATGTTTGAACCAAATACAACAGTCACTTGACACGTGTCTTAATTATTGTTCATTTGTGTACGGTAAACAATCACTTCATGGGATATTTGTGCAAGCCAGCACTTTGACAGATAGAAAGATTATGCTAAACTGAGAGAATTTGAAGGAAATTAGCCATTTATCTACGATGCCTCCTGGAAAAAGCATAGTAAATATGCACATCTACCCAGATAAACCAGACAAAGGGTAAGTATTAAACTACGCAACAAATATAAAGATGGAGGAAGCTGGCCCTGCAATCCTTACAGTTTTGTTAAGTCCTTATCCAATTGTAGAATAGCAATGCTTAACAATTGCTTCATTTATTTCTTTAAGAGAGTCATGTTTTACTCATTGAATTATGTGATTAGTTCTTGTAATTATACAGAATATTCTACTTTATAGACTGCAGTTAGACAGTCAATAAATCTTTATGGGGCCACACATTGTGCTATAACAAAAAATATATAGCAAAAGAAAATAAAAGAGTGTACATGTAAAAGATGCAATTGGTAGACAGAAG
The DNA here is from genome assembly GCA_038501925.1 of Xenopus petersii. NCBI lineage: Eukaryota > Metazoa > Chordata > Amphibia > Anura > Pipidae > Xenopus > Xenopus petersii. Next base: position 51,741,097 of record CM076680.1, on the reverse strand, counting down.
TGACAGCTGATAAAACAAATGGAATGCAGTCTTTAAAGTTATAAATGGATGTATGTATGCATGATTCAGATAATATCTGGACTGATCGTAAAACAATGCTTGTCATAGCTAAGATTATTCAAGGAAAATGAAACTTTAGTCTAGTTTATGGTCTGTTTTAGACCATAAAAATCATGGAATCAACCTTTATGCAAAAAGAGACCATACTATAAAATAATGAGGCTGATATGAACCAGCAAGCTCTGTTATACTACAGGAATGGGATCCATTATCCAGAAACTCATTATACAGAAAGCTCAAAATTACGGAATGGCCGTCTACCATAGTCTCCATTTTATCTAAATGATCCAAGCTTTTAAAAATGATTTTCTTTTTCTCAGTAATAAAAAAAATGTTGCCTTATAATTTTTCCAAACTAAGATATAATTAATCCTTATTGGAGGCAAAAAACAGCCTAACGGGTTTATTTAATGTTTACGTCATTTTCTAGTAGACTTAAGGTATGAAGAGCCAAATTATGGAAAATTCTGTTATCCAGAAAACCTGAGGTCCTGAGCATTCTGGATAACAATTCCTTTACCTGTACTATATACGTGTATTGTGTAGCAAATAGGAGAAGGAAAGAAAAAATCATACTTGGGGGGGGGAGTGGGGTCTCAAACAAATGACATATAGAGCAATGTGTGGTGGGAATAAAATAGACAATAGCATGATTTTACAGATGATAATAAAAGATACCGTATAATACTGCACTGAGTATATGTAGGAGGATGAAAGTAATACAATACCTCCCTGACGACTCTTACATATAATAGATCATGATTAAGTTCAGCAATGTTCTTGAGGCCTAGGATGTCTCATCATTTCATTTCTTTGACTCATTTACCAGCTTTCACATATGTTTGATTAGGTGTAAATATGACAGAATTTCCAGCCTATTAGACCAAAACGCACTGCTAGATGTGAGCAGAAATCTGTGTTCTAATCATCCTTTTGCTTTACTCAATACTTAGAGTAAATTAAAATATATAAAGGGTCATTTAAGAACACACTAAAATGGATGTAAATGTTGCACTTACACAACTCAGTAAAGAAACTTTACAGTCTCCTTGCACTTTTGTGTAGTGGTGTTAACATTGTCTCTGTTCTGCCTCTTCTGCTGAATAGTGCAGCTATTGACACTGGAGAACCCTGGAGTTGCCACCACCCCTAACTTGCCAGTACTTCTAGGCTTCAGCAGGTCAAACTATGCCACTAACGTAATTTTAACGCCAATGCACTAGAAGTGACACAATCCCAACTTGTTTGTGATTCGCAAAAACATGCACATGCAGTTGTGTTCATTGGAATAATTGCAGCAGGTGCAACTCCTCAAGCTACCAAAATTACTCTGGAAAAATGCTGCATTGTGGGCAGAAAAAGATGGCTATTTACATCCAGAAACTGCAGTATGCATGTTGCACTGTGCTGGTAAAGGACCCTTACAATATGTTATCAGCCATGTAATTATTAGGTCATTTCCCCATAATCCACAGCAACAATCTCCAAATAAAGCAAAACGGATTCCAGGACATAATTAACATATTGAAACAATAAAAAAATATGGACAGAGTTTGCAACAAGAGAATCATATAAGTGTAAGAGTATGCTTACTAATTCCTAGGCTCATTTGTTCATGTTGTTGTTTATAACTTTGTTAGAACATGTTCAGTTATCTTGCAACCTGCTCATCTTGCATTAATACTAAGGCTCTGTAATTTAACCTAAGATAACTATTGTCATATTGCTGGGACACACTGGGCGATTTGGGGAGATTTAGTCACCTGGCAACTAATCGCCGTGACTTTCCGCGACCAATCTTCCCCGAATGCCAACCCTCGCTCTGCGCCTGGCTAAAATTATCACACGCGGCGTTTCGTTTTCCGAAGTCGACCAAAGTTTCCTCGTGAGGCAACTTCGGGTGACTTCGTAAAACGAATCGCCGTGTGTGATTAACGCTGTCGACTTTTCTTTTTATCCAGGCACAGAGTGAGGGGAGGCATTCCGGGAGAAAAGTCGCAGCGATTAGTCGCCCGGCGACTAAATCTCCCCAAATCTCCAGTGTGTCCCAGCCCTTAAGGTAGAGAGAGATTTGACTAAATCTTCTTTAATCTAATACAAATACTTAACTATATTCTAAAGGGGTTGTTCACCTTTGCATTAACATTTAGTATGATGTAGAGAGTGATATTCTGATACAATATGAAATTGGTTTTCATTTTTTATTATTTGTGGTTTTTTAATTATTTAGCTTTTTATTCAGCAGCTCTCCAGTTTGCTGTTTCAGCAATCTGGTTACTAAGGTCCCAATTACCGAAGCAACCATGCATTGGTTTGAATAAAACCATGCATTGGTTTGAAAAAGAGACTGGAATATGAATAGGAGGAGGCCTGAATAGAAAAATTTGCAAAAAAAAGCAACAACAATAAATCTGCAGCCTTAAAAAGCATTTGTTTTTTAGATGGGGTCAGTGCCCCCCCCCCCCCCCGGCATTTCAAAGCTGGAAGTATTCAGAAGAAAAAGGAAAATAAATAAAAATATATAAAATATATATATAATGAAGACCAACTGAGAATTTGTTTAGAACTGGCCATGCATTCTATAACATACTAAAAATGAACATCAAAGTGAACCACCCTTTAAAGGGGCAGTATAGACGTAACATGAGTTCACTGAATAAGACCTGAGCCTAAAATACTTTTTGACTATGGGTTTTAATCACAATAACTCTATTGTTTGCAACTCCATGTCCCATAATCTAGTAAAAGAGTTTCGAAATGGTTGCTTAAAGGGAGATGGATAGAGTAAGGACAATAACATAACATGTCTAAGGATGTCTAAGGTCTAAGGAAAGACAGAGAATGACCAGGTTGCCAAATAAAAGTTTCAAGGTTTTTTTATGGTTTGATTCCCTTGCAAACAGGGAACCACAGAATCCAGGATTCTATTAAGGAATCTACTGAATCCCATCACTTTTCGCAGAATTTAGATTTGGTTGAATCCTTTCAGATCTTGTTCAAAGCATATGCAGATTAAGGTCACTGGCCAGATATTTTGGGGAGGATGAGATATGCGACAGAAAGCAAAAGGTCATGGATTTGGTGCATCTCTGTATGCAACATGAATAGACTACCATATGGTCAACAATTGTATTCAATAAGGGATAACTGTGATAACTGCAGAAGAAACCAGGAGTAATTTCAATTGGCATGCTCCTCAAGATCAGCAAGGGACTAAGATTACAATCTATGGCAGACCTAGATGAGGATAAACATATACAAACACCTCCATGTCCTTTTCTGAGTCACTGCACATATGTGATGGTGAGATTGCTATGGAAAAGTGCTGGAGGACAGGAGATGTAAAATGACACCAGTATCTCAGCACTAGTTAGAAGTTTGGGTCTTTTACACATAGAACAAGCTTATCTATGGATGGATTTAGAGGATAATTATTTTGATGAGGGCGCGGGGCTATACACCAAAAACAGAGCATTTACTAAAGACACTGCATTACAGAGTAGAGTAAATGTATATTGCAGGTAAAACAAAGCAAAGGCATGTTTTAGGAGGTGTGGAGATCATGAAACAATCATTTGAAGACAGGAATACCAAACAGAAAAGCATGCAGTGTGAAGTCCTAAAGCCTGGGGAAAGTGGGAGAGTAAAACAAATAAAACAAGCTTAATAATCACTTATAGATTGACTTCTGCAGTCTTGTTGCAAATTTCTAGTTTGTGTCTTAAATTCAATGATGATCTGACAGGTACATTACCAAAAATAAATTAAAAAATGAATTCTCCTCACACTCCTCATAGTAGTCCTTTAAAGGAGAAGAAAAGGCTTTGTGCACTTGGGGCTCCCAAATGTTAGGCACCCCAAGTGATTGTATTGACTCACCTGAAACCCCGGGTCGGTGCTCCTATCAGCAGAAAACTGCGCCGGCCCGGAGTTATTCCAGTGAGCACCACGGAGCGATCCCCTCCCAGCTTCTTCTTTCTTCAAATTTCCCAGGGCCGACGCATGCACAGTTGAACAAAATAGCCGACTTTTTAGTTAAAGTTATGCTTTTCGCTCTACAAAAAAAAAAAATCCTCTCCCGGCTTCTTCTTTCTTCAAATTTCCCAGGGCCGACGCATGCGCAGTTGAACAAAATAGCCAACTTTTTAGTTAAAGTTATGCTTTTCGCTCTACTGTGCAAAGAAAGAGAAAGACAAAATAAGATAGCTCCATGGTGCTCAGTGGTATAACCGGGGCTGGTGCAGTTTTCACTCGGGGGTGCCTAACATATTTTATATACTGAAATCATTGCACCAGCCTAAAGTTTCAGTTTCTCAATAGCAGCAATGATCCAGGACTTCAAACTTGTCACAGGGGGTCACCATCTTGGAAAGTGTCTGTGACACTCACATGCTCAGTGGGCTCTGAGCAGCTGTTAGAGGTTGTTGCAAATTATCAAGCCGGAAATGAGCCTGTAAATTGGCCTGTAATATAAGCTGATGCTACAAGGCTGATTATTAAATTCTGATGCTAGTTGCACTGGTTTCTGTGCTGCCATGTAGTAAATATCTGTATTAATTACTAATCAGCCTTATATTGTGATATTTATATTCTATGTGTATTGTATATTGTTAGTCTATCCCTAAGCTCAGTAAGTGACATCAGCACAGAGCATGTGCAATCAGCAGAAAAGAAGATGGGGAGCTACTGGGGCATCTTTGGAGACACAGATCTTTACTGTTAAAGGGCTGTGGTTGCCTGGGGCTGGTACATAATCCCAAAACATAATGTACAACATTTCTAGCCTACATCTTTAGTTAAGACTTTAGCCAGTAAGGAGTAGGGATGTAGCGAACCGCCGCCGATGTGTTCGCGAACGCCGTTCGCGAACACCGGCAAAATTTGCGAACAGTTCGCGAACTGTTCGCGAACTTCGATCATCCAAAAATCGTTCGATTCGAACGATCGAAGGATTGTAATCGTTCGATCAAACGATTTTCGTTCGAGTCGAACGATCGAAGCCATTGGATCGAATGATTTCATTCGATCCAATGCTTCGATCGTTCGATTCGAACGAAAATCCTTCGATTTTAGCGCTCGAATGGTCGAATGGTCGAACGATTTTGACGCGAACGCCTATTGGCGAACGTCACACGACGTTCGCGAACTTGCGGCGGACGCGAACAGCCGATGTTCGCGCGAACAAGTTCGCCGGCGAACAGTCCGCGACATCCCTAGTAAGGAGGTACCTTACAGGAGTTTAACTGTAAGGTAAAGCAATTCACACATAACATTTTGGAATTTGAATGAATCAAATAAAAATGAGTGTAGAATGGACCAAAATGTCCATAACATTGACACCATGTTCTAAACAGATGAAGAGGAACTTGAGCTCTACAGGTCAGGGTGCAAAATTGCACAGGGTCCCTTTTGCCCTCACAATAATGTAAGTGACATTATGCAACTCTCCCCTTGGCTATTGCGGCAGTGATATATTATTGTACAATACTTTCATTGCAGAAGAGAAAACCTCCTTTTCAAAGTTGCAAAGGAAAATAATATCGACGTTTTGAAACGACTGATTGGAGAGAATGTTGATCCGACCAGTAAAGGTAAGGATATTGGGATTTTGATCCTGCAGCACATAAAAAATATAGATATAGTGCATAATACTGTTCTGTTTAGAACCTGGGACTATCGAATGATACGAATAGAGTAAACCTTAATGAAACAACATATGGTCATGCCTTTTTTCCACTGAACAGTAGACTTTTACGGCATGCTGAATTTTCTATATGAGCAATGTTACCTAGTGATGTGCAGGGATTTCTCCAATAAAAGATAGAGAGAGTGATCTGCATAAACAATGCTCCTCCTTAAATAAACCTTGCAAATTGTTGTTTGGAATGAACCCCCTAAGGGCAAAATGACTTGTAAATTACATTAAATATTCTCTGAATAGGAAGAGATAGGATGCTGAAGCCCAAAGCAGCAAACATAAGGTGAGAAATCGCTAACACAGCTGTAGACAGTCCCAACAGACCCCTAAATGTGTGCTAATCATGAAAGCAGTGCAAACCCTAATACTTGGCATTCCAATGTTTTTCTCCCCACATTACATTTAGATATTGGATTTAAAGGGGCAGTATACTGTACCTCTTGTTCAACATGAACAAAATGAATAGGGCTTGTACCGAACATACCTTTTGCCTATTGTTTTAATCGTGAAAAATCGGTGGATGTTTGGGCCTTGCACTGTAGATAATTAAATTACCAGTCACACAAATAACCCTCCTGCTTAATTGACACCTGCTAATAAAACAGTCACAGCAAAGGGTTGTATACTAGTAATTGAATCAGCTACCTCTCAAAAGCCAAACATGGAGTAGCATTGGTTCCTCTGTTAGCCCTGTTTAGTGCAAGATTTAACAGTTGGTAACCATACACATCCCTTTATTTGTTGGTTCAACATTAACTGGAGCAAGTATCCCAGAGAGTTAGACAATAATAATAGCTAATAACAGAGTCAATCTGTAAATGGAACAAAACTGTTCAATATAAAGTATTATCTACCAATCGGGTCTCTGTGTTAATAACAGTCAAAGTGAAATCCAAAAATGAGGAGCTGTATGAAGACTTATATAGGGATTCTGTCATGAGTTTATGGTATAACATTTATTACTGAACTAAACTGTGTACATTGCAGGTACTTTATTCTACCATTTAAAATTTTACGCTTGAACCGATAAATATATTTTTTTAGTTGTAATATTGGTGTCCTTGTGCCTGATCATGTGCTTTTAGAGAGAGAGAGTTGTTACAGTTATAAAACTTTCTTCAAAAGGTAAAGAAGAAGTAAGTTCGGATGTTTGGAATGAACAAGCTAAAACTAAAGCCAAGAATAACTGTAAAAAGTCAAAACTATATGCGTTGTATGTGCAGGTGGCAAAATGATAGCACTTCAAAGACAGGAGTCAGATAATTACTGAAATCAACTGCCAACTGCAAGGAGATGGTGGGCTGATGTTATCTTGTATCACGATTTGGAGGTGTCAAATTCTAAATGTGAAGAGACTGCAGTTTGTTTTTATTTATATTTAACACTTTTTATTTAATTTTTCATTTCTTTACTCTAGGGTCTCTGGGAGAAAATGTGTTACATATAGCAGCTCTGTACAACAATCAGGAAATTCTGGTTTCACTGCTGGATGAATTCCCTTTCCTAATCAATAAACCCATAGAATGTGATGCATATAAAGGTATGGTATCCAGTGAGATGTTGAGCAGAGTAATGAAAAAAATTGGTCCAATAGTTTAAGGCTCACATGAAAATATAATATAGTTTGTTCAAAACACACATTTCCAGCTATGGCATGATATTACTGTTGTGCTATGAGCAACCTAAGATTGACACAGTCAGGTTGTGCGGTAAGTAAGGAAGCTGCAAAACAAAAAGGTCAAATAATTTGAAAGTCACAAAAAGGTGAACAATTACAGGTGTGGGATCCATTATCCGGAAACCAGTTATCCATAAAGCCCTGATTTACTGAAAGGCCTTCTCCCATAGACTCCATTTAAGCCAAATAATTCAAATTTTTAAAAATAATTTCCTTTTTCTCTGTAATAATAAAACAGTACAGGTATAGGATCCCTTATCCATAAACCCAATATCGAGAAAGCTCTGAATTATGGAATAGCTGTCTCCCAGTTGGCAGTTAATCCAAATTTTTAAAAATGATTTCCTTTTTCTCTGTAATAATAAAACAGTAGCTTGTACTTGATCCCAACTAAGATATAATTAATCCTTATTGGAAGCAAAACCAGCCTATTAGGTTTATTTAATGTTTAAATGAACTTCTAGCAGACTTAAGGCACGAAGACCCAAATTACGGAAAGATCCGTTATCTGGAAAACCCCAGGTCACGAGCATTCTGGATAACAGGTCCCATACCTGTACCTTGTAATTTGTCCAAACTAATATATAATTAATCCTTATTGGAAGCAAAAGCAGCCTGTTGGGTTTATTTAATGTTTAAATGATTTTCTAGTATATTTAAGGTAGGAAGATCCAAATTATGAAAAGATCCGTAATCCAGAAACCCCCAGGTCCAGAGCATTCTGGATAACAGGTCCCATACCTGTCTTTTATATAGCCTTAAAATATAACTTAGTATTGACATAGTATCCACACACAAGTCAGCAGGATATTAGTGCATGTTACCTACAGACCGAGATGGCCAAAAATAGAAAAATGAAGAGTCAAATCAGAGGCGAATCATTTGGCATGGCAATAGGGTGTCTTCACACAATCCAGACAATTATTTATTGAACCATACAATGATCTGTGTTTATGTGTGGCCAAATAATGATGTTGTTTAAGGTAAATATCCCTTAGATTTGGCTGTTATTTTTGGCAGTGGCGGAACTATCAGGGGGGTTCATGCGCATGCGAATCCGTGGCGAAGATCGTCTCAGGAAGGGGGCCCTGCACCCGGGATCAGCGATTTATAGTTACATTACTGATTTTTGTCCACTTAGGTCTCTGGCTAACATGCTTTAATATCCTGATGATTTTTGTGGATACTATGACAATACTGAATTGTATTTTCAGGATACATAACATTTTAAGGCTATTTTCCTTACTTACAGAACAACCTGATGTTCAAGCAGAAAGGACAGGGCCTCTATGTGGGCTTCATGTCCTGCTGCTAAAAACCTTTCGTATAGGAGCGAATATGGGGCATGATACCTACGTGACTTCCCCACTTGCCTCTCTTGCATGGAGCACTGCCTAATGCAGCCAGCATTCCATTCAAAGCACATTCCGCTGGTCTTTGTGCCCTGAAACAGAGGGCAGACGCCTGTGGATATTTCCATAATGCCACACGCAGTGGGCAGAGTGCAAAAAAATGGCCAATTGTGGACTAATAAATAGACACTAGTATGTATCTCTTAATACTTCTTAAATCAGAATTTCTCTAGAATCATTTGTATTCTCTGTATATCCAGGGGAAACAGTTTTACATATAGCAATCGTGAATCAAAATTCTGAGATGGTGAGAGAGCTAATTGCCCGAAAAGCTGACATGAAGAACGCTAGAGCAACTGGAAACTTTTTTGCCCCCAGAAGGCAAGGACAACATTATTATGGTACGGTAACAGGCTACACCAAGCTGATTTTGTTTGAGATATTCATAAACTCTCACAGTTTTAATTCATGCTAATTTTATTTGTATGCTCTTCCTTATTCCATGCTTCAAAACCTTGTGTTTGTGAAATGAATTCCAGCCCAAGCCCTCTATGCTTACATCTGAAACATATAAGGGGTTATTCTTGAACCCATCGGCCATTAGTGCTCATTCTAGAGGCACTTGAGCTCCCTGTGTGCTGCAATATGCACTGAACGGCGCAAAAAAAATCTTTGTTCATCTTTGTGCCCACCATTCACTAATTCAGCACTGGAACCACAAATCTTGCAGCTACAGTATTTGCACACACTCAAGTTTTTTTACTTTACTGTGCTTGGGTTTGCAAATAAGCCCTAAAATCATGGGGGCAAATTCACTAACAGGTAAAATTTGCCAGCGATTGCTTTGCGCACATCGCAACACTTCGCCAGGCGTAAATTCGCCTGGACAACGCTAATTCACGAAGATCCGAAGTTGCGCACAGGATACCGAAATTACGCTCAGCAGTTCGAAGTTACGCTAGCGATGGCTAATTAGCATACGGCGTGCAGTTAAAGTACAATGGACGGATATGCTGCAGCAAATACTTTACACTACACAATGCCAGGGCACCTTAATAAAATTATATAAAAGTTTTTATAATGCCCTACACATGTGCCCACAGTATAGTTTAGGTGCCATATGTTAGCAAATGTAGGGGGGAAGGAGGGTACCCGAAAAAAAAAATTACAATCTTTTTCAGTCTATCACCCTTTAAATAGGAAAAAACGCCAGCGTTTTTTGGGACTTAAAAATGTTAAACTTTTTTTTGAGGAACTCCTATCTACTCTATTGCACTTCGCCTGGTCTGAGGTGGCGAAGGCAAGTCTGGCGATAGAGGTAACGGTCAGTAAAATCAAAAACTTAGTGAATTTGCGTAGTAACGCTCTTTCGCCAGACCGTAAATTCTCCTGGCGTTAGAGTGCGAAGTTGCTCCGGAATCTATCTCCTTGGAGAAATTACGTTAGTAAATTGGCGAAGTGCCAAATGGCGTCACGCTGGTGAATTTTTGCCAGCGTTAGTCACTTCGCCCTTTAGTGAATCTGCCCCATGGTACCTGCCATACAAAGTGCCATATAAAGTGATATAGGATGCAAATTTGCAGGGTAGATTAGACACGCACAAGGCCCAGATAAGATCCATCTTAAATGGGCTAACTTTGTTTTGGACAGAAAGGTAGTCCACTATATTACTGAAACTGTCATATCACATTTCTTCTGTAAATCTTGTGTATCCAGTAGCAACTTTTTTACACTAGGGGCACTATTGGTCGAATATCGAGGGTTAATTAACCCTCGATATTCGGCCGTCGAAGTAAAATCCTTTGAATATCGAAGTCGAAAGATATACCGCAATTCATTTGTTCGAACAATTTTAGGAAAAATCCTTTGAATCGAACAATTCGAAGGATTTTAATCAATTGATTTTCCTTCGATCCCAAATTGCTTAGAAAGCCTATGGGGACCTTCCCCATAGGCTAACATTGGTGCTCAGTAGGTTTTAGGTGGCGAAGTAGGTGGTCAAAGTTTTTTTTAAAGAGACAGTACTTCGACTATGGAATGGTTGAATAGTCGAACGAATTTTAGTTTAAATCGTTCGATTAAAAGTCATAGTCGAAGGTCGAAGTAGCCAATTCGATGGTCGAAGTAGCCAAAAAAAAACCTTCGAAATTCAAAGTATTTTTCTAATCCTTCACTCGAACTTAGTAAATGTGCCCCTATATGTTAGTATGTGTCACGCACATGAATCACTCAAATGACACACATCAAATCCAAGATTACGTTTTGTGAGCCAAGATTTAGGGGGTTATTTATCAATATCCGAATTTATCTCATTATTTTCTGAAATACTTTATATTTCGACCAGATCCGCACGGTTTATTTCCCGTTATTGATCAATACATTTTCCTGAAAAATTCCAGTGCAGCAAAAATGTGAAAAATCGTATGAAAATTTAAATCATACGTTTTTTCGGATTTTTGCCCAAAAACCACAAAATCTTTTTTGCATGCAACCCAGTGCAAATCAGGATATCTTCGGGGCTTTTCCCATTGACTTATATCGCCAGGTCTGAGACGTTAGTTTTTCGGATTTGGACTTTTTCCATCCTCAGGATATAATAAATCATGAAAAATTCTCGTTTTTCGAGTTTTAGCCATTCGGACTTCAATAATTAACCCCCTTCGTTTATAACTAAAGTTGTGTCTCTTTTAGATTATGATTTTCCTGTTCGTTTATAACTAAAGTTGTGTCTCTTTTAGATTATGATTTTCCTGTTAGAGAAATATAATGCATTTTGGTAAGAAAATGTTTTACAGCCAAAAGACCAAATGGGGAGCCATAGTGGATTCTCTCTCTCCCGCATTAATTTGATACAAAACATACACAATAAGTAACAAAAGGCCACAGATTTAATAATTAAATAAACCATGTTTAACCTTTGCACAATATGCCCAGCCATGGGCTACTGGTAGCAGCAGATTGTGGTTGTGCCATATAATGCCCTGTAACAAAGAAAAATAAAATACATTTACAGTGTGAATCATAACATAATATTAACAGCCATTAAAACCAGGCGAGTGCGAAAAAGCTCAGACAGTACAGATACAATTCAATCCTTTCCCACCTATGACTTTTTATATAGTTTTGAGACATATACTTATATGTGATTGATAACTACATATATGAGAAGGGCCTCTTTTTGTTTATAGGTTTTGTATCTTTCTATTGAAAAGAAATCCGTTCTATACTGACACGCACAACTCTTTGTAAAAGTCTAATGGGGAATGTAATAAAAGATTACCCAGGTCTAGAATCGAAGCACAGGTTCCCCATGGAGACTATTATGTGAGTTTAGCAGCAGTGTAGTTTGCTATTGTTCATGTAGGGTTGAAAAAAGGAGAATTGCGTGTAACTAAGCAAATTTGCTGAGTAGAAGAGACAGTAATAATAGTAAGCAAAAGGCTTGTCAGTGGAAATAACAGCTCTGAAAACTCAGCTTGTTTCTAAAACAATGACAACTCTTCAAGAATAGTTCACAAATACAAAGAAAGCTACCAGCATTACATAGAAAGGAGGTATGTTACCACAGCAAAAAAGAAATAAAAGCAAATTTGCATTTTACCACTTCAAAAAATTATATATAATATATATATATATATATATATATATATATATATATATATATATATTTACATTTCATGGAACGCCAAGGAGGCTTCTGCTATTCTCATATTGTACAACAGGGGTACTATATATATTATAACACACAAGTTTCGCTGCATTACAGAAATGACATCACTAAGCACTGGTTATAATTGGTGACATCACTAAGCACCAGAGCTGGATCTATTTATGGCTCTTGAGCTACGAGCCTTGTATCCCTGCCAAGTAAATATTTTTTCACCACAAATAAGTACTTGATTGTGTTTCTAAAACGTACTTTGTATTTATATTTCAGGAGAATATGTTACATCATTTGCTGCCTATATTGGGAATCGGGAGATTCTTCAAACACTGGTGGAAAATGGAGCACCTTTGGAAGCTCAGGATAGCCAAGGTAACAAATAGATGATTTAAAATATCAAGACTCCATTAAGGGGCATATTTATCAAAGGTCGAAGTTAAAAAAACTTCGAACTTCAAATTCAAAAAGACCAACCGAATGGAGGTCGAAGTTTTTTGGGGTTGAATCGTATGATCGTACTTCAATCGTACTTTGATTCAAAGTTTTTTTTTAACTTCAACCTTCGATCTCCCAAACTCCCCCAATTACCTCCATACGGGTTCTAGGAGGTCCCCCACAGGCTAAAACAGCACTTCGGCAGCTTTTAGGTGGCGAATGGTCGAAGTCGAAGTTTTAAAGAAACAGTACTTCAAAAAGTTTTTTCAAATTCGAATTGAAGTTGGACTATTCCCTAGTCGAAGTACACAAAAAATAGCTTGAAATTCAAAGTTTTTCAATTCGAAACTTCACCTCGACCTTTGATAAATCTGCCCCTAAGTATCATCATAACTGTGTGAACTTGAATGGAAATCAGATGAATGCAAGGGCTTGTTAAGTGATAGTAGCCTGGATATATGGATACAGTGTGAATTTTAGCAACACTACATTATGGGTAATAGATCTTTAGCACAATCCCTTGTTAGAGTAAGCCTTTGGGATATTAGCCTGGAAACAACGCTTTCAGGCTACTATTGCCTTATAAGCACTCACACACTTGTCAGGGGTTTAGATGTCTAGAGGCTGTTTTGGGCATGTTGGCTCCACATTATTGTGTTGCTTAAAGCTATTATAGTAGCCCCTTGTACCATTGCCCAAATGCTTAACAAAACCTGCACTTATACTGTAAGTGTATCCAGCAGTTGGTCTTGCTGTCCCACTCAATGTATCCTAATAGCACCAACGCAAGTAACACATGTTTTCAAAATATTGGAGAGTAATGAAAGGTAAATGCAAACATATGCACAATGCAAACAATTCTATTTGTTGATGGAATAGTGTTGCCCACAGAGTCTACTCCCTTTTGATAGCATCACCAGAGGAGGCAGAGCGAGATTCTTCTCAACCTCGGGTTGAGTCAGGCCTGGGTTGAGAAAAAGTTGGTTATGGTTTGGTGCGAGCTAGGAAATTTCCAACCAAGATCACATACAGGGTTCTATTTGTTCTCTGTGCTTATACACGCTTCTCCTTGTGCCAACTAAACTTTGAAATTGGTGGGCATTTGGGCATAAAGTCCATGCCCTGTCTGTGTGACATTTATATTAACACGAAAGCAACTTATGCACAATTTACAAATGTTTTAATTTTTTTTGCATCCAATTGTGCACCAACCTCTGGCAGATGAAATTCCACTAAAATTAAAGGGGACCTGTCACCCTAAGAAATAATTTCAAATTCTTTTCTATCATGTTAGTTGAGCAAAATAAACTTTACTTACACTGTATTTATTATTTACATTTTGTTTCCTTCTGTCTTGGAATTATACAATCACAGCAAGCAGGCAGCAGCCATTTTGTGGACACAGTTATTAAAGGAAAACTATACCCCCAAAATGAATACTTAAGCAACAGATAGTTTATATCAAATTGAATGACATATTAAAGAATCTTACCAAACTGGAATATATATTTACATAAATATTGCCCTTTTACATCTCTTGCCTTGAACCACCATTTCGTGACTCTATCTGTGCTGCCTCAGAGATCACCTGACCAGAAATACTACAACACTAACTGTAACAGGAAGAAGTGAGGAAGCAAAAGGCAGAACTCTGTCTGTTAATTTGCTCATGTGACCTAACATGTGGTTTGTATGTGTGCACAGTGAATCTTACGATCTCAGGGGGTGGCCCTTATTTTTTAAAATGGCAATTTTCTATTTATGATTACCCAATGGCACATACTACTAAAAAGTATATTATTATGATAATGGTTCATTTACATGAAGCAGGGTTTTATACATGAGCTGTTTTACTCAGTATCTTTTAATAGAGACCTACATTGTTTGGGGGGTATAGATTTCCTTTAAGGGAAATTGTGTATCACCCCAAAATCTTGTGTGTGCACCAGAATGGGCGGAGAGCAGTGACATCTAGGAAGTGCTGAATGGAAAGTGAAAGTAATTGACTGCCCCTCCTCTATGCCACCGGCATAGAGGCGGGGCAGGTAATATTTGATTGACAGTTTAGATATTTAAACACCTTTATAACAGGTATGGATGTTTTAATGAAAAAAAATTTGGGGGTTTCATATTTAATTTGCAAAGGACTTTCATTATGTAGCTTTTTATGTGTAGGTGACAGGTCCACTTTAAGGAGAACGTATGCATTATGAGACCAAACATATTTGCTTTGATTTTTTGTACTTTTCACTTAAACCCATTATAAATGAGCAATTAGGAGGCAAATACGCCATCTTTTTTCTACTTTCATATTTATGTTGAACGTGGAGAGAGAGAAAAACACAGAAAGGACACCAGAAAGGCACACGTTTCATAAATAGGTATTGGTAATAAAGTCATATCCTTGAGATGTATTCCAACATGGAGGTGTAACTTTAAAATTGTAAATGTCCAGCAAATGAAAATTGAAAACCCCTGACCAAAAATATGAACATGTGAATTATCTTGGTAGGAAATACAGTATTCCACATCCTGGTTCTGCATCAGAATAAATCCATGGCCTGCAAGCTGTATGATTTCTTAGCCACAATGATTCCTAAAAAGCAACTTTCAGACTTGGAAAGCCTTACCAATAATGATGGCATGACACCATTAAAACTGGCTGCACAACAAGGAAACATACAGGTAACATATACTGTACTCTTGGTTCTCAGTGGAACATATTTATTAACACTTTGCAAATTTGCCTAATGTAGCAACGTATGGAAACCAATTGGAGACTTGTACTTAATGATCAGCAGAATGAACGAAATGTATTGCTAATTGATTACTATCGGTAGTTTAATTGCTAAGTGTAATTGCTTCAGTTGCTTGGGTATACATACACAACTCCATGTAGCGCACAGGTTATATGTGACTCTTTCCTCTCAGGTGGGCCCTGGCTGTTCTGTTGGAGAATATTTAACCACACTGATTTCACACTGATTTCACACAAACAGAACTTGGACTCTTAATAACTTGTGAGGCAGTGGTCTTAAAACAAAATGATAACTATTTATTGACATAAAGGTTCACCATCTCTTGGTTGGTGCTGATCTGATGGTACAAACATGTACCACATACTTCACAGGTACGTTAAACACTTTCATCCTTTGGATGCTACTCTGATTTTAGCTGTGGTGTCCACAGCACATCAGGAAACTAGATCCCAAAACCAGGTGATGCTCACATTGGTTTATTACTCTAGGAATCTCTTATTCCTGAGTTTATACGCTTGAGTCACTATTCTGGCAGTGACACCACAGAGTACTATCCCTTCCTTCCTGGTCTCCTCGTTGGAGCTTCTGGATAACTACCCTGATCCTGACTCTTGCTGCTAGAGCAAACTGTTACAAAATAGCACTCATTTCACATTCCTACCTTGGTCTCAGGTCCTTCTGCACAGCACCTTCTCCAGTATGTGGGGACAAAAGTTACAGAATATACTGTGGCTTCCCCTTTAAAGACTATGCAACCCTGACACCCCCTGTCCGGTTACTGAACTGCCATTAGCTGTCCAAACCCTTCTTAGGGGACTACCTGAAATAAAGGTTGGCAAAATCTTTAGCCCTACACATGGATGTATCATGACTTTTATTGAGCACAGCACCTCCTGTGAGCTAGAGGGATGAACTTTAGTACTTCAAATTGCAGTGTTTCCATATGGGATTATGCAGTGTTACAGGGGCAACTGTGCGTCCTATTTGGGCGTGCCAGCATCCAATTCATCACAACAGCGTTGATTGCGGGCTAAGCTCGGCCCAGTTCAGGACTGTCTGAGGTCCAGTGGTTTGGGAATTCGGGGGGGGGGGGGTTGTGGAAGCACTCTTAAGGCTAAATCAAAGTATATTTAAGTATAATGGAAGTGCTACTTACAATGCACTTCCCTGGTCCCCTGTCTCATAAGCAATTCAGTATAAATGCAAGTGCACGTGTTAACAAAACAGGGGTTTTTAGTTACAAAGTTATGATCATAAAATTGAAAAACCACCATACCACGTCAAGGTAAGCCCCATATGGCGGTCCCTAACTTACTTAACTCAGGTCATAATATAAAAGGAGAAACTTCTCTGCATAATAGCATTACCTGTATTCAGTGTGTGTTGAACATTGGTTTCTATCTGAAGGCTGAATCCTCCCCCGCCAGTAAGGGCTTTTAAGGTAAGGTGCCCAAACCAACACCCATATTTAAAAGCATAGGACCACCATTAGTATAAAGGGGTGGGTATGGGGTGCTATTAAAAACCACCCAGTGGTTGGGGAACCCTTGCTCTAGAGGACTGTGGCAATCTCTAATTTCACTTTTTGATAAATATACCCCTAGTCTATGCTTTCAATTAAAAAGAAACATAGCAGGCTCAGTCGGATACCAGAATAGATGACAAATCCCTTCAAGCAACAATTGCATTGGTCCATGGAAGTGGTTTTCTCTGCTATAAACACCTCCCTCCCCCCAACACAGAACTTGACTTTTATCCTGGGAATCAAACAATCCACCACATAATAGACCAATATTTACTATTCTTTCACTTATTTTTCCTAGATGTTTGAATATTTTATAAAAAAGAGGAGACATACAATCTTGTCCTTTGGTCCAGTGGGGTCGACACTCTATGACTTAACCGGCATTGATTCATGGGATGACAGAATATCAGTCATAGATATTATATGTGCAAGTAATAATTCTGTAAGTATTGAGTCACTTTTATATCCGCACGATGGCCTATCAAATGTAAATAGTAAAAATAAATATTAAATTTATACATATTGATTTAGCAATGTAAGCAAAGCATATTTTAGATGATGCGCTATACCAGGGAAAAAGTATGGTAGATGCAAAGAGAATACTAACTGCTTGTGTAATGTCAACTGAAAAGTTTCATGGAGGAAAAATGATTTTCTAGGGATAGCCCATGGTTTTAGTGAAAGCAGATTTTAATGTTACATCATATCTTGGCATCACATCATATCATATCAGCAGTCTTCACATTCTGTTCTTGCTATGGACAACAGTTTGGGGAATGATCCACACATGGATTACACTGTAATTATGGGACAAAACCCTGTGTTTTAGGAAAAGAATGCCAAAATTGCACTTTGCACAATTTACTTGCGGTTGTAACTGATGCTTATTTTGTTTATGTCTAAGCTTGCCTCATCAGCTCTTAATCAGGAAAAGATATCTATACTAAATGCACTTTTGGGGTGGTATAAAGCAAAAATTACAGATTTTGTGTATTTACAAATATAAATAATGTAATTAAATTGCTTACAATTTTGTCTCAGGTCAAGAGTAGGCATGAGCAATTTTTCTTCACCTGATACAGATTTGTTGAGAAATTCGCTTTTCTTTGGAAGAAAATACACCAACAACCAGTGCATTTAGCTTAAGTAAAAATGTCCATTGGCTTCTAGGCATTTGGCATGAGAAAAGAAGTTAAAAAAAAAAAGAAAAGCCCATTGAATCCAATGCATTCTGCAAAATGTTGGTGATATTTCACCATTTCACAAATTCTGCAAATTCCTACAGATGGATGAATGGAAAGGTTCATAATATTTTGTTTATCAACCCCCTGTCAGATCAAAGGGCAGACAGCATTTGTATTATTTTTTTTTTATCTAAACGAAAGTTGTGGTTATTATTATCCTTATGTATGTTATCTGCATTATGAAAAAATCACGTTTTAAAATGCGGTGTTATTACACCAAAGCTACTGTCCCTTTGTTAACTTTAGTCACATATGCTCCTATTTGTATAGGCGAGAAACCTGTTAGAAATAACTCCCCTGAAGGAACTGATTCACTACAAATGGACAGCTTATGGATATAAATACTTTCTGCTTTGCACCATTTTCTACATCATGTACACGATCATCCTGACTCTATGCTGCTTGTATCGGCCAATAATGGAAGAGCTTCCATATCAAGAAGGGAAAGCAATCATCAGAAAACCATTACATGTAAGAAGTTGCCATTTCCAGTTTCTGACAATATCAACCAACTCTCTGCAAAACATCAAGAGTAGGTGTAGTAATGGACCTGAACTTACTATGTGTGATACAGGAAGCATAACATTTTTTATTTTTTGCCCAGTGGTTGCCACACAGTCTAGAACCCTTCCTAGGCTGAATTTCCCTGTGATGAACCTCTTCTTCAGTTATTAATAAATCTATTTCATTGCAAAATTGACTAAGAGACACATTTGTGTAATCAATAAAAGTCAACGTGTTTAGAATAATCTGTACCTAATCCTCAGGGCCATTTGAAATCCTTCCTACTATATATACATAGCTCATTTAAATAAAATGTACTAATTATTTCCTGCCAATTAATAGCCGCATTTAAATTATTTAAATTATCAGACTTACTCATAGGCTTGAATGTAAAATAACAAATTAACATTCAATGACAATTTTAAAAATGTAAATAAAATCATTTTTCAATTACAGCCAGGCTGCCAGTGATATGAAGAAGATTCCATAATTCATTCCAGATTCATGTGTTGTTAAATTATGGCAAAGCACATTAGGGATGTAGCGAACGTCGGAAAAAATGTTCGCGAACTTGCGTCAAAAATGCAAACGGTTCGCGAACGTCACGAACCCCATAGACTTCAATGGGAAGGCGAATTTTAAAAGCTAGAAAAGACATTTCTGGCCAGAAAAATGATTTTAAAGTTGTTTAAAGGGTGCAACGACCTGGACAGTGGCATGCCAGAGGGGGATCAAGGGCAAAAATGTATCTGAAAAATACATTGTTGACACAGCGCTGCGTTTTGTGCTGTAAAGGGCAGAAATCACACTACATTTCTAAACCTGTGTAATAAAATGCTTTAAAACGTCCAGCGTCTACATGCCAATCAAGTCGTGTAAAGGTTACAGCCTGTTCACACGCAAAGACAAAACGCGGCGCTTACTGCAACGTAAAAAAACGCAAAGAGCTTTAATGAATGATACCGGCAAATAATAGTTTTTAATTACTAGTTGCGCTTGTCACCTCCAGGATGTTCGTCCTGTTGGTGGCAATATTTCTGTAGTGGTGTGTTTAGCAGTCACCGTGCTTGTGCGCACGTGCACGGTCAGGCAGAGGTAATTCAATGTACAGTGAAGTGAACCAAAAAACACTGATTCTGCAGTGTGGGCCCAGTTTTGGTCTACTTTATTGATCACCTGCGGTGACCATAAAAGATGCGATTTTGCCACTGTTGCAGAACCCTGAAAAATTAGGCATGTGTACTTTCCTGAAAAATTATGTTTTTTTTGTCGCAGCCACTGAAGCACAGAGGCCAGAAAAAATATGCCATATAAATGCTGAAAATATTAATTTTTTTTTGTCGCAGCCACTGAAGCACAGAGGCCAGAAAAAATATGCCATATAAATGCTAAAAATATAACATCATATAGGAAATTCATAAGACATCTGCCTAAAATATTGTTAAAATCTTGGCCGTGTCTATTGTATCCTTCAAGTAAAAGGGGAATTTATTAAAGTATGGTTGCAAAAATGAATCAATTTCTACTGTAAAGTAAAGGTTAGTCGCAATGTCAGATTAAAAGCACACCAAATAAGATTCCTCTGATCTTTATAAATATATGCTGAATATATTACAAAATAAGCAAGACCGGAAGAAGATCATCAAAATTTAAAATTGGTGGTAGAAACAACTTTTAATATCCAACTTTTTACTACTCTCTGAGTAGAAAATGAAGAAGACCTGAAGACTTCTGCTGTACCTTGGTGTGGACGGCACATGACATAAATGGATGGATCCTTGAACAAATCAAAGCTGAACTTGAAGTACAAATGAACATACTGAAATTCTTGGAACAGATTAAAGGCCAATTTATGAAAGTTCATAGAATGTCCGTTTCTCCAAATCGTACTTTTTAGCACAAACAAAAAATGTTTGGAATAGTTACTTAATCCACGTTTTTTTCGTGTAAAAACCATAAAACCTACAAATACAAAAGTATGGCAAGAAAAAGCTGATCATGTAAAGAGATAATATAGAAGTCAACGGACGTGCCTTTTCTTTTCTTGAAAAGTGCAACCTTTATTTGTGGTTTTAGATGTTTTCAGAGACATTTCAAAACATTCAGGAGCCAATTCACCAAGCTCAATTGAAGGATTCGAAGTAAAAAAACTTTGAATTTCGAAGTGTTTTTTGTGCTACTTCGACCATCGAATGGGCTACTTCGACCTTCGACTACGACTTCAAATCGAAGGATTCGAACTAAAAATCGTTCGACTATTCGACCAATCGATAGTCGAAGTACTGTCTCTTTAATAAAAAAACTTCGACCCCCTAGTTCGCCACCTAAAAGCTACCGAACCCAATGTTAGCCTATGGGGAAGGTCCCCATAGGCTTGGCTAAATTCTTTTGGTCGAAGGATAATCCTTCGATCGTTGGATTAAAATCCTTCGAATCGTTCGATTTGAAGGATTTAATCGTTCGATCGATGGATTATTCCTTCGATCGTTCAATCAAACTTTTTGCGCAAAATCCTTCGACTTCGATATTCGAAGTCGAAGGATTTTCATTCCCCAGTCGAATATCGAGGGTTAATTAACCCTCGATATTCGACCCTTGATGCATCGGCCCCTCAGTGTCATACAAATTTTTTGTTTATTCTCAAAAAAATTTCGGTTTTTGAATTTTCCGATAGCTATTTTAGTTTGTACTTTGTTTTTATTCGGCTCTTGTAATAACTTACATGGCATTTATGGTTTTAGCGAAATACTCTTATATTGACCTTAGTAAATGAGCTTCTAAGTGAAAAGAGGAGGAAGATGACTTGCAACCAGGTCCGGACTGAGAATTAAAATAGGCCCTGCCATTTCAGGTACACAGAGGCCCAATCAGCCCACATATAGGCCCAAACAGACCCCACCAGCCCACTAAATACTGACTTTCTATGGCACCTTATAGCAGCCCCTCTGGCATTTGCCAGAACCCACAGATTGCCAGTCTGGGACTGCTTGCAACAACATGAATGGGTTCACAGCAATCATTACAATGCCTTTAAGAAGTCTGAAGACCCAAACAGAGAGTAGGAAAAAAAAAACCCTCAATCTATACAAATTTTATATGAACTGAAATTCTTAACACCAATTAATCATTTTTTTGATAAATCTATGCACATCCATAACAGTATGGAATCTATTCAGATTATATATGGAAGCCTATGTTAAACCCTTTGTAAGAAATCGGAGATGTTGTTCTGCTAGACTAATTTGCTACACAAGAATCCACATTCTCTAATTTCTAGTAATTTATCTTGTTGAAAATCATGAGACATGGAAAGCTGGAAAACAGTATTTCCAGAAAGCAGATTGCAATGGGTACATGTTGACATTCTAGTGGCTATTATAAAAACGACTCGGTAATATTCCTTTCAGCCAATTTGAAAGGATTAAGAGAAACTGTAGCAATACAGAAGAATATGAAGAAGAATTTTACATTATAATTAGCCAGTTGAAAGGAAAAAGTATGTTCATCAAGTAATTAAAGAACCCGAATAAAAAGTTCTGAGCAAAACAGAAGTAAGGTGATCTCTAAGGAAGAGATTACCTGTTACTTTGCTATAGAAGGACAAGTGCAACATTTAGGGGCAGATTTATCAAGGGTCGAATTTTGAAGTTAAAAATACTTTGAAATTCGACCATCGAATTAAAATACTTCGTATTCGAATATCGTATTCGAATTTTTTTTCATCGAATTTGGCTATTCTGCGGTCAAAGTAAAATCGTACGATTGTACGATTTTTACTTCGACTTCAAAAACGTAGAAAAATGCTGTAGAAGGTCCCCATAGGCTAACATAGTATTTCGGCAGGTTTAATTTGGCGAAGAAGTCGAAAATTTTTTAAAGAGACAGTACTTTGATTGTCGGATGGTCGTATATTCAAATTTTTTTTACTTCAAATCAAATTCGAAGTTGTAGTATCCTATTCAATGGTCGAAGTATCCAAAAATTACTTTGAATTTAGAATTTTTTTACTTCGAAAATTTCCTCGATTCACGTCGACCCTTGATAAATCTGCCCCTAAAACATGTTTAATAAGAACAGTACCGGGGCTTTTATACATTTTTATAAAGTTTAATTAGGAAAAAAGGATGAAAGCTTTGTCTTAAATATACCTGAAAGTGACAAAATGATACAAATGTAATTATGAAAAACGAAATATAAAGAAATAAATTATGTGACCCCATTAACCACACACTCAAGGATAGGCGCAATAATGATACACTCACACTAAATAGGATATAAAAATATTGTTCTAATTATTTTTTCTTTATTTGGGTGTATTTTGCCATAATCCAGTAGGAATTGTAGAAACAGTTTCAAATGTCCCTCAGGAAGTATGAATGGATTATATAAACATGTGGGGCTTAACTGATGTGATTTGATCTGATATGATTTGTCAATTTTGCAGAAAAATAGATATTTTAATGTTGCTGTGCTTTACTCTGGTCTGTGCTTTTCTGACAGGAGAAGCCCCTCACAGAGAATGGAAAATGAGCCACTCCAATAGGCTAGATACTCTGTTAAAAGCTGAGCAACAGCCAATCATTTCTGTTTCAATAGTATCATTAAACCACTCTGTTGTTAGCATTAGTACATCTGTATTTCAGATACTCAGCTACATAGTTAATTTGGGTTGAAAAAAGATATATAACACTAAACTAAACTGAATTTATCTCATTACTTTATTGAAAAAATTATGACCAAACGCCCATGCCCAATTTGACCTTATTTATGAATTAAAAAATGATCTGGGAAAAACCCCACTAAAAAATCCAGCAAAAACCCAAAATGTCCATTTTTTTAGACCTTTTTCGGGTTTTAGTTAGAAAACCATGAATTTTCCCAGCACACACCACAATATCTTCAAATTGAGAAGTATAGGGAAATCTATATAAATCTAGTTAGAAAACAACTGCTGCAGGTCCTGCGTTGTACTTCCAGAAGCCAGCGATGAAGAATGTTCTGATCTTAGAGTGTATGAGTGAAAAAGGAACAAAAAAACAGAAATAAAAGTCTGGCAGAACCATTGTGTCTGTAAATACAATTACAGATTTCACTTATAAGAAATGGGATAGATGTATTTCTTTTAACACCATGTATTATTTTGTACTGAAGGAAAAATTGTTTTGTCATGGGAAGAGCTTGGCATATTGTGATAGATGTAAGGCCACCAAATCCCATTGTGCTTCCTCATAGCAGGGGGCAATGGTTGTACTCTCACGGAGGCACATAGATAGCAGTAGCGTTATCATGCTGCTGTGCTTGAATGGGATCGGAGAGTATTAACTGGCACTCATATTAGAAATAGGTCAGCTTTAGAGTTTATGATAGCAACAATTGTACAGGTGAAAAGTTTTGCCTATCCAGAGAAAGTGCAGAACATCTCTGATTCAAGCAACTTTGCTAAGGACCATCAGGAATCAAGACCTGATACACATTTTCTCTATATTCCACCCAAATACTCTTGAATTTGTATTCCATTACTCTGCAGAGTGCTGAGAGAGACTACAGGAGTGTATAATTCTGAATAATAGTAATAACAAAATGTAGGCTTCTATGAACCAATGCTATATGTAAATGCAACATAAATTATTAAGCAAGTTCCATTGAGAAGAAAGAATTTGCATTTAGTTTTACAGGTGGGGAAGGTACGAGTGAGAGCTTTTAGATGTGGTAGAAGAGAGACAACTCTTCAGATATTTCATTGCAAATCCAATGCAGCATAAAGATGTAGGAAAATGTGTTTTTGTTTTTTATTTTTATTTTCCTTTAATGAAGAACATTGAAATGAAGCAGCTCAGGGAAAATGGGGCACAGCAGGCAAATAGCCAAATCACATTCTCATGAAGCAATCAGTTTCAGAGTTTTGGTAGAGCCTTAGGCTGGCTACAGCTCAATCTCTCAATATTTATTTATTTTATTTGATATTTAACTTATTTCAGGCATAGGCTGCCCTTGATTCATAGACTTAAGAAAACACACAACACATTCCCTCCCCATCCATTCTCCAATCACAAATTCATTAGCACAACTATAAACAAATTGTACATACGAGGTAATATAACAAATAATAGTCTGGATATAACCGTGATGATCACTAGAACTATTGCATATTTTGTAACAGTGTATGCTGCATAAAACTCTTTGCCAAAGGACAGCAAAGTCACTATTTTTTCAGCTGAGACTCCTTTTACTAAATCTTAATACAATCTACTTACAGTAATGGCACATATAGTAATACAGTATTTTAGTTACTTGTGCTAAAATTTTGCAGGAGGTGTACAAAACACAGAAGGACTATTGGCGATTATGCGGAGAAATAATTGTGGTCATCGGAGGGATTTTAAGTCTTGTGTCTGAGGTACGTTTAATAGAACAAAAACATAGTTTGCGACTTATAAATGTATTAAAGTGCAGTCCATACTACAATTTGTATGACTTCATGCGTTAACGTCTTAAGATTATATTTCATCATATTGGCCGAATAGAGGCTACGTACAGTTAGATGCTGAATGCAAATGCTCACAGTCACAGGGAATTCATCTGCATATTTTGGTACCTGACAGTTATACGGCAAACATATCTCTGAGCAGTAATTACAGCAGCAACAGATTAAACTGGGGCAGAGGAACCGAGTGGGTGGAAAGCATTAACTCCACATTTAATTCGCTATGTGAAAACACACACAGGGAAAGTATTCAATCGCTGAATTTGCAAAGTGGCTTTGTATTTGCTATTAAATGCACTACTCGTTAAAATAGTAATAAAGGCACAGCCTTATTTAAAAAATTAAGTAAACTTTCATACAATTATGAAGACCTCTTTGAGGTCAGGAGCCCTTGTCCATGTCTGGCAGATACCGGGGGTGTCACAAGGTGTTGCTGCTGCACAACTATTTTGATATAGGCAAAGCCATATGCTCACAGTAATTGCTGCTTTCTATTTCACTGAGGACAGTGAGTGATTAGAAGTGCTGCGGGATTAAATGGCGTTTGATAGCCCTGCCAGGTCTTGGGTAAGGTACTCCAAATCCTGGTTAGCTCAGCTAAGCGGGTTTAGAGCTTGGATGGACCTTTTACGTGCTCGCATTATGGAGAGTGCTGGGAACTGTAGTTCAGCAGAGGAGGGCTTTGTGTACTCGCACTATGGAGAATGCTGGGAGGTATGCCATGAGGATAAAGCGAGCTGCTTGTGCTTCGCTGAATAGATTTCATCACGGTGGATGCCTGTTCCTGCTCTGGATGAGCCTACCCATCTGTGTGAATCCACGGGTGTGTTGTGCCTGAGGGAGGGTAGTGAAAAGTTCCAGCATGTATTCCTGTAAAGATTCAGGTGTTGTTTGTGTGCCTGCCACGTGGGAGCAACTACCTCTGTCCAGCTGGAGAGGTATTTGGGCAGGTAGCGCTACGTGGGGAAAGTAAAAGCTCTTTGGGGAAAAGTGAAAAGAGATCTTTGTCCACCAGGAGCGGAGTGTGGGACTTTGCTTGGCAAGGAGGTGCCAGGATTGAACTGCAGATATCCCCAGGGTAGTGGGGCATTAATAGGTGAACTGCATATTTACTTTGCCTTTAATGTATGTAACCCCTTTTTGGCCTCCCTCCCCTGTGCCAAAGGTTATTTATCACATATTTACCGGTCCTGAGTCCCCTTTGCTAAGTGAATGGTTACTGGGAATTACCTCTATGGCAGTGCCTCCACCTAATGGGATCCGGGAATACACCTGCGGGTGGCTCCATTAGGAAACCATAATCAAACACACTGTTTGCAGTAAAACAATGGAACCTTGTATAAGATTAAAGGCAAAGTTAAATATTCATCTACATGATATAACTACCCACCCACTACCCTGGGAATATTTGCAGTCCAATCCTGGCACCTCCTTGCCAGGTAAAGTACCCACTCCACTCCTGGTGGACAAAGAGTCTTTACATTCCTTGGTAGTGCTAACCACCCAAATACCTCTCCCGCTGGACAAAGGTATTTGCTCCCACGTAGCAGGCACACAAACAAAGCCTGTTTCACAAACAGGAGACATGCTGGATCCTTTTTTTCTACCCCCCTCAGGCACAACTCACCCTGGGGATTGGGGTATGCTCATCCAGAGCTGGAACAGGCATCCACAGCGGTGAAATTCCATTCAGAAATCCATTACGTTTTGGTTGCATAAAAACCAATTTATGGCCAAACTGAACTCTCTCTAGACTGCCAGTCCATATGGGCACCCCCAGGAACTTTCTTCATGCTTGTGTTGCTCCCCAACTCTTTTTACATTTGAATATGGTTCATGGGTAAAAAAGGTTGAGTACCCCTGTTATAGAGGAAGCAAAACCCATGGTTGTGGGGGGGGGGCAACACCAACTTGGTAAAACGGTACCCATAGCAACCAGTCATCATTAAATCAGTAAAATTTCATAAGCCATGTGAAAGCCACACTGTAATGGGTTCCGTAAGCACTGGTGAAAACAAAGATCTGCAAAACTTGAAGTAATTGAGTCAAAATATCAATTTATACTGGAAAATGGTCTGACAGTATATTCAGTAATTTTTCTCAGTAATGTATGCCTACTTTGCAGAAGTATTTCTCAATTTTGACATTATAAAACAAAAGGAATATTTTATCAAAAATGCCAATAATCTTGTGCCACTTTTAATCAGACTTTTTTCTGACAAAAAACAAATTATACTCAAACTTTCACGACATAGAAATACTTTCTTATAGGTTTTTTTTTTAAACTCTGTACATTTATATGCTAATGTGATAGGTTGTAGTGAGTTCCTCGGAGAGCAGCTTGAAACAGTTTTATGCTGAAAATGAATTTGTTGAAAGTTTTTAACAAATAGAATAAAATAGCCATGCCATATTTAACTGTAATATAAAACTAAAGAATAAATTCACTGTAGAAGTTACATCATATGTGTTTATAGGTCGGGGGTTATGCTGCATCTTTACATGTTTTGAACTAGAAAAACATTTTTGAAGTCCATATCTTAAATTATATTTAAAGTTCACAGACAAACAGCTGTTTATTAACTATATTTAACATAGTATATAACAGATAAAATGAAAGAGAGAGACCCTTAAAACTATAGCAAATTGATTGTGCAAAGTTAAAGGAGAACTAAACTGTAATATGGGTAGAAATGCCTTATTTTATATACTGATTTTCCTGCACTAGCCTGAAGGTTCAGTATCTCTACAACATTAAGGATCCCAGCCTTCAAAGTTGTCACAGGAGCTCTCCAACTTGGATTTTGCTAGGAGTGTCAGTGACACTGTACATGCTCAGACTAGTCCCTGGATCAACTTGTACTATCTCCCATAAACCTGTATTCCCTCACTTGCTAAAAAGCTATCCAACCCCGTCTTAAAGCTATCTAATGTATCAGCCTGTACAACTGATTCAGGGAGAGAATTCCACATCTTCACAGCTCTCACTGTAAAAAAACCCCTTCCGAATATTTAGGCGGAAAAAGTAAATGCGGTTTGTCTGTCATATAAGCTGATTTTACAGGACTGATTATTACATTCTGATGCTAATTTCAGTGGTTTATAAGATACCTTGTACTAATTATTACTAATTAGCCTCAAATTGGGACATTTATATTCTATATATTCAGTATATTGTGAGTGGGTCCCTAAGCTCAGCAAGTGACAGCAGCACAGAGCATGTGCAGTAACTCAGCAGAAAAATGAAGCGCTACTTGGGGGTTCTTTGGAGACACAGATTTTCACTGGCAAAGAGCTATAGTTGCTTTGGGCTGATATAGAAGCCCAAAACAACATTTCTGCCCTAATTATTGGTTAAAGGGATACTGTCAATGGGAATGTTTTCAAAATTAATCAGTTAAAGGAAAACTATACCCCCCAAACAATGTAGGTGTCTATTAAAAGATACACTGAGTAAAACAGCTCATATGTGAAACCCTGCTTCATGTAAATGAACCATTATCATAATAATATACTTTTTTAGTAGTATGTGCCATTGGGTAATCCTAAATAGAAAATTGCCATTTTAAAAAATAAGGGCTGCCCCCTGAGATCGTTGAGATTCACTGTGCACACATACAAACCACATGTAAGGTCACATGAGCCAATTAACAGACAGAGTTCTGCCTTTTGCTTCCTCACTTCTTCCTGTGACAGTTAGTGTTGTAGTATTTCTGGTCAGGTGATCTCTGAGGCAGCACAGATAGAGTCACGAAATGGTGGTTCAAGGCAAGAGATGTAAAAGGGCAATATTTATGTAAATATATATTCCAGTTTGGTAAGATTCTTTAATATGTCATTCAATTTGATATAAACTATCTGTTGCTTAAGCATTCATTTTGGGGGTATAGTTTTCCTTTAATAGTGCTGCTCCAGCAGAATTCTACACTGAAATCCATTTCTCAAAAGAACAAACAGATTTTCTTATATTCAAATTTGAAATCTGACATGGGGCTAGACATATTGTCAATTTCCCAGCTGCCCCAAGTCATGTGACTTGTGCTCTGATAAACTTCAATCACTCTTTACTGCTGTACTGCAAGTGGAGTGATATCACCCCCCCCCCAGCAGCCAAACAACAGAACAATGGGAAGGCAACCAGAAAACAGCTCCCTAACACAAGATAACAGCTGCCTGGTAGATCTAAGAACAGCACTCAATAGTAAAAACCCATGTCTCACTGAGACACATTCAGTTACATTGAGAAGGAAAAACAGCATTTCTCTCCTAAAGTGCAGGCACAAGTCACATGACCAGGGGCAGCTGGGAAATTGACAAAATGTCTAGCCCCATGTCTGTTTGTTCTTTTGACAAATGGATTTCAGTGCAGAATTCTGCTGGAGTAGCACTATTAACTGATGCATTTTGAAAAAAACATGTTTTCCCATGACAGGATCCCTTTAAGCTTTAGTTTTTCTTTAAAGGTGGCCATAGATGCAAAGATCCGCTCATTTGGCGATGTTGCCAAACGAGCGGATCTTTCCCCGATATGCCATTAACAGGCATGGCTATATCGGGGGTAATCTGATTGTTCGGCCGTATGGCCAAACGATCAGATTACGATGTGCCATGAGCTCCGGCGGGATCGGTCGGGTCAAAATCAAACCTGACCAATTGACCAAACGACCGATCTCCGCCGGACGAAAGATGTCGGCACACGCCACACACGATCCGAAAATCGTACGAGTCCTCGATTCGTACGATCAGATCTGTGTGTCTATGGCCACCTTAAGCCAGGACAGGCTAACAACTACTGTGGGAACCACCAATTTGTACATTAAGGCTGCAGAAATCACCATATTCAGAAAGTTTTAAACTTGCTGTTTTTAAAAATATATATATACAGTATCCAAGCAGATCATTTTGCAGTGATTCCAACATCCAAATAAGGATATGGTCCGGGCCTCTCTTTCTTTCAACCCCCTCGCTGCATTGCCTGTATGGAGTAGGTTGTGCTCCCTTTATGGAAAAATGCACTGACATTATTCCCTTTTAAAAACATTAGCTTCAACCTTTTATTGGTTTAAAAGCGAAGTAAACCCCAAAAATTAATATGGCTAAAAATGGCATATTTTATACAATGAACTTATTGCACCAGCCTAAAGTTTCAGTTTCTCAATAGCTGCAATGATCCAGGACTTCAAACTTGTCACAGGGGGTCACCATCTTGGAAAGCGTCTGCGACACTCACATGCTCAGTGGGCTCTGAGCAGCTGTTGAGAAGCTAAGCTTTCAAGCAGAAAATGAGGTTGGCCGGTAAAAAAAAACCTGATACTAAAAGGCTGATAATTAGAGTCTCATGCTAGTTGCACTAGTTTCTGTGCTGCCATATAGCAATTATATGTATTAATAACTAATCAGCCTTATATTGTAACATTTCTATTCTATGTGAGCTGAATATTGTGAGTGGGTCCCTAAGCTCAGTAAGTGACAGCAGCACAGAGCATCTGCAGTGAATCAGCAGAAAAGAAGATGGGGAGCTACTAGGGCATCTTTGGAGACACAGATCTTTACTGCTAAAGGGCCGTGGTTGCCTTGGGCTGATACAGAAGCCCAAAACATAATGTACAATATTTCTAGCCTACTTCTTTAGTTAAAGGGATCCTGTCATCGTTAAACATGTTTTTTTCAAAACGCATCAGTTAATAGTGCTGCTCCAGCAAAATTCTGCACTGAAATCCGTTTCTCAAAAGAGCAAACAGATTTTTTTATATTCAATTTTGAAATCTGACATGGGGCTAGACATTTCGTCAATTTCCAAGCTGCCCCCAGTCATTTGACTTGTGCCTGCACTTTAGGAGAGAAATGCTTTCTGGCAGGCTGCTGTTTTTCCTTCTCAATGTAACTGAATGTGTCTCAGTGGGACATGGGTTTTCACTATTGAGTGTTGTTCTTAGATCTATCAGGCAGCTGTTATCTTGTGTTAGGGAGCTGCTATCTGGTTACCTTCCCATTGTTCTTTTGTTTGGCTGCTGGGGGGGAAAAAGGAAGGGGGTGAAACAGTCCAACTTGCAGTACAGCAGTAAAGAGTGATTGAAGTTTATCAGAGCACAAGTCACATGACTTGTATTCATGGTATTCATGGTAGAAGCACAGGTCTTTGATCTCCAACTGGAATGAGAAATGTGTTCAAGGTGTGGGACATTGCACAAAACTTCCAAAATATCATGGTTTGCAACCAACTTAATAAACAAGTATTTTTAAATTCATTGACTTCCGGCTGTGTATTGAAATGGCCTGAGAGTATCTTGTTTGTTTTCCTCTAGATTCTCCAGTTTGTTAGAAAAGGATCTAAACACTTTTTTGGGAGCACAGTTACAGGAGGACCTTTTCATTTTGTAATGTAAGTTCATTACACTCTGCATGTTATACTTTCAATTTAAATTCACTGACATAAATACACTCTAGCAACCAAAGAACACATATGGACTGGGAGAGTTTGATTTCATTGTTATTCTTATTTTTTATTGCTTAGCACTCCTCTCCTATTTATCTGCCATTTTTACTTTCACCAAAATGTAGACAGAATTATATTACAGTGAACTACCTCTTGTAATTGTACGAATGTAATTGTTTTAAGTGTGTGTTTTAGGTTGCTTTATGCCTGCTTCATCATAGCTGTGGTGATTCTACGATTTCTAAGCAGTGATGGGGAGACTGTCATGTTGTCGTTAGCTCTTATAAGCGCTTGGTGCAATGTCATCTATTTTGGTCGTGGTTTCAGACTGCTGGGGCCATTATGTATTATGATTCAAAAGGTAAGTTTCACCACAGGGTTTACAGCCTAATCCAGTAGTGCAATATGACATGCAAAAGACAGTGAAATCCTGGAACGTTTGTCTTCTTCAAAGAAATATTTTGTTAAAATAAATGACACAATTTGGGAACAAAACTAAATACAGTTATGGGACCTGTTATCCAGAATGCTTGGGACTTGGGGTTTTCCAGATAACAGATCTTTCCGTAATTTGAATCTTAATACCTTAAGTCTACTAGAAAATCATTTAAACATTAAGGGGCAAATTTACTTAAGGTCGAATATCGAGGGTTAATTAACCCTCGATATTCGACTGTCTAAGTTAAATCCTTCGATTATCAAAGTCGAAGGATTTAGTGCTATTCGTTCGATCAAACGAAAAATCGTTCGACCGAACAATTAAATCCTTCGATTCGAAGGATTTTAATCCATCGATCGAATGATTTTTGTTCGACCAAAAAAAGATAGCTAAGCCTATGGGGACCTTCCCCATAGGCTAACATTGACCTCGGTAGCTTTGAGGTGGCGAACTAGGGGGTCGAAGTTTTTTTTTAAAGAGACAGTACTTCGACTATCGAATGGTCGAATAGTCAAATGATTTTTAGTTCGAATTGTCCAATTCTAAGTCAAAGTCGTAGTCGAAGGTCGAAGTAACCCATTCAATGGTCGAAATAGGCAAAAAAAATGATTCCTTCACTCGAGCTAAGTAAATGGGCCCCTTGATAAACCCAATAGGCTGGTTTTGCTTCCAATAAGGATTAATTATATCTTAGTTTGAATTAAGTACAAGGTACTGTTTTATAATTACAGAGAAAAAGGAAATCATTTTTAAAAATACGGGAGACGGCCTTTCCATAATTTGGAGCTTTCTGGATAACGGGTTTCCTGATAACGGATCCCCATACCTTGTAGTCATTATAAGCTGAGAGTTGAATTTGATAAGGTTATTTTCAACATCAGTGCCCACATTACAGTGATGTTCTCTAGAGAATTTCTGTTTTGCCCTGTGTTATTTGTAATCTGTGGATTTATAGCAGGTCACAGATGGTTTCACCCAATAGATAAATACAAATGTAATTGTGAGGCTGTACAGCGAAATTTGAGACAAGCTTCTAAGTCAAGTCTTTTTTTACGTTTCACATAACAAACTTTTCTGCATTTTTGTTGTTCAAAATCAAAGGTACAGGTATGGGATCCGTTATCTGGAAACCCATTATAAAGAAAGGCTCAAATAACAGGAAGATCATTTCCCATTGACTCCATTTTAATCAAATAATTTAGAATCTTAAAGCATATTGTATTTTCTGCTTTTGTTTGATCACAATCAAGATACAATGAATCCTTAATGAAGGCAAAACAATCCTATAGGGTTAATTATTGTTTAAATTATTTGTAGTAGATTTTTTGGTAGTGAAAGATTCCTTATCAAGAAAGCCCCAGGTCCTGAGCATTCTGGATATCAGTCCCATATTTGTACCTATTTACAGCAACAATTGTGTTGTGGGTAGTAGCTGCAATTGTTGGTTTGTTGTCAGTGAAATTTACAAATAATCTTGCTACCATCACATCTAAGAGAATGATTTCTCAGTAGTTGCTTTAGGGCAGACACACACACTCAGATTCGGGGAGATTAGTTGCCCGGCGACAAATCTCCTCTTCTTCAGGGCCACTAATCTTCCCGAACTGCCTTCCCCTGCGATTTACATTCTAGCCGGCGGGATGGCAATCGGAGCGTTTCGTTTTCCGATGTCGCCCAAAGTGTCCTCGTGAGGAAACTTCGGAAAATGAAGCGCTCTGAGTGCCATCCCACCGTCGATTTACAGTCTAGCCTATGGGAAGGCAGTTCTGGGAGATTAGTCGCCTCAAAGAAGAGGAGATTTGTTGCTGGCTGATTAATCTCCCCGAATCTGAGCGTCTCTGCCCTTAGCAGCACTAGTAGCACTACTAGTGAACCAATGCCTGCTGAATAAAATATTGTTCATATTGATCAGGGAACTTTTCGGGCGATCAAAGACTGCATCGGCTAGTTGATGTGGCCCTATGATCCGTCAGCGCCTATTCTCTTCATTGTAATCCCAAAGTTCGGCTCTAGGGACGAACGTTCAGATTAACCTGGTGTCACCCTGCAGTTGGTGGGCATATTAGGAAAAGATTTGCTTATTTGGTGACCTCGCCAAACAATCGGATCTTATTGTGTATGGCCACCTTTAGTTCCCCAGCAAAGACAGATCTTTTAATCAGCTGCTTTGTCTCCATGAGCGATTCTGTAGGATGGTGTCGGATCGACAAAACGCATCCTACAAGTCGGATGTTGTGGTGTGGGTTAAAATATAATGGTACTGATACAAAAATAGGATGCGTAAACTACATGCAGGGTCGGACTGGGGGGGGGGTCAGGGCCCACCGCCACCGGGGCTGCCACATCAGGGCCCCTGAACCCCCCAAGGGACCCCTCCCCCAGTCATAGCAAACCTCCTTCCCCAGCAAACCCCCCTCTGCCCTCTCCTGCCCCCCTCACGGCACATACCTAATTCATGCTCATCTGCATGTGAGTGAGTGAGGGGATGGGGCAAGTGGGCAGAGTGGGAGGGGCAAGCTGGCAGAGGGGGAGGAAGCCCAAACAGCTCCCACCAGCCAACTAAATACTGGCTTTCTATGGCACCTTATAGCAGCCCCTCTGGCATTTGCCAGAACCCACAGATTGCCAGTCCGGGCCTGCTGGGGACCACCGGGGTTTTTCCTGGCATCCAACTGGCCCAGTCCGACGCTGACTACATGTAAAATTTTCCATCTGACAAGACACGACCGTATGATGTGAACGCTGCATTCTGCATCCAACAAGATAAAAACTGATGGTGTTGAAAACACTTTTTTTTCCTCATTGAAATATATTGACTGTCGAATGTAACTAAAGACTCCATCCGCCTTATCTGATCCAACTTTACATTCTAGCCTAGGGGCAACAGATTTGTAACATCCTACAAAAGCTTGTGCTGTTGTGTGGTGTTGCACGGCGTAGCGTGGTGTTGCATGGCGTAGCGTGGTGTTGCATAGAGGATCAGATACATACATCGGACCCACAAAATTTGATGAAAAGAGCCCGTTTCTTAATAACGGGTTTTGGCATAAGGGATCCCATACCTGTACTTTAAAATGGTGGGGACAACATCATTATATAATCTCTGATTCAGTTGTTTGATATGTGGTATGTGTTAATGCCAACAAGTGATAGGAATAATATAACACAGGTTAACATAATCCTTTTGTGTTTATCATCTAGATGGTACTCGGCGATCTTATAAAGTTCTGTATTCTCTTAATAGCGGTTCTGATTGGATTTGCAGCAGGTAAAGAACATTTTACAATTTAGTCCTATATGTATGTATAATACAGTATTTATTTAAGTATAAGGACCACAGTTCTCAAATACAGTACCAATTAAACTTTAGTTTGTGCAACACTCTGCCCTTCTTGTTAAATATATATCTGTGTGCATTGGCTTATTATATGTAAAGCAGATATGCAGAACAAATTACAGTTTATGGAATTTCTAAGTGTAAATGGGTTTTAATTTCATGAAATTATAGCAGTCAAATCATGCTCAGTACAGATAATTATGTTTCTTTTTAAAACTATCAGTGATGGTGTTAAATTCAGGTCAGCTTTGGAAATATCCAAGCATTAGGAAATCCCTAGTTCTATGGTTGGCCCCAAGTAAAATGTGAGTTTAAAAACTGAATTGCAAAGGGGATGAAACTGTGCTACTCATAATAATTTCTTATTCACAGCAAAGGGAGGGGAGAGGGATGGCACATTTCTGCCTGTGATTAAAAGGACTCAAGAGTTGACCACAAAGAGACTAATTTATTAGGGATGAACCGAATGCAGGATTTGGATTGGGATTTGGCCAGGATTCAGTCTTTTTCAGCAGGATTTAGATTTGGGCAAATCCTTCTGACTGGCCGAACCGAATCCTAATTTGCATATACAAATTAAGGGAGGGAAGGGAAATCACATGACTTTTGTCACAAAATATGGAAGTAAAAATGTTGTCCCCTTCCCACCCCTAATTTGCATAATAAATTAGTCTCTTTCACAGTGAATCGTATGATCCCAGGGGATGGCCCTTATTTTTTAAAATGTCAATTTTCTACTTAGGATTACCCAATGGCACATACTAATAAAAAAGTATATTATTATGAAAATGGTTTATTAACATGAAGTAGGGTTTTACACATGAGCTGTTTTATGAAATATATTTTTATAGAGACTTACATTGTTTGGGGGGGGTATAGTTTTACTAGTTTGGGGGGTATAGTTTTACCTTGGGGGGGTATAGTTTTACCTTGGGGGGGTATAGTTTTCCTTTAAGTGACATGCACTGGAACAATCTCTGTCTGTTGTTTTGCAACACCCCTTCTCAACAGTATGGGGATTATTCCACAAGATGCATTCTTTCAGTGAGTTTCTCAAAATGATCCTTGGGCAACGATTTGGTTAATGTGTCTGCCACCATAGTCTCTGTTGGACAGTACTGCAATTCAATGATATCCTGATCTTGAGAGTCCCTCAAAGGTGATATTTCACATCAATGTGTTTCGAAGCTCTTTGTGTTCAAAATAAATGGACTGTTTTCACTTTGGAGTGGCCTGCATTTATGCTAACAATCTCACTGTGATCCACCCAAACTTCACACCTGTTGGCAGAGAGCAGAGCCGGCCAGACCTGACAAGTGCCCTAGGCAACTTTGCCGGCCCGGCGTTGGCTGATTACGCACATGAGCGAACTAACACAAATACATGGGGAGAGAGGAGACCGGACATGGGTTAGGCAACAGAGCAGGTACGTGCCTGGCGCCCCCCCCCAGCTTTGCACCCTAGGCACGTTCCTACTCTGCCTACCCCTTGGCCGGCCTGGCAGAGAGCTGATCTGAACTGCATGTGCAGCTTCTTTGTGAGTGAGAACAGACACATCAACTTATGTGTGAACAGTAACTTGGTTGCTTTATAGAACTCAAGCATAACATGTGTGCAACAGGAACTTTTCATAGAGCGCATACACAGGAAGAAGAAAAGCAGGGTTACAGGTCAAACCTGACATCACAAAAATTGCTTCTCTATGTATGCAGTATCCATGGGCAAACTGGGCCTTGAGGCAGAGAGGGCTCTAAAAGGCCTAAAATTGCAATCCTTATAGCGGGTTTGATCATATTGTTACTAAGGTGGGTCAGAATTCAGTGATAGTGCTTGAAATGAACACTATCATAGTGATTAAAACAGTTTAAAAAAAAAAACATGCGACAAAGCGCATTTGCAACTTTTTTTTTTTAGTTTTCTTGTGACAACAGGCTTTAGGTGATGAGTTTTTTTTTGTTTACAGTTGCAACATGACACATCTTATAAAGTTGAGGAGAAAAACTTTCCACATTTTTTTTACCCCCAATCACATTTTTTGTGCAGTAACTTTTCAAGAAATGTTGTTTGCCATGATTTTTCCAAAATGTGTCATTCTAATTTGCCATGGTTCTCCCACAAGGTGGTAAAATTCTGATCTTGAATTTTAATATATTTCTCCCCCTCCCCGTGTAATGTTAGGAATGTAGAGAAGGGGGTTATTATTTCCAGTTGATTTTCTGCTTTGTGTAGGGCTTCCTATGAGCTAATCACAATCTAACATAATAACAGATCCATACAAAAAGTTCCATTTGCTCAAAGATCTGCTCTTCATTTCATCTGGATAAGTATGAAGCTTTAATAAAAGACTATGGGGGGAATAACAATTCGCACCAATGTGAATATAAATCCACATCTCGCAATGTAATATTGTTCCTTAAACTGTTATTGCACTCTTAAGAAGTGCTTGAAGATGTCGTAATCTTTTGGAGCAAACATAACGACTTTTTCAGTAAGATGCTTTATTTATTACATTTACTGCGCATTGGTGCAGACTATAACGGTCTTCCACTGTCAGAAGTGGTCGCTAAACAGTTTCCGGGTTTGCAAAAGCAAAATTTGTTTGCGCAAAGGCATAACTTTTCACATTGTGAATAGGTTTTCCGTTACTAACTTTTATTATATTATTTTGCATTTTATTTTCCAGCTTTTGATGTACATTTCCAATCTATTAATACCACGACGCTGCCAAATTTTGATGGTTTTCCAGCTACAACATTCACATTATTCCAGCTAATGATGGGCCTCGATAACCTCCCATTGCCAGAAAACATAGCCATTCCAAAGATGATTCTTTTTCTATACATTGTGTATATGTTTTTTGGATTTGTGCTGCTTATGAATCTTTTGATTGCACTGATGACACACACCCATTTCCGTGTTACTAATGATCGCACATCACTGTGGAAAGCGCAGGTAAGAAATTGTATTGAAATATCAATTATCTATATACAGGTATGGGAACTGCTATCCAGAATACTCAGAACCTGGGGTTTTCTGGATAAGGAATCTTTTCATAATTTGGGTCTTCATACCTTAATTCTGCAGGAAAACAATGTAAACATTAAATAAACCCAACAGGCTGATTATGCTTCCAATAAGTATTAATTATTTCTTAGTTTGGATCAAGTACAAGCTATTGTTTTATTAGATTTTTAAAAGTTTTTTTATTTGGATATAATGGGAGTCTATAGGAGATGTCTTCCAGTAATTTTGAGTTTTCTGGACAGCGGGTTTCCGGATAAGGGATCCCATACCTGTATTATAAAAATTCAAAACTGACAGTATGTTTAAACTATTGGAAATAATAAGTGTTGATGGGGCGCATCACTACTGCAAGACAAATAGTAAAATTGTATCCACCCAGAGGCTATTTTGCAAGGTGCATGGATGGAAGGGAGCCCTGTGGAATTAACACCAGTGTTGAGGAACTGTTACTTGTAGGGCTCCATTTGTATTTTGAACCAAACCCAGACTTTCACCAAATGAATTGGACATTCAGTTACATTTATTCGTGCACACTGGATTACTTGAAACCACCCAATTTGCCTCCCATGTGCTGCAAGTAACATTTACACAGGGTTAACCATTTAATTAGTCTGCACTGGTAAATCAAATGTGAGTTGCACCGCACATTTTTGGCAGTCACTCACAATTAGGCTAGAATTATGGTAAAAAAGCTGCATTGTGGGTAAAACAAAAATTAAATTTTGTTTATTTTTTGCATGTTATAAATGAACCCTAAAGGGCTCATCTCAAAGGCAATGTACCAGGCTAAAGAAGCCTCCCTCTTCCCCTTTTATAAAGGCTATCAGGCTTTGGACCTCCCCTTTCTCTAGACTAGAGACTTTTAAGAGAAGACTTAACTGTAGGGGTTGCTGCCCCCTTCTGACCAAAATGTACAAAGCACTTAAGTACTTAAAAAATATGTTTCACCTCTTAACATAAATACTGGGAGACATAGTTCTAATAAAAAATACATAAATATATATATATATATATATATATATATATATATATATATATATCTATATATAGAGATATATATATATATATATATATATATATATATATATATGTGTGTGTGTGTGTGTAATAAATAAATATATATATATATATATATATATATATATATACACTGATTCAAGAGGATCCACACTCCATGTCAAATAAATCATAGTCCTTTTAATGATCCATGCACGATTCTAATCATTAAAGAACTATGATTTATTTGACATGGAGTATGGATCTTGAATCAGTGTTTATCGTATATTGACCCTGCACCCACATTTGAAGAGTGTGGACGCTTTGCTATGTGTATATATATTTATACTGAACAACAGGAGTGACAGGTCTATTAAAAATGTTGAGAAACAAGATAAACAAAACAAAATCCTGTTTCACAACATTTTAAAAAAACGTGAGAGAGTGTATGAGCCGCACACCCTAAAAAATCATCGAGACCTGGGTGCTCATGCATTAGAAGTGGATATTATGTGATGGCACAGGCTCCTGTGTGGGACCGAAATTATATATATATATATATATATATATATATATATATATATATATATATATTCCCCTAAATATGTGTGCTAGTCCTCCTTTCCTGTATATGCATCAGTACTTGTTGGGATACTGTAGTGCCTGTAAGAATACACTTTAGAATGTTTCCCCTACACAGT
Source organism: Xenopus petersii (assembly GCA_038501925.1). Classification (NCBI taxonomy): domain Eukaryota; kingdom Metazoa; phylum Chordata; class Amphibia; order Anura; family Pipidae; genus Xenopus; species Xenopus petersii. The sequence goes on along the minus strand of CM076680.1, from coordinate 51,700,761 downwards.
ATATGTAAACAATAATAATATACTATGTATGAATAAATATTCAGTTTACTTAACTGGGTTGTTCAGATTTGAGTTAACTTTTAATTAGTCATTTTATTATTATCTGTGTTTTTAATTATTTAGCTTTTTATTCTGCATCTTTCCCATTTGTAATTTCAGCAATCTGGTTGCTAGGATCTGAATTCCCATAGCAACCATACATTCATTTGAATAAGAGACTGGAATATGAATAGGAGAGAGACCTGAATAGAAAGATGAGTAATAAAAAGTAGCATTAATAATAAATAGGTACCCTTACAGAGCATTTGTTTTTTTATATGGGGTCAGTGACCCCCATTTGAAAGCTGGAAAGAATCAGAAGAAGAAGGTAAATAATTCAAAAACTATTAGAAATAAATAATGAAGACCAACTGAAAAGTTGCTTACAATTGGCCATTCTATAACATATAAAAGTAAAGCTAAAGATGCCCCACCCCTTTAAACACTCCATTTATTTGAACATTATCGGGGGAATGTAATAAAAGTCGTAACAGAAAAACTATTCGCAATGCGAACAGTTATGCCTTTGCGAAAACAAATTTAGCTTTGCACGAATTTAATATAGCTTTTGCCAACCCGGAAACTGTTTAGCGACCACTTACGACAGTGGAAGACCGCTTGCGAATTCTATAGTTTGTGCTAATGCGCAGTCAATGTAATAAAACTTCTTACTGAAAAAGTCGTTATGTTTGCTCCAAAAGATTACGACACCTTCAAGCACTTTTTAAGAGTGTGCAATTACAATTCGCAATGCAATAACAGTTTAAGGAATAATATTACATCGCGAGATGTGGATTTTTATTCTAATTGGTGCAAATTGTTTTGCTCTTTGTGACTTTAATTACATTCCCCCGTATGTCTTTACGTCAGCGTTGCATTTAACAAAGGATTTAAATGGAAATTCCATTGAGCTTTAGAACAGTAATATAAGATTGTTTTTAACAATGAGATATTGGTAGTAAAATATTAGTATTTGTATTTATGTACAGGTAGCAGCTACGACAATAATGTTGGAAAGAAGCATTCCCTGTAGGCTGTGGCCACGTACCGGGATACCAGGAGAGCTTCTTGGCCTTGAACGTGGAAGGTGGTATTTAAGGTAAAAAAATGAAATTTTGTGTGTAGGGTTGCCAACTCTCCCATATTACCCATCTCGACAAGGGGCGTGTACATGAAGTAACAGGGTGGGGCTTGTGAAGTTGCAGGGAGGGGTGTGTGACATGGTGGGTGTGGCTATTATGTGGCAGTCTGCGATTGGTCGATGGTCTCATCAGTCAAGGAGAATCCTGGCCGGTTTTCCTAATTTGTAAAATTGGCAGTTTTTCGAGCCCTTCTGAAAACAGGGCTGTCCAGGTCAAAACCAGATAGGTGGTAACTACTGGTGAGCAACTAGGTGAAAGATTACTACTATACTCAGATGCTTAACCTATTCACATTTGCCTAAACAATGTATATTAGGCATATTGATATAGAGAGTTCTGGAGCATTATCCAGAATACAATTACAGGAAGGCCATCTCCTATAGTCCATTTTAAGCAAATAATTCTAGTTTTTAAAAATGATTTCCTTTTTCTCTGTAATAATAAGTATCTTGTACATCTTCTTAATTCAGGCTGCATGAATCCATATTGGTGGAAAAAGTCTTTGGTTTCTTTTTGTTTTATAGGGTTGAGGAGAGAAATAATACTCAAGCAAGTTCTGAACCCAGCATTACACGTCCAAGAATTACAAGATAATCCAAACACCAGACATGATGCAGAATGAACTCTGAAAATGTAAGCTGCATCTTGACTCGTTGGGTGCATGGCCACAGTGATGGTGGAATTGTGGGAAATAATGCATTTTGGATGAAAAAAGTAGAGATTTGCGTCTGAAATAGGAACTTGGGTTCATAAATCCTCCCTTTATGTTTACTAAAGAGCTTTATACCTTTGCATGAATGTTTTGCATGGCACCTTGTCTATATAAATCAGTTACTAATCCATAGAATCCAAAGTATGGCTACAGATATCAAGCGCAGAATTCTGCTGCAAAGTGCCTTTATTCACCAACGCACGATATGTTTCGAGGTTCACAGCTCTTTTTCAAGTGTTGCTAAAAAAATCATTTCTTCATCCATATGTTGCCTCCTCATTTCCATTGTTACAGGAGTTTATATTGCAGCGACACAGCAGGGAACTAATGATTTTAAAAAGAGTATTGGATACCAGTTGGTCTTGGCAAGTCATAAATGTGCAACTGTAGCACAAAGGCATCAAATGAATGAAACAAATGGACAGAGAAATAATTCCAAAACACAATTTTATAGTGCAACACAGAAGCAATATTTCACTTACATCCTTACGAAGACACTTTTGATATATTTATATATCGAATAATCAGAACTTTTGAAATACTCTAAAAAAATATAGTTCACATTAATACAAGTTTATTTGGCAAGCTTTCACAACAATCACAAACACAGCAGGAGAAACAATACCTGCAGGCAGGGTTTTGAGAAAACATCTCATTTTTTTTTTAGACAGTTACAAACATACAAACACTGAAATGTATTCTTAGCAAACATGTGCTTCACTATTTCGGATGGGCGTCAGCGTCGGCTTAGAGCTCTTCAAAATCATGGCTGGTGGTAGTCAATGTTTCTGGATGCATGACCCTTCCCATAAACAAGACTGATCCTAAAATGTAAAGAAAAAAAAATCATATTATGGTAAATGTTTTTTTGTGGAAGCCCATTTATCAATGAATTTTGGTGGTTTTAGAAAACATGATTACACTTTATTTCTCTAAAATTATGAATGTAATGAAAGTTATTGAAAGATCTGAACAGGGCCCGACTGGGGGGCCTGAGGCCCACCGGGGCTACTGTCCAGGGCCCCCTCCGACCCTCCTGCCTCCCTTCTATGAAGCGCCGAGCATGCATGTGCGAAGGCGCCGCTCGGCGCGCCTGCTTCTGAAAAGGTGCCGTACACAGTGAAAGGTAACACACGCATGTGCAGATGGTGCTGCGCGGTGCATGGACAAAAACATTTTTCTGTCCGGGGGGGCCATTAAGGGTCGGGGCCCACCGGGTTTTTTCCCGGTATCCCACTGGGCCAGTCTGACACTGGATCTGAATATAAAAATCAGACAACTTCTAAAAATGTGTTTTCAGACACTTAGGGGGTTATTTAATAAATTCTGAATGCAAAAATCACAAAAAAATCTTGTTTTTTTTTTTTTAAATAAAATCGGACTTTTAAAAAATCTAATTTTTCGGAATTTATTAAACCCTGAGGATGGAAAAGTCTGAATCTGAAAAGCCGGCATCTCACACATGTCGTGAATGCATATAAGTAAATATATGTGATATTTACACTTAATAAAACACGAATTTTGAGAGATTCATGAAAAAAAAGTGAATGTTAGTAAATAGGACCCTCAGCGTGCTGATATTTGTTTTATTTAAAACAGTAATGAAAGCAAGTATGGTAGTAAAATGCCATGTCAAGGTCACCAGATAACTCAGAAAAGACACTGGGTATCATTTATAAATACAAATTTGCACCCGGGCAGTAACCCATGGCAACTAATCAGATGTTTGCTTTCATTGTTCTACCTGCAGCTGTCTGAATAAAAGCGGATCACTGATTGGTTGCTATGGGTTACTGCCCAAGCGCAAATTTGCCCAGTGTTTCTAAATAAGCCTCAGTGTTGCACAGGCCCGGACTGGCAATCTGCCAGCTTGGGCAAATGGTCACTCTATTAACTTTTCAGTGGGCTGGGGAAGCTAAGAGCTGAAGTGAAGTTGTCAAAACCGCTGCTGAAAGGAGCCAAAGCTGCTGTCACAAGGAAGAAGAAGTCCACCTGCCAAATTTTAAGGAAAGTTTCCAGCGAACAACAACTTTTTTTTTTTCATCCCTGGCTACCAATGTTTTTCTTAAATTTTATGGGGGGACCCTGACTACTAATGTTTTTTTTTAACTGTTATGGGGAGGGAGAACCCTGACCACCAATATTGTTTTTTATTGTTTTTTTTTTAACTTTTATTGGGGGGCAAAGACCACCAATTTTTTTAACTTGGGGGGCTTGGCCTCCAATGTAAGGTAATGTTTGTGAAATGAGGCTGGTAGGGGTGTTGTTTATGTAGGGCTGCCAATTTTTGAGCAATACTTGTTTCCAGCTTCCTTGTTAATGAAACATGTCTGATGTTGTTAAGTTCATAATGCAGGACTCCTTAGCAGGAACGGACCATCTGGATTCATAATGCAGCATTTGCACTACACTATTGTACAGACTCTACCCAGCTACTGTATTTCTGAAACCCAGTTTGTCTTCAGCTCATTTAGTCCTGGGGATCTAGTGCTACTTGAGATCACCGGAACAACTTGTTTGAACAGGGACTTTGATCCAATTATTTACATTAAACCAGGGCACACCTAGCTGCAGAACGAATGAAAGAATATGAGGAAAATGTCTTTCAGTTTTGTTTAGTTTGTTACTGAATCTTCTATACTATTAAATCCATGTCCCATAGCTTTTCCTAGTTGTTTGAGAAGATCCCCCCACCAAAGATTTGGGGGCAGATTTACTAAGCTCGAGTGAATTTTCGAAGTCCAAAAAGTTCAAATTTATTTATTTGACACCGTTTTTCTAATATTGAAGTTTAAACTTTCATTTTTCACCTTTTTATGTCTTTCTACAGATCTAGGAGGGGGTATCCGACTCTGTAAAGTGTTCTATATTCCGTTGGTACAACATAGTTGAGAGATACAATAGTACAAGAGACAGGAACATTAAGCTTCAATTTTATAAAAACTGTGAAAAATAAAAGTTGGAAAGCAATGGAATAAAAAAATCTTTATTTCTGGTGAACAATCTAAAAAAACTGAAATGAAAAAAGTTTTGGAAGGTGATAAACCCCTTTAATGTAAACTTCTCCATACATTGCACCAAAAGGAGATTCTCCGCTATTCTTTTGAAGGCTATATATATATATATATATATATATATATATATATATATATGTTGGACATTTTTTCAGGTTTATATCTTCTGGTTGTCACCCACCAATAAGCTGTAGATAGAACATCTCAATCTCTGGAGCTGTATCCATGTTTGAAATTGATTCTACTGTGCCATTCTGCTTTGCGTTTTTTATTTCCAAGCAATGTCGAAATGTAACAGTTACAAGCAGGGTAATTTGAATATTAATAAAGCATAGTTACTACTATTAGTTACACGAATAAGATGAAGATGTTTGTTTTAAATGTTCAAACTGTAGCAGTGTTTTTGTCTTGTTCTATTGTTTTCCCAATAATGGGCCAATTCAATTCAGTGAGCAAAAAGCCCCACAGACTTCAATTGAGTTTTCATGAGCTAAACTAGAAGATAATGTGGAATTTAATCCAGATCGATGTCAGTTATTGCATTTCTTGCCTCTGTTCATTTCCAGCAAATCAATCCTTAGCTGTTTCAAGATGCAAAATGCATGTCTTATGACCCTGGTTTGTGTCCACCCTGTGTTCCTTCTATGACATTTCAGTATCACTCAGCTGACAAAAGATGCCAAAGAAGTCAGGGGCATATCTACAGAGGAAGCAGACCCTGAGGCTGCAGGGGGGCCCCATGAGGCACTAATTCATATACAATTTCAATAAAAATTGGTAAAACTGGTCAACCTCTAGATATTTTGGGGACCTGCAAAAGAATTTGCTGTGGGCCCAGTAATATCTATTTACGCCACGCCAATGTGGAATCTGATTTGCATCTCCTCCAGTAATGTTCAGGTTATTACAGTTTCTTGTTGAATCATCTTTAATAACAAGTAGGTAGGTCAAGAAACATGATTAAACATCATTAAAACTATTTATTTCTTTTAAAGGGGCAGTATACCCCATGAGTACAATGAATAGGGCTTCTGCTGAACATGCTTTTTGCCTATTGTTTTAATTATGCAAAACCTATGTTTTTTGTTATCCCTTACAGAGCAAACAGGAAAATTGCAGCTACTCCATATTTGGTCATTGTGAAGTAGATAATTTGATCCTCAGTTCCCACACAATAGCCCTGGATTATTCAAAGGGTAATTCGTCTTGACTTTAGGGGGCAGATTTATTAAAGGTCGAAGTGAAAATTGAATTAAAAAAATTTGAAAGAATAGTCCAAATTCAATTTGATGCTGTTTTAGCCTATGGGGGACCTCCTAGAACCTATTCGGAGTCAATTGGTGGACTTTGAAAAATCTGTTTTGTTTTTTTTGGAAAAACTTCTAATTCAATTCGATCGAATGTGCTGTTACTTCAATGCGTATGATTTGAATTCGATCAAAAAAGGACCTATTAACAATCAAGATGGCTTCACCTACATTGTTCAGCCTCCATCTTTTGTCTAAGTTTCTGCTTGTTTAAGTTGGAAAAACAATAAAAATCATTTAAATGCAAAAAAAGACCTATTTATCTGGGAAAAAAATGATTTTTTGATAAATTTCTATTGGTCTTTTGTAATTCGAATTTTGAATTTATGGGAGTTCAAAAAAACTCCTGTTACTTCGAAATTCGACCCTTGATAAATCTGCCCCTAAATGATGACATGAAATAAGGTCTCAACATCCGGAGTGGATCATTATCACCTGTGTGACACGGGTTACTGGACATCTCTGCAGATAAAATAAATCAATAAAATGACCCAGATGGGTGGCTACATGAGTACAGGCATGGGATCTGTTATCCAGAATGCTTGGGACCTGGGGTCTTCTGGATAACGGATCTTCCCATAATTTTCAACTTTCAAAAAGGATTAATTATATCTTAGTTTGGATCAAGTACAAGCTACTGTTTTATTATTACAGCGAGCAAGGAAATAGTTTATACAAATCTGGATTATTTGGCTAAAATGGAGTCTATGGGAGATGGCCTTCTGTAATTCAGAGCTTTCTGGATAACAGCTACCATACCTGTACCAGTAAAAGAGTGGCATCTGCTTTTCAAGCAGTAAATGAAAACCATTTTTCTGAAATGATACCAATCTACACTAAAATAGTGCAAGTTGTTTAAGCATTTTGTTGTATATTATTGTCTGCCTGTAATAGCAGAGAAATAAAATGAGAGCTGTGCTGCAGAAAGGGTCTTATTACCTGTAATGTTTCAAATTTCTGTAAACAAGTAAAGATGACTTTTCTATAGACTGCTCATAACTAATATCTGCCATTTTTTCCTAAAATGCCTATTTTGTAAACGGTCTTTTCTCCAGTACATGAAAATGCTCTTGCATCATCATCATCATCATCATCATCATTTATTTATATAGCGCTGTCAAGATACGCAGTGCTTTACTGCAGTTATAGCAAACAGGGAATAAATGGTGGATAGCAGACAAGGATTACAGAGTACAATAGGCTTTACAAACTAAAAGGTTAGGGTACAATTGAGACATTAGGATTGTATAAACAATTTGTCATTTTTGATACAGCAATGATTAATTAAGGTACATCGAATAGGCCTCTTTAAACAGATGGGTCTTTAAGGAGCGCTTGAAAGTTTGGAAGGAAGGGGAAAGTCTGACAGCTTGTGGCAGAGAGTTCCAGAGAAAAGCAGAAGCCCGAGAGAAGTCTTGTAGACGAGAATGGGCAGAAGTCACCAGAGGAGAAGTGAGGCGAAGATCAGAAGCAGAGCGTAGGTTTCGTGAAGGAGTGTATTTGGAGATTAGAGATGAAATATAGGGAGGGGTTTCTTTATTAAGGGCCTTGAATGTGAGTGTAAGTAATTTGCATAAACAGGTCCAAAGATAAAATGACAAAGAAGCAGGTTCATTACAATTGTCCTTCTGTAAATCCCAACCCTTGGCTGGCTGGCCATTATAAATTGGGAAGCTTATTTTAAGCTAAAATGTTAAATCAGGAAACTCTAATGCCAGTCAACCACCTGTTTAGCTTTAGCTGCCAATAAACCAATGTGAAACTCCACAGTGACTGCTTGTGAGTAGCTCCAATTAATGTTAATGTTTGTTTATGTTGATCGAGTACCAAAGATTCAACTATTTAGCAACAAATGTCCTACAACACCGTTTCCAAAAGAGTTGAGACACAATTAAAAGAAATTGGGATGATATGCACATCTTTTAACCCTATTTTTAATTGCAAATTGTACAAAGACAACACAAATGCTGAAACAGAGAAGATGTATGGTTTTCTGAAAAAGACTTGTTCATCTTAAATGTGATGCCATATTTCAACACATTTCAAAAACGTTGGGCCAGGGGAAACAAAGGACTGAAAATGTTGTGTAGTACTTTAAAAAAAAAAAAAAAAAAACACCTGATGGAACAGCTCACCAATTGGCAACACGTCAGTAACATGACTAAACGTGGCCATTGACGCACAGATAATATCGTACAAAAGGAATTTTCGTCCGATATTCGTTGCGTGTATGGTGGAAAAAGAGCCGACCGATATCGGCAGAAAACTTGGATATCGGTCGGCTCGTCGATCAGGTTTGACGGAAAATTTTGATCAGGTGCCTTTGAAGGGACCCAAACATCGCTCATTGTTAGTGCTGAATCGTCAGATACAGATAGAATTCTATTGTTTCTTCCAGTATATCTAGATGTATATCTGACGATTCAGCTCGACACATGTGTATTGAAACGAACAATCTTTCTTGGAAGGATGTTTTCCAAGAAAGATCGTGATTGTTACGTCTATGGCCACCTTAAGTATAAGAAAAGAAGATGCCAGAAGGCTGGGTCTCAGAAGTAAAGAGTTAATGTTAAGAGTAATGTTCTAGTAGCATAAAATTGTAAAGAATTTGGGGATTTCAGAATTTACAGTACATAATATCATTAAAAGATTCAGAGACTCCAAATAAATCTTTGTAAGTTGGGGCAAGGTGGAAAGCCAATATTGGATGGCTGTGATCTCAGGGCCTCAAGACGGCACTGCAGTAAAAAATACATGAGTCTGAACTGCATTAAAAGGGACATAATTATGCACTGCATGGGCTAAGGAATACTTACAAAAACCACTGTGAGTTTGCTGCTGCATCCACAAATGCAAGTTAGATGCAAAGAAGAAACCATATATAAACCTGATCAATAAACACCACCCCTTTCTCTGGACCCAAGCTCATTTAAAATGGACTGAGATGAAGTGAAAAAACTGTCCTGTGGCCTGATAAATCAAAATTGCTTTGGAAATCACGGACACTGCATCCACTGGGATAAACAGGAACCATCCGGCTTCTTCTCAGTGCGCAGTACAAAAGCCAGCATCCATGATGGTACAGGGGGCATTAGTGCATTTGCACATCTGGGAAGGCACCATTAACGCTGAACCATCTATACAGGGTTTGGAGCAACATATGCTACCATGCACCAGAGAAGGACTTGCTTATTTCAGTAAAACAATGCCAAACTGGATTCAGCAATTGTTCACATCATTTCCATTTCCGATATTCTTACAGTAAGTAGTTAAAAGAGGATGCAACACAGTGGGGGAAATGCCTCTGTCCTATGAAACATGTTGTGGCATCTAATGTATCGAGCATATATTTTGTTTTTAGAAAACGAACATTTTTCTGTCTCAACATATGATTGTACTGTTTGCAATTAAATATAGGGTTTAAATGATTTGCAAAATATCCCATTGTCTTTTTATTTGCATTTCACTGTGTTGCAACTTTTTTGGAAACAGGCTTGTGTTTGATATGACAGAGGATTCATTCTATAGTCCCAGAGAGCTATAAATGACATTTGACCCTCGTATCTCCCTGTACAAAAACTAATTATTACCTTCTATGAAACATGTGCCTTTTTGCTCTATTCAGCTTAAATGGCTGTCCCTATGGTTATACAGCAGCTCTTTTTGTTTCTGAAGCAAACACACAATTTGTAAAAGTGCAGGTTAAAACGACATTATCGTATATACTCGAGTATAAGCCGAGTTTAACAGCCCCCAAAATATGCTGAAAAACTCTACCTCGGCTTATACTCGGGTCAAGCGCAAAAACGGTCGCCGGCGTCCAAGAATAGTCGCCGGGGTCCAAGAATAGTCTCCAAGAATATTCGCCGGTGTCCAAGAATGGTCGCCGGCATCCAAAAACGAGACGACGGCACCTCCAATGGGAGCAGAAACCCTCAATTTTTTGATTGAAACTTACCAGAAGCTGCTGCATTTCTCAGCCTAGGCTTATACTCGAGTCAATAAGCTTTCCCAGTTTTTGGAGGTAAAATTAGGTACCTCGGCTTATACTCGGGTAGGCTTATACTCGAGTATATACGGTATATTTCAATGCAAATAATATAGTGTTACTGGTCCTTTAAGACATGGGGTGGCTGCAGTAAATGGAATGCAGTTATTACAAACCAAACAAAACCTGTATAAGAAAAGCATGCAAAGTAAACAACACTCACCAGTTTTCCGGTTTCTAATTACAAAGAAAAATGGGTGATCAACAATAACCTGGGGGTACAGAACTGCCATTCTACTGTTCGCAATCATGCCTAGAAGAGAAATACAAGTTCAGATGAATGTGTTCTACATATACATCTTAATAAATAAGATCACAATAGGGTACAAAATGGGAATTTTATTTAGGAACCACAAGTGCCGCCATATGAGAATCAGAGTAAAATCAACATTCTAAATGACATTTTCCAGTGTTACTGGGGTACCGCAGGTTACTTATATTTAGTCAGTGTGATGGAAGACATTACTGGTAAAGATCAGCCTTAGACTAGCGACACACATTGATACACTGTATTATTTTGTTATGTAGCCACGAAGGTGCAGGAGTGGAATGTGAGTATGTTGGAAGGCTCACAGTAGAACACATTGCAACCCTTCTGATGCTCATGTACATGTAAGTGCAGTGCTAAACATAGCTGGCAAGGTGCACAGTGAGCTCAGGGTTTCCATAGAAACAAGTGAGTATAATTGCAGCAACATTCCCTGTAGCATTGGGCAGGGACACTCAACTAGCCCCTGTCTTCCATGAATCAAATCCCTACTAACTAAGGAAGAGAAATAGACACATCGGCACATGTCTTTAGACTGAAAGGGGACAATAAAGATCTCGTAACTCCCTTAACAGGTCAGTATATTTTGTGCTGGGCTAGGGGATTATTTACTAAAATCCAAATTTATCTCATAATATCAATAAAAATAACTTGCCCGATTTAAGCTTATTTACTAATTAGAATAAAACTCGATTTAATCGGATCATTGAAAAACTTGAGCAAAAACTTAAATTCTATTAATTTTTCTGGCTATTTTTCCCCGAAAACGCTCAAATTTTCCAAGGTTTGGCCATGATAACTTCAAATTGGGATAGGTGCCTTCTGTTGACTTATAAAGGACCTCTACAGGTCTGAGATGGCAGATTTTCAGATTCTAGCTTTTTGCAGCATTTGGTTATAATAAAGCTCAAAAAATTTTAGGGTTTTTTTTGCCCCAAAAAGCCCAACCAGATAAATTTGAGGTTTAATAAATAACACCCTACATGTGAACACAGCCATAACTCAGTCACACATGCTAGGTCATTGGAAGGCTATTAAACTTTGCATGTTCATGACATAGGACCTTCATCTTTGGCACGCAAAGGATTAAGTTCAGAATCTGCACCTGAATTACTTAAACCGACAGGTAAACCGGTTAAACATCATAAAAGCACAGTGGCCATGAACATTGGAAATTAGTTTACAAAATAGAGAACATATGCAATATGTTGTATATGTAACACATCACAGACTGACAAAAGGCTGACAATAAGTTGCAGGCTTTGGGTGATGGGCGAAAAAAATCACCAGACACAAATTCACTGGTGAAAAATCTGCCACGTGGAAAAAAATTTGACGTGCGTTAAAATTATTTGGACATTTAACTTTAATGCATTTGGACCGAATAGTCACGAGTATAAAAATTGTCGCTCAAGTCAAATTTCTTTTGACACCCATCGACTTCTATGCATTTCCCAAATTTCCCCGCAACATTTCCGGCAAAGCGAAACTGCACAGATTCTCCTATCACTAATTACTACACTGCTGCAAATATTGAGATTGTTAGCACATGGTCCCCACTGGCCACAGCAGTGCATGCATGCATTTAACAGGGATGTAACATTTTGACCAATTAAAAGTAAATATAATTCTCATGTAAACAGGAACAAATGCAGATCTGTTTTTCTTGGTTCGTTGGTTTATTGTTAAAGAAAACGTAAACAAACTACTTTAAATAAAAGTAAATATGATTCTAAGCAGCCCCCTTAAGGAATTCTAGAAATAGGCAAAAAGCGGTTAAAGTCAAGTCCTTTAGAACATCATCATAACCAGCCCCTACACTATTCTGCTTCAAACTAAGGAGCTAGTTAGTTTAAAATATTGATTCCAGGGTAAAAGGCATTCCAGTATAAAAAAGGAAAAATTAATCTTCAGGTAAAATATCACTGCTTGACTGTAAAAATAGATAGACTTGTAATAGTGTTTATTTATGTTGGCAGACAATATTCGGCTGTATAACAAATGCCAATAAGAAAGCGGTGTTTCTCCAATATTTGAAAAATTTCATTGACCAGTTCTGGCAAGCCAGGTAATATATTAACAATATTATGCTGACTGTATAGTTCTATGCCTGCTTGTCTTAAATCATGGGCCTATTTGTAAAAAAAATAAATAAAAATAAATAGGTGCCAGAGACAGCACTGGCACACGCAGTATAAATAAATGATCTAGCTCCTCATCGAAGCTGCAATATCAGAAAGTAAATAAATATATTCTGACCTGGATTTAAAACTGGATCAAATACATAATTGTCTTTATATACATTTTTGCCTAATACCACTGATTGGGAAATGGTATGGGAGTAAAAAATAGATTTGGGATTTGGGATAAAATACTGGATTGCTTGTACTTTTCAATCTTTAGGATTTACAAAGTATTAAGACCAATCGCTATGCCTAGTATTTTTATGCAAAATGTATGAATTATTGATGAATTGTAGTTAATTTCCCTGCTACATACAAGAATACCCCCCTTTTAAAGTTCCCTTAACTTGAGTGGTCTAAATCCTGGCACTGCTCCAAATGTCGTTGGTCTCTTCTGCATCACGACAACCAATACGATATCAACGTTCTTCAATTATTCAATAAGGCTGCCAGGCATTGGGCCATCAATATGATTTTATGAGCTTCCTTTTATTTGTAATTCAAAAATGGTTTTAGATGTTTAATGAGGCAACTATGTAAATCATAATTATAAGAGCTTATTGTAGTCCATTAAGTTTAAGTGAATTGAATGTTAAACTGCCATGAAGTGCACTTACAAAGTTCTTATGTGTAACATTTTGTAAAACTCAAGAAATTCAACTGACATATGGCGGCCGATTCACTAACTTCGAGTGAAGGATTCGAAGTTAAAAAAACTTCGAATTTCGAAGTTTTTTTTGGGCTACTTCAACCATCGAATGGGCTACTTCGACCTTCGACTTCAAATTGAATTATTCGTAGTAAAAATCGTTCGACTATTCGACCATTCGATAGTCGAAGTACTGTCTCTTTAACAAAAAACTTTGACCTCCTAGTTCGCCCATCTAAAAGCTACCGAAGTCAATGTTAGCCTATGGGGAAGATCCCCATAGGCTTGGCTATCTTTTTTTGGTCGAAGGATAATCCTTCGATCGATGGATTAAAATCCTTCGAATCGTTCGATTTGAAGGATTTAATCGTTCGATCGAAGGAATAATCCTTCGAACGTTTCGATCGAACTATCTGCGCTAAATCCTTCGACTTCAATATTCGAAGTCGAAGGATTTCAATTCCTAGTCGAATATCGAGGGTTAATTAACCCTCGTTATTCGACCCTTAGTGAATCGGCCCCTAACAGTTCCAAAAGACAGACACACACACGCAAAAGAGATATATATATATATATAGATATACATAGACAATGTACCAGAACTTGCAGCTGCTTCTGAACCTTCTTCATTAATCTCCAAGAAAGACTTGTGAACAGCTTTGGCAACAAAAAGGTCTTTGCTATCTGGAGATAAAAAAGAATAAAGACAGACATGAATGTGTTTACCTTTGAATTTGTTTAAGAGAAATATTAAAAGTTAAATGCGTAATTATTTTCCTTTTGCTACCATGAGCCTCTGTGAGGGTATTCCTGAATCAACTCCAATTCTATGAGAGCACTCTCTGAGTGTGAGAAGGTGGGCAATGCTCTGGATTCTGCCTATGACTAAGTGCTGGGTAAGCATGAAACGCGTTAGGCGTTAGAGGGTACACTCTTAATGTTTTTTAATTATTGATGTGAATAAAATATATATTTTTTACTAATCAGCATATTTTGGGGAAAAGTGTTTTGTATTGACAATGCTCTGGAGCCTGGAAGTCATTGTTCCCAAAAAAACCCACATCTACTGGTCATACCATGGACAGCTACTTTCAATTCAGATTTAACCAATATTGACTGGAACCCACTCCAGTCTAGCGTTACTAAATGTGGGCACATCGGGGAGAGATCCGCTCGTTTGGTGATGTCGCCAAATAAGCGGATCTCTCCCCGATGTGCCCACATTGAAGTGGGTGATATTGGCCCGATCCGATCGTGGGCCCTAGGGCCCAACGATCGGATCATAATGTATCCAGTACAGGTGGTCGGATTGCAGGACCACATACACGCAGTTTTTAACCTGCCCGATTGAGTCGGCCAGATATTGACTGGGAAAGCCCGTCGGATGGCCCCACGCATGGGCCAATAAGCTGCTGACTCACTCTGTCTGTAACAGTCTGTCTGTAATAGGGGCCTTAAGCATTGTCAGACACAGCACCTCTGCAGCCATGTTGCTGGACTGGGGTATGATATAGATGTATGCTACATACTACTGGGTCTCTGCCCTGCCTCCAAAAATTTTGCTGCTGCAGCTGCCATGGCAGAGGAATTGTCTTACGTAAGATACCGTTTAAAGGGCTGTTCACCTTCAGGTTAACTTTTAGTATGTTAAAAAATGGCCTGTTCTTAGCAGCTTTTTAATTGGTCTTTATTTTTTTATAGTTTTTAAATGATTTGCCTTCCTCTATTAACTCAAAATGGGGATCACTGACCCTAGTAGCAAAAAAAACGATGAGGTTAAAATGTCATTGTTATTCTTCCTCTGCATTACTTATCTTTCTATTTAGGCCCTCCTCTTTTCAAATTCTTGTCTCTATTTCAGTCCACTGTCTGGTTGATACGTTAAATAGGACTGTAGCAACAAGATAGCTGCCAAAATTACAAAGTGTAAATCTGTTGAACAAAAAGCTAAAGTGTTCAAAAGCAAACAATGAACTCAGGGAAGCACTTTTTCTACATGATACTAAAAGTGAATGTGAAGATGAACAACTGTTTTAATAAAGGAGGTAAAGGTAAACAAGGTGGCAGTATCATTTTTAAGCTAATTGTGCATGGGTCATTTTTTCCTATTGGCATAAATATGGTTTTCGGTGAAAAACTGCATAGCTTTTCTGCGCCAAAATCTACTGTGTGCCGACAGGTAGGGATGGACGAATTTTTTCGCCTTGTTTCACCGCAGAAATGATGCCCATAGACTTGTATGGCGTTGTCAAAAAAAAAATTTGCTGCACGACAACATTTTTTTTGACAGCCATAGACTTTAATGGGCAACGGCAAATTTTTGGCGAAACGGGTCAAATTCGCCCATCCCTACCGACAGGCTGATCCCATGCCCGTGGAGAAAAAGACATGTGTGAGATTAGCCTAACAAACAAGGGAACAATCATAAATTTAACCTTATGTTTGTTATAACCCTACCTAAGCAGCATTCATTGCTTGTCCACAACATTCTGTATTATTCTGTAAAAAAAAAAAAAACACAGAAGGGAAATTGCCTAGTAGTCCACAAATTAGGTCAAATGGGATTGGGGGCATGACCAGTAGAATGTAATGAAAAAACATAACTTTCCCATTGCAGCAATACTGAACAGAAGTTTTTTTAGGTTCCATAGGCGGAGCACATTCTTTGTCTGCATACAGACAACCGTTAAAAAAAAATAAATAAATAAAATCTTTTGAGTATTTCTTACCCACACTGCAAAATTTCAACCCCGTTGACCGTCACAAGAAAAAAAAAAGACTGCATTGGTGGGCAGAAGCGAATGATAGCGACATCTTACCAGATATAGCAGACAGGTCAGCTTCCCCAGAGAATATCTTAGTAATGCCAAGCCGCATCAAGACCTCCTTTAGGTTCACTACTTCTTCAACTTTGAATCTATAGATACATTTAACAATGACCGTTTGAATATAATCGGCTTTGAACAGTTACAAAAAAAAGCTACAGTATAACTGTCTTATATTCATTGCTATTACTGGTTTGCAGGGCTTTCCAGAACTTTTATAAAGAGATTACCAACTCTTCTTAAACAGGCTACTTAAGGGAAGATTTAGCAAAACGAGGAACATTTTCTTTGTGAATCTTATGTCATGGGAGTTTTCTCTCATTTTTTATTAGGGATGCACCGAATCCACTATTTTGGATTCGGCCGAACCCCCGAATCCTTCGTGAAAGATTCAGTCGAATACCGAACCGAATCCTAATTTGCATATGTTAATTAGGGGTGGGAAGGGGAAAACATTTTTTACTTCCTTGTTTTCTGACAAAAAGTCGCTCGTTTTCCCTCCCGCCCCTAATTTGCATATGCAAATTAGGATTCGGATTCGGTTCGGCTGGGCAGAAGGATTCGGCCGAATCCGAATCCTGCTGAAAAAGGCCGAATCCTGGCCGAATCCCGAACCGAATCCTGGATTCGGTGCATCCCTATTTTTTATTTTGAATATTCATCATGAGCAGGGTAAAGAACAAATGTCAGAAAAGCAGAGAAATAGTATAAGACACTGGACAAGATATGCATTCTCCTGTATTAAGCATAGTTAATCAAAGTAATTAATCCTTGCTTCAACAAAATGTAAACAATATTAATCCTCTGGGTATTCCCAATTATCTTGTTACTGTCTGTCTTTATAGAATTGTTTGTCCAAAATCAAATAAATTGAGCCAATAGTTATAAGACCAGCAACAAATTAAAAAAAAAATTTTCTACTTAACGGAAAAAAAACACCAAGGCAGTTTTAACTTTAAATTTGCAAAGTATTTATTAAGAAATTACTTACTGATTCTCTGCTTGCGATACTATTTAGAAACGACGACAGGGTGACAGTCCATTGTGTGGCGCTCGATTTCTCCACCCTGCCTTCTATAGGAGATAGGCAGGGAGGAGAAATCAAGCGCCGCACGATGGATCGGACATTTAAAAAAACTCCCATCACCTCTAAATTTGACCCTTGATAAATCTGCCCCTAAGGGTATAATTACTGAGCACTTACTCATAGATTATCTATAAATTCTAATATTAAATGTTGTACTATATGCAATTGAATATCTACCTTAACAGTAGAACTATAGGATGAGCTGCAGTGTGTATGGGCATATGCCACTGCCCATAGATGTTTTTTTACCACAATGTGGCTGCTCCACAACAGCAAAATGTTTGTGTGTTTGTGCTGCAACGTTCACTTTCATAAAGTCATACAGTTAAGTCAAGTAGGCATTAATTGCCATTTGTACTATAGTACATAGGGATTATTGTGCAGCAGAGTAGAGTACAATGATAAAGTGCCGTAAGTACGAGTAATAATAAAGTGCTGTAAGAACAAAGTGTGACGAGTCCTAATGTCTGTTACTTTTCAATTCATTTGGACTTGTTTGCCATTTGTCTAACTGCTCTATTTATTTCTACTGATAAATCCTCAATAAGTATATTACCTAGTATGCACAAAATAATATTCTGAGAAAATTTGCAATTGGTTTTCATTTTTATTTGTGTTTTTTTAGCTTTTTATTCAGCAGCTCTCTAGTTTGTAATTTCAGCAATCTGGTTGGTAGGGTCCAAATTCCCATAGCAACCATGCACTCATTTGAATAAGAGACTGGAATATGTATAGGAGAGGGTCTAAATAGGACGATGAGTAATAAAAAGTAGCAATAATAATACATGTGTAGCCTTACAGAGCTTTTGTTTTAGATGGGGTCAGTGACCCCCTATTTGAAAGCTAGAAAGATTCAGAAGAAGAAGGCAAATCATTCAAAACCAATTGAAAAGTTGCTTAGAATTGGCTACTCTATAGCATACTAAGTCATCAGATCTGACCAAAATAAAAATGCAAATTAGCAATAAATGCCACAAGACAGAGCAATTTTAGTTCTTAATCTGAAGTAATTTTTGTTGAGGACAACAGAAACTTACATATAGCTAGAATAACATTTGCACAAACAATAGGAGTGTATAACAGAAAGCAGAATACAGGAAACCTGTTTTAGTCTGCTTTTTTTTGGAAAAAGCTCTGAAACCCCACTTGTTACTTTAGTTTTAATAGAGCCATCATAATATAAGCCCAAAATGTATAAAACTAATAATACAAATAAAAGAAAATGCCTGTATAAGTGCAGAAGAGAAAGTAAGCAATGATACTGTATAGATCAACCGCTTTGAGACAATCATATGAATAAAAATTGCAATGAATCGGTCATACACAGTGGACAATTTGGAACAGAACTATAAAACCATGAATGAATACAAAGTGGTGTAACTAGAGGTGAGCAAGTGGGACCAGGACAAGACAGGACCCAATTAACAGCTAGGGAGGTTAATGTCACAATATTGGGTCTCTTTAATGGGTTTAAGCATAAGAAATATTTTTTGTACTAGGAATACAAAGGAGTTTAAGGTACCATCCCCTGCTAATATATTAAAGTTCTACTATTATATTAAAGTATCTACAGCTCAGTTTCTAACCATTTGCATTGGCTACAGATAGAAGGCATGCTTTGTGCTGATATGTAGGTGTAATAGCAGGGGGTCTTCTATACTCTATGATTGTACATAACCTGGTTGGCTTTCAAGAATAACTGTTCAAAACTCTTATGGTTTGAAATATGAAATACTCCCCCCCCCCCCATCATCTCCCGCACTGGAATTCAATTTAAGATTAAACAGCCGATATCCAAATACATATTACGTAATCTCAGAAATTCTGTTTACTGAAACTCTTCTTTTGTTTGTTTCATGCAAAAATGGCTGAAGTTTTCCCTTTAATACATGAATTTATATTAATGCCGGAGAATGCTGTCACAGATTATAAAAAACAGTAGGGATTACAAATTTTGTGTTTTATCATGACTTTTCATCTACAGCTGTCATTTCTTGCAAGTGTGGAGGTGCCAGTTGCATAAGGATTATAAACAAAGAAAAAATAAAAGCAGCACTTCACGTAATTTTTCTTCAGATCAGATATTTATTTAATGTCCATAACTCTGATGCTAATAAAGAGCAAGTTAATAAGCCCCCTTTGCCCACAAATTCAGTTCTAGATACTACACATAAACAAATCAATTTTAGTAAACAGGACAATTTGATGACTCAAATGTTTGGTGACAGAGCAATGTGATTCACAAAGTATAACTCATTAGCCTGTTCATTTGCTTAATGTATATCCCCACAGTCATGGCTTCCATCACATCAGTATTTTTGCCTCTCCCATTGCATATTACCTAACATTGATCTACTGTGCATGTAAAATGACTATTAAATGAACCATGTAAGTTTAAACAGAAGAGTTATCAGGCTTCTAATGCAGTAGTTATAACGCGAGGGAAGTACTGTGTTTGTTTCCATAAAATCTCAAGGAATGTAGCCAAGTCCTCCACTTATAAACTGCTGTTAATGGTTTGGGAAAGCAGAGCCTATTATATTACGTAGAGTAACAACAAAAAGTTTATTTTATTCAGCAATGAATCACAGAAAATATCTATAGGCAAAAGTCTGTTTATCATACAGCCACACTGTAAAGAGATCATGTCTATCCATTAAGATGCAGTGTGTGTTTCTCCACAGTACACCAAAATAGATACAAATATAGATCATTTTGTGCAGTGGTTTTCTTATTCTGCAAGACAGACATACAAATATGTAAATCCTTGCAGGAAGGGTTGAGCATTAAAAGGCTACCTTTCTACCCTCTTCTCTGTACACTGTAGTCCATTTACAACATTCTCCTTATACAGTATTTTCTCTTATTGATGCCACAACACATTTTTAGGCCAAAATCTTTGTTCAGACTGGGGTTTAGCTGTAATCCCCAGGACCAGTAATGGAAGTCCAAGGGGGTCATTTGTGGCATTCTGATTACAAGTTTTCTATATCCCCCTGTATAGAAGGGATATACCGTAGCCTTTGAGACTATAAAAAAAAAAGTTTACATTTAAACAATTCCATTTAATTTACCACTGAACAAATGATCTCTTTTTTACGTTTGTTAGACAAGGATTAGGGGAGGCATAACCTATCACTCTTGGGCTGCGGCTTTTCATTCCTCGGTGGTCATTATCAGTATTCTACACTTCATAGCATGCCTACTTTTGTCAGTAGATATAAATATTTATAACTGTTTATTTAGTGCTTTGATAAAACTCTACAGCACTTCTGCATTTTAATCAAAAGCCTGTGCTTCTGAAGCCAGCAGTTAATCTCAGCAGCCTAAGTAGGAAAATTACTGAATCACTACATCAAATTTCAATCTTGCTATCCTACAGAACCCTATATATCAAGATGATATAAAGTGAAAAGGGATGGGAACTCTCACCAGCAAGAAATGAGCTGAATTTTAATGTTATTCATGGTTATAAATAAGATTTACGAGGAAGACTTTGCATGGTGCACATTATATTAGTACAGTTACCTTTGTATGACACAGAGGAAAGAGCATTTTCTTTAATATTAGAAGAAAAATTTATAACTTGTTTCCAGCCTTTTGTTTGTTACTTTACTTTGTTTCCCTCTTTTCTTTTTTCTTTATATTATTTTATAACTTGTTGTTAAAACGCAATAAAAAGCATTATTTAAAAAAAAAAAAAAGAATACCTTGTGTTTATCTTATTTACTTGCTTTTTGTAAAGAAGCATTTAGGTAAGAAATAATTACCTCTGAAATTGGTCCTTTGTTAATGAATAATGAGGAATGGGCAGTATGAAACAATTTTGAAACTTTACCTTGATCTGCTTCCAGCAGCAAATATGTTATAATCATACAGCGGAATGGGTAACCTGTAGGACAGCAGGTAAAACTCTTGCAGGTTGGGTAGAAATAAAAATGTCAACCTGTTCTACTCAGTTAGACATGCCTTAGTATTTAAGTCATGGGGAAACCATGAAAAGTAAAGCTACGTACATTAGAGAGCATTATATACAGATAGTGGGGGACATTTGTCCCATAAAAAAAGCATCACTGCACCAGAGTCCACCCCTTCAGACTAGAGGAAAAGAACTTTCAATTGAAGAAACGTAGGGGGTTCTTCACAGTGAGGACAGTGAGGCTGTGGAATGCACTGCCGGGTGATGTTGTGATGGCTCATTCGGTTAATGCTTTTAAGAGGGACTTGGATGATTTCTTGGACAAGCATAATATTCAAGGCTATTGTGATACTAAAATATGAGTATAGCTAATAGTATATATAGTTTGTGAGTGTATGAAGAGGTTGTGAGTGACTGTGTATATGTATGGATGCCGGGTTTAATTTGGAGGGGTTGAACTTGATGGGCTTTGGTCTTTCTTCAACCCAAATTAACTATGTAACTATAGGATTCACTGATTTTAATGGATAAATTAAAAACTGCTAATGAGCACAATTGATAGCTAAAAGAATAGGACTTTTTGGCAGATTTATCAGTTTTTGCCTCTCTGGGTTGGGGCAATCGGTTGCAAAAAAATGTGAGTGAATTAAGGAACTAAAGGTGGCCAAACATGGACAGATATTCTTGTCTGAACTGAACTGATTTTAGCATGATCCGATAAAACGGCCTACATGACAAACATACAACCAAAGTCTCCTCATATATCTTTACCATGGATGGGTTTGTTCAAAAGATCGTTAAGACAATAAAATAATTCACAGCGTCCTGACTTAATCTGCATGTGTATGGCCACATTTACTCACATTTTCTGCAATCAACTGTTTTCGCTTGCTGCTGGTTGGGGTTGAAATATATAGTGTTTAGAAATTGAGAAATAATATGAATTAGTAAAATCTTTTAGGGTTCCTCAGTTCAAATCTTTTTTTTTAGGATCTAGTATAGTAGTTTAATATAGAATTGATACATGTATACTTATAGAACACATATTATTAGGTGTAATGTATCGGTTCCATTTGTAGCTTGCAAACACGCTAAAAGGCGAGGCAGCAAAAGATTTGAAACATTTTCAACAGAACACAAAACACTTTACATAAGCAAAAAGTGTCTGAGTCCTTCAGACACTAAGGGGCAGATTTAATAAGCATGAGTGAATGGTTCAAATGTCAAAAAGTTCGAATTTCGAAGTAAATTTTTGGGTACTTCGACCATCGAATAGGCTGTATTCGACCATTCGATTTGAACAATTCGAAGTAAAAATCATTCGACCATTCGATAATCGAAGTACTGTCTCTTTAAAAAAAACTTTGCCTTCATACTTTGCTAAATTAAAGCTACCAAAGTGCAATGTTAGCCTATGGGGACCTTCCACAGCACTTTTCTAAGCTTTTTTGGTCAAATAGAAATCCTTTGATCGATCGCTAAAAATCGTTCAATTTATTCGACCGCAGGATTGCCAAATTTGTTGAAAAAACTTAGAATTCCATATTCGAATTCAACGTTTTTTAATTCGATGGTCGAATTTCAAAGTTTTTTGTACTTCGAAATTTGACCCTTAGTGAATCTGCCCCTAAGGGTATAAAAATAACCTTGATTAGTTAAAATGCCAACAAATACGGAACAGGCTGCTGCATTACTGGGATGAGTAATAAGAAAAATGAGGATAGAACGCCCATTTAATTGATAATTCTCTTTGTGAATCTGGGAATCTAGCAAGGTTATTTTGTAATGACTTGCTCGGTCATGAGCTGGTAAGATTTCCAATTTCAGTGAAAGTACACAGTTGAAAGAACACTCATAAAAATTGTACTTTCTAGAAAGATTCTTGCATATCTAGATTTTAAAAGTAAACATGTAATTGGTAAAACAACAAATTGCAATATTTTGTACAATTTTTCTGTTCTGTTTTCATTATAATGTACATGGTTCAAAATGTCATATATTAAAAGAATAGTGTTTCTAAAATAAGATGAACCTATTCAATGAAAAATGGATGATACCATATTCAGCCTCTGAAAGGGGTTGCTCCCTTCTTCCAGTTCAGTTGTTTTCAGATAGTTCACCAGAAATAAAGACTTTTTTCAATTACTTTCTATTTTCTAATATTGAAAGGTTTCTTTCTTTCATGTCTTTCTTTTCTCAGCTATGAAAAAGGGGCCACCAACCCTGTAAACTGTTCGAAATTGATACATTAGTTGATATATTTCTTATCTTTGTCCCTGATGAGCAGAATCCCAGAGTTTAATTAAAGGGGAACTCCACAAAAACAAAAAAGTTTTTTGAAAAGTAAACATAATTTCAAGCAACTTTGCAATCTACATCATTTAAAAAAATATGCAAACTTTTCAAGATTTTTAATTGTTTCGGAGAGTTCCCTAAGCCTAGCCCCTGCTCTCCTGCTGATCTCCCTGACTACTTTGCTGAGCTGGCTGACTACTGTTACTTTGTATCAGAAGCCATCTGTCCTTAGCCTGCATCCTCCAAACCCCACAATTCCCTGCACACGTGATTTCAATAAGGAATGGAACATCATAGTGCAATGCATTGTGGGTTATTTAGTTGCTGTATTCTGTCTGTAAGCTGTGGAGAAGAATTTGTAACATCAGTGTTTAGTCCCTCCTTCCCTGCCAGGATTACAAATGATGCAGAAAGAAAATAACTGTTAAACAGCTGGATTTCAGAATAGAAAAGGCCATTTATTCAAACTTTTTGAAGAAACAGGTAACTGTGATGGGTATATTACGGGTTTCTGAGTTATGTTGGCCTCTTTATCACATTTTGGTTTGGGAGCCTGAGTTCCCCATTAAAGGTAGCTGTGATACAATGATACAATAGTCTCTAATATTCCAGAGATGTTGCTGAGAAATAAACCAACTAATGTAGCAAATTGTAACAACTCAGAATCTGCACCTGAATTACTGAGATGCCAGACTCAAACACCAGAGAAACAAACATTAAACTTTAATTTTGGAAAAACTGTAAAAAATAGAACATGGGAAGCTACTAAAAAAGGCTTTATTTATGGTAAACAATCTGAAAACAACTTAAATGAAAAAAGAATTGTTTGGAAGGAGAACAACCACTTTAATAATGTGAACAAACAGGCCATTATTAGTGGCGACAGGGGAAGAATATGGGTAATAGCAAGTGACACAATACTGGGCATTTCATCTCCCAGGAGATTTACAGCTCTGCATGCAGTTAGCCAACAAAATCTGGCAACCGAAAAACAAAACTGGTAATATTTTTTCTTATAACTGATATTACAATAAAGACTGCCTTATGTGTTTTTCACTAATTTACCCCCACCATATCCTTTTCTTAGGATAAGCAGAAAACTATAAGAAATTAGTTTAGATTCTAAACTAGAGAGCTGATAAACACAATGAATAAAAAATAAATCAACAGCAAACAGCATATTTAAAGTTATTTAGCCAAATAAAATTATAGAACATAAGTGTAAAGCAGTAGTAAATTATAACAGCACCAGGGCATTAAAAAAATTGTTGTATAGTATGGCACTATAATGTCATGCATTATGAATATATATAATTACTGCACTAAACTAACAGATTTGCATCTTTATAGGCAATTTCTATCGATGTTTTTACAGAGAAAATATAACTTGAGAGTTCTGCCTCTTTGTAAAGGAAACCAGCAAACTCTTTATGCATTCAGCTGTCAACAGTAACTACATGTGTCTCTGGTGGCTCCTCCATTTACTAAGTAGGATTCTGCTGAGAAGCTCTCTGTAGGAGCACGTCTTTGCCAAACTTCATGATTCTTTGGAACATTTATTTCAATGTCTTTGCTAAACACAGCTGTTATTAGACATTACACATAAGGTATGTTCCACAGAGAGTCAAATGAGTTGTGTATGCAACATCCTTTGCCATCTACTGTGCCTTCTTTCATATATCACTCAAAAACCAAGGGCATTCCTGACAAAGTCTGCTTGTTTGGCAAGCTGCCGGCATACACAACACAGCCATTTTGTACAAGACCAAAACATTATATTTATGTGAGCATATACAGAGACATTTCTCAGAGTGAACCGAAACCTCACATTGGCTGTTTGTGCTAACATAAATATAATGTTTTTTGTCTTGGATAAGATAACGCTCGCTCTCTCTTTCTCTCTCTCTCTCTCTCTGTTTTTTGTCTTGGATAAGATAACTCTCTCTCTCTCTCTCTCTCTCTCTCTCTCTCTCTCTCTGATATCTTTGTGCAGGTCTTCTATTTTTTAAGTCAATGTTGGAAGATTCTATTCTGTGACATCCTCTGACTCACACTGTAAGTTTTGAGACATGACAGCAGCGTGATAAGGAGGAATGTTATCCAGAGTCAGCAAGAGGCAGAGGAGGTTGTTGCTTGACATACAGTTGGTGAGAGGGAAAGGAAAAGACAAGGCGGAAACAGAGGGAAGGGATAAGTAGAAGCTAAAAAAAAGAATAGCGAGGGGGAAGGGTATTAGACACAAGGGAAATGGGAGCAGATTATATGAATATATATATATATATATATATACATATCTATATATCTATATATATATATATCTCTATATATATATATATATATATATATATATATATATATATATACATACATACATATATATACACACACACACACACACATATAAACACAAACAGAAATATATTATTTTTATGTTATTCACATTGTTATGCCATAGAGTGTGAAAATGAAAAATCTATTTCACTAAACATATGTAAATGCCTACGGATAGTCTACGGATAGTTGGGGAGTAAGCACTTAAACTAGGGAAGCCCAAAGTACACTATAAGGTCCAATTATATTTAAGACACCACCCCCCATGTAAAAATAATATTGCATGCTTTGCTAAAAGAAACTTTGCTAGAAACTTGCATTGCCCTCATATGAACAGGGCAATCCCATAACTGGAAAAACACTCAGAGCAGACATGTGCTATAATTCAGTTTGCTTGTAGCAAATTCTGCCAATGGAGCATGTGACCCACACCTACCGCGGCAGGTAAACTTCCACTTTCTGTTTCTTCACAGACTTTGCCCATTCTTCAATCAAATGGGCTTTCAATAAAGGTTCAATTGTGGCCAGCGGCACCTCCTGTCTGGAAAGAACGATTATCAGGCTGATTTCATCCCCCTCATAGGGCAATTCTAGGACTTGATAAACACCGCCTGCCTCGTTAGATCCATCAGTAAACTCCCCTACAACAGAAAAAGTACAGAGAACAATAAATGTGAACATCCACACAACTTTCAGTGAAGAATACAATTGTCAAACTTGAAATGATCTGCCTTCATATGAGCTTATAGATTATAGAGTAATATTCTGAAACATTTTGCAACTGGATTTCATTTTTTTTATTTGTGTTTTTTTGAGTTTTTTTAGCTTTTTATTCCACAGTTCTCCAGTTTGCAGTTTCAGCAATCTGGTTGCTAGGGTCCAAATGACCCTAGTAACCATGCATTGATTTGAATATGAAACTGGAATATGAATAGGAGAAGGCCTGACTAGAAAGAGGAGTAATAGAAAGTAACAATAACAATAAATGTATAGTGTTACAAAGCATTTGTTTTTAGATGGGGGTCAGAGACCCCCACTTAAAAGCTGGAAAGAGTCAGAAGAAGAATGCAAATCATTCAAAAACTAGAAAAGTTGCTTAGAATTGGCCATTCTATCACATTCTAAAGCTAACTTAAAGGTGAACCATTCCTTTAAAATCTTTAATTCCGGTAAAATATATAAAAAGATATGCTTTTATTTCTGTAAAATAAATGCTGATTGTAACAGAAAACCTCTCTGTCAAATAAAGAAGATATTAAATAAGCCACTCACATGCATGGTTTATGTCTCACAAAGTGGAGCATGAGACCAATTAGAAAGGTAGACAGGGAGCCATCTGGCAATAACAAGGTTTCTTACATTGAACATTAAGAATAACCTTACTGTTATGAATTTTCTGTTGGCCTTTCATCCTTCATTTTTGGACAGTCTGGTTTGGATGCCCTAAATATTACAAATAAAATCAGAGAATCTGGCTGTGAAGCCAGGCAAATACAAGAGGTCCTCTGCACTCAACCAATTTTCAATATATTAATAATGGGTTGAGTGCAGAGGACTCTTGTATTTGTCTGTGAATTTTGAGGTCACAGCCTCATTGCACCCCTGCCTAATGTTTTTAAAAATTAGTGGTGAGCACAACTTTCCCTGGTTTGTTATAGTTTATAAGAGAGCAGTGGCCAGCTCTATGTTGTAGCTCCCACCCTTTCCAACTAAAGTCAGGTGATGCCACTGGTGGCCAATAAAAGGACAAGTTTGGGAGTTTTACTTTGACAACTTTTCCTTGTTTGTTAGCCCTGTGTTCCAACCACAACATTTTTGGGGTATATATATATATATATATATATATATATATATATATATATATATATATCTATTACCCAGGAGGTGACCAATCAGAACTGAAACCAAACATTCCACATGTAGGGGCAGAGGATGTGAATTCCCCCAAGAAAAGTCCCAGATCTACCAACCTATGCAGAGACGCCATATTAACGTTTGCAAGTACTTTCAACTATATTGGTATTGATTTATGATCTATTACTGGTGCCCAACATATTTCTATTCATAACTGCATTTTTCTTAAAGGGGTTTTTCACATTTGAATCAACTTTTAGTATGATGTAGAGATTTTATTATTTGTGGTTTCTGAGTTTTTTAGCTTTTCATTCAGCAGTTCTCTAGTTTGCAAGTTCAGCAATCAGGTTGCTAGGGTCCAAACTAAGCAAGCAACCATGCACTGATATTAATAAGAGACTGGAATATGAATAGTAGAGGGCCTGAAAAAAAAGAGTAATAAAAGGTAGCAAAAAACATGCATTTGTAGCCTTAAATAGCATTTGTTTTATGACCCCCATTTGAAAGCGGAAAAAAGTCAGAAGAAGGCAAATAATTCAAAAACTATGAAAAAAATGCAGACCCATTGAAAAGTTGCTTAGAATTGGCTATTCTATAACATACTAAAAGATAACCACCCCTTTAATATTATATGTATGGGTCCACCAGAATTCCATCTTTGTGTTTAAGACTGGATTGTAGTTTATATAATGTATATCATTTTTGCCTAAATAACACTAGAAAAAGTGTCACAGTTAATGGTGTAAAGTCAAAAAATGGATTAGTATAAAGGGGTAATCTTCTCGGATCTGAACTAGGTCCTGTTCTGCTAAATATAATACACATGATATTCAATGTAAAGCACATCTCATTGCAGATAACCCAACGATCTGCAATACTCTTGAACAGGATAAATTCAAAATGATTTATGGAAATTAAGAGTATTGGACAAGGATTTGGGAACTTAATTTAATTAGGTAAAATGAACAATAAGTCATATGAGACACAGAATTTCCAAAGCTTAATGCAGAGAGAATAGTAATTGCCAGTAATCAGAATGATCATTTTAGATGATTTAGCAGCAAGCAAGGAATGCATATTAAAGCAGCAGGGAAAGTAAATTAGTCTATAGTTAAAAAAACAAAAGAAGCAGGGCAACTAAGATGATTCATGCACTAAATGACTAAAAAAAATTAGGTAAGGCTTCAAGACTTAGATGAAAGAAGGGAGAAAAATGATATAATGGGAGAATTTTCTGGTAGTGCAACGTAGCTTGAACTGGATGACATGACGGTGGAGGATAGAAAGTGCAATGGTAGTATAAGGAATCAAGGAAGAGCTAAATAATCACATAGAACACCCTGCCTGCAGATGTGCAGAGAACTAAAGGTGGCCATACACGGAGAGATCTGCTCGTTTGGCGATGTCGCCAAACGAGCGGATCTCTCTCTGATATGCCCACCTTGAGGTGGGCAATATCGGCCAGATCTTGGGGAAGCCTTTCAGGGGGCACCCATACAGGGGCCAATAAGTTGCCGACTCTGTCTGTCGGCAGCTTTTATCGGCCCGTTGGCAGCTTTTATCGACCCGTGTATGGCCACCTTAACTCAGTAGAGGAAAAAAACACACACAGGATAAATACAAAGTAAGACCTGAAATAACACTAGGATTAAGCACTTATAGGACAAACAAAATGACCAACTGGCTCTTTGTGTCATCTAACTGGAACACATCACCCATTCTAGAGAGAGAGATATCTTCTGCGTATTCATCAAATATTCAAATAATATGAGTTGTGCTGAACTCCGCTTTTGATTTAATTAATTTTACATGTACTTTTCACAAGCATTCCTTTTTGTCTTGATTCCTTTTGCCATCATACCTTGCTAGTTCATGTGTGTTCTGATATTTCGTGCTGTAAAGATAATTCGGTTTTTACTTCCACAACAAAACAGAACATGCATTTTATGTTGGCTTCCTGGAGCCTGAGGTCATTAATAACATCATAACAAACAGAAATATTATGCTAAAATAGATGAGTTACCTATCACTATAAAATACCTGTGGCTATATGGCAAATTTGCATTGCTTTATTAAGGAATAAAACCTTACAGCAGAAAAAAATTGATATAGTTAAATTTTAATACTTACAAATAAAAGAACATTTTTGTTTCCCCAAAGGAAAAAAGCCTGTATTAGTAATGATCAAATGCTGTTTGGACTAAAAATGCTGCATGGAATGTTCTATCCTTTTCACAGAGAAAGAATGCCAATCATGGTCTCTGAAACAGGTTTAAAACAATTGCATATGGCACACTCAACCAAAACGCAGATATCTGTGTGTTCAGGCTATTATTGTTCCTGTATGCCAAGAGCAAAGTGATCATTCCTAATTCATCTTAATGGAGAAACAAACCCTTAATAAAAAAAAAAAAAAAACCATGCCATCCATAAACAACCCACCTACCACTTTCTTATTCTAAAGTGGACTGATATGTGTATGGAGCTTTAAAAGGTGCAGATCTTGCATTAATACCCACTCAGTATTAACAACTAATTTATTCAAGTAGAAGGAACACTGCGGTCGACTGACAATCTTGAAAGGAGTCTCTTGCTCACTGAGCAGGACCTAGCGGGGTCAGATAGTTTGGGGGGAACAGAAAAGCAGCAGGATGTTGAGGCTGCTAGCTGGGTGACAGTTAGAAAATCTAAGGTGGGCAAAAGAAAAATGGAGGCTGATCCGGAGCTTATACATTGCAACAAATTTGCCAGATTGTGTGATGATGATGGGAGTATGAACTCTGGATTGGCAATTCTAGGTGCTGATCTCTCTAACAGCCAGGAGAATAGTTTCTCTAGTAGGGCCTAAGCAGATTGTAGTTGTAGGGGACTTAATTATCAGGAAAGTGGATATGGTAATTTGTCGTCCGGATCGCTACAATCAACAGTTTGCTGTCTATCTGGTGCCAGGGTTCGGCATGTGGTTGATCAGATAGACAAATTATTGGGTGGGGGCTGGGCATGACCCAAGTGCATATCAGTACTAATGACAAAATAAATGGTAGACGGAAGACCTTAAAGAGTGATTTCAGGGATCTAGGCTCTAAGATCAAGGAAAGGTCTTCCAATGTCAACTTTTCTGAAATTTTGCCGGTGCCACGTGCAAGTTTAGGAAAACAGCGGGAGTTTAGGGAGCTAAATGCGTGACTCAAGTCTTGGTGTAGGAAGGAAGGGTTTGGGTTCCTAGAGCACTGGGCTAATTTTTCCTTGGGGTACAACCTATACAGTGGTGATGGTTTGGACCTCAATGGAAGGGGGTCCGCAGTGCTAGGGGAAAGAATGGCTAAGAGGTTGGAGGAGAGTTTAAACTAGGCATGGGGGGCATGTGAGATAAAGAATTATGGGGAAGCTAGGGTGGACAGGGCAGCGGGATTAGTAAGGGGTCATGGAGGCATATAGCTTACCAGTTAAGGAGATCCCTCTGTTACAAGGAAAACAGAATGCTAACTTAACATATAAATCTCCACTAAGTAATGCAAATTTCAAAAGTAAAAGTAGTAACCTCCGCTGTATGCTGGCAAATGCACGGAGTTTGTCAGGTAAAATGGGAGACCTAGAAGTAATTGCATACTCTAAAAATTATGATATAATTGTTATCACTGAGACCTGGTGGGATGACATTTGACTGGATTGTGAATTTAAATGGTTACACCCTTTTTAGGAGGGACAGAGGGATTAAAAAGGGTGGAGGAGTGTGTTTGTATGTAAAGCCTGAATTAAAGCCATGCCCTAAAGCAGGGGTCCCCAACCTTTTTTTACCCGTGAGCCACATGCAAATGTAAAAAGAGTTGGGGAGCAACACAATCATGTAAAAGTCCCATGGGGTGCCAAACAAAGGCTGTGATTGGCTATTTGGTAGCCCCTATGTGGACTTGAAGCCTACAGGAGGCTCTACTTGGCACTATATATAGTCTTTATGCAATTAAAACTTGCCTCCAAGCCAGAAATTCAAAAATAAGTACCTGCTTTGAGGACACAGAGAGCAACATCCACGGGGTCGGAGAGCAACATGTTGCTCGCGAGCTACTGGTTGGGGATCACTGCCCTAAAGAAATAACCATAGCTGGCACTGGTGAGGGTATAGAATCACTTTGGGTAGAGAATTTGACTGGGCAAAAGGTAACAAAAAGAATTATCATTGGTGTATGCTATAAACCACCTTGTATAAGTGTTGAGTATGAAGCCCAGCTACTCTTGCAGATACAAGCGGCTTCACAGCTGGGTCAAGTTGTTGCTATGGGTGACTTCAATTATCCAGACATTGACTGGGGTAATGGGGTTGCTAAGACAGAAAAAGCTAGTAGGTTTGTAAATATGCTGAATGACAACTTTTTATTCCAGCTCGTTCAAGAACCTACTAGGAATAACTCTCTTTTGGACCTTGTAATAACTAACAATACATTTGTGTGGGTGAGCATTTAGGGAATAGTGATCATAACATGGTCTCCTTTGAGATTCTGTTGCAGAAGCAATTCTATAAGGGAGTAACTAAAACACTAAATTTCAGACGTGCACACTTTGACAGTATAAGGCATCTCTGCAACATATTAAGTGGGAAATGCTTTTCACAGGGTTAAACTCAGAACAAAAATGGGAAGTCTTTAAAATGCTGCTTAATAAATATACTTGTCAGTATATTCCACTTGTAAGCAAGGATAGTCGTTGCAAAGCAAAACCTTTTTGGTTCAATAGAAGTGTTGGTGTTGAGGTGGGTAAGAAAAAGAAGACGTGCTTTTAAGGCTTTCAAGTTAGCTGGGACAGCCGAATCATTTATAAGGTACAAGGAGGCCAATAAATCATGCAAACAAGCTGTAAGGCTAAAATTGATATGGAAAAGGATACTGCAGCAAGCAGTAAAAAAAAAAATCCAATTTTTTTTTTTAAATATGTTAATAGTAAATAATTGAAGCAGGAAGGGGGGGTACCTTTACTATCAGAGGGAGGTCAGCTGGTTGATGAAAACAACATGACTGGGGCAGCTGAGAAACTGACAACATGTCTAGCCCCATGTCAGATTTCAGAATTGAATATAAAAAAATCTGTTTGCTCTTTTGAGAATTAGATTTCAGTGCAGAAGTCTGCTGGAGTAGCACTAATAACTGATGTGTTTTGAAAAAAACATGTTTTCCCATGACCGTATCCCTTTAAAGGGGACCCGTCACCCGAAAAAAAAAAAACATTCCAAATCCTATTTTATCACATTAGTCAAGCAAAATTAACTTTAATTACACTATAGAAATGATTTGAATCTTGTTTCCTTCAGTCTGGGAATTCATAATCATAGCAAGCAGGCAGGAGCCATTTTGTGGACAGTGTTATTAAGACAAGCCTTGCATCATCTCAGAATCTTGTTTGTGCACCAGAATGGGGGACCCGATGTCCATTCCTATGCCCTGGCTACACATACACGAATGTGTGGAGAGCAGTGACATCTAGGAAGTGCTGAATGGAAAGTGAAAGTAATTGTCTGCCCCGCCTCTATGCCACTGGCATAGAGGAGGGGCAGACAATATTTGATTGACAGCTGAGATTTTTAACTGAGCTTACAACAGCTATTAATGCTTTAATAAAAAATAGAAATTGGATTTCATTTTTAATTTGAAAAGGACTTTTATAATTCAGATTTTTGTGTCTGGATGACAGGTCCACTTTAAGTAGCTGGGTACCTCATGTTTCCTAGAAAGTGGAGGACCCTGGTTTGTCCCCTGGCAGCAGGCAGAGTACCGCTTATGTAACAGAAAACAGAAAATCTGTTCAAAAAATCATAACCATAGCATTAAGAGAGCCCAGCACAATAGCACTTACCATAGTAAAATTCTCCTTTTTGGTACATCATGGGTATTTGTACTTCACTCTCATCATCTTTAGTGAAGGAAAATGTCCTAGTATTCTCAGGCCTAAATTGCGACTTCCAGTTTCCTTTAAAGTACATTGCATTGACCAGAACTAACTTTGTCAAATTATTGAAGTCGTCAGCTGTGAAAAGATCCCGAATCCGGTCTGTAAAGGGAAAAGAAATAAAGGTTAGCCTTGCTTCATACAGAGCATAGAACTCCCCATATTTTTCAACTTTCGCTTTCTTTCAAAATGTTGATCCTATTGTGCTTTTCATATTTCTTGCACGTTAGTTACAAATAAATGGCCAAAACCATGGGACATTTAGCTTGTGATGTTCAGTCATATACATATGCAAATCTGCTGCTCCATGAAGGGTTTATCTTCCTCATTCAGTCATGGGTTTTCTCCCTGTACTTCGGACATGTGTTCAATGTGCTCAAGGTAGGAGCTATGGGTAGCTTCGGTAAATCTTTTAAAGGTATCTGCAATTGCTACAAAAAGCAGTATCTGCAAAAAGGCCGGTCCATTCCTGTTCCCTCCACTGCAAGTCCTGGTTACATGTACAATTGATGCAGTGGTCATTTCTCCTTCAGCGAACACTCCAATTCCCACAATGTCTTGCATGCTCAACATTTCCTTTTCTTTATGTGAAAAGTGGGAGACTTGGCTGAAGAGCTGACTTCTACTACATTGTTTTAATAATGTGATGCAGTCTGGACCAGCAGTGCAGATACACACAGCTTGCTTATAAGGTCCATTTGCTTGCAAACCTGGCTGCTTTCCTACACAATGCCGAGCACAGGTCAATTTGATAAATAACATTGTGAAATGCCATACTATTTGAGAAATAGTCAGCAGCACAAATATTTTGCAATGCAGAGTGTTTTTTATTAGACTTATAAATGGAATATGAAATTTCCTGGACCAGAAGTCTACTGACAGTAGCTTTACACAGCTACAAATTGCTTACAACAGTATAAAATGCGCAGGCTTTCAATCATGATTATAACATACTGATCTTCTTGGTCTAATAATATATGGCTAAAGCAATACAAGAATGAAGATAACATACTATTAGTGTGGTTTTCCACCCACAAATTGATGTGATTTGCTACAGTTGAACCTTGACTGAAGTCTACATTCTCTACTTCTGCCTTGAAGTATTTTTTCATTAACTGGATGAACTTGTCGCTGATATGGAATCCATTCTGTAAATAAAGGGAGTTTGCGATGCTCAGCACATAATGCTTTTCTTGGGCTGTCAGCATGCTGGAAAGATCTTTTAAGAGAGAGAATTCTTCACCTTCAGGAAAGAAAAATAAAATAACAATTACAGACACTCTCCATCAAATCCGCCCGATTACAATGCTTTATACAGGCAATTTTCCTGTAAGGCATGACATATATTTTGTCAGTTCCTAAAAATAATTTTCCACAAAGCTTTGGAAATAAATGTATTCTACCTATGAGGGGAGTGCAAATAAATTGTGCAATAAGTAGTATCTAAAACACATTTTTGACAAGTTTAACATGCAGTAATAAACAGGTCTGTATTAAAATAAGTAGATACAGAAGAAGTTGCTTTCTCCATTTATACTATTGGGAAATGCATAATATAGGTTAAAAGCAGTTTTTTTTTTTTTGAATACACGACTAGAATTGCTTATGTGGCTAAAACCTTCAAATGGAGCAACCTTCATTTTCTGGCTCACATGACATATAGATTCGTTTTAGTTGGTAATGTGGCAGTGTATGCCGTAAGTCTAAAAGTACTATATCAATACAACTGAAGCTGGGATCTATCACAGTGCTTGATAAAAGCTGTCATCAGGCCCCGAAGCAAGGCATTCTTTATGTAGCACACTTAATATTTGCACCTGTAAGGCTGCTGGGTAATGTAGTCCCCCCCCCCCGTGCCTTCCACTACAATACAGAGGAACTAGTTAATGCTTCAGACTGCAGGAAGGAAGGGATTTTCTCCAGCCAATGATAAAGGAGACAGTCTGTGCCCTGCCCTCTCAGCCAGGAACAGGAAGAGGAACCAGGGCCTGGGATAGGGGGAGGAGAGACCAGCCAGCATGGAGAGATGTGCTGAGAGATCTAGAGACTGGGTTTGTGTTCCAGCCTGCTGAGTGACCAGCCAGAGAGAGAGACTGCTATTAACCTGCAAGGGGAGAACACTGCAGTGTGCAGCCTGCTTGAAGCTGTGTGCTGCTGCTGTTCCCTGGAGGAAGTTTTGTTGTCAGCACCATTGTGATTCAGGAGTACAACAGTCAGCCATCTTGATAAGGAGAAAGCCACAGTGTGGAGAGAAGCAAGGTTCTTTGTCAACTGTAAGTTATTAACCCTTGTGCTACCAGTTTAAGGAACTTTGGGAGTTATAAAACAGACATTATCCTGCTAGTCCATTGGAGGGTGAGACATATTGTGCCAGGAGAGCTGACAGCATTGCTGCACACTTCCAACAGCACCAGAGGGAGCACCATCTATACCCTTACCAAGGGACACATCACCAGTTCTTTTATTGTGGTTACATCCAGGGAGATAATCCAGTTGCACAGTTCAGCAGCAACCTAAGGTGGAATTTGCCATTCATTTAGACTGCTTTGCTATTTGCAGCCCATTCAGTTCTTTCAACTCAGTAAGGGGGCCCCCCATCGGTACACAACTGCTTCAGGACTTAGGTGTGCACACCGGGGTTTGAAGGGTCTTACAGGGGTTGTCTTTGTTAAATTGTCATATTTACTACAGTGTTAGCAGAGTACTAATTGTCATATTATTGCTTTATTTCTAACCAATCATCTCTTACAGCTGCAGCTGTTTAATAAAGTCAGGTTGTGCCTGTTGCACTGCCATCTTGTGTGCCTGGTTACTGGGGCCTTGGGGTGTCACCTGGTTAGGAAAGCAGACTCATATAGACTACTGCCAACACCTACGGGTGCGCTACACTTGGGGGCTCGTCCGGGATTACTAGCTTTCTACGCCCAGTCTCCCTCTAACCAGCAAGATGGAGCCAAGTGATGTTACTAAATGGTGCCAGGCAGCGGGTGTGGATCCTTCCCATTGTACTGCTTTACTATTGCCTGTCACAAAATTCTCATCAGAGCAGATCTACAGACTGTTAGACCGTCTAGCACCACAAAACAGATGCTGCATTGTAAAGCTGCAAAGAGAGGAGCACATGGGGCATCTCCAGGTGTTACTACAGTGGGATTGCCAAGTCACTTCTCTTGTAGTAACTGACACAGTTGAGGTGGGTGATGAAGGTAACAAAGCTCAGATCGTGCAACCTGAACTTGACCACACTGAGTACCGAGCTGTGGAAAGTCCTGCCGCACCTGAAGTGCCACCTGCCCCATCACCTGTGGCTATGATTGGGCCTGAGTTCTTTACAGCCATGGGAGAATTCATGGCTAAGTGTAATCAGGGTAATGGTGCCCATATTGGTGCAGGCTACCGAAAACTGAAGATCTTCTCAGGGGTACAACCATTGCCCATGGGTGAAGAGGAATATGAAGTCTGGATGGATCAGGCATTGCAGGCCCTTGATGAGTGGGACATACCAGAGGCACAAAAGAAGCAGCGAATAGCAGAGTGTCTGA
The DNA here is from genome assembly GCA_038501925.1 of Xenopus petersii. Classification (NCBI taxonomy): domain Eukaryota; kingdom Metazoa; phylum Chordata; class Amphibia; order Anura; family Pipidae; genus Xenopus; species Xenopus petersii. The sequence goes on along the minus strand of CM076680.1, from coordinate 51,663,609 downwards.
GAGGTGCTGCATCTGAAGCAATAAGGAATTTAAAGCTGAGTCAGCAAGATTGCACGGCATATGATTACCTTGCTGCCCTTCAAACAGTGTTTGGCAGAGTTGAGGATGTAGAGGATCTCCACTACCAGTTGAAGCACACTTACCAGTGGGAGGGAGAGAAATTATCTAATTACATCCGACGCCTTGATAAGATTATTCACCAAATCTTATTAAAGAAAGGCATAGACTCTAAAGAAGTGGATCAAGTGAGAGTGAAGCAAATCCTCCAAGGGGCTCAGCCACTAGACCCTATTGTGATCAAATTGAGAACCCGAGGAGCTGGGGGGACCACCCGCTACATTGATCTGATCAAGTGGGTTCGGGAAGAAGAAGCCACGCTAGCAGCTAAGGGAGCTATGGCAGACCCAGTGACCAAGCTTATCGCTGGAGTTGGGTTGGTAAATGCTGTGGACACCAACCAAAGGATCGCCCAGTTAGAACAGACAGTCAACAAGCTGGCTGAGCTAATGACAAAGGTGGTCTCACAATCGGGCATGCCTCCGGTACAAAAAGAGCTAAATACAGAAGTCCCAGTGGGACCAGCTGAACAGCCCAATGTTTCCCAAGACAGGAGGTTGACTGGCCCAGCTATTTGTTACTGTTGTGGAGGGGAAGGTCACTTCCAGAGAGAGTGCACCTCAAAAGGAAGAGCAAGCAAGACACCACCAAAAGCAGCAGGGAAGCTTCAGGGGCCCTCAATGAAGAGCCCACTCAAGAGTTGCTCACACCGGATCCAGAAAAGCAGTAAAGTGCAGATTGCGAAAAGTCAACCCCTGCCTGTCAGACAAAAGCAAAGTCATATGGACATGCTAAAGAGAGGGCCTAAACCCAAGCTACCGAAGGGCTTGGTGGGTCCATCACCTATTGTCCCTGTACAGATTGAAGGCATCTATGCTGAAGCCCTTCTAGATACTGGTGCTCAAGTGACCCTCCTGTATGAAGATTTCTACAGGAAATACTTAAAGCACATACCCCTGGAAACCCTGGACAAACAGTTAGAGATTTGGGGCCTAAGTGATAAGAAGTTGCCTTATCAGGGTTTCCTTTCAGTCAAAGTGGAATTCTCCCAGAAAGTAGCAGGAATGGCAGAACCCATGGAGACACTGGCGGTGGTGTGCAACCGACCCCCTGGGGCTGGGAAGAATGCCTTGGTAGTGGGAACCAACACAGCTGTTGTACGGAGACTCCTTGACCACCTGGTGACAACAAAGGAGGCATCCATTGTCCCAGTTCACCCACTGCTACAGCCAACCCTAAAGTCACTGGTGCAGGAGGCAAATGTTCCAGCTGATGGGATCGGAAATGTATGGTATTTGAACAGACAAAAGATAGTAGTTGCTCCAGGGAAGATCACTTGTATGCGAGCCAAGGTGAAGATGAACTGTGAGAACCCTGGATCCCATGTAATGTTTGAAAGTGACCTTGAATTGAAACTGCCCAGGGGGGTAGATCTGCTTCCAGAAGCCATCCCAGTAGAACAACTGAAAAAGAATGGAGGCATGGTGAAAGTGGGGTTGAGAAATTCCACAAGTCAGCCAGCAGTAATTCAACCCCGCACTCTGGTGGGAAAAGTTTATGCTGCCTCCCCAATACTGGCATCCCATCTTAAAACTGAGGAAGGAACCACAGACAAATGGGCCTCATTGGAAAACTCTCCCATCACAAAGGAATGGAAGTCACGGATGACGGGACATTTGGAGCAAAGGAAAGAGATGTTCTCTTCTGTGGGTATTACCGCAGATTTGTGAGAGGATTTGCTAAAGTTGCATGGCCACTGAATCAGCTTCTTCAAAGTGATACAGAAGAAGAGGAGGACATAGAGAACTATTCTAACAAGTCCAAAGGTCAAAGAAAAGCAAAAGAATCAGTGGAGGACAGGTGGAATGAGGACTGTGAAAAGGCATTTCAGCAACTGAAGGACTACCTGACCAATGCTCCAGTCCTGGCATACGCAGACCCAACCCAGCCTTATGTCCTTCATGTTGATGCCAGCCGAGAAGGACTCGGAGGTGTCCTTTATCAGCAGCATGAAGGAGAGTTGCGACCAATTGCCTATATCAGCAGAAGCTTGTCACCTACAGAGAGAAATTACCCAGCCCACAAGTTGGAGTTCCTTGCACTGAAGTGGGCTGTCGTTGATAAACTCCACGATTACCTGTATGGGGCTGAATTTGACGTGCATACAGACAACAACCCGCTCACTTATATCAACACCTCCGCCAAGTTGGATGCCACAGGACACCGGTGGCTGGCTGCACTTGCAAATTACAACTTCAGTCTACGATATCGGCCTGGCCGTAGCAATGGGGATGCAGATGGGTTGTCCCGAAGACCACATGACAGTTTGCACCCAGAAGATGAATGGGTTGAAATACCAGCCCCTGGTGTAAGAGCTCAATGCCAGGGTGTACACTGTCGTCAGGCAGGATCCAGTGTGGCTGAAGCTTTGGGGATATCGGCAGCTGGGATCCCAAAGTTGTACTGCAGTGTTGTGACAGTGGACACTGCTGCCCTGCCTTCCCTCAGTTTAGATGACCTGAGGAGGGATCAGAAGGAGGATCCACTTTGTCGTCTGGCTCTGGAGGCATTGCGACAAAAGAAGCCAGAGTTGTTAAAAACAGATGAACACCCAAATGCTAGGACACTGGCCCGGGAATGGGACAGGCTTAGCCTGCGGAATGGTCTGGTATATAGAAGAGCTCCTAATTTTGCAGGATGTGAGAAATGGCAACTGCTACTACCCCATAAACACAAGGACTCTGTATATGGTCAGCTGCATGACAACCATGGACATCTTGGTGTAGAGAAGACTCTAGGGTTAGTAAGAGATCGATTTTACTGGCCCGGGTTCAAGCAAGACGTGGAGGGCTATTGCAGTACTTGTTTCCGATGCCTCCAGCGTAAATCCCTGCCCACTAGAGCTGCGCCAATGGGACACCTTGAAAGCCAGGGACCAATGGACTTAGTCTGCATAGACTTTTTATCTATAGAACCGGATGAGGGGGGAGTGAAGAATGTATTGGTCGTCACTGATCATTTCACCAGATATGCTCAGGCTTACCCCACAAAAGACCAAAGGGCAATTACTGTGGCCAAATTCCTAGTGGAGAAGTTTTTCATCCATTATGGGTTGCCTAAGCGGATACACTCTGACCAGGGCAGAGATTTTGAAAGCCGGCTCATGAAAGAACTGTTAACCCTTCTTGGAGTGCAGAAGTCCAGGACCACCCCATATCACCCACAAGGTGACCCTCAGCCAGAACGGTTCAACAGAACCCTGCTTAACATGCTGGGGACTTTGGCTGAAGAAAAAAAGGCACAATGGAGCAGGTATATAGCAGCTGTTGTCCACGCCTATAATAGTACCAGAAATGACACCACAGGATTTTCCCCATATTTCTTAATGTTTGGAAGGGAAGCCCGATTGCCAGTTGATGTTGTTTTTGGGGTAACAGCGGACGACACTCCGGTAACATCACACCAAGGGTACATTGAGCGCCTCAAGCACAACTTACAAAAAGCATATGAACAGGCACAGGCTGCTGCGGGAAATAGACAAGACCAGAATAAAAAGCAATATGACCGAAGTATGAAGTTCCATGATTTGCAGCCTGGTGACCGGGTGCTGTTACGGAATTTGGGTATTCCTGGGAAGCATAAGTTGGCCAACCGCTGGGGATCCCAGCCTTACATTGTTTGTACACAGCTACCTAACATCCCAGTATATCAGATACGACCTGAGGGGAGAACCGGGCCCATCAAGACATGGCACCGCAACCACCTTATGCCAATAGGTGAAAAAGTTAGGGTGTTGAAGCTTCCAGATGCAAAACCCACTACCAATCGGCCTAGGTGTTCTAGGAGACAGCAAGGCCTTCCAGCTGAGATGCCACCAACAGACGTCAAAGAAACAGAAGTTTCAGAGGACAATGAGAGTGATGATGACTGGGGTCTGGATTATTTCTTCACAGATCAGAATAAAGAATGTAGCCCCAGTTTTGGTTCAGAGGTTTCCAGCAATCTAAGTGTGGATGCTAATGAGTTTATTCCCAATGCTGCAATTACACCCGAACCAAGATCAGATGAGACATCACAGCAGGAGCAGCTGGAGACAGTGGTCACAGCTAACATGGAGGAAATTTCTCCTGTACCAACTCCAGAGACCAGGGATTGTACTGAGACTCTTGAAAGGCCCTGCAGGCCACAACGAACAGTTAGACCTCCTCAGAGACTGACATATGATATCCTGGGAACAAGTCACAATCAGATGGTGCCCACGGTTCGAAAGGCTACCATCGCCCATGTTCCCTGTGTTCTGATGCCCAATGGTGACACCCCAGCCCATAAAACATACAAAAATGGTATGCCATGGTGGAAAAGATTGTTCAGTAAATGAGATGTTTCTGTTGCACTGTATATTTTTTATGTTAACATATATATTGCCATGCTTTATTCTCTGTCTGCATATTGATACATATGTTCCGAAATGCTGTCACGAGGACGTGACATTTATAAAGAGGGGGGTGAATGTAGCACACTTAATATTTGCACCTGTAAGGCTGCTGGGTAATGTAGTCCCCCCCCCCCCCCCGTGCCTTCCACTACAATACAGAGGAACTAGTTAATGCTTCAGACTGCAGGAAGGAAGGGATTTTCTCCAGCCAATGATAAAGGAGACAGTCTGTGCCCTGCCCTCTCAGCCAGGAACAGGAAGAGGAACCAGGGCCTGGGATAGGGGGAGGAGAGACCAGCCAGCATGGAGAGATGTGCTGAGAGATCTAGAGACTGGGTTTGTGTTCCAGCCTGCTGAGTGACCAGCCAGAGAGAGAGACTGCTATTAACCTGCAAGGGGAGAACACTGCAGTGTGCAGCCTGCTTGAAGCTGTGTGCTGCTGCTGTTCCCTGGAGGAAGTTTTGTTGTCAGCACCATTGTGATTCAGGAGTACAACAGTCAGCCATCTTGATAAGGAGAAAGCCACAGTGTGGAGAGAAGCAAGGTTCTTTGTCAACTGTAAGTTATTAACCCTTGTGCTACCAGTTTAAGGAACTTTGGGAGTTATAAAACAGACATTATCCTGCTAGTCCATTGGAGGGTGAGACATATTGTGCCAGGAGAGCTGACAGCATTGCTGCACACTTCCAACAGCACCAGAGGGAGCACCATCTATACCCTTACCAAGGGACACATCACCAGTTCTTTTATTGTGGTTACATCCAGGGAGATAATCCAGTTGCACAGTTCAGCAGCAACCTAAGGTGGAATTTGCCATTCATTTAGACTGCTTTGCTATTTGCAGCCCATTCAGTTCTTTCAACTCAGTAAGGGGGCCCCCCATCGGTACACAACTGCTTCAGGACTTAGGTGTGCACACCGGGGTTTGAAGGGTCTTACAGGGGTTGTCTTTGTTAAATTGTCATATTTACTACAGTGTTAGCAGAGTACTAATTGTCATATTATTGCTTTATTTCTAACCAATCATCTCTTACAGCTGCAGCTGTTTAATAAAGTCAGGTTGTGCCTGTTGCACTGCCATCTTGTGTGCCTGGTTACTGGGGCCTTGGGGTGTCACCTGGTTAGGAAAGCAGACTCATATAGACTACTGCCAACACCTACGGGTGCGCTACACTTATGAACAGCCTCAGTACAATACAAGCATAAAACAATGTGGATGTATTACAGATCCACCTATTACCGACCTGCTGGTGGGACAGCAAGAAAGCATGCGCCGCTCTTGATGTTTGAAGAATTCGCAGTCCTAATGTTTTAGAGAACAAACTGTCCAATCTGCAGGTTTAGGATTTGTGGCTTTAGCTCAATCATCTTTGAACACACAAATCAGATTTAAAATTGTCTGCTAGTTACTAAACTTATATTTTTTTAACCTGAGCCATGTTGGCATGGCTTAAATTTTTTTGTAAAATGAAAAGACTCAAAGCAAAATGCGACATATAGGGCCAGTAAGATCCAAACCACTAAATATTATTAGATTAGATATGATATTCATTTTGTTTCCATAGTTTTTTTTTTTTTACTTATTGCATGTTTTTTATTATAGCAGCAACTTTTATGTGGCGACAAAGCAAAGCTCTGCTCATCTAAACTGAAACTACTGTTTTTTAGGTATTGATTCATGAGCATAAAAGCAACTAATTTCAACCTTTCATTTCTCTTCTCTGACAGGCTGGGATGTTTGGACAGAATGGTAGGTACAACAAGGCAGAAGAAATCGGTTTTAGAAAGGACAGCCTATGTAAAGCAAAGTAAAATTAAAGAACCACCCCCCTGCCTGTAGTGAGAATATGGAGGTTTTAAGCTGTTGCAAAGAGGGAAATGAATACCCATGATACACAGCGATACAGAGGATGTAGTGGAAATTTATATTCTTTGCTCAATACTGAATGAAAAATTATTGGGAACATACCATTCTTCAGTTTGTCGTATCCAAGGACATGACGAATCTCTTTAAGGCTAGAGCCACGCGCCCCCAATTCCACCATCCCTAAAGCTATGGCAGTGCTCAGAGGAGAGAAGATGATGTTTTCATCATCCTTAGTGGCTCGTAGCTCATGGTAAACCTTGACAGAAAACTCATTAACGGTCTCATCATGGACACTAGTACCAAACGCCAGTGCTTGCATAACAATTAAGGAGAGTAATATGAAGTGATGCATCTCTGAAATTAATCTAAATAGATAGAAGGGGGGAAAAAAAGACACATTATAAAATAATTACACAAGAAACAATAAACACAATAAATGACTATACATTTGTTTTTTAGCAGAAACATCAATTTTCATGTAGTTTAAAATTCAGTATTGGTAGAACAAGATTAAAAAACTGCGCGTTGCTATTTTTATGATGTTTGCCTATGAAATCCTTTATTATGAAACAAAGAAAATCAAATCAAACAAATAAGTGGAACACAGCTCTAACATCTTTTCATCAGCAGTGGAGATGCACATTTGACCCTAAGGGGCAGATTTATCAATAATCCACAAATGCAATCAAAAATGTATTGGACAATTTTTGTTGAATACACAGAGAGTTGTGATTAATTAAAGCAATAAAGAATTTACCGGTACCTGAAAAAAAAAAAACCTTGTCTGTGTGGGGCTTTTTTTGCGACAAATGTGCCTGCAGCTATTCGGTCCACGTTTTGCTCATTAAAAAAAATGCAAAAATTAGTTGTCACAATTCCTTTTCTGCAATCGTTTTTTTTTTTTAAATCTGCATCTAAATCACCTGTTCCCATCTCCAAACAATGTGGGTTTGCAGTTGGTTTGGTAGTGTAACAATAGCAAAGTAGAACTGGGCACTTAAAATATAGTTAGATGAATAACAAGATAATCTATAAAGGCTTTGAAGTTTACCCATGCACTTTATTAGGGAATTTTTACTCAGACAATGGTCAGACTGTTGACCATCAAGCAGAGTTAAACTGAAATCACACTAATGGATCTGAATAGGCACAAATTAGGATCTGATCATTGGCCAAGGTTCAAAGTTATCAAATCAGCCTGATTTTTTCCACTTTGTGGATGGACATATCATACAAAGGTCTGGTTGTTTGACAACCTTATCAAATGAGTGGATTTGTTTGTTAATGTGCAACTTAAAGGGATACTGTCATGGGAAAAATTTTTTTCTAAAAATAGTGCTGCTCCAGCAGAATTCTGCACTGAAATCCGTTTCTCAAAAGAGCAAACAGATTTTTTTTTATTCAATTTTGAAATCTGACATGGGGCTAGACATATTGTCAATTTTCCAGCTGCCCCAATTCATGTGACTTGGGCTTTGATAAACTTCAATCACTCTTTACTGCTGTACTGCAAGTTGGAGTGATATCACCCCCTCCCTTTTCCCCCCAGCAGCCAAACAAAAGAACAATGGGAAGGTAACCAGATAACAGCTCCCTAACACAAGCTGGTGGGGGCGGGTACAAAAAAGGGGGCGTGGTGTGACGGCAAAGGGGGTGGGGTTATGCTACAAAGGGGCAGGTCACAGCGCGGCCAGGACAAGAACCGAAGGACAAGGTAAGTTTTACAAGGGATTGGGGGCTGGCCGAGGGGGTCTTTTTAAGGGTATTACAAATTTACCGGCAGCTACATTGCCGGTAAATTTGTAATACCGGCCCCGGCCTTGGCAGGTGTTTTACCGGCAACCCTACTTGAGTAGTACTATTAACTGATGCGTTTTGAAAAAAACATGTTTTCCAATGACAGGATCCCTTTAAGCCTTCTTATCTCTTCTACCTTTAGGGTCTGGCCACACGAGCATATTCGGGGAGATTGCCCAGAAGAAGAGGCAATTAGTTGCTCGTATGGCCAGACCCTTAACAGGCTAATGCCACACATGATAGAAATGTAACTTTTGGTCACTAGCAACCAAACATAGAAGCAATAAATACAGCACTCTAGCTTTAAAAGCTAATTTTTATTAATAAGGTGCATTTGAAGCATAAACTCACCACACTTAAAGCATTAAAAAACACATGATACCATTACCATCAATAGAATCTATAGTGGACAACCACAATCAAATAATGTCCAGATAATGCGTGTTTCACCCTAGTATGTGCGTCGGCCTAGCTGTGTGGAAGCTGAGCCTTGACTGGCAAATGAGTAAACAACCATGGAATGCCACACAGGGAAAATGAAATGTACCTGCAGGTCAGTCCAGTAGTATGATGAGGATACGCTGCTGACTAAAATTGACGAACTTCCTTTGGTATTGAACTTTGAACCAGCTACTATAATGGTAGCTTAATTCACTTATATTGTTGGAACTGCAAGGAAAGCAATTGTTCGACGGTCCAGTTGGGATTGTGTTTTTGGATTTAATTGGTGGCAACTACAACTCCCACATACAGAGACACAACCTGCACAATTACTAGCTAATGCACGTTATCTAGCCATCATTTGATTGTGGGTATCTTGATTACCATCATATTACTGTCAGCTTTATAACTATGCTTGGATGTTATGTGAACTCAATTTTATGATCCAGCAATTATAATTATAATCTCTTTAAAATGTATTCTTTTGAAAACTCATTTAATTAACCGACATTGCAGCCAAGGATTACTGCTATTACTATTATGCTAGTATAGCACTTGCCAGCATACTTCACTCTGTTCTCCTTCATTCTTTCTAGACCTTCCAAAACAAATGAATAACTACGGTAAAACAGCAAGTCAGGTAAGGGAAGTAAATGAAGAATAACCCACCAAAGTGGAATTGGAAGGGTCACTTTCTCCTGCACCTCTTGACTTTATGTAATTCACTATGCAATTATGTTAGGTGAGCTTTGATCTCATGTTTCTAAGAGGATCTGATGGAGGAGACTTCATTTTGATTTTTTAGAAGAATTGCCAGATTGGGAGTTGGTAGTAAACAATACAAATGTCAATAGGTTTTGTTTTTGTTTTTTAATAGGTTGCAGACTGCATATATAATTACTTAAAGCAACACATGCTCTGTTTCCTCTGAACTTGCAAGAATACTCCACAGTTCATTGTATTATTGTTTCTGGTACAGTCTCAATCTATCACTTAGCTACTTTATATTTGTGTAACTTCTTTTTGACCATGCTAGAATAAACTATGGGTGTATTTCCCCTGGCATAATACATTTCCCAAATCTACACTCAAATCTAAGCAGGCTCTACCACAGGAAACGTTTCTGTTCCTTTTGTACTATGCAATATGTTCTTACAGCTAGGAAGCCATCTTCAGCCTCAAAGTGTTATGTAAAGAACTCAGTAACCATTCATTTTCTTTCATATACTTGAAAAGGAAGAATCAATGATGACATAATCAGAGGCAATTGTACACTGCTATATAGTCTTTTCTTATACTCTTTCAAAGACCTCTGATTGCTTTTGGTAGTTAGATCTTGAGCAGAACACAAGGATTTTTTTACAGACCGCCCTCTCATGGGACCAGAAAAATGTATTCTATTTCTGTCCAGCAACTCGTTAAAAGATTGTTAGTACAGCACAGCCCTTAACTTTTCTGGGTATATGTAACAGACAAAAGACACGTGGGAAAAAATAGCAAAACAAAAGAGAAGAAAATTAAAAAGAACTGGGAAAAATAAACAGATTTTCAACTTAAGTCTACCCCAAAAAATGTTGTCAAGCCTTTAAATTCATGGCAAGTAGGTACACACCAAAAATCTATTTCTGGATTCGACCAAATATCGACTGCACCACAAAATAATTGGCCAAGTACTAAACCAACTGAAGCATTGCATTATCAAATACATTCAGCTGTTCACAATGTTTAACCTTTCGGGGTTATGTAATAAAAGGAACTATGTTTGCCCAGGAGCAGTAACCCATTGCAACCAATCAGCAGGCAGCATGTATTACTCACGTTCAAAGGCAAACATCTTATTGGTTGCTATGGGTTACTGCTCCTGGGCAAACTCAGTGCCTTTTATTGCATATGGGGGTTAGAGTTTGAATGTTCTGCAGGATTCTAAAGTAATTAGAGTAGTGGTTCACCCTGACACACCCGGGGTGGGGGGGGGGCAACAACACAGAAATGGGATAATGGAACTTAAAGTTGATCCACCCCCCGATATTGATCTAATGGGGGAATGTAATATGTTTCACTAGTGCAAAAAAACCTGTGCAAAGACGCTTGCGAAGGTTAACGACCATGCTTGCATCCTTTTTGACAAATTACAGACCTCATCGCAAAGTTTGTGACCAAATGGCTTTTGTGAACATTCATAGTGTATATAATAAAATTTCGAAATTGCAAAGTGTTTTTTGCAATACAATATTGAACAAAACTCCAGAGTTAAAGGAACAGTAATGTCAAAAAATAAAAGTGTTTTAAAGTAATGAAAATATAATGCCCTGTTGCCCTGCACTGGTAAAATTTGCTCTACTATTGTTTATATAAATAAGCTGCTGTGTAGCAATGGGGGCAGCCATTCAAAGGAGAAAAGGCTCAGATTACACAGCAGGTAGCAGATAAACTCTGTCTGTCTAATGGTGAAGCAAACATATCAGTTTTACCAGTGCAGGGCAACACTACATGATATTTTCATTACTTTAAAACACTTTCATTTTTTGGTGTTACTGTTCCTTTAACGCAAAACCTCTACTGACCATAAATTGGGCCTAAAAAGGCTTGACTACCACCTTTAAGTAGATTGCTATATAAATGCTATACAAATTCCCATTCAAATGCCAAATGCCTTGGTTTGCATAGATCCTCGCAGAATTCAGGAGCAGAATGTTTGCCATCAGAAAAGTGCACAAAGAAGAAAATAATTCAAATCAGTTTCTACATTGACATATAACTAAAATTACTTGACCTTGATAATCTGGCCCCTTAATATGACAGTTGTACCATTGTGAGACTAGGCACTCCTGCTGAAACTGAAACACAAATTAGCTATCAAAATACAAAAGCTGTTAAGACTAGGGATGCAATGAATCCACTATTTTAGGATTCGGGCGAATCCCAAATCCTTTTGTGAAAAAGAATAATACCGAATTGAATCGGAACCCTAATTTGCATATGTAAAATAGGGAAAAGAGGGGGTTAAAAGAGAACCACAGGTGGTAAAAATTTTTGACTTCCTTGTTTGTGTGATGAAAAGTCACATGATTTTCTGGATTTGGTTTGGCCAAGCTGCAGGCACTTGGATTCGGCCAAATTTAAATCCTGCAGAAAAAGGCAGAATCCCTAACCAAATCCTGGATTCTCTTGTTAAGACCACTTAAAAAAGGGTTCCTTTCTACAGAAACATAGCTCATCTTGTTAAAACAACTACTGTTGGATCAATAAATCCTGCTCCTGAATGTGTTTAACAGCATCCTTCCACAACATACATAATTAATGAATTATCTAAACACCTTCTCTGTCACTCAGTGATAAATATACAATTCTGTACAAGCGCTGCGGAAAACTGAATGATCAGAAAGCTATGAAATGTAGTCAGGAATTTTAAAGTGACCCTGACAGCTACACTTTGTGCTGCTCTACTGAACAGAGAATGAGCTATGTTTATACATCCCTTTATTGGTCTTCTAAAAATCTAACCTATTAATTAACTAATGTAATAACTAATGTATTAACTAATGTAATAAACATTAACTAATGTAATAAAAAAAACTCACATGTTGTGTCAGTGATGACCTACAACTGAACTACAACTAACACACAATCCTAAAGTGTGAGCTGTAGTTCAACGCTACATGAAGCAACACAGGATGCTTGTCTTATGCCATAAGATATAAAAAAATAAACAGGGTATATGATAAAAGCTTTTAATAGCAGGATGACGTAATTGCAATAAAAACAAACATTCAGTTCTCGGGAAGAATCAAATATGTTGTATAAGGTTGGATCAAATGTGAAAAACATGCAGCTTATTGATTGAGTCTGGGATTGGTTTATGAACAAATTATGTAAATGGGGTTTAGAATCTTCAGTATGTATTTAGAAGCTGCATTTACCCAGATCAGTTTATATACAATGTCTGATTCTCCTATACACCGTCATAGTCTCTCTCACTTGTATATAAGCTTAGGTTATGCTTATTTTATTTATAGTTCTTTCCATGTCACTAGATCTATACTCTAATAAACTGATCAGAAGCCAGCCTACCTCCATCATAATCAGTTCGGAAAAGTAAACAAAGTCTTGGAAATATAACCATTCGCTGATGTCATCAGACAAAGACATTAATTGGCAGGGGAGGTTCCCTGGAGAACTCACCCCTCTTGTTGTCATTGCAGAAAGAAAAAGAATGAATGTATAAATAGGCAAAGTATTAAGTAAAGGTAAAACTTTATTTATTACGATGCAATATTGTAATATACAAGAAGTAGGGTAGAAATGTTATACATTATGTTTTGGGCCTCTGCAGGGCCGGATTTACATAGTGGACACCCCTAGGCCCACTGCCTTTCGTCGCCCCTGACCCCTCCTCTTTATTCGTGCAAATGTTCATCATCAATAGGAAATGTAAAAAATGATTGTATCTCTCACACATTCCCAGTGTTTTTGAACAAATGTGGGTGTGGTTGGGCAGCATGCCGCCCCCCTAAAATCCTGCCGCCCTAGGCCCAGGCCTAGGTGGCCTTTCCACAAATCCGGGCCTGGGGCTCTGTACCAGTTTAAGGCACCCACTGCCCTTTAGCAGTAAAGATCTGTGTCTCCAATGATGCCCCAGTAGCTGCTCATTTTCTTTTCTGCTGATTTAAGGCACATGACCTGGACTGCTGTCACTTAGGGACTGACTTACATATATGTACTGTATATACAATAGAAATGTCTCAATACAAGTCTGAGTAATAATTCAGAGTCTTATCTGTATAGAAACCAGGAACATTAGCATCAGAATGTAATAATCAGCCCTGTAGCATCGGCTCATATGATAGTCAAACCTCATTTTCTGCTTGATAATTTGTGAGAACCCCTAAGCTTAGTGTTTCAACAACTGCCCAAAAACACTGAGCATGTGCAGGTCACTGAAATGTATTTAAAAAAAAAAACAATACAAGATGGAGGCATTGCTGTGACAACTTTGAGAGCCTGGATCATTACTGATATACAGAGATGCTGAATATTTACAGTAGGTTGCTGCATTAAGCTCAGTATTTAAAATATGACGTTTCTAGCTGCATTCTTTTCTAGGGTTTTAGGCTAAAGACAAACTGGGCATTTTGACCACCAATGTATTTCGTATAAAGTGGCCAAAACTACTCTCCATTGATTGTAATGTGGTTATTTAGGAAAACTAATTGCAAATTAAATTGTGGCTTTCCGGTTCAAACGTATATGTACGATGTGCAGAAGAGCATAACAAGCCTCTTTTAAAATCTCTTGAAAAAGAGTTCAGGTGCAATATGTGTAGAGCTTATGACTGGAAGGGCAAAATCCAATGAAGTGTGTCCCTTACCACAGTCTGTAATCTCTGCCATCTAGGTTTTGAGCAGGCAAAGTAATATGCATAGGATTAGATACACTGAACATGGTCTCTGGTATGGTTGCTTTTATTCCCAGCCAGAAAAGATTATAGCACTAAAACTATCTGGCAGTATTGTAAGTGTTAGAAGATGTTTAAAGAGGCTCAATATCAGTGGCATAACTAGATGTTACTGGGCCCCACAGCAAATTAATTTTAGGGCCCCCAACATATCCAATGTTTGTCCTGTTTTACCAATATATGTTCAAATTGCTCATCAATGAGAGCTTCATGGGGCCCCCTGTACCTCCTGGGCCCCCCTGCAGCCGCAGGGTCTGCTTCCTCTGTAGTTACGCCCCTGCTCAATATGCTCTTATATTTGTAATTCAGAAAAGCAGAACTATTATTACTATATAATACACAAAAGCTATGAATATCTTGTAAATTATATCCTTATAAATGGTTCTGATGTCATCAGTTACAAACGGTGAGTTCTGATGTCATTTCTGTCACATGACTCACTGAAACTTGTGTATTATAATAAATAAAGTACCCCCAGTTATAAAATATGAGGATATTAGAAGTTACCTCGGAGTTCCATGACCTGTATAAAAACACTCTGCCTTCGGACTCGTGTTTTTATATGGTCATGAAACTCCTCAGTAACTTATAATATCCTTATATTTTAAAAGAGGGGGTACTTTATTCACTATACCATACATAGCGGAACACACCACTTTCTGTACTACCTATTTTTGCTGTGACATTACCAACATTATTACCTTCCTAACTTCTAAAATGAATAACTGAATGTCCTTTAAGATTGAGTGTCTGTTCTTATCGTTTGCTTGAGTGGGAGTGCCGTTTCCTTCTTTGTTATTTAGTGAGTACAAAGCTCATCAGCTGAGTATGACTAATTGAACATTAGCAAATACATTCTTAGCGAAATCAAAGAGATGACCTCTATTGGGTAATTGCTGGCTGACTAGATTTTTAAATGCAAGCTTACAAATTAAATACATGCATCCTTATAATTCATCTTGATATTAAAAGTCCCAGCTTTAGATAAAAAAAAGGCTATGGATGTATTCAATTGTATTATATAGATGAGGAGATTTTATAAAAATGATTTAATCTGCGTTTTTAAACACGATGGGGGTTATTTATTTAAGCTTAATTTTTTTTCTGGTCGGGCTTTTAAAGGGGAAAACTTTGAGATCTATTAAACCCGGAAGCTGCTAAATTCCAAATCAGAAAATACTCCATCTCAAATCCCTCGAGGTCCTGTAGAAGTCAATGGCAGACGTCCCTTTTCCAATTTCAAGACATCGTGGTTTGTGCTGGGCTTCGTGCGACAATCTGAAAAATGCAGGGATTTTGGGCAATAACACGAAAAAAAAAGAGCGATTTGGGAGTCAAATCTAAAAATTTTGCATGATTAGATTTTCTTCATGATTTTAGAGACTTTTAAAAAAAATTATTTATTAATCAAGTAAAATTGTGTCAATGTTCTTACTATGACCCACTACTGTGGATCAAATAACTTCTCTTACTTCCAATCCACAGTTCCTCTCTGTGTGGTTCCTCCACCTCATCAACAACCCCCCCCCCATCCCAAAATTACTTTGAACGCCACAACTGATATGTATCTGATGCTACCCATTAGTGTTACATTCATTTATGCATTTCTTCAGCCCTACTGAGCATGCACCTTTAGCTGTGAAGTTGCAGTTGATACATTAGTTCCTGACATCTCATGCTTTTGAGAAATGTATCAGCTAATGTAGGCAATTGTAACAGCAGTTCAGCCTCTGCACAAGGATTGCAGCTGAAATATGAGAGGGGAAAATCAAAGATGAATGCCAAAAATTAAAAAACAAAACAAAAAAACACAGCAATTAAAAGTCATAATTGCTGGTGTACTGTTTTGAAACAATTAGAAATACTGTATTGAAAATAAGGTGAACTACCCGTATATGAGACTTTTTGTTGCTTGAGTGACAACACATTCTTTTTATGTATACAAATAAATATTTTGTAGCATTGCAATAGATGTATTCTTGCTAGTAGACTCATAGGGGCACATTTACTATTAGACGAATATCAAGGGTCGAATAACGATTCGAAGGATTTTAATTCATCGATCTAACGATTTTCCTTTGCTTTTACCTTCCCCATAGGCTAACATTGGTGCTCGGTAGGTTTTAGGTGGCGAAGTAGGTGGTCGAAGTTTTTATGTTAAAGAGACAGTACTTCAAATAATCGAACGATTTTTAGTTTGAATCATTCGATTCGAAGGTCGAAGCAGCCAATTCGATGGTCGAAGTTGCCAAAAAAAACCTTCGAAATATTTTTTATTTTAATCCTTCACTCGAGCTACGTAAATGTGCCCCATATTGTCATTCAAAAATAGAGCAGTAAGCATTTTTGAGCAATAAGAGTGCACCGGAAGGGATAAAGCCATTATAATCTTATTCAATAGAAAGTATTTCAAGGTGTTTTGTTATCAGCTGTAAACTGGATTTTGCATGGGCAACAAAACACCTGCCAGTAATGCAGAGGATATAAACAGAGAGAGTTTGAACAGCAACTACATTAGTTCTAACAACCATCACCCAGCCACCACCATTCAGGGGCCCCTCTGTCACTATGTCTTGTGTGGCCAGACCCTAAAACCTCTGAGATTTTAAATTTATGTCAGTTTTTGCCTGGTCACCATTAAGGGCTGAACTCCCCAGTGTGCCAAGGAGCGATCAGTCGCCATGCGATGACACGCATGCAACGCGTCGGATGTCCAGAGGAAAAAGGAAGTGAATTAGAAATTGCAGGTAAAAACGACATATATCCGACTGTCGGATGAAGACGCAGCGTTTTCATAAGACAGTTGGATATATGTCGTTTTTACAATCAATTGATCATTAAATTCCTTTATCCTCTGGACATCCTACATGGCACATGCATGTCATCGCATAGCGACTGATCGCTCCTTGGCACGCTGGGGAGTTCAGTCCTTAAAAAGTGTCCAATCATTTTTAAAGTTTGCATTTCGGAAGATTGTGTTTACAAATTTCCCAGAGCACTCTAAGTTTATACCGAGTGTTAAACAGATGGGGTTGGGAGCTGCTAAGTGTACCACAACATATTTTTGAATCTGTTTTACAGTTTTAGTTTGCTATAAAAAAAAAATAATAAAATCTAAGGAACTTTCCCACATACATTGCAATTTAAAGCAAGATTTGAATTATTTGATCTTTCTGTTGTCTGGTTCTGACTCTCGAAACAAAGTAGCAGAAGTCAGTTCGCTTCCAATCAGCTGGCTTCAGTTTCAGAAGTCAGAACCACCTGTGCAGCGAACAAACAAATATTGATTTCAAATATTAGTTACAGTTTAGAGGGCTTCGTAAAGCTACTGAATTTATAAATTACCGTATCATGGAAAGTTACTTATGATGACATTTTTCATTCATTCAGAAGCAGTGCTTGGGTGGAGCCCCTTATAAAGCTGAGGCAGCAGTTTTGGTTTAGGCTTTGTTTTTAGGGGGTTCTCTGTAGGGTTATACACACACCACTATCATTAGGGTTTTAGAAATGGCTGAGGAAGCAGAGCATACATGTACATACATGTGAATTATAGAAGAAAGCAGCCACTGTAAAACATGCACAATACAAGGCAGTTTATTAAGGCATTCTCTATAACGAATTAACCACTATGGGCACATACAAGTTCATTTGCGAACATGCATTACGGATAATGGGAAAAACTACAAGAGAAGCAAAAAATGAGCCTTTATTTTGACACGATCATCAAAGCGTCTTCACACACACACACATATCGATCACAGACTTGAGCTAGAGGGGAAGTACGTTTCTTGCAATACTATCTCTATAAGTACACAGCTCTATAGAATATACAATGGAGCACATGGAGGACAGGATGATGAATTTTGCGGTACTACTGCTGCACCTGCGCCAATGATTCCAAATAACACCATCCTGTGATATATCGATACAATCAAATCGGTTCATCTACTCCTAAAG
The DNA here is from genome assembly GCA_038501925.1 of Xenopus petersii. Classification (NCBI taxonomy): domain Eukaryota; kingdom Metazoa; phylum Chordata; class Amphibia; order Anura; family Pipidae; genus Xenopus; species Xenopus petersii. The sequence goes on along the minus strand of CM076680.1, from coordinate 51,645,600 downwards.
TACAAGCTGTCATAATACACCGGAGCTAAAAGCCCAATTTTCCCCACAATTAGGTAGGACCTGGGAGACGCATGGCACACACAGCGCAGTTACAGCGATGCTCTCCGCTCACCTCAATAGCTGCCACACCACCGCCTCCTCCAGCTGACTGCAGTCCAACCTTTTCTGCAGCACCACAAGCTTCCCTGGTAAGGCTTACGTCATGAGCAACTAGCCAATCAGAGCACCAAATTCCCACTTTCCACATCGCTCATTGGCCAGAGCAGGACGCCCACTCCGCGTACTCCCAGACAAGGAGGGCATGTTTCCTTATCTCGAACGGAATTTCGGGAGATGTAGTTCGCATTATAGTGTCGCGCAGTACGTCGATCATAAAATAGAACTACATTTCCCTTCGTCCTCGGCACACGTTCGAGTCGGCCTCCTGAAAGGTAAACTCGTTGGACTGATTCCGGGCAACGCCTTGTTTCTTCTTCAGGACGGCGGACACTTCTCAGAACGAACTTCCGGTGCCTGGGTATAGGGTTCTGGGGGTGTTGTGGACACTTAGGCCTGGTGAAGCCGCTCCTGCTCGCCGGATATACAGGTATAACGTCGACTTCTGGTTCGCGTTGGGACAGCTGCTCCGATGCAGTTTGAAGTGAGAGTTGCCGGGTTTCAGGTGCTTCCTTGTGCTGAGTAATGCTAATCCCAGCTGGACCTGGGGGTGTCAGTGCGATGCAGGAAGAGTCGCTCTGTCAGGCCAAAGGCTACTGTTTATTCTACACACACTCTTTACAGCCAGGAGGAGCTTTGTTTCACAGCTGCTGCCATAGAACCCGGCTTGTTTCTCACAAACCCACAAAAAAACTTCAATCTCCTCCTACATATAAAGTTGTATAGAAAGAGACATCAACTTTATGTGTGTGTCAAAACCCCCGCACAGGGCTTGGCAGAAGAATAGGCATTAAAAGGGTGGTTCACTTTCAGGTTAACTTTGAGGATGTTCTAGAATGGCCAATTCTAAACAACTTTTCAATTGGGCTTCATTATTTATTTTTTATGGTTTATGAATAATTTGCCTTCTTCTCCTGACTCTTTCTATCTTTCAAAGGCCCCCTCTAAAAAGAAATCCTCCCTAAAGCTACACGTTATTGCTGCTTTTTATTACTCCTCTTTCCAAACCTCCCCTATTCATATTCCATATTCTCATTCAAATTAATGCATGGTTTCTATGGTAATTTGGACCCCAGCAACCAGTGACTGACACTAAAAAACTGGAGAGCTGCTGAATATAAAACTGAATAACTGAAAAACACAAATAATAAAAAATGAAAACCAATTGAAAATCATCTCAGAATATTGCTTCCTACATCCTACTAAACGTTAACTCAAAGGTGAACAACCCCTTTAAACTATTTGAGATATATATATATATAGATATATAGATATATAGATATATAGATATAGATATGTATAGATAGATATATAGAGATAGATATAGATATATGTATGTGTATATATATATATATAGATATATATATAGATATATATAGATATATATATAGATATATATAGATATATATATAGATATATATAGATATATAGAGATATATATATATATATATATAGTGAATAAAGTACCCCCTCTTGTAAAATATAAGGATATTATGAGTTACCGAGGAGTTTCATGAGCATATAAAAGTACGAAGACGAAGGCCGACTGTTTTTATACAGGTCATGGAACTCCGAGGTAACTGTTAATATCCTCATATTTTGCAACAGGGGGTACGTTATTTATTATAATACACAAATTTCAGTGAGTCATGTGACTGCAATGACATCAGAACTCACCATTTATAACTGATGACATCAGAACTCATCGTTTATAAGGATATCATTTACAGGATATTCATGGCTTTTGTGTATTTTTTATATATATATATATATATATATATATATATATATATATATATATATATATATATATATATATATATATATATATATATATATGTGTGTGTATAGTTATAATTGATGGAATGGATATAACTATATATAGTCATTTGTGTCATGGGGTAGATCTCAAACCAGGAAACAAGTTATTTATTAGCGGCAATAAAGTCCTGGCGTTAATTCATTAGTTTATTGAGATTATATTTCAGAGGAACCTGAAAACCACTGATTCCAAAGGTAGAGATATTCCAGATATTCCTATTATACCTTGAAAGCACGGCTGCTTAACTCGACTAAAGGAGATGGATACCCTGTTATACACTTTTGCATAATGAAAGTCTGTGCTGGTTTCCAATGTACAGTAATTGCACACGGTCACTGGTTTTAAAGTGATCCTAAAAAAATATTATTGAAAATATTAAAATGTACATCGAAAGTTACCTATAGGCCATGTTAATTGTTTTTCACTGATAGGGCTGTTTTTGTAAGTAATTGTTACTTAAAGTTCCGAAACCTGACTGTTTTGCCAACCTGACTGTCCCTTTTCAACATGTCAGTTAGAGTTTCTAATGCTAAAAGGCTACTGAAGCTCAAATATGGCAGCCCCCTCAGAGAGGAACATAAGGGATCAGATGGGTAATGTGAAAGAATCTGCAAATACTTTTATGGCAAAATTATAGATAGCATGCAAAAACAATGTAATGATAGATGTTAAAATTTTCTGTTGTCAGTATCTCTTTAAATGATAAGGAAATTCACAATGTTAATCATTAGTTATGTAGAGCAGCCCCCCTCCCCATAACCCCAGGCAATCCCTTTTTCCCAGTGTTGCTTTGGCACTCGATCGCCCCTTTATCATTGCCGGCCAGGTACAGCGGAAACCAGCTGGAATGGCATTTTCTAGTTAATTGCAATTACAGTTGTCATTGTTCTTTCTGTCAGTCCTTTGCTTTCCTCTGCATTGTTGGTCCTGACTATGATATCTGTAGCCTTGTTGCAGTAGAATGCTTCTCTCCAGCCAATACTCTTGCACGCTCTTTTGATTCTTATTTACAGGCCATGCATGTCATTATGGGAATTGGAGCCTTGGCTGGAGGGATACAAAATTAATTCAGTGGTACACAAAGGGGGATACAAAAATAATTCAGTGGTACATGCTTAAGGGACAGTAATGCTTTCAATAGCAATTATGTTTACAAATGTTAAAATGTTCACAAGGCATTAACATGACATTCTTGGTAACTTTGCAGTGTGTATCTCTCTCTCTCTCTCTCTCTCTCTGAAATCAATAAATGGTGTTTTATTCAAATGAAGGGAGATCTGATGTTTTGGTCAGCAATCTGACCTTTATCAAAAGTCACTTTTAAATTTAACATTTTACTCACAGCTGCCTTCACCCTAACCCGACTTCTTTCAACTCTGAACCAGCTGAATTGTGGCTGGCAGCTTAAGTCGGGGAGTTTGGCCTGGAGGGACCTACCAGGCTTTTTTTCTGCTACTTCAGCTGGCCAGTTCTGACTAGGGATGGGCGAATTTTTTCGCCTTGTTTCGCCATGAAAATGACTGACCCAGCTTTCTACACTGCTGGTTCTGACTCTTGCAGAGTCACAAGCCACAATTGCAGGTTCCACAGTGCTTTCCATACTTCTTCAAAGGTCTTTTAATCAACATCTACTACATTGCTGAGCAGGACAGAGAATAAAAACAGACAATTATTGCTTTCAGTGTCATTAACATTTTAAAATCATTTTTTAAAATTGATGTATACTGGAAAACTGGCTAGAGTTGAATTTTCTTTCATTATGCAACATTTATTTGGATTTGAGTTGAAAAGACCAAGTGCCGTCCAATAGCAGTGATCCCATACCGCTCTCAAAGGATTCAGAGTATACAAGGAGTGTAACCGCAGCAGAAGGGTTGCAGGTTGTTCATAACCATAGAAGCTGTTTGAGCAAATGGCCCGCCAAGTTGTCTACCAGTCCAGCTACAAGTACAATTACTGGCTGTGAGGCTAATAACTTTCAGTTCTGCGTGTTGCCAGTTTGTTTTATTTTTGTAATTGGGAATATCCTATTTTAGCCAACTCTTGGAATATGATGCAGGCTACTCTTTGGAGGAGGAAGCTACATAGAACCCGAGCTTTTTCTTTGATTGGCTTAACTGCTAATATTGTGGCTAGCTTCAGTGCTCTAGACTCCTAATCATAATGTTTGGTATGTGGCAGAAGATACTGCCGTGCATTAAGTTTTCATTTATCATGGATCCCTTTTGAGGAAGAGTCCCAGTGTTTTTTCAGTATTTGGTTTTTGGTACATTGTTTTTTTCAGGTTTTTGAGCTTTGTGGGGAATCCTTTCTTGGACTGTGGTAGCCGTCAAGCTTTCAGCTAATCCTGACTTTTTCTTTTGGCTAAAAGGAATCTGTCCCCCCCCCTTTCCTCGCAATGAAATTTTTCAAAGGTTGAATATGTAGCTTTAGGTTTTTATGACTCCTGACTAAAGGTAAATGTTCCTTCATGTAGACTTTAAGTGTATGGAAAGGGTGTAAATCTCTTATTAATCATTATGGTTCTCACCTTTACCTCCATGGTTTGATCGTTAAAATTAAAAAATGTTAAAATGTAATAACGATTCTGAATAGTGGTCCATATACAGGACATTTATAATTACAAGAATGTATGGTTTTAGCTACTAAAAAACAAGGGAAATCTGTAATCCAGTTATCCAAGGATGGCGTTAATCCTACTTTTTTTACTAGTCTGGTTTGTCATGAAGACAGCGGCAGTAAGCTGATTACATTAAACTGACGATTACTGAAAAGTAGTTAAAGGGCTTGTAAACCCAAAAATAAACTTTTCCATTCCCATGCCCTGGCTACACAATTAAACAGTGAAGAGAACGGGGGAATGTGTGGAGAGCAGTGACATCTAGGAAGTGCTGAATGGAAAGTGAAAGTAATTGTCTGCCCAGCCTCTATGCCCAGGGCATAGAGGAGGGGCAGGCAATATTTGATTGACAGCTGAGATTTTTAAATGCATTTACAACAGCTATGAATGCGTTAATAAAAAATAGAAATTAGGTTTCATGTGTAATTTGAAAGGGACTTTTATTATACAGCTTTTTGTGTCTGGGTGGCAGGTCCACTTTAACCCCTTTAGTGCACCAGGTGGTGCCTGTGGTAACATGGGTTAGTCCATCCCCTTGTTACGTATTGCATGTGATAATATCCCCAATTGGCACCAAGACCATCGTATTAAAGTGAAACAAGTCCCATAAAAGCAGTCCATAAATACAGTCCATCCTGTGGGAATAAATACAATTAAATACTTTAGAAACTGCACAATGCCTATCAAAAGTAAAAACAAATGAGCACTGCAAATGAACGCCTGACCAATGGCAGGGGTCACCCTCACATGTCGCACACTGATATTTTATATAGACTTACCGTCTCAATAAATAATTTCTCTACACTTTTGTAGTGTTCTCCTTTTTTATTTTTGTGACCTGCATACAACAAGGATACATTTAGCAATTTGTTATAAGAAACATTTGTAACTAAGTTTGTCATTAAACCCTTTTTGGTTTCATTGTATCTAACGGTCTTATCCATTTGTTTTCTTTTTGAAGTAACAGCTTAACTCTATCTCCCCCTCTTCAATTTAGAAAATGTAAATCATGCACAAGCAAGCAGCTGGTATTGCCAACAGTCAGCTGACTTCTTTTTATTGTGGCTTGATATTCTTCAACTGGGAAACTAAACATCCCTCAAAAAGAATAAAATGTAAAATTACATTTAATTTTCTATTTTTGGTGGGTGCTATGGATAGAGATCTGTGCAGGTAGAATAATTAGGTGGACGCCCAACTTTCATTGTTATTATTATTATTATTATTATTATTATTATTATTAAAGCTGTGACCTGCCGCAGCTTTATCCAGATAGAAGTGGAATGTTCGGCTGCAGGCAAAGGGACAGACAAATGCTGTGCGATTCGGTCTTCTTTTCTTCTGACAAATATTACTTCCATTTATGTTTTTTTTTATGCTTCTATGACCAAAGCAGAAATGATCTATGATTATAATGGCTTCTGCTAGCCACATTCTTGCACTTGTGTTCACATAACATAGCCTTGTCTAGCAAATGACTCCCAAGGATTTAAAACAAACATTGTGACAGGGACGTTTTTTTTTTTTGTCTGACAGATTTCTACTACTGGGGCCTTGGGTGCTTAGTAGAAAAGCTGGTTTACAGATGCAAATTAGCAACACAAGGTTTTTAGAGCTTACTGTATTTATTTTAAGATCTCTATGGTTTGAAGTGCAGGGTTTGTTCATCTAGAGTTGCATTTGTAAGACTGAGTTATTTCCTGGGTTATTTCGGAATGTTCTCATGTACTTTAGCTTGTCACACCCTCTTTTCTAAATTAGACGGTTATTTTACTTAATTGCGTCATTTGTGCAGGAATAAATACAAAGGATACTTTAAATGCTTGTGTAGATTTACTGATACACTTTATAGTATGTGATGCAGAGTTTTTATTAGACACTGCTATTTATCTAACTGTAGTAAAGGCTTTCCAGGGGTGACTATTGTGTCCTTGACCAAATCCCTGACCAGCACAAAGGTCTTTCCTAAAGCTGGCCATACATGAAGAGATCCACTCGTCTGGCGACATCCAACGATATGCCTACCAACGGCAGGGCTATATCGGGTTAATCCGAACATTTGGAAAAATTAAACTTTCCGATCAATATCGTTGCCAGATATCGATCAAGAAGACCCAATACACGGGCAGATAAATTGCCGAATTGGTCTAAAGGACCAATATTGCCAGCTTTATCTGCACATGTATTGCCGGTCTTCCCAATAGCAGTTCAATCTCAACTCCAGAGACTCTGGGAACTTGATCATGTTTGGAAGAAGTGGATACATGTTGTTCCGAAAAGAGAAGGAAAGGTCTAAAATCACTGGGTAGTGCCAAAAGTTAGGCACCCCAATTGGTTGTATTCACTTAAATCAGGGATCCCCAACCTTTAGAACCCGTGAGCAACATTCAGAAGTAAAAAGAGTTGGGGAGCAACACTAGCATGAAAAATGTTCCTGGGTGCCAAATAAGTGGTGTGATTGGCCATTTGGTAGCCCCTATGTGGATTATCAACCTACATTGAGGCTCTGTTTGGCAATGCACCTGTTTTTTATGCAACCAAAATTTGCCTCCATGCCTGGAATTCAAAAATAAGCACCTGCTTTGAGGCCACTGGGAGCAACATCCAAGGGGTTGGAGGCCAACATGTTGCTCACAAGCTACTGGTTGGGGATCACTGACTTAAATGATACCCTGGGCCAGTGCTCCATTTAGCACAAAATTGGCTTGGGGTACTTCTTTTCAGTGAGCACCATAGAGCGATTTTCTTCCTGTTGCCTCTATCTTTGCATTGATGTGCATATTCAATAGAGTGAAAAGCCATATTTGAACAAAAAAAAACATTTTTTTTCACTCTGCTGCATGTGTTGGCCCTGTCGAAGAAAGACAATCGCTCCCTGGTTTTCGCTGAGAAGAACCCAGGGCTGGTGCAGTTTTCTGCTAACCGGAACACTGACCTGGGGTATCGGGTAGGTGAATACAATCTCCCTAATGTTTCGCACCACCAGTGATTTCACTTTTCCTTCTTTAATAAGGGTGAAATTATTTTTGAGACTTTAGTTTCCAGGAGTTTTGTCATCTAGAATATTGCAAATTATCTGTTCGTGTAGGGCTCTGGTTTAGGTCTATCTCTGTTTTATATAACATTTAAAGCTAGGCCCACATTTGCAGATTTGGTCTGGCAGTTTGGTCGATATTGACTACCTGACTGGCTGGGCATGTATGCCATGTTAGGGGTCAGTTTTGATAGATCATACTGCAATACTGTTGAATTGCAGATGATCTGACTTGTGAAAATGACTTTTGAAAATGTTATCTGCCAATATCCCTGCTTGGCGAGTGCATTGTCATATGGAGTAGAGCTGTAGCTCCCTGCAGTGCCAATCATTAGGGTTGTTGCCCAAACAATGGAAGATGGACATAAATGCTATTGGTTCATTGGGCTGACCCATTGGTCAAATATTATAGATGTTTGGCCAGTGTATGGCCACATTTAGTCAATTTCCCAATGCCCTACAGACTGTTATACTTTTTCAGTCCTTCCTTTCTCATTATTAGTTCATTTTTTGTCAGCTGTTTTAATTAAGAAATATGTATGTACGGGTATAAAACCTGTTATCCGAAAGTTCTGAATTACATAAAGGTGGTCTCCCATAAACTCCATTTCAATCAAATGATTCACATTTTTAAAAATGATTTCCTTGTAAATAATGAAACTGTATATGTTCTTGATCCAAACTAAGATATAAATAATCCTTGTTAGGGGCCAAAAATTTCTATTGGATTTAATGAATGCTTAAATGATTTTTTAGTAGACTTAAGATATGTAGATCCAAATTACGGAAAGTTAGCTTATCTAGAAAACCCCAGGTCCCGAGCATTATGATAACCGGTCCATACTTATATTTTATTTTTTTTTTGCTCTAAACAGGGAAAATTATGAAATTTAATGTAAAGTCGTGTACTACTTCAGGTTCATATGAGCACAAGCAAAACGAATCAGTACTGCACTAAGAAGCCCCATCTGTATAATGAGTTGCTCCTTATCGCAAAGCCTAACAGGCTTCAGCTGGGGAAAGGGTTTATTTATACTGAGGGTTTTTCAGTGAACTGGTGATTTGTTTTAAATGTGCTTGTACAAACGGTATGGTGTGCGTTTCAGATTTCGTCTTGTTTAGTGCAAGAAATAGCAAACCATACTACATATATTTTACCTATTGTTTTTTTTGAAAGGTGTTCAACACAAGAACTATTAATTGGACTAAAGCTTAAAAAGTGTTCCTTCAGATGAGGTTAATAGAATGGATTTCCGAATGTTCGTTCTTGAGCCTGATGCTTTGCACTTACATAACCGTTCTCTTTTGGCTCCAACAGCCCTGCCATTTTTGTACTGTAAATTGCTACTCATCCAACGCCAGCTAGAATAGCTGACCCGTGGCTACGAAACTGCTTATTTATATGTATGTACTGGTAAGAGTTTCTCAAACAAGCGTCCACCATCTTACCAATGGGTATCAGTACAGTATTGCTTAAATACTCACAATAACAAGATGGTGCTGTAATTGACTGACTAGATATTTTTCCAAAATAATCTACCCATCCACCATATCTGCCTTTGTATGGCTCATTGTCTGCAGCTATGTAGAAAGACTGCCATCCATCCTGTGTGTTGGCGTCTAAAGGATAGATGATTTGTACATTTCATTTTCTGGATTTTAATAATACAGGTATGGGACCTGTTATCCAGAATACACCAGACCTAGGGTTCTGGATAACGGATCTTTCTGTAATTTGAATCTTCATAACTTAAGCTTACTTAAATAAACCCAATAGGCTGGTTCTGCTTCCAATAAGGATTAATTATATCTTAGTTTGGATCAAGTACAAGGCCCTATTTTATTATTACAGAGAAAAAGGAAAACCTTTTTAAAAATTTGGATTATTTGGATAAAATGGAGTCTATAGGAGATGGCCTTTCTGTAATTCAGAGCTTTCTGGATAACTGGTTTCCGGATAACGGATCCTACACCTCTACTATAAAAGCTTTAAACACTTCAATTACCTCTTCAAATAACTTAAAGGGCATATAATGTTGTGAAATATCATCTTGTTCATGTTGCCCCTTTTACCTTTGCTTTTAGGGCATCAATTTCTTGGTCATATTAGAGCGTCAAAATCCCACTGAATGAAGAGTTACTGGTTTCATAGCATCATTTTCTAACTGTCGGGTCTCTTTGAATGAGGATGACAATGGAAGAGATGAAGAATGAAGCAGAGACCACATCTATGGTTTCCATGCCCCTTTATGCAGTCATGTATCCAGTGTTTAGTGAGGTTAGTAGACTTGTGTGTCTCTAATTTAGTTTGGTCAATGGAGAGAAAAAAATGATTAAACATTATAAAACATAATTTGCAATCAGGATACTCTGCATTTCTTGTGTAATCAATGATATCCACAACCATGGTAAGAGATGTTGCTTATCTGCTTGCAAATTGTGACTTTTAGGCTAAGGCCTGACTAGGCTGAAATCATTCTGCTGAAATCCATAGGCCGATTTTAGCACCTCGCTGCTAGTATTATCCTCTTCTTGTTTTGCGTCCAGAAGCTTTGTGTTTGCTCCGGCACAAACACATTTGTCGGGTTTCAGTGAAGAAACGCAAGACTTGGCATTTTCCGTCAAAATCCGCTGAATGTGTTTGCGCCAGAACCAACACAAGGCTTCAGACACAAACAAGAAGAGGGGCTAAAATCTGCCTGCAAATTTACAGAGATTTTCTAGAGCTATTTACTCTGGTATGGTAAAGCATTCTACAGAATTAATATAGTGTTCTAGCTTGCACTATTGTGGCTAATAAATTGCTTCACTAGCTTTCCTTCTTCTTTAAATCATTTGATACTAGAAATTTTTTTTTAATGCTCCCTGAAAAGTTTCTTCTATCTGTTAATGGTTTCCATTATGTTTTTGTTTTGCCATCCAGCTAGAACATGCTGATCTTTCAGCAGCTCAGACACTACGGGCAGCATTTATAAAGGTAAAGTGTTTTTCTTATCTGCGTAGTCCTGGCTGCATAGGCCAATTTTACATAGAAAAACTTACTGCAATCAGGCAGCTTTGGATATTTCTAAGAATGCTGTCCCCAAAATGCATTGGGCACGGTGTATGACATTAAAGGGGTTGTTCACCTTTGAACTAACTTTTAATATGATGTTAGAGAGTGATATTCTGAGACAATTTGAAGTTGGTTTCCATTTTTTATTATTTGTGTTTTTTGAGTTATTTTGGGTATTCTTGAGCAGCTCATCAGTTTGCAATTTTAAGCTGGTTACTAGGTTCCAAATTACCCTAGCAACCATGCACTGATTTGAATAAGAGACTGGAATATGAATAGGAAAGGGCCTGAATTGAAAGAAGTAATTAGAAATAACACTACATGTGCAGCCTTACAGAGCATTTGTTTTTAGATGGGGTCAGTGACCCCCATTAGAAAGCTGGAAAGTGTCAGAAGAAGAAGGTAAATGATTAAAACACTATTAAAAAAAATAATAATAATAAAGACCATATAAAAAGTTGCTTAGAATTAGCCATTCTATAACATACTAAAAGTTAATGTAAAGGTGAACCACCCCTTTAACCTGAGATGTTTATGCAGGCAGTCTGCTCCAATTTCTTGTTTATTTAGAATAATAGTAAATCCCTTTCCATGCATCCCTAGTATAGGTTTAGACTCACTCATGTGCAGTGGAGTAACATTTTTAGATTTCACACTGCGGCACCGAGTATGCAAAGGGGACCTTTTGTGATGCTATGACATTGGCCCAGTGCCTGGTCAGCTGAATCAGACAAAGAAATTAAAAGGAACACAAAGCATTTTAATCGCATTTATTTATTCAAATGTATTTATTCCTCCTTAGGGCTTAAAACTGGACAGCCCAGAATATGACCCAAAATAACTGCAATAGTTTGCATGAATGGTTTATTAATTTTTCTGAACATACTGGATGTTGTTTTTGTTAGACTGAGCTCCCTGTCGAGGGTGTGAATGCTTCTGCAACTGTTTTCCATTAGACTGTATAGTGTTTCTGCCATTTGAATCATTACATAACACATCCAAGGCCAGCAGATTGTTCCTATACACCTTATACATATACATTGTTTTCCTCTTTAATTCCCACATCAGAATAGTAATCGAACATTTAAAATGCAAATGTAATTAAAGATTTTCCTTTTGACCCAAGGGGCACAACTACCTCTTGTTTGTTTTTAGGGTGACCTACATTCTCTTTTAGATGTAGCAGATTAACTGTCTGTATCTCTATCAGACACATGTAGCAAGTCATATACTTAAAGGCATACCATGACTTCTGGGCTACTTTATGGTGGAGCTACGCATTCTTTGTGATTCTGCTTTTTGAAACACCCCCCAGTTAGGGAATAGTATAAACTCCTAATAAATGCACATGATTAAAACATGCCAGTCTTTAGTATTTTTTACATTTCACCTTTGAATTGAATTTTAGTATGTTGTAGAGACATATAGATATTCTGAGACCGTTTGCAATGGGTTTTCATTTTTTATTATTTGCAGTTTTTGAGTCATTTAGCTTTTTGTTTAGCAGCTCTCCAGTTTGCAATTTCAGCAATCAGGTTGCTAGAGTCCAAATTACCCTAGCAACAATGCATTGATTTAAAAAAAGAGACTGGGATGGAAAGGGCCTGAATAGAAAGAGTAATAAAAAGTATGAATAACAATTAATTTGTAGCCTTACTGAGCCTTTGCTTTTAGATGGGGTCATTGGCCCCCGTTTGCAAGCTGGATAGAGTCAGAAGAAAAAGGCAAATCATTCAAAATCTAGAAAGAAAAAACAAAGGCCAGTTGAAAAGCTGTTTAGAATTGGCCATTCTCTAACATACTAAAGGTTACCTTCAAGGTAAACCACCCCTTTAACTGCATGCAAACAAGTGGTACTGTAACTTAATGAAACTTCTGGGCTTAAGTATTAATTTGTGAATGTTTTTAATGCTCTGATACACAGAATAATTATTGTATCTAAAAGCAAACCTCATTTAACACTTCACCCTGTATTTGAATGCTGGCACCATTTGTGACTCAACATAGCACATAGCAGTGCAAGATCTGTAGATTTTAGATGTGTTTTTTTTTTTTTTTTTTGTTAAATCACTTTTCATTCTATAGGCAGAAAAAGAAAATCCGGGGCTCACACAAGATATAATTACAAAAATCCTTGAAAAGAAGAGTGTAGAAGTGAACTTCACTGAATCCCTGTTGCGCATGGCCGCTGATGATGTTGAAGGTAAACACAAAGAAACGTCTCTGTTTTAAGTGCATCTCCACTGGTTTGGATTCTTCTTCAATTACAACGATCTTAGTGTTCGTACACCCCTACAAAGGATGCAAATTATTTCTGCCATTGCTATTTAATATGCACTTTTTATGATCTTTCTTTAGAATATATGGTTGAACGGCCAGAACCAGAATTCCAAGAATTGAATGATAAAGCACGGGCACTCAAACAGATCCTTAGTAAGATTCCTGATGAAATCAATGACCGAGTGAGGTTCCTACAGACAATCAAGTAAGTGCATTTTGCTAAGCTTTTGGAGGAGAGTGAGGGGGGAGTATATATATGTATTTGAATATACATTTATTTGTATATACAGGTATAGGATCCATTATCCGGAAACCTGTTATCCAGAATGCTCCAAATTATGGAAAGGACATTTCCCATCGACTCCATTATAGTGAAATAATTCACTTTTCTCTGAAATAATTTCCTTTTTTTCTGTAATAATAAAACCGTACCTTGTACTTGATCCAAACTAAGATATAATTAATCCTTATTGGGAGAAAAACCAGCCTATTGGGTTAATATTTACATGATTTTCTAGTAGACTTATGGTATGAAGATCCAATTGCATAAAGACCATTCTAGAAAACATCCTCCCCCTTTCTGGGGTTCTGATTCTGTTTAGTATTTGGCCTAATCTTTCATGAAGGGTTCAAAATAGTGATTTTAGTGAATCCCTTGCTACGAGACCACAGAAGGAGTTAACATGAAAGGATAAGCTGATTAACTGTATTTTTCTGTTCCTCCTTCTCCTCTTACTCCAAGTGCTTTTAAAAAAAAAAAAAAAAAAACATTTTGCCATGTTTAGTAAAAACAGTAACACAAATCCTAGATATTTCTTAAACCAATAGACAAATGTATGCTTGGCACTATTTAATTGACATTGAAACATACGGTGTACTATGTCCCTTTAAGCTGATGACATATCAGCCATGTAAGTTTCTCAAAGCAACAATCAGAAGCACAATCTGCCTGGGAGAGACAGTCTATACCAGGGGTCAGCAACCTTTACTATCAAAAGAGCCATTTTGCCCCTCTCCCACTAGAGAAAAATAGTCTGGAGCCGCAAAACATAACACAGCTTATAAACTTTTTTAACCTTTTTTTAATTTTAACTTTTAACAACAGAATACAACAAACAGAAGTGCATTGTGTATATGGGCTGCTTTGAAATAAATTAAACACTGAAGTAGCCCTATTAAATGCTAGTGTTCTTATCTGTTTAATGTGACTTCTGTTTCTGAAGCTCCATGCTGATCTTCCTTCTCTTGTCTTGAGTGTATGACCACGGTAAGGACCATGATGAATCATCTTGCTGTGGCTCAGTCTTGCCTGTCACTACTGGGACGTCTATACAGCCCTCGCACCTGCTGGCAGATTCTTGAGTGTGCTTACCGCGGTCGCACACTCAAGAAGCCGCAAGACTGAGCCGCAGCAAGCAGGATGAAGAGCCGCATGCGGCTCTAGAGCCGCAGGTTCCCTACCCCTGGTCTATACTGAGGAGACTTTAGTATTGTATACAAATAAGAATTCTCCCAGTGCAAGCCTATTCGATCATGGGAGAAATCTCAGAGGTGCTTTTTTTTCTTTCCCATAGCAGCTACTTTGCATCCTTTTACCTGTTGCATGCATTGGGTGCAAAGTACAAATCACAAGAGAAGGAAGTCCAATGGGTAATGCTTACTCTGACTTCCTTGCAACCCCATGTATCACCTGCAAGGAAGAACCATGCCAAAGGTCTTCCATGTCCCATTTATCTGCCATCCTTATTATATATGTAGCTCTGACAAAGAGAGATGCCTTTTAGCCAGGTGGCAAGGTGCATTGTAGGCAAAAGCAAGTTTCTGTTTCTTGTACGAAAGGCAAATAAGCACAAAGCAAAGGCAGTTGTCTCTGATGAAGTGCTCAGCTATGGGGCATGAAACGCGTTAGAATTGCACACCCCCCACTGTAACTCCTTTTAATGTGCGAATAAAAGCCTATATTTGATGATAACTGAACTGGACTCCTGAATTCTGGGTCAGCGCTTGACAGCGACTTGTGGTTTTTGAAGCGGAAACATTAGCCGGTGTGGAGTGACCGGCATATCGCGAGAGCTGCGACCTAGCAGGAAGGCATATCGGTCCGGATGAGCTCCGCCATTGACGCTCCATGAGTAGAATTGTAGGCAAAAGCAAGTTTCTGTTTCTTGTACGAAAGGCAATTAAGCACAAAGCAAAGGCAGTTGTAAGGTAACTCGCCAAAGTAGATAGGTGGCCCGGGTGCTCCTGCCCCAGGCCCTCCGCTCAAGGGGACAGGTAAACCGTAAGCAGACAAACAAATGTTGGTGAAAGGCACTCCGGAAAACCACAAATAGATCAGACCAGAAAATGAATAAAAAAAAATAGAAATCTTTATTGTACAAACATCTCTTGCCTGACGCGTTTCATGTCTCTAGGACACTTAGTCATAGGCTTGACAAGAAACGCGTTAGGCAAGAGATGTTTGTACAATAAAGATTTCTATTTTTTTTTTTATTCATCTTCTGGTCTGATCTATTCGTGGTTTTCCGGAGTGCCTTTCACCAACATTTGTTTGTCTGCTGTTTTTTTTGTACCTTCTTGTAAAATAGCCCTAATTCTTTTTCATTACATTGTATTGTAGCATGTGCTAAATATATTGTGTTTTCTCAAGTGTTGGCACAGCATGGTAAACATTGTTTTACGGATACAGGAATGCAACCTGTTTTCCAGAATGCTCGTCACCAGGGGTTTTCCGGATAACTGATCTTTTCGTAATTTGAATCTTCATACCTTAAGTGTACTAGAAAAACATGTAAACATTAAACCTAATACCTTAGTTTTACATCCGATAAGGATTAATTATATCTTAGTTTGGATCAAGTACAAGGTACTGATTTGTTATTACTAGGGATGCCCTGAATCCACTATTAGGGATTCGGCCGAATCCCGGAAACCTTCGTGAAAGATTCGGCCAAATACCCAACCGAATCCTAATTTGCATACACAAATTAGAGGCGGGAAAAAGTGGAAAAAGAATGTTTTACTTCCTTGTTTTGGGACGAAAAGTCGTGTGATTTCCCTTCCCACACCTAATTTACTTATGCAAACTCGGATTTCGTTCATCGGAATCCTGCTGAAAAAGGGCGAATCCGGAACCGATTCCTGGATTCGGTGCATCCCTAGTTATTACAGAGAAATGGGTAATCATATTTAAAATTTGGATTATTTCATTATAACTGAGTCTATGGGAGACAGCCATTCTGTAATTCTGATCTTTCTGGAGAACTGGTTTCTGGATAACCGATCCCATAACTGTACATATACCATTGTACCACAGGTCAGAGAATGTTTTGAATCTATGGTTCCCAGTGCGAATGTGCTAAGATTAAAAAAAGTAAATATATTTTTTTTCTTTTACTCTTTAGAGACATAGCGAGTGCAATAAAGGAACTTCTTGACACAGTCAACAATGTCTTCAAAAAGTATCAGTACCAGAACCGCAGAGTAAGTTGTTTTGCCCTATTCCGTGATTCCTTCCCCCACCCGATTACTGTTCTAACTACTTCCACTTATGAACATTGTTTCGAGTACCTTTGCCATTAGGTAAATCTCACATTCCCTTACCCTGCAGACTCCTCCTTTCTTCTTTACATGGATATCCCAAAAACAATAATTCTAATGCACTACATTCAATGTAGCCTTATTCTTGATCAGAACATTGTGTTTTCTAGGAATAATTATGCTCCTTTTTAACAGGCACTTGAGCACCAAAAGAAAGAATTTGTAAAATACTCCAAAAGTTTTAGTGACACACTAAAGACATATTTTAAAGATGGAAAGTAAGTATTTTATTATTATTTCTTCTCTTTATAGCTATCTGTACCACCTGTAGGATAATCTTAATCTTGTCAACACAATTGTTCTAGAATTATTCAGTTGCTACCAAATTAGAAGGCACATTTAGGCCTGATACCTGCTCACTTGCTATTCCTTGTACAGCAGAACCCCCATTTTACATGTTTTCAGGGGATTAGGAAAAAGTTATGTAAAATCCAGGGAAATGTGTTTAAACAACTTATTCTTGAAGTACTCCAAGGATGTACAGTAAGCACAAGCACAGGAGTCCTATTTAGTTTTAAATATAATATTTAAAGTGTTAATAACAAGGCAGCATTCATATTACACTATGGGGGGGGGCATGTGTAAAAGTACGAATCAAAGTGACATTTTTGGGAAGATTAGGACAACATTTTTATGTAGGATCAGGGAAAAGCTTCCATTGAAATGCATTATAAATTTATGGGACCACAAAAAAAGCTTGGGGAAAAACTTAAAACCAAGATATTTAAAATTGAAGTTTCACTGTATGTCTTTTTAGTGGCATTTCTAGATTGTGATCATAATGGCAACCCCAAAAAAGCTGAAAGGTCAGTCCTTACTGTAATGCCAATTTACTTTTACTATGTTATAGGATGGGCAATTCTAAGCAACTTTGCCAAGTTGATCTTCATTATTTATTTTTAATTATTAGCCTATTTCTTCTGACTCTTTCCAGCTTTCAAATAGGGGTCACTGACCCCCCATCAAAAACAAATGCTCCGTAAGGCTACAAATGTATTGTTATCGCTACTTTGTATTACTCCTCTTTCTATTCAGGTCCTCTCCTATTCATATTCCAGTCTTTCATTTAAATCAATGCATGGTTGCTAGGGTAATTTGGACCTTAGCAACCAGATTGCTGAAAATGTAAACTGGAGTGCTGCTGAGTGAAAAGCTAAATAACACAAAAACCACAAATAATCAAAAATGAAAACCAATTATAAATTGTCTCAGAATATCACTCTCTACATCATACTGAAAGTTAACTCAAAGGTGAACAACCCTTTTAAACTAGGGTTTAGCTTCGACTATTTTTCATAAAACAGAACATAAAGAATGAAATCTATTTATATATAGTACCAGTTAAAGCTTGCTCAAAGTTGTGTAAATCGGGTGGTATAAAGGGTGTCTTATGTTTTATGTAGGTACTTATATTTTTTTCTTTCTTTTTAGGGCATTAAATGTATTTATAAGTGCCAATCGCCTAATTCATCAAACCAACTTGATACTCCAGACCTTCAAAACTGTGGCCTGAAAACTGTACATGACTAAGAGCTGTAATTTTCAGTGGTTGACAAAAGCTACTTTATTATGTAAATTAAGTTCTGACTGTATAAATTATCAGTTCCGCCAGAGGGACAGAAATGCAGGATGTTGAATGGGATTATTGCCATCTTACACCATATTTTTGTAAGATTTATTGTAGCTTCTCATAATCTCACGATGAAGATTTTGCATCACTTTTTTGCTATTCTCATTCTTTTAAGAATTATAAGCCAAAAGAATTTACGCCTTAATGTGTCATTATATAACATTCCTTATACAAATTGTAAATATTGGTGTTCTGTTTCTGACATTTTAACTTGAAACCGAAAAGCTGCAAGATTATGTATTTAACAATATTTGGTGGCAAACATTCAATAAATAGTTTACATCTGTAAAACGGCACAGTTTCCTTTGTGCTGGGGTTTTGAGCATTTTTGGAATTACTGGACAGGTAAGATTTGATATTTTTAGTTGCTGTATCCATATTAACCCTTGAATGCAGTCTGTATGAACTATGTCGGAACAAATATCTCATCAGTGTGGAGGATCTCTGATTGGTTCTAGACGTCACGTGTCCTATGATCCAGGTTCCTGGCAGTGGAACCTCTTCCAATATAGCAATTACGGATTTCTCTGACACGATTTTCATGTAGAGAGACATGATGTCTGGTGATTTTAATAGTGAGCTCTAATACATCTTTTAGGCAAAAGGAGCCCCCCTATAAGATATATTGGATCATTCATCTGACACCCAACTCCTGAATGAAGACAAAATGAGGAGAAACAGATGCTGAGAGAGGGATAGTGAACATAAACTTGATTATTTCAGAAACAATGCAGAATATTTAATTGATTGTATTTAGAAAGTTTCTTATTTCAGCATGAGGATGCTAATATTAGATTTTCGCAATAGTTTCCCTTTAAAGGGGAACTATCGTAAAAATGAAAATTTAATATAACTTTCTGCATACTAAAATTAGAAACTATGTAAATACAATCAA
Source organism: Xenopus petersii (assembly GCA_038501925.1). Lineage (NCBI taxonomy): Eukaryota > Metazoa > Chordata > Amphibia > Anura > Pipidae > Xenopus > Xenopus petersii. The sequence goes on along the minus strand of CM076680.1, from coordinate 51,626,508 downwards.
TTAAATATTCTGCATCCTTTCTGAAATGTTTATCTTCACTATCCCTCTCTCAGCATCTCTTTCTCTTCATTCTGTCTTTATGCAGCAGTTGGGTGTCAAATATTCTATGACCAATAAATCCAATATAATTTATGGGGGGGGCTTTTCTAGCAGATGTACAAGAGCTCACTCAAATAACTGATTCCAGTACTAACAAAATCCTTTTGCACAAATCCTGCATGTAGAGAGACACGATGTCTGGTGATCTTAATAGAGTGAACTCTTATACATTTAGGCAAAAGGAGACCCCCCTATATAATATATTGGATGTAACTCAATATCTGACACCCAACTGCTGCATGAAGAGAGAATGAAGACAAGAAGAAGCATAGTGAAGATAAACTTGATTTTAGAAATGATGCAGAATATTTAATTGATTGTATTTAGAAAACTTCTTATTTCCGTATGATGAAACTAATATTAAATTTTAGTAAAAGTTCCCTTTTAATTGCACAATAGCAACAGATCAGGTTTTTTGCTTTCACTTTCCATTTTGTAATACTGTTTACTTGTAAACTAAAGGCTGATTGGTTGCCGCTGGCAGCTGTACTTGTCATCTAAGTTTGCAAATCAGCCCCTCATTATATTATGCAGTACAAAGCATCAGTGATGCTAGCACACAAATGTAATTAAATAAGGTTTTGTAACAAAAGTTGGAATTTGCTACCGGGCTGGTCACCTATTTTTTCAATTGAAACACAAAGGGAGACCCGTTTATCAAAGGTTGAATTTTGAATTAATTTGAGTTTTTAAAAACTCCCATAAATTCAAAATTTTACCAATCGAAATTTATTTTAAAAAAATTTAAATTTCAAACTCGGATGAATTGAATTGTCCTAAAAACCTGAATCGAATTCTAATCTAATTAGATTACTCTATTCAATTTTTTTTTCTCTGAAAAAACTGGAATGTCGGAAAGGCTGCAATTTGATCCAAATTGATCCCTGGACATCTCCCATTGACTTAAACTGCAATTTGGCAGGTTTTGGGTGGCGAATAGTCAAATTCGAGTTCTGAAACGGCCAGAGTATGATAAATCTCGAAAATCTAATTCAGTTCATCTTCATATACGATTTGATTTTTTTTAAAAAATGGAATATGAATAACTTCCTAATCTAATTTGACAGTTTTGACCATAAAAAAATTAGAATTTAGAATTTTCAATTTGGCCCTTGATAAATCTGCCCCTGAAAGTTGGATGTAGATGCTCAAACAACACCATCCGACTATCTGATGAGACTTTAAATTATAGCTATAGGGGGATCAAATTTCGTAGGCTCCTACAAATCTCGTGCTGTTGAATGGCAGGATCGGCTAAAATCTGATCCAAATCTTGTGTTGTTATTTAGTCCTTACAAATGATTGTTTGTGGGTCCTTTTGTGAGGACAAAGAGAGTATTTACTGGGGTCTATCTGGCGGTGCTAATTCCAATGGCAGAATAATCACAGAAAAAACTTTTTCTTGTTGCATTAGGACACACACGAGTGATTTAAAATAAATCCATTTCCAGAAATGATAAATCTACTCCATGACCATTTTGTTGTCACCATCTGGACATGTTTTATGTAACTAATGCAGCATTTGCTTTTTAAAGCTCAAATATTCTCAGGTATCAGAATGTTTGCATGTTCATTATGCATTATTAATTACAAATAGATATTGTAGTAAACACAGAAAGTTGTATAAAGGGTAACTGAAAATACAGTACAGGTATGGGACCTGTTATCCAGATTGCTCAGGACCTGGGGTTTTCTGGATAACGGATCATACCTTAAGTCTACTAGAAAGTCATGTAAACGTTAAATAAACCCAATAAGCTGGTTTTGCTTCCAATAAGGATTAATTGTATCTTGGTTTGAATCAAGCTACTGTTTTATTATTACAGAGATGAATGAAATCATTTAAAAAATGGATTATTTGATTATAATAGAGTCTATGGGAGACTTCCTTTCTGTAATTCTGAACTTTCTGGATAATGGGTTTCTGGATAACTGATCCTATTTCAGGAGATTGAATTGGCCCCAGTGTCCTTCAAACTACCAAAGTATTTATTTTTAGTTAATGGTCCACTTTATACTACTTCTGATACTGCGTATTTGTTTTTTTATAGTTACCTAGTAGGGTATTAGCACCCTAGCAACCAGTCAGCTGTTAAAACTCCAAGCTGTGCAAAAACAAAAAAAATGAATTCAAAAACCACAAATAAAAAAATAATTGCAAATTGCCTTAAAATACCACTGTCTACATCATACTAAAAGTAAATTTCCAGGTAAACTATCCTTTGTGGCTAAACTTTCTTTACTTTGCTGCTCTTTTTCATTCTGCTCAGGGTTGTTCAACTTTAAACTCATTTTTAGTATGATATAGACAGTATGATATAGTATGATATTAATATGATATAGTATGATAATAGTATGATATAGTATGATATTAGTATGATATTCTAAGACTATTTACAACTGGTCTTGGCTGCTGAGGACCGTAAGCCCAACTTGAAAGCTGGAAAAAGCCAGAAGAAAAAGGGAAATAATTTAAAAACTATATCTGTATTAATAACTAAAATGAATTGCAAAGTTGCTAGGAATAGGTCTTTCTATAACACACAACAGTTAACTTTAAGGTGAATTACTCCTTTAAACAAACTTTAAATAGAAGTGGAATCTCAGTCATAAGAGCTGTGGCACATACTTGAACTCCGCCTCTAATCAAGAATTGTTTTTCTATTGCACTCGTGAATTGGAGCCGTCCTTCCTGGTATCTGTGTGAAATCTCTAGATGGCGCTATTATATTCCATATAGTGGGGAAAACCACTGCACTCTTGACAGTTTAAAGGGGAACTATGTCAAAAATGGAAATTTAATATAAACTTCCTCATACTGAAATAGGAAATTTTCTAAATACACTCAATTAAAAATTATGTACCGTTTTTGAAATAATCAAGTTTATCTTCACTATTTCTCTTTCAGCGTCTGTTTCTTCTAATTCTGTCTTCATTCGGGAGTTGGGTGTCAGATGAATGATCCAATATATCTTCTAGGGGGCTCCTTTTGCCTAGAAGATGTATTAGAGCTCACTCTATTAAAATCACCAGAAATCCTGTCTCTCCAGATGCAGAATTTGTGCAAAAGGCAGTTATCTTGTTAGATTTTGTTTGTATTGGAATCCGTTATTTGAGTGAGATTTAATACATCTGCTAGGAAAGGAAGTCCCCCCCCATAAGATATATTGGATCATTCATCTGACACCCAACTGCTGAATGAAGACAGAATGAGGAAAAACGGATGCTGAGAGAGGAATAGTGAAGATAAACTTGATTATTTCAGAAATGGTACAGAGTGTATTTAGAAAGTTTCTTATTTCAGTATGAGAAGCTTATATTCATTTTTGCAATTTCCCCTTTAAATAATGATGTTTGTGACTTACATATGTAGTTGTTGGCTCAGTTGGTGGGAATTTGCTCCTGGGAATTTCTTAAGGTCATAACCGACTTCTCTCAATGTACTGGGACTTGATCACTTTGCTGAACCTCAGACTTGTGCAGGCAAAATAAAAACAAAATTCAGATTTAATATGAAGCAGATAAAAATTGTATACTGGATCAGTTATAGGTGCATTGACTTAGTCTATTTCTTCCTCTCCTACAGCACATGCACAATAAGATTAATTCCTCCAACTGAAAGCCAGGCCCCTTTTCTTTTTTTATGTATAGTAATGCTATTATTATTGATGAACAATTCCACCTTTAGTGAACCCCCCCCCCAACCCTGTTATTAAAGTTGCTAGAACTTGAGTGTGCCGGTTGCTTGGTTACACACATACCTGCAGTCTCTCTGTTCACAGCTTTGCTGCCGTAGGGCGTTATTCAAAGAAAACTGCAAATTGCTGTGAACAAAGTCATTTACATTTGTCCGTAAAACTGGGATGTGGAGTTTTAAACATACTGGGAATCTCTGAGAAGAAAAGGCCCACATTTCTTTCACGGGCAAGAGGTACAGTCTAGGTTAACCTAAAAATCACACTAATTATGTATTTTATTATTTGAGATATCAACAACAAAAGGCTAGATTTCTGTTGTATACAGGAAATCTAGATTCATCTTTATCACCAACACTAAATAGGATTTTGTTGACTAACAAAGCTTGGATTTGAGTTCAAAGATGGTTTAAATTGAAAATGCTCTGCTTAGAATAAATAATCTAAGCACATGATCTGCCTGTGTACAGAATGTGTCCCATACCTGCTTACATTTCTGCATTATAATATTAGCACTTAAAGGGCAACTAAAGTCTAAAATAGAATAATGTTAGAAATGCTGTATTTTGTATACTAAATATAAACATGAACTTACTGAACCAGCAGCCTAATAAAGGTGGCCATACACGGGCCGATAAAAGCTGCCGACAGACTGTGTCGGCAGCTTATTGGCCCGTGTATGGGGGCCCCCGACGGGCTTCCCAGATCGAGATCTGGCCATCTCGATCGGATGGGTTTAAAAACCCAGTCGGATCGCGGCCGCATCTGTTCGTTGATGCGGTCCCGCGATCCGACCGCCCATTTGCGAATGCTAGGATCCGATCATTGGGCCCTAGGGCCCACAATCGGATCTGCCCGATATTGCCCACCTCAAGGTGGGCATATCGGAGGGAGATGTCGCCAAACGAGTGGATCTATCAATGTATGGCCACCTTAAGACAAATGATTTATGCTTTCAAAGTTGGCGCAGGGGGCTGTCATCTTGTAACTTTGTTAGACATTTCTGCAATATCAAGACTCGCACATGCTCAGTGTGGTCTGGGCTTCAGTTGGGAGGTTAAGCTTAGGGATGGTCATAAATTATCAAAACAGCACAAGTCAAATAATATCTGCCATAGAAGTCAATACAGCAAAACTGATGATTAATCAGAATATAAAGACTGCACTGAGTCTCTGGATACAAATCTCTACAGGAATCCAACAATGCTGCTCAAGTTCTGGGAAGTAAGGTGGGGTGCCATTTAAAAGTTTGATCGTTTACCTGCACAGCAGTTGGGGACCGTCTGACAATTCCTATCCACAGCAGTAAATGAAGGGAGAATTTCACTGCATACAGTCAGGTTTATTATAAAAACAGTAGACATTTTTTAATTAAAGTATATTGGAGATAGATTTATTTTTCATTAAAGAAAGTAAAAATGGGATTTTATATTTTTGCCTTTACATCCCCTTTAAAGGACAAGGAAAGTCTAAAATAGAATAAGACTAGAAATGCTGTATTTTTTATACTAAACATATACATGAACTTACTGCACCACAAGCCTAATCAAACAAATGATTTATGCTTTCAAAGTTGGCTACAGGGGGTCACCATCTTGTAACTTTGTTAAACATCTTTGCAAGATCAAGACTGTGCACATGCTCAGTGTGGTCTGGTCTGATTAGGGATCATCATCAATTATCAAAACAGCATCTGCCAGAAGCCAATACAGCAAGACTGATTAATACTCAGAATATGCAGACTGTACTGGGTCATGTGTTGTTATGTAATCTAATGCGGATTTTATAGTTTTTGTATTGTTTAATACAAACTTTCTCCAACTCTGCAGAACTAGCAGCTGCAGCAAAATAATCCTCCAAATAGAATCCCAGTTCACAGTAAAGGGGATGTAAAGCCAAAAATAAAATCCAAAACAAATCTCTACACAGTCGTCGACTGCTCTATAGGGATAAAACAAAGCTGCTTCAGTAAGTAAGGTGGGGGCTCCCCCTGCTGTTCATAAGTATGATTGTTTCCCTGCAGAACATTTAGGGACCGTCTGACAATTTCTATCCAAAACAGTAAATGAAGGGAGAATTTCACTGCATACAGTCAGGTTTCTTATAAAAACAGTACACATTTTTTAAAGTATATTGGTGATAGGTTTCTTTTTCATTAAAGAATGTAAAAATTGGGTTTTATTTTTTTGCCTTTACATGCCCTTTAAGACCTGCATTCTGCAAGCTGTAGCATTATAAGGCAGTAGTATCCCTATCATGAGCCTGCAGATGCTGGAAAGCCACCTTTAAATGCTGGGGCTTTAGTTCACAACCAATGGAGGGGTAAATTACATATTTCTGCTCCCCCAGCATTTTGGAAGTAAAAGTACAGGGTTTTGATGCCCATGTTTGTTACTTATTAGACCAAAAGGAGCAACAAGGCAGAAACCTATAGAACCTGGTGAGAAAAATCCCCTCTTATGTGGGCGATGAGGTGCTCAACAATACCTGCCCCTTCTTGATCATAGGAATCAACGCATGTAAAACACATTACAACTGGCAAGCTCAGGTAATCACCAGAAAATGCAGAAGGAGGCAATTTTAAGTGATTACCAGGGATCACTGCATAAAAATCACATTGTTACAATTTTTACGAATGAGATGTCACTTGGTAGGGTGGTTGAGAAGCGGAGGTTGACCTGTTCTTATAAGGGGAAGTGGCAAAGGGAGGGATTTATAGGGTATTACATACATAGTGCATTGCTGGAAAAATGTGTAGTACCGGCCATAGCTGGTGATTTACTGCCTATTTAACTACCAGCTGGGCGGCTACCTTACCTGCAGGAGAGATTTCCTACTGGACCATGAAGTGCCCTGTCTAAGCCCCCTTTAAATGTATCGGTGCATCCCTCACACCGGGTAGCATTTGTGATAGGCATCTCACACTGCAGCCTGTATGTATTCCACTGAGGTTTAGTTGCATGATAGTTACGTTGGGTTGAAAAAGACCAAAGCCCATCAAGTTCAACCTCTCCAAATGAAACCCAGCATCCATACATACACTCACTCACACTGACCCCTCTATACACTCACAAACTATATATACCAATATCTATACTAATTGTAGATTTTAGCATCACAATAGCCTTGAATATTATGCTTGTCCAAGAAATCATCCAAGCCTCTTAACAAAATCAGCCTCCACAAACTCACTGTCCTCACTGTGAAGAAACACCTATAACAATAAAATGTAATATCCAAAACTTCCAGATATATCATAAATACCACATTTTGATGAGTCCTACTTGTGTCCCATCTCATGGGCTTACCATCTGCCTGCTTATATGTTTATCACTGGTGGTAGAAAGGTGCTAAATTAATAAAATAGGTGGTAAATTTCATTTTATAACTGGGAGGGGACTGATCCAGTCTGATTGGTTGCACTTGTGCAGTTTAACACCTTAAAAGTAAATAAACCCTGATGGTGATATTATAGGTAGGGGTACATGTTATGTATCGTGCTGAGTACCTTAAACATACTGAGGTTTAGCTGTGTGATTTGATGTAATATTTAGCCTGCCTCTGCTTTCAGATAGGGAAGTGCTTTTATATTTTATACTAGAGGAAAAATCTCATTATCTGTAGCTCCCACAGCAGACTAAATAGAAAAGAAACAAGTTCTGGATATCAGCTTTCCAAATCTGGCCTGTGATAAGCAGACAATACAACGATACAGACAATAAAAATTAACTTGTAATGAGTAAAAAGATAAAATAGCGAAAATAAAGTACACAGGGGTCTAGAAACTTCACCCCTGATCCACAATTCCCCCATGTTTCTACTATTACTGTATTGTAAGAATGTCCAGTGATGCATTTACATTAGCAGTATATAAAGATATACATAAACAATAACCAGATGGGAATATTCCACTCTGTTTAACTGTTTGACTGGAGGCCAACTGTGCCGCAGATACTATGCATAAAGCCCTGTCTTTGGATCATATGTATCAATCAGTAGCACACTATTTGAGTGTGAATAGAATGTAGTAAATACAAGTGAATGTGAGTGAGTTGAAGAATTGCCATTAAAACCACAATGGGCAGCTGTAAGCTTTACTGGGCTTTGGCCCAAAACTGAAAACTCCACTATGTAGCTGCCCGATTATTATTACTGATCAGCTCTGCTGTTTACAAATGCAGATTCCTCCTGTTTCTAATATGCTAATGTGCTGAACAACACTCCTCTGAAAACAACAATTGGCTGTAGGTGTAGGACAAATGCTGCTTTGTTGTCCAGCTTTGTATGGTGTTGCCAGGAGACCAGACATTGCCAGACTGAAAGCAAAGCTCTGAATTAGCTCTCTATGTCCGTGGCTGACTGGCATAGGAAGAATAGTTGACAATAATCTCCATGAACAATTACATGAACTGCCAACCTTGTTTGGGGTACGTTTAATACATGACAATCAAATACAATTTCTGCAGAACAGAAGTAACTGGCACTTGATTCTGACACTTGTGCACACTAGGCAATGGCTAGAATTTAAAAAAAAAAAACTGTATAGTTTTCTTGCATTTCCTAACCAGAGACTACTAGGCAAATGCTTGCTGTAACCCAACTTTGGCTTGGCTCTTATTTCCAATCACCAGGAACATTGCTTAGAAGGATGCAATGAGCAACCAGAGAACTATGCTGGACAGGAGGGAGCCCAGTGCCCTTACTTCTACCAGACATATGGAAGATGGATCTGAAGAAGCAAGACATGTCGCTGAATTCATTGAAAACAGACTCAGCATAAAGGATTTTGGTCAGATTCAGAGACTATTTCAGGTAGGTCATAAAACGTACATAAGATTATTTCTGTACATAATGGTCTTGTACATGTTTAGTGAGTAAATGAGGGGGTGTAATCAGCTGAAATAACCCTAACTTTTTAGAAGTGTCTCACTCATTTCTCATTTAATTTGGAAATATATAAAGAAAATTATATAATTATTATTAACAACGAGAACTATAATCAGATACAGTTATGACATCTGTTATCTGGAAATCTATTATCGAGAAAGTTCCAAATTACGACAAGGCTTTCTCAATTATAAACAAATTACTCTAAATTTTTAAAAAGTAATTCATTTTTTCTCCATAGTAATAAAACAGTACCTTGTACCTTATCCTAGCTAAGATATAAGTAATACTTATTAGAAGCAAATAAATCCTATTAATATTAATTAATTATTCACATAATTTTTTTAGTAGACTAAAAGGGTTATTTACTAAAGGTCGATTTATAGAGCTGTGTGAGATTTTTAGACCTTGAATGAACTGACAACTGGAATGGTTCTAATTTAAGAAAAAAATACTCGAATCAGCGCGTCAGCGTTTAACAGTTGATCGGATTGATCAAGTTTTTGAGCGAAACCCACCGAAAAAACTTCATGAAGGCTATTAACATCTTCAAAAGGTTTTTGCCTTCTACATGGCCTGGACATGTTTAATATGGTGTATTTTTGGATTCAAGCTTTTAACAGCTTTATTTTTTACCCCGAAAAATCGATTTTTGAGTCAAAAATACCTGAAAACTCATTTTTAGTAGAAAACCCAACTTGACCTAACCTTTGTAAGGTATGGAGATCCTTATCCAGAAAACCCCTGGTCTGCTCATTTGGACAGGCCACCAAACAAGTTTCCTGATCTGGCCACGCACATGCTGGGCTTAACTTTGCTGATTTAGGTGTTTATATAATATAATATAATTTCAGTTATCTGATTATACTGGAGTCTGTGGGAGGTGGCCTTCTTGTAATTTGGAGCTTTCTGGATAACGGGTTTGTAGATAACAGCCTGTATCACTATTAGCAAACCTGCCTGAATGCTGTTGTAGAATGAACAAGATGACTGCACAGCATATCCCACAAGTGTTTAGAAGTAGCACACACTCCTTAAATATGAGTAACAAGGACAGTAAGGTGTTTTTCCTTCATTCGACCTGTACATATAGGTTTGCTAGATCGCTGTGTTAGTTCCTTTATAGCAATGGCTTGTGTTGTTCCATAGACGTTTCAAGACAGCCACTAGATATTTTCCGAGTGGATTTAATCTAAAAGAAATTCATTCTATCATTATGTTGTCATATAGTAATACATAGTAGAGGGCCATTTTAGAACTATGCAGTAAAGGTGGCCATACACGGGCTGATAAAAGCTATCCACAGACTAAGTCGGCATCTTATTGGCCCGTGTATGGGGGCCCCCGACGGGCTTCCCCGATCGAGATCTGGCCGAAAATCCCGTTGGATCGCGGCCGCATCTGTTCGTTGATGCGGTCCCGCGATCCGACCGCCCGTTTGCGTTTGATAGGATCCGATTGTTGGGCCCTAGGGCCCATGATCGGATCAGCCCGATATTGCCCACCTCAAGGTGGGCATATCGGAGGGAGATCCGCTCGTTTGGCGACATCGCCAAACGAGCGGATCTCTCCATGTATGGGGACCTTAAGTTAGTTATTGGTGACAATCATTGTGGCACACCCAACGAGAGAACAGTAGCGATAGGTGAAATTTTTTTACCAGGTTTTACCATGAAAAAAAACACCAATGCGTTTCACAAATTTTCCTGGCGAAGTGAAAACTGCTCAGTACAACAAACTGGATCGATCACCGTAGTAGAGTTCTTCTCTCTTCTTCAAGTCTATGGAGACTCCCAGCCATAAAAGAACTATAAAACCATTCCTTGCTCTCTATGAAGTTACTCTTTCTTTTCTACATAATTAGGGTCTACCTGTGCAGTCTAGCATTCTAAAGGCTCTAGAGTCTACACAATAGCATTCAAGGGCCACTCTATCAGCTCTTCTTACTTTATTATGATTTTGTAGACGCATGTGTCAAGATGAGCAATTCCAGCACCATACTAGGGTCATGATTTCCTCTTCTTCTTCTAGTCTCCAGAGTTAAATCAATCAGAATGCATGAGCATAGAAGAATTCATGGAGAGAACATACGCAGCTGTGGGGCATGGCATCAAAGAAGAATATGGGGAATTATTTGATAAGATAGATGTGAGTCGGGAGGGTTTCATTGATTGGGACAAATTAACATCCTTTATGCTTCTTGAGCTTAATGAGAAAGACGAACGAGTGAAATCATCAGTAATCCCCCAATGGAAGGATATCCGCAGCTTCCCATTAATTCACAAGGAAAACATTCAAAAAATTGTTTACTTGAAAGGTTTGGGTTGTTATGTAAGTTTAAGCAAAGATGGATTACTCGGAGTCTGGGGAGAAAATTTAAAATTACAAAGAAGCCTATAGATCTGCACGGACACAGTGAAGCTAAAAGATTTATGGCCAAGTTTGGTGTTCCTGGCCAATGTGAACAAGGTAAATAGAAGTCATATAATACTTAAGTCAATAGAGAAGAAGACCAGCGGCTTGCTTTTTCTGTTTATTAATTCTATTTGTCAAGATATCTGCAATGCATTACTAAACACGCCACATGCTGGCACCGCTGTGATATGGGAAAATCTCGAGTAACCTAATTGCCAATCAACATGGAGAGGCCAGGAAGCCGAGCATGAACAAGCACAAAAACCCCATAAATCGGTCATTATTGGATGGAACCACTGGAAGGTGGGCGGGCTACTACAAAACCACTTAGTTGTGTAAAAATAATGAAGGTATTTTATTTGTAGTGTTAAAAAAAGCAGCAAATGCATAGCAGGAATGAGGGTTTTTCTGTAGGCTTGATGAATGACCCTACTGGGAATGAAACCGGAATGAACACCCTGTTTATGTCCTCAAAACGTATTGCTATACTATGCATGTGTTTCCATACATTACATATGTCAGTATCTGTTTTTATTCTGCACATAATCCTTATATTAAATACACTCATGGGTTTAGCACAGTTTCATAGTACATTCTGTTAATCTGACCAAGGCTTCACCTTTAAGTTAACTTTTAGTATTTTCATAGAATGGCTCATTCTAATCAACTTTTCAATTGGCCTTCGTTTTTTAATTTTTACAGTTTTTTAATTATTTGCCCGTTTCTTTGCTTTTCAGCTTTCAAATCGGGTCACTGACCCCATCTAAAAAAAACAAATGCTCTGTAAGGCTACAAAATTATTGTTATTGCTACTTTTTCTTACCCATCTTTCTATTCAGACCCTCTCCTATTCATAGTCCAGTCTCTTATTCAAATCAGTACATGTTTGCTAGGGTAATTTGCATCCTAGCAACCAGATTGCCGAACGTGCAAACTGTAGAGCTTCTGAATAAAAATCTAAATTACTCAAAAACCACAAAAAAATATGAAAAACAATTGCAAATTGAATATAACTCAAGTTAATTTAAAGGTGAATAACCCCATTAAGGTACCCATTATAACATGGTATACCACATTGAGGGCACTACACAGATTCATAGAATGGGAACATTTTTTCCTATTAACTCAAATGCCAACATTACAGCTTGTCTTGTATCTAGGGCCAGGTTGTTTGATTTCTGCCTGATGTTTTCATAGTTCTGTACTCTATTATACGTTCCATATGTTTGGCCATTGGCCATCAAACATTGCCAGCTATAACAAATATGTTTTTGGACATAGAATGTGAATTATTGTTATGAAGTAGAATCATTGGCAGAACTATAGAGTGTGCCTGGCACCAACATTTATGCTATAACTATAGAGAAAGCAGGCCCTGCGGTCGCGCGGGGTGGGGTGGGGTGGGTCAGCCTGCAGGGTCTGTTTCCTCTATAATTTTGAAATCCTCCTCCCTTTCTTTTTCTTGATCATGTCTCATCAAATGAGAGGCGGTGGGCACGGGGGATGGGGGGTGTGGGCAATAGGCGCGCTATTGTTATGCCCCTGAGTACAATGAAGTCTCAAAATCAGGCAGCAGCCACGTTTTTGACCCCCCCTACCCCCCAAACAGTTTTCTGCTGTTGCTTTTCTATAGTTTGTGGTATCCACAGAGAGTAAAAATCCTGAATATAACATAATGTGGACACCACTCTACTTTTATCCCCATTTCTAATGCCAAGGATGAGTTACAACAAATAAACAAATGGTACAAGAATCATTGTTTTTTAGGAAATAATAAAGATTGTTTAAATCTTTCCCAGTATGCTTTGCACTCCTGCCAACTTAATTAAACCTTTCCATTTCAGTTATATTTACATCCATTAATCACAAGAGCTACCAGTGTCCAATACAACACAATGGCAAGCCTCGTGCTACCCTACACCTTTCATTGGAGGAATAAAATTCTACTCAGCACAAATGTATTCCCATATAACCACTTAAAATATATTTTATAGCGAATAAAGTACCCCCTCTTATAAAATATATGGATATTATAAGTTACTGCGACGTTCCATGACCACAGGCCACAGAACTCCAAGGTCACTTCTAATATCCTCATATTGTGCAACAGGGGTATTTCATTTACTATAATGCACAAGTTTCAATGAGAGACACACTAGGTCCAGACCATAGACTGTTGTTCGAGCTAAGAAACAAGCAATACAGGAGAACGGCACTGACAGGACTTACTGAATCAATCTTCCAAAGGTTTTTTTTTGCTCCACATTTCGGTTGCATTGTTTGACTCCTGCAAAATAAACCTTTGGAAGATTGATTCAGTAAGTCCTGTGAGTGCCGTTTTTCTGCATTGCTTTTGTTTTCATATTATTTATTTATTTAGATAGTGTATAGAGTACCCCTCTTGTAAATTATAAGGATATTATAAGTTACCGAGGAGTTTCATGACCATATACTATAAAAACACGAGGCTGAATGGCTTTTGTGTATTTTATATATTTTACTCTTTTTATGAACTGGTGTCTGATGTCTTTTGTGTGTTCTAGGAACAGGACACAGCAAAAGTTCCAACATAGTGAAACCAAGTCAATGAAAAATAGAAGCTTGTTGTGCTCCACTAACAACTTTTATCCTACTGGAATATCTGTTTCTAAAAATGTAATTCTCTCTAGTTTTTAACCATTTTTTTCTACCAATTTATATTTGTTTTTCTCCAATTCCAATTGCCCTAAACTTGTACAGGCACTTCCTGAAGTGTTTTCTGGTATAGTTACGTTGTAAAGTCTATCCGTGTTGAAGACTTACAGTAAAAACTGCTTCTTGGATACACTCACTTGTGTAGCCAAACAGCAGTTATTCCACCAAAGTGACAGCAGATGTTAGATACTGGGGCCCATGACCCCCATAGTGCCCTGCAGCCATCTTTGTGTCTCATGCAATACACATATTACCAGTGCTATGATGGCATGCATTTCTGTTCTTCTAAAGCTGAACATCTGCATATCAAGCTGCACTCTGTCCTTGGTCTCCTCAGACAGATGGTTGAAAACATATGTGAGACCCTTATAGCATAAATAGTGATATGTAAGACATTACTGAGCTTCCAAATCAGAGGATTATACAGCAGTAGCTCAGTATTTGCACACACAGTGGCAGCATGGGGGCAGTACAATAGCAGAATTCAAGCAGTACCTTTTACTTAGACTAAAGGAAATATCGATCATATCACAAGATACAAAATAGGATTATGGAAAAAGGATAAAGAATGGAAAGTTAGATCCTGCTAAGCTACAATATAAAGGTCAGGTTTCCTCAGATGTTATGCACTATGATATTTGCTTATCTTTGGAGAATGAGACAGAGAAGGCTGATAGGCTACCATGTCAGTGAGTTCTGTTAACCTATAACCATAAGTGTCCAGTTATAATGGCTTTGAACAACTAGGAATATATCTTATATTGTGTCAACATAACATGCAAGTATATTTTATGCTGCAGTGTCTCTACTTTGAATGTATGTGGCAATCACAGAGGTAGAACATTCATGGCAGTGTGTTTATGTGCAGGGGCACTTTGCTAATTGTACTTTCTGCACTAGAACAGCCAAATATCTGGTTTCATAAACAGAAATTGTGCTCATAAAGTTATCAGGAGCTGCTTTTTGCTGCCCCTTAAAACTTGTAGGCTGCTGCCACCTGAGGAGAGTTTTTCTCAACTCACCTCATGGCAGCAGTGCCCTTTCTTATGTGATAACTATTGATTGCCAAGTCAATACAGACCTGCTTAGAAGTGAGGCTGTCTCAGCCCATAGTAGTTCATGAAGGTCCCTAAATATGGGCTAAAGAGACTAGCCTATATGTATGTAATAAAGGCTGCAGAGACAAAGAAGGCTACATAGACATCTACAAAGTCTTCTATGTCTGGGACATGGCAAAAATCTAATTAATTTCCTTAATAAATACTTTTAGGGGAAAATAGGAAGGAACAATAGAAAAATATGTAGAAACGGTTGACACAGTGCTAAAATGGTGATATGTAGAAGGGTAATAGACAGGTATACCCTCCTATGCTACTATGTTACTGTACATGGTGTTAGGCCCTGGCAGGTTTTTAACAAGAAACCTTCTAATTCCTTCAGTTTCCTTGGATATTCCTACAGCCAGATTAGAGGTTATTTAAGGCCAGCCAATTAGAGCTGTTTGCCATTTAAAGTGGAAAGCCAGCTTCCAAATAAATATTTGATAAAGAGGCCCACATAACACAGAAACCCCTAACATACCCATCACAATTACCTGTTTCTTCAAAAAGTATGAGTAAATGCCATTTTTTTATGCTGAAATCCAGCTGTTTAACAGTTCTTCTCTTTCTGCATCATTTGAAATCCTTGCAGGGAAGGAGGGACTAAACACTGATGTTACAAATTGTAACAACTTCTCCACAGCTTACAGACAGCATGCAGGAACTACATAACCCATAATGCATTGCACTGTGATTTTCCTTTCCTTATTGAAATCACGTGTGCAGGGAATTGTGGGGTTTGGAGGATGCAGGCTAAGGACAGCTGGCTTCTGATACAACAGTAGTCAGCCAGCTCAGCAAAGTAGTCAGATGGATCAGCAGAAGAGCAAGGGGCTAGGCATAGGGAACTGTTCCAAACCATTAAAAATCATGAAATGCATATTTTTTAATTGATGTATATTGCAAAGTTGCTTGAAATTATGTTTACTTTTCAAAAAGCTTAAGTTACATTTGTGTGGAGTTCCCATTTAAGCACTTCCCTTACCCCTTTCCTTGACTGAGCATTACTCTGTTGTGGCTTGATCATGGTGGCTTGCCCCTAGCTCTTCCCTGCTCTTTCAATCCCTTGTTTGTTTTCCTAGATTTTTCCTGTTCTTCTCCACCTAGTCTGTTCCAATCCAGTCTGTCCTGCTTCTCTGCCTCTATGTCCATCCTAGATCCATATTGCTCCTAAACAGCTTTATGCCTGAAGAAATTACCTCCTATTCCTGCATTGGGGGTTTCGTTAAATCCTTGCCATATGGTGACTCTCCCTCCACCAGATCCTTAGAACTGTGGCTTTTGCATTTGAAGGCTGTAGTAGAGCATCTTTACTATGCACATGACATGGTGAAATAGCTGGAAAATGCTAAATAGCAGATCAGTATGGTACAATCAGGTTTTTTTTCTTACTAACAGCCTAGTCAACATATAAAGTATGGTCTTCAGTTATACAAATTTGAGATCAATCCTCCGGAAATCCATTATCCAGAAAGGCCAGGATTATTGAAAGGCCGTCTCCCATAAACTCCATTTTATCCAAATAATCTAGATTTTTACAAATTATTTATTTTTTCTCTGTAATAATAAAACAGTACCTTGTATTTGATCCAAACTAAGTTATAATTAATCCTTATTGGAAGCAAAATCAGCCTATTGGGTTAATTTAATGTTTGCATGATTTTCTAGTAGACTTAAGGTATTAAAATTACGTCCCATACCTGTACTATAGTCTGTTTTAGCTGCTTGATCTATTGAGGATACCAGAGTACCCAATAACCTGATAGTGTTGGTGCTGTGATATCCTGAGCATTATTGAAATTAAATATGATGAATTACATACATTGAAAGAAATTTGATGAAGTTCCTTCAGCTGACGTAATAAATTGTAAATATATTTATGTTTTCTGCATATAGTAAACATAGTATACTAGAAGGCCAATGATTGCACATACTCTATGCATGCTTCATGTATTGATTAAGCAATAAGCATACCAAAAATTGTTATCTAACCAGCTTTTCATACATTACCCAACTGTAGATTTGTATTTCTTTTTCACGTCTATATTTCCTGTGCCATTGTGAGTGCTGGCAAGAAGAAGATTTCCACAGAGAATTACATGGAGTCATTCATATCTATAAAGGCAAATGTAATCCAGTAAATGATGGTTCTAAACACTAGGGATGTCGCGGACTGTTCGCCTGCGAACTAGTTCGCGCGAACATCGACTGTTCGCGTTCGCCGAATGTTCGCGAACGTCACGCAACGTTCGCCAATTTGGGTTCGCCTTAGCTGGCGCTTTTTTTTGCCATTTCTCCCCCAGACCAGCAGATACATGGCAGCCAATCAGGAAGCTCTCCCTCCTGGACCACCCCCACACCCCCTGGACCACTCCCCTTCCATATATAAACTGAAGCCCTGCAGCGTTTTTTCATTCTGCCTGTGTGTGCTTGGAAGAGCTAGTGTAGGGAGAGAGCTGTTTAGTGATTTGAGGGACAGTTGATAGTAACTTTGCTGGCTAGTAATCTACTTGATACTGCTCTGTATTGTAGGGACAGAACTCTGCAGGGATTTGAGGGACAGTGAGTTTAGGTTAGTTAGCTTTGCTGACTAGTAATCTACCTTCTACTGCAGTGCTCTGTATGTAGCTGCTGTGGGCACTGCTTCTGATCTCATCTGCTGACTGCTGTAATAACCCAATAGTCCTTGTAAGGACTGCTTTTATTTTCTTTTTTGTTTTTTTACTTTGCTACTATAAGAGCCCAGTGCTATTAATCTAGCTGTGTTGGGGAGTGGGACTGGTGTGCTGCTCCTCCTAGTAGTTCACCACTACCAGCACCAACCAGAGTCAAAATTGTTACAAAGTATCTTATTTGCACCTGTTAGCTGTTCTGAGGTCTCTGCCAAAAGCTAATTAAGTTAGAAACTGTTTTTTTTCTGGCTGTTCAGTGCAGAGAAAAGAGGGACTTTCCAGTACAAAAGAGGGACAGGGGGTTGAGTGGTCAAAAGAGGGACAGTTGGGAGGTATGCAAGTGCCACCTAGCTGTGTGAGCTTTTTCACATTCTGTCTAAATAACAATAATAATTCTGTGTCCGTAAACATCACCTGAGTGATGTTTTTACAGCAGCAATAATATATTCCGTATCCACTACTGTATACGTTGCCCTTGCAGGCATTGTTTGCCCAGTCTTTAACCAAGTGCCACCTAGCTGTGTGAGCTTTTTCACATTCCATGTCCAGAAACATCACCTGAGTGACGTAGTGTGATTTCTGCCCTTTACAGCACAAAACGCAGCGCTGTGTCAACAATGTATTTTTCAGATACATTTTTGCCCTTGATCCCCCTCTGGCATGCCACTGTCCAGGTCGTTGCACCCTTTAAACAACTTTAAAATCATTTTTCTGGCCAGAAATGTCTTTTCTAGCTTTTAAAATTCGCCTTCCCATCGAAGTCTATGGGGTTCGCGACGTTCGCGAACCATTCACATTTTTGACGCAAGTTCGCGAATATGTTCGCGAACATTTTTTCTGACATTCGCTACATCCCTACTAAACACAGCACATTTCTTTCCAATATAGATTGCTGTATCGTTTACCAGTAAAGAGATTTGCTTCTATGACCTCAACTCAAAGCAAGATTTATTTTGTCAGTACAAGCTTTACGGCTTGCAAGGATATTCATGGACTACTGGTTTAATCTTGATGATGGCAATGATGCTGTTCTCACTTTAGGGGGTGTCAATGGACAGGTAAACAGAATGGGAAATTGAAATATTTCATATCAACCTGCATGACCTTAAAGGAGTTGTTCACCTTTAAATTAACTATTAGGGGGTTATTTATCAAAGTCCGAAGTTATCTCAATATTTTCTGCTACAAACTCCAATCAAATCCGCAGTTTTTTTATGCTTATTTATTATTACATTTTTCCAAAAATTTGCTTTGCGGAAAAAAAAACTCACCCGAAAACTCAGATTTTCGCCTGAAAACTTTGGGGTATTGCAGGAAACCCAGCGCACATCAAAAAATCATTGGGACTTCTTCCATTGACTTATATGCAACCTGACAGGTCTGAGATGCCGGATTTTCTGATACAGACTTTTCCATCCACTGGGTTTAATAAATTCCGAAAAATGTGTGATTTTTTTAAAAGTCCGATTTTATAAAAAGAAATCACAAATTTTTCGTGATTTTTGCATTCGGAGTTTAGTAAATAACCCCCTAAGTATGAAGTAGAAATTGATATTCTGAGATAATTTGCAATTGGATTACATTTTTTGATTACTTGTGGTTGTTGAGTTATTTGTCTTTAAATTCAGCAGCTCTCCCGTTTGCAATTTCAGCAATCTGGTTGCCAGGGTCCAGATGACCCTAGCAACCATGCATTGATTTAAATAAGAGACTGGAATATGAATAGAAGAAGGCCTGAATAGAAAGATGAATAATAGAATATAGCAATCACAATACAATTATAGCCTTGCAGAGCACTGGTTTTTAAGTTCGGGTCAATGACCCCCATTTGAAAGTTGGAAAGCATCAGAAAATTAAGGCAGATAATTCAAAAACTATGCACACTAAAAAATTAAGGCTAATTGAAAAACTGCTGAGCACCAGCCATTCCATAACAGATTAAAAGTTAACTTAAAGGTGAACCAAAATGTATTTTTACATGAAATTAAAGCCATAACGTTTTCTTTTGTAGTATGTTAAGTTATTTGTTGGCTACCTAGGTCCAGGCCCTCTGTTTTACAACAGCTATGATCTCGTTGTTTGAAAGACTAATTCTACAGAGGACCAGCAAACCACTCTGTATATCACCTGAAATGAGCTGATTTCTGGTTACCACAAATCATGTTTTATTGCAAAGCATAAACTCCATGGAAGCAACTGGGTCCGTCAAGGTATTGTGCACATCATACTAGATGCATTTATCAGCCAATATGGTCAAATAAGATCCTTTTTTCTTTATATGAGAACACCCCTCTGTTTTTAACCTCCTTTCCTTTCCCTTCCTTCCTTCCTTCCTTCCTTCCTTCCTTCCTTCCTTCCTTCCTCCCTTCTCTCCCTCCCTTCTTTCCTTTCCTCCCTATTCCTGCGTCTATTCCTTCATAACAACTGCATATCCCATCTTGCTGTGGAAAGGTTAATGGATAAGTCTTAAAAACATGGTACGGTTTTGCTTCACTTGGTGCAGTAACATTATTCTCTTTAGAACTTGCCCATATTTCACTTTTATCATTACAGAAATATTGTAATATAATTGCAGAGAAAGCTGTACCTGTAATCCCCTGTCTAGTTTGACCTAAAACCTCTTGATTGATGGGCCTTTTTCTAGCACATTTAGCAAAGGCATTTTCTATGTATTATTGTGTAATAAAGTTACCAAATGTGATTTCAGATTTTATGGATAGCTTCAGAAATGTTTTGCTTCGGTAGAAAAGGTTTGATTAGAAAAATGGCAGTTTCTTAATTGACCTTAATATAACGGCTTGAGTCCTGTAGCATTTTCAATCTGCCAAGGTAATAAAGATCATTCTTACTTTAGCTTGACATTTATTCTTCCTCAAAGCTATGCCCAATCATGAACCTTCAAGTAGTAACGTACACTGAACTAATGAGAATATTTCGTTTCCCTTCGTCAGTTAGTTACAGCTCTCATTTAGAAGCTTTCCTGTCTTGTACTACAAGTGACAATAATACTGTCGTATTGGCCTGGAGAAAAAAAGGCAAAACCCATTTGAGGACAACATCTTTGAACATTTCTTAAGGCATTAATGGCTTTGACTACCACCCAGAAGTAAATGTGATTGGTATGTATTGGATACATTGCTACAGTCAGATTACGGTAACTTTAAAGGGGATATATCATAGATACCAATATCACTAGACGTCACTAAACTACAATGTACAAGGGGATCTTATAGTGATAGATGTACAGTAGATCAATGTTTGTGTTAACAAAGCATCAGATATTTGCAGATACATTTAAGGAGGAAAAAAGTAACAGACTGTAAAATGCGAAGGAGCAGCTTGTTAGGGAGGGTCGTACTCTCTGCTGTCAGTATTATAAATGAGGCAAACTGAAACTAAACAACATTCTCCTCCCAAAACGACTCAAAGAGAAAATATTAGACAACATATATTACAAAAAAAGAGTGGGTAAAACAGAGTTTGTGCTGTTTATTGGGTTTATGTTTAACTTGTCTAAAATAAATATAACTACTTATGGCAGATTTGGAAGGTCCATCAAAAAGCAGAAGGAGGACACACTGCAGGGTGATTTAAAAAAACCTGGACTTTTTAGAGCAGATTAGTATTAAATGTTAAGCCTACATGAATATAGATGAAGTATATTTTATTGAGCAGCATGGGCAAACACAAGGGGTAACAAGGCTTAGGGAACTCACAGAAACCATTAAAAATAATGAAAAGTCTGCATATTTTTTAAATGATGTATATTGCAAAGTTACTTGAAATTATTTTTACTTTTCAAAAAGCTTAAATTATCTTAATTTACATTTTTTTTCAAACAAGCTTCTATAATCTTTGGGGTAAATTATTTAATGGCTGTATATAATGTATATATATATATATATATATATATATATATATATATATATAAGTAACGTAAGGATCAGCACACTCATTTGTAGAAAAGCAAAGTGTATTTTATTTCAACACAGCATTGTGTCCAACGTTTCGGTTCCTCCTGGGAACCTTTATCAAGGAGGAACCGAAACGTTGGACACAATGCTGTGTTGAAATAAAATACACTTTGCTTTTCTACAAATGAGTGTGCTGATCCTTACGTTACTTATATCATTAATTTGATCCTGCACCTCAAACTCGTATAAGCATTGAGTGCTGATACCCACAGGACCTATATATATATATATATATATATATATATATATATATATATATATAAAGACGCTTGTGCCAAGCAACAAAGCTGGTGGTGGTTTAAAGGGGTTGTTCATCTTTAAATGAACTGGTAGTAGATGTAGAGAGTGCTGTGCTGAGACAATTTGCAATTGGTTTTCATTTTTGTTATATTATTTGTGGTTTTTGAGTTATTTAGCTTTTTATTCAGCAGCTCTCCAGTTTGCAAATTCGGCAGTGTGTTTGCTAGGATCCAAATGACCTTAGCAATACGAAAAATTAATAGCAATAAAAATCAATCGAACGATTATTCCTTCGATCGTTCGATCGTAGGAATAGCGCAAAATCCTTCGACTTCGATATTCAAAGTCGAAGGATTTTACTTTGACGGTCGAATATCGAGGGTTAATTAACCCTCAATATTCGACCCTAGGTAAATGTGCCCCTAAATGTGTAGCCTTACAGAGCATTTTCTTTTAAGATGGGGTCAGTGACCCCCATTTGAAAGCTGGAAAAAGTCAGTAGAAGAAGGCAAATAATTGAAAAACTATAAAAAACAGATGAAGGCCAATTGAAAAGTTGCTCAGAATTAGCCATTCTATAACATACTAAAAGTTAACTACTTCTTTAATGAATATTTGTAATAATAATAATGTGAATATTCACAAATGTTCTAATTTTATGTCAAGCATCCAAAGAAATACATAGATAGAGGGACATACGCAACTTCACATTTTAGTAAATTAGTGTAGTCTGAGCGAATTTTTGCCTGGCGAAGTGTAGTGATGGGTGCGAAGCCGTTGCTGGCGAATTTACGCAGGTTAGTAGATTTCCCCCAAGGTATGAAGATCCAAATTATGGAATGATCTGTTATCCTGAAAGTCTCAGGTCCCGAGCATTCTGGATAACAGGCTCCATACCTGTAGTAGCAATGAGGGCCCATATCCTTCAAAATGGTTCAGAACTGTAACATAGAATGGATAATAAATCCTGAGCAGTGAAGCACTGAAGAGGTGCAATTAGTTCAAAATTTATTAATTTTTATATGCTGTATTTTATTAAATAGAGCATATAAAAATTAATCAATTTTGAACTAATTGCACAGGTCACTTTATATTTATGAATTATAATTATTAACCCTTATTGATTAAATTGGTTAAGAATATTGAGAGTGAATTGACTCTCTTTGAATGAACCTGAATCTTCACAAGACAAACGGCACCTCTAATTATAAGTGATTTAATAGGGGGCAGCGAACTCCCAATCTTTAGTTCAACTGGCTATTGACCGTGTGGGTTAAATTGGAATAAAATAACGGACAATACCAAGTGTAAAGGTTCTTGTTAGAACCACTTGTTAAGGGTGCTGAAAGTTAGTACGGCATATGAATTGTCATATTCTGTAGAGAAGAGTCAGTTTCACCAGATCGTAAACAATAAGCAACCTTGTAACATATTAATCTGGTGTTATCAGCTCATTCCAAAGATTGTCAACATAGTTTCTGTTCGGGTTATTGTAACAACTAAGGTTTCTTTAAATTGCATAACAAACTGAAACTAATTGTGGGGAGAGGTGGGTGAAATACAGAGGTGCAGTGTTGATTAGAGATGGCGCGAACTGTTCGCCGGCGAACTTGTTCGCGCGAACATCGGGTGTTCGCGCTCGCCGGAAGTTCGCGAACGTCGCGCGACGTTCGCCATTTTGGGTTCGCCATTGTTGGCGCTTTTTTTTGCCCTCTCACCCCAGACCAGCAGGTACATGGCAGCCAATCAGGAAGCTCTCCCCTGGACCACTCCCCTTCCCTATAAAAACCGAAGCCCTGCAGCTTTTTTTCACTCTGCCTGTGTGTGCTGAAGAGATAGTGTAGGGAGAGAGCTGCTGCCTGTTAGTGATTTCAGGGACAGTTGAAAGTTTGCTGGCTAGTAATCGTTTTGATACTGCTCTGTTATTGGAGGGACAGAAGTCTGCAGGGGTTTGAGGGACATTTAAGCTTAGGTAGCTTTGCTGGCTAGTAATCTACCTTCTACTGCAGTGCTCTGTATGTAGCTGCAGTGGGCAGCTGTCCTGCTTCTGATCTCATCTGCTGACTGCTGCAATAGCAATAGTCCTTGTAAGGACTGCTTTTATTTATTTTTTTGTTGTTTTACTACTACTACTACTACTACTACTACTACTATAAGAGCCCAGTGCTATTAGTCTAGCAGTGTTGGGGAGTGGGACTGGTGTGCTAATCTGCTGCTCCTAGTAGTTCAGCAGCACCAACTTTAATTTTTTTTTTTTTAATATTCATTCTTTTTTTATTTAACTTTTTTTTATTTTACTACCGCTGTAGTAGTGTATAAGTTGACCTTTTAGGCATTATTTGCCCTGTAGGCATTTTTTGCCCAGTGTGTTATTCAACCAACTGCTATCTAGCTGTGTGACCGTGTTCACATTCTGTCTAAATATCCATAATATTACCGTCTCCAGAAAAAACACCGGAGTGACTTTTTTCAAGCAGCCATAATAAATTTTACGTAATCCGTATCCATCGCTGTAGTAGTGTATAAGTTGACCTTTTAGGCATTATTTGCCCTGTAGGCATTTTTTGCCCAGTGTGTTATTCAACCAACTGCTATCTAGCTGTGTGCCCGTGTTCACATTCTGTCTAAATATCCATAATATTACCGTCTCCAGAAAAAACACCGGAGTGACTTTTTTTCAAGCAGCATTCTTATATTTTACGTAATCCGTATCCACCGCTGTGTATACGTTGACCTTGTAGGCATTATTTGCCCTGTAGGCATTTTTTGCCCAGTGTGTTATTCAACCAACTGCTATCTAGCTGTGTGCCCGTGTTCACATTCTGTCTAAATATCCATAATATTACCGTCTCCAGAAAAAACACCGGAGTGACTTTTTTTCAAGCAGCATTCTTATATTTTACGTAATCCGTATCCACCGCTGTGTATACGTTGACCTTGTAGGCATTATTTGCCCTGTAGGCATTTTTTGCCCAGTGTGTTATTCAACCAACTGCTATCTAGCTGTGTGACCGTGTTCACATTCTGTCTAAATATCCATAATATTACCGTCTCCAGAAAAAACACCGGAGTGACTTTTTTCAAGCAGCCATAATAAATTTTACGTAATCCGTATCCATCGCTGTAGTAGTGTATAAGTTGACCTTTTAGGCATTATTTGCCCTGTAGGCATTTTTTGCCCAGTGTGTTATTCAACCAACTGCTATCTAGCTGTGTGCCCGTGTTCACATTCTGTCTAAATATCCATAATATTACCGTCTCCAGAAAAAACACCGGAGTGACTTTTTTTCAAGCAGCATTCTTATATTTTACGTAATCCGTATCCACCGCTGTGTATACGTTGACCTTGTAGGCATTATTTGCCCTGTAGGCATTTTTTGCCCAGTGTGTTATTCAACCAACTGCTATCTAGCTGTGTGCCCGTGTTCACATTCTGTCTAAATATCCATAATATTACCGTCTCCAGAAAAAACACCGGAGTGACTTTTTTTCAAGCAGCATTCTTATATTTTACGTAATCCGTATCCACCGCTGTGTATACGTTGACCTTGTAGGCATTATTTGCCCTGTAGGCATTTTTTGCCCAGTGTGTTATTCAACCAACTGCTATCTAGCTGTGTGACCGTGTTCACATTCTGTCTAAATATCCATAATATTACCGTCTCCAGAAAAAACACCGGAGTGACTTTTTTTCAAGCAGCATTCTTATATTTTACGTAATCCGTATCCACCGCTGTGTATACGTTGACCTTGTAGGCATTATTTGCACAGTGTTTTCTTCAAACCGCCATCTAGCTGTGTGAGCTTGTTCACATTTTGTCTAAATATTGATAATATTATCGTCTCTAGAAAAACCACTTGAGTTACTTTTTTTCAAGCAGCATTCATATATTTTACGTAATCCGTATCCACCGCTGTAGTAGTGTATACGTTGATCTTGTAGGCATTATTTGCACACTGTTTTCTTCAAACTGCCATCTAGCTGTGTGTATTATCGTTTCCAGAAAAACCAACTGAGTTTTTGTTGTTGTTGTTTTTTTAAAAATAATGCCAGGCAAAGGCAGGCCGCCACGCAGAGGCCGTGCTAGGGGCCGTGCTGCTATGCAATCCTGTGGCCCTAGCAAATTGCCCAGTTTTAAAAAGCCAATGACCCTGAACTCCCAAAATGCTGAAGAGGTAGTTGACTGGCTTACACAGCACACCCCATCCTCTACCGTTTCTAACTTTACCACAACATCCTCCTCATCCTCCACTGCTATGGCCACCCCACGTAACACTTCCTCCACCACCGGTGCCCCTTCTTCACTGGAGTCAGAGGAGTTATTTTCCCATGAGTTTCTTGAACTGAGTAATGCGCAACCATTATTGGCAGAAGAAGATGAAGGAGATGAGGACGTTACACCAGATTTAATTCTGGCAGAGAACACGACAGAGATGGACATAATGATGAGTGATGAGGAGGAGGAGGAGGTCCCCGCTGCTGCTTCCTTCTGTGATGTGTCAGAAGAAATTGATGCATCTGAGGAGAATGATGATGAGGAGATTGATGTTTTGTGGGTGCCTAGTAGAAGAGAGCAAGAGGAGGGTAGTTCAGATGGAGAGACGGAGAGTCAGAGAGGCAGTAGGAGAATAAGACTTAGAAGAAGCAGGGAGGCCAGCCCGCAGGGATCAGTAGGGCAACAACATGTATCGGCACCTGTGTTCAGCCGGCCAACGCACCCGCCATTGCCGCCAATGCCGCCAACTTCTACTGTTACCGCCAGATCGCAGACTTCCAAAAAGTCAGCAGTGTGGCATTTTTTTAATGTGTGTGCCTCTGACAAAAGCATTGTAATTTGCAATGAGTGCAGTCAGAAACTGAGCCTTGGTAAGCCCAACAGCAACATAGGTACAACTTCTATGCGAAGGCACATGAGCGGCAAGCACAAAGCACTTTGGGAGCAACACCTCAAAGGCAACAGGCAAACTAAAAGCCAAACTCCTTCTGGTCCAGCATCTTACTGCTCTACCTCTGCTCTCCTTGACCCATCTGAACCACCCTCCACTCCGCCTTCCACCTTGACCACCTGTTCCCATTCCCAGTCATCTGCCACCAGCCAAGTTTCTGTGAAGGCCATGTTTGAGCGTAAGAAGCCAATGTCTGACTGTCACCCCCTTGCCCGGCGTCTGACAGCTGGCTTGTCTGCACTCTTAGCCCGCCAGCTTTTACCATACCAGCTGGTGGACTCTGAGGCCTTCCGCAAATTTGTAGCAATTGGGACACCGCAGTGGAAGGTACCCAGCCGCAATTTTTTTTCTAAAAAGGGAATACCACACCTGTACCAACATGTGCAGAGCCAAGTTACCGCATCTCTGTCACTTAGTGTTGGGCCAAAGGTCCATATGACTACTGACGCATGGTCCTCCAAGCATGGTCAGGGCAGGTATGTCACCTACACTGCCCACTGGGTGAACTTGGTAATGGCTGGGAATGGGAAGCAGGGAATGGGTAGCTCAACAACAACAACAACAGTGGAGTTGGTGTCACCGCCACGGATTGCACGCGGTTCTGCCACCACCTCTACTCCTCCATCGCTCTCTACCTCGTCTTCTTCCTCTTCTTCTTCTTACTCTGCTGCTGGGTCCTCCTTCTCCTCCTCCACACCTGTGCACCCCCAGCTCCCCCTAGGCTATTCGACATGCCAGGTACGCCGTTGTCACGCTGTCTTGGGGATGACGTGCCTGGAAAGCAAAAACCATACCGGATCTGTACTCCTGTCATCTCTGCAGTCACAGGCCGATCGGTGGCTGACCCCACACCAACTGCAGATCGGAAAAGTGGTGTGTGACAATGGAAGCAATCTGTTGGCAGCGTTGAGACTGGGAAATTTAACACATGTGCCCTGCATGGCACATGTGTTAAATTTAATAGTCCAACGTTTTGTCTCCAAGTACCCAGGATTCCAGGACGTTCTCACCCAGTCCAGAAAGGTGTCGGCCCATTTCAGACGTTCCTACACAGCCATGGCACGCCTTGCTGACATTCAGCAGCGCTACAACATGCCAGTCAGGCGTTTGATTTCTGACAGCCAGACTCGCTGGAATTCAACGCTCCTTATGTTGGAACGTCTGCTGCAACAACAAAGGGCCGTCAACGAGTACCTTTTTGAACTGGGTGGTAGGACTGGATCTGCAGAGCTGGGGATTTTTTTCCCCCGTTACTGGGTGCTTATGCGCGATGCCTGCAGGCTCATGCGACCTTTTGAAGAGGTGACAAATATGGTCAGTCGCACCGAAGGCACCATCAGCGACCTAATACCCTTCGCTTTCTTCCTGGAGCGTGCCGTGCGACGAGTGACAGATGAGGCTGTAGACCAGCGTGACGAGGAGCTGGAAGCGCACGATTTATGGTCGCAATCACCAGAACGAACCCAGGCACCTGCTGCAACGCAGGGAGAGGTGCCAGAAGTGGAGTCAGAGGAGGAAGGTGGCTTTGTGGAGGAGGAGGAGGAGGACCAACAGGAGCAGGCTTCCCAGGGGGCTAGTGGTGACCTTTTGGGGACCCCTGGTCTTGTACGTGGCTGGGGGGAGGAGACCGTGGATGATGCAGTCCTTGATAATGAGGAAGCGGAGATGGATAGCTCTGCATCCAACCTTGTGAGAATGGGGTCTTTCATGCTGGCATGCCTGTTGAAGGACCCCCGTATCAAGAGGCTTAAGGAGAAGGACCTGTACTGGGTCGCAACGCTACTAGACCCTTGGTACAAGCATAAAGTGGCAGAAATGTTACCAACATACCACAAGTCCGAAAAGATGCGGCATTTACAAACCAGCCTGCAAAACATGTTGTACAATGCTTTTAAGGGTGATGTCACTTCAGGAACTCATCAACATTCCAGGGGCAGAGGTGCCAGTAATCCTGCCACGAGCACACCTGCAAGGACAAAGCCCTTTGGCCGGTCTGTAACATCAGACATGCAAATGTTTTTCTGTCCAAGGCAGCGCCACAACCCTTCTGGATACACCCTCAAAGAACGCCTCGACCGGCAGGTAGCGGACTACCTGGCATTAACTGCAGATATCGACACTCTGAGGAGCGATGAACCCCTGGACTACTGGGTGCGCAGGCTTGATCTGTGGCCAGAGCTGTCACAATTTGCCATGAACCTCTTGTCTTGCCCAGCCTCAAGTGTGCTCTCAGAAAGGACCTTCAGTGCAGCAGGAGGGATTGTAACTGAGAAGAGAACTCGCCTAGGTCACAAAAGTGTCGATTACCTGACCTTTATTAAAATGAATGAGGGGTGGATCTCGGAGGGTTACTGCACGCCGGAAGACTTGTTCTGACTTCTATGCAGCTGTCCTTCTCTTCAAGCCTCATGACTCCACACACAGCTGTCCTTTAGCGTCCTCCTCCCTCCGCCACCGTTACAAACTAGGGTGCAAACCCTACTGGTTTAATTTTTTCTGGCCTCTGTGCTTCAGTGGCTGCGTCCAAAAAAACGGGGCAAACAATGTCTACAAGGTCAACGTATGGCGAAAAATTACTATTTTCAGCATTTATATGGCATATTTTTTCTGGCAACTGTGCTTCAGTGGCTGCGTCCAAAAAAATGCATATTTTCTGCATTTATATGGCATAATTTTTCTGGCCTCTGTGCTTCAGTGGCTGCAACCAAAAAAATGCATATTTTCTGCATTTATATGGCATAATTTTTCTGGCCTCTGTGCTTCAGTGGCTGCAACCAAAAAAATGCATATTTTGTCCATTTATATGGCATAATTTTTCTAGCCTCTGTGCTTCAGTGGCTGCAACCAAAAAAATGCATATTTTCTGCATTTATATGGCATAATTTTTCTGGCCTCTGTGCTTCAGTGGCTGCAACCAAAAAAATGCATATTTTGTCCATTTATATGGCATAATTTTTCTAGCCTCTGTGCTTCAGTGGCTGCAACCAAAAAAATGCATATTTTCTGCATTTATATGGCATAATTTTTCTGGCCTCTGTGCTTCAGTGGCTGCAACCAAAAAAAATGC
The DNA here is from genome assembly GCA_038501925.1 of Xenopus petersii. Taxonomy (NCBI): domain Eukaryota; kingdom Metazoa; phylum Chordata; class Amphibia; order Anura; family Pipidae; genus Xenopus; species Xenopus petersii. Next base: position 51,596,718 of record CM076680.1, on the reverse strand, counting down.
ATATTTTCTCCATTTATATGGCATAATTTTTCTAGCCTCTGTGCTTCAGTGGCTGCAACCAAAAAAATGCATATTTTCTCCATTTATATGGCATAATTTTTCTAGCCTCTGTGCTTCAGTGGCTGCAACCAAAAAAATGCATATTTTCTCCATTTATATGGCATAATTTTTCTGGCCTCTGTGCTTCAGTGGCTGCAACCAAAAAAATTTATATTTTCAGCATTTATATGGCATAATTTTTCTGTCAACTGTGCTTCAGTGGCTGCGACCAAAAAAATGCATATTTTCTGCATTTATATGGCATAATTTTTCTGGCCTCTGTGCTTCAGTGGCTGCAACCAAAAAAATTTATATTTTCAGCATTTATATGGCATAATTTTTCTGGCAACTGTGCTTCAGTGGCTGCGACCAAAAAAATGACTATTTTCAGCATTTATATGGCATATTTTTTCTGGCCTCTGTGCTTCAGTGGCTGCGGCCAAAAAAACTGGGCAAACAATGCCTACAAGGTCAACGACGTTGACCTTGTAGGCATTGTTTGCCCAGTTTTTTTGGCCGCAGCCACTGAAGCACAGAGGCCAGAAAAAATATGCCACATAAATGCTGAAAATAGTCATTTTTTGCCATACGTTGACTCAACGTATATGGCAAAAAATGACTATTTTCAGCATTTATATGGCATATTTTTTCTGGCAACTGTGCTTCAGTGGCTGCGTCCAAAAAAACTGGGCAAACAATGTCTACAAGGTCAACGTATGGCGAAAAATTACTATTTTCAGCATTTATATGGCATATTTTTTCTGGCAACTGTGCTTCAGTGGCTGCGTCCAAAAAAAACTGGGCAAACAATGTCTACAAGGTCAACGTATGGCGAAAAATGACTATTTTCAGCATTTATATGGCATATTTTTTCTGGCAACTGTGCTTCAGTGGCTGCGTCCAAAAAAACTGGGCAAACAATGCCTACAAGGGCAACGTATGGCAGTTGTTTAAAGAGAACAGTAGATTACTAGCCAGCAAAGCTACCTAAGCTAAAATGTCCCTCAAATCCCTGCAGACTTCTGTCCCTCCAATACAGAGCAGTATCAAGCAGATTACTAGCCAGCAAACTTACTATCATCTGTCCCTGAAATCACTAACAGCTCTCCCCCTACACTATCTCTTCCAAGCACACACAGGCAGATTTTTCAGATACATTTTTGCCCTTGATCCCCCTCTGGCATGCCACTGTCCAGGTCGTTGCACCCTTTAAACAACTTTAAAATCATTTTTCTGGCCAGAAATGTCTTTTTTAGATGTTAAAGTTCGCCTTCCCATTGAAGTCTATGGGGTTCGCGAACCGCTCGCATTTTTGCGCAAGTTCGCGAATATGTTCGCGAACTTTTTTTCCGACGTTCGCTACATCCCTAGTGTTGATACAGTTACCAAACAAGGTTCCTTTTTTCCTTTCTTTAGTATAATTAACCGATACCTTGTGTGACTGTAAAGTCTGAGTATTTATTTTTGGCGTAAGAGTTAACTTTTCCTCTAATAAAAAAAAAATATAACATATATGATATATGTCTATCTATCTATTATCTATCTATCTATCTATCTATCTATCTATCTATCTATCTATCTATCTATCTATCTATCTATCTATCTATCTATCATCTATCTATCTTCTATCATATGTCTGTCTATCTATTAGGGTTGCCATCTTCAAGTCTTACAAGGTGCAGGCAGGGGGGTAGGTGATGACAGGGGCAGATCTGATCAGCTTGGGTACAGGATGATGGTGAATAGCTGATGGCTATGAAATGGCAGCCACACCATGTGTAGATTACATTTGATATAACCAATTCTTTAGCAGGCTGCTTATATAAAGAAATACACTATAGAGTTTTTTATCATGCTCAGAACTGCTAAGCTTCTGCACTCAAAAAAATCTTACCTTTTCTTTTCAAAACTTCTATTTCATTATATACTGTGATAAAAAATAAAAACATGTGTTCGATTGATAACTAGCATTTAGCTCTTTCTAAAAGGCAGAGGTAATAGGGATTAAAGGTAATATACTTCAGGGCTCTGTAATAACTTATAGACAAATGCAAGAGTCCTCAGCACTCAACCCATTATCAATATATTTAAGACAGAGACATTTTGTGCATACTGCTACTGAAAAATGCATATCTGGCCAGTCCTATGCTCAATTTTATCTGATTCATTAAGAATTCTATTGCTTCATTATACATTTTACAAGGGACTAAGTTTTACCTGCAAGTTGCTAGCTGCTTTCAAAGTAAAACTCCCAAACTTGGTTGCCCTTTTATTAGACACCAGTGGGATCACCTGACTATAGCTGGGAAGGGTGGGAGCTACAACATGGAGCTGGTCACTGCCCTGACAGGCAGTTCTCAATGGGTCAGATGAGAATTGAGCGTAGGACTGGCCAGATATGGGATGACTTTGACGTAGTTGGCCAGCTTAAATATATTGCAATATATGGACAAACAATCCCTGTGTTGTTTAAAGGGTAAGGCATTTTTCAGTAGCAGTAGCACAAAATGTCTCTGTCTTAAATATAATGATAATGAGTTGAGTGCAGAGGACTCTTGTATTTGTCTATATGTATTTTGTGGTCACAGCCTCATTGCACCCTCGTCTAAAAATTAGTGGTGAGCACAACTTTCCCTTGTTTGCCTCTGTAATAACTTACCCCGGTGGTGTAGTGGGAGCGGGTCAGCAGGGATGCCTGCAGCCTCCTTGACGGGGACGCACGCCACGATGTGTTGGTCCTCTGTGAGCGTTGCTTAAGGCATGCGCGCTGCGCGTCTCCTCTACTTTAAGGCGAATACGTGCTGGCGTCATGATGTCAGCATGCAATGGCGCGAAATTCAAATGTTTAAAATGGATCTTAATGTGTAAATACCTTGCCCGTTATAGGTTCTATTCTAGTGAGTTCCTGGGTATTATTTCTGCCTGATCTGTGATATCTGATACCTGTTGTGACCCCAGTCTGTTTCTCACTATCCTGAGAAATCCTGACCCTGCCTGGTAAACCGACTATTCTATATCCGCATCACTTCTGATTGATCTCCTGGTTTGACCATTGCCTGTCTGACTCCACTTGTACTCTGCCTGCCCCGACCTGGCCTGATTTGACTACGCTTTGCCTACGCCTTGTACTGTGACCTTCTGCCCAAAAGACTTTGCTTTAGCACTTCGCTCGTCCAGAACCCTTCGCTTCACCTCCCGAAGTGATAGGCGGCTGTTAAAGGCAGAAGCAAGAGCTGAGAACATGATGCTTAGCATTGGTTCTGGATTTAGGAAGCCGACCGTGACAGGCTCATCTTGCAGTAGTTGATAAAATAACATCCACATTTGAATTATTTAGGCCAATTCAGTGTTGTTACGGCAGATTTTTCTCTATTCTTGTATTTAGTCTGGATTTTGATATTAAAATGATACAAATAATAAGTCATCGAATGAGAAGTGTTGGTATATTACGTTACAGTTGACATAAGCCATATTTCTGTCCTGTATATGTTTTTTAAAACTAATGCACGAATACCATTTTGATCAGTCAGTCTGCAATCAGCTTCATTGTCATCTACCACATTTACACGATTCAAAAATTTCAAAAGTGCAGTTAAAGGGATTGAATCCGAGTCACATATTAGAGAATTTGGTTTTGCTTGTCATTTAAAAAACAAGGTGCAGGTGCCTAGCTATGTTTGCTTATCACATATTATAATAGGTTACATGATTTTTGATCTAGTTACATCTTTAGTAAAGCAGGTATCACTGTGCATCTTCCATTATCTCACTACCTGTTTTTTCCCACAGGAAAATGTTTTTGTAAAAGGTTCCAAACCCTATATCAATCACATTACACAGGCAATTCACCTTGAAGTAAACTCTACTATAATGTAGCAACATTCAATTTCAATCTGCAATTGATCTTTATTTTTCATGGTTTATAGCTCCCTTGCTCAGGCTAAATGGTTACATGGTTTTGATAGGGTCCTACTTACACTGGAAATCTTGAAGCAGTTTAAATGGCGAACTGGAAGATGAATAGATGAGAGGGTCTGAAAAGAAATATACATGTAATAGGTAGCGGGGGATTACATATAATCCTTTCAGGATCACAGTGGCTGAACAGTAGAGTGTTCCATTGCAGCCCTCTTTCTCGGCTGAGCCCTTGCTGGAATTGCCCAAAGGAAATATATGGTAGATGAACAGTAACTTGGTGTCAAAGTAAAATAATGAGAGAAATGGGTGCTAGTGATTATTAACCATATCTGAAAGTTTATTGAGAAGCAAATGTACCTCATTGGTACACTAAATAGATAAGGCAATTGATACAGCAAGACAAATACTGTACTTCAGGTACTTCAATTGTTAATACAGTGCTACGCAATATGTTGGCTCTCTATAAATACAAGTGATAATAATAATAATCTCACTACAGGTGTCAGCCCCAGACTACCAGTATATAGTAGTGCCCGGAGCCCAGGGCCACTGCCTGCTTTTCGTTCCATAGTCAATGTGAGCACTCGTTCACCCATGCATAGAGGGTGTGGTGGTCAGCTGAGTTGCTAAGGGCACCCAGCTTGTTTGGCCCGGCACTGCCTGAGTCCAACAACACTAAGTCCCTAATGTGGCATCTACTAACCAATCTACTTTTCGTTGGTGGAGCACAGAACTACTCATGCACATTAGCCCTGACTACCATACACCCCAAGGTGCTCTATGACAAGATGCTTGACTAAATTTATACCTCATTCACAAGGCCCCTGGCTTCACTAAGGGATGGTTGTCCCTCCTCAGACAATGAGGGCTACCTTCGCCTCAGGCCCCCTCACATATCCACCTCCTGCTATGGTGGAGTTCAGAAAGGTTACATACACTTGAACCAATGGGCAATACTTCCCTGCCACAGGACGTCTTCAGTACTGACTGAGGCTTAATTTTCCTTTTCTCCTCCTACGTCCTCTGGGTCCCCTTACGTTTGTGATTTAAAAAATTACAAAATCTAGTATCAAATTTATCAGGTTTCTGTTGTCTGGGCTCACTAAGGGGCAAATTCACTATGCACCGAAGCCCCTAACGCTAGCATCAATTAGCTAGTGTTACTTCGCACCCTTACGCCTGGCGAATTTTCGCAACGGTCGTAACTACACTAATTCACTAACGCGTGCAGTGTACTGAACGCTACCTTTTACGCTAGACTTCCTTCGCCACCTCAGACCAGGCAAAGTGCAATAGAGTAGATAGGGATTGCTTCAAAACATGTTCACATTTTTTCTAAGTCCCAAAAAACGCTGGCGTTTTTTCTATATTATGGGTGATAGGCTGAAAAAGATCGAAAATTAGTTTGGGGCTCCCCTCCTTCCCCCCTACATTTCCTAACTCATGGCAACTTAACTATACAGAGGGCACATGTGTATGGCAAAAAAAAAATTTTATTTGATGTTTTGAAGGTTTCCCAGGCATTTGTAGTGATTGTACGTGTTCCTCCATTGAAATTTGAATTTGGCGCCATATGCAAATTAACCATCGCTAGCGAAACTTCGCTTTGCTTAGTGAATCAACGGTAGCGCAACTTCGCAACCTTACGTTACCCCTGAGCGCAACTTCGGATTTTAGTGAATTTGCGGAGAGCTGGCGAAACTACGCCTGGCGCAACTACGAATCTTAGTGAATTTGCCCCAAAGGGTGGTGGCACACGCTCCATTTCATGGAGATTATTCGCCCAGTGACTAATCTCCCTGAAATGCCTTCCCGCCGGCTATAATGTGAATCACCTGCTGGATGGCACTCGGATTGCTACATCTTCCGAAGTCTCCTGAAGTTGCCTCACAAGGAAACTTTGGCGACTTCGGAAAGCCAAAGTGATCCGAGTGCCAGTGATTTACATTCTAGCTGGCGGGAAGGGATTTCTGGAGATTAGTCACCTGAAGAGGAGGAGATTTGTCGCTGGCCTACTAATCTCCCCCGAAATCGCCATGTGTGCCACCTCCCTTAAACAAACAACCTGATAACATTTTAGCTTTTAGGCTGAGCATCATGTTAATTTCAAGATGTAACTGTTATAAAGCCACCTTCTTTATTAGGCCCACTTTGGCCTGTGTTTCAATTAGATGATGTATATACAGAGAACACTGTAACACCGTGTAGTATAATAATATGATAACGTTTCACATAAATACTACACATTATAAAATAAACCTTTTAAAACTACAGAAAGCGGTCATTTTACGTGAACCCATTGTACACGTTTCTTTTTCATCAGCATTTCTTTGCTTTTTTTTTGCAGGTAATCAGCTTGGAGACAGGATCGACAATTACATTCTGGATGATTGACCCAGGTCAGAAAATCAAGCAGTTTTCAGGGTGCCACGGCACTTCGGAGATTAGCACAATGGCAAATGGTGAGTGAGACAAGGCTTCTAACTAGAAGGAACAGTAAAGGTAAACTTTCTAATCTTTTTCCTTGTTATACAAAGCTTTTTTCTTTTCTTATTTTAGCCAAGTGACATACTGTGTGTTTTGTAATTGCTAGTATTTATAGAAGAAGAATATACCCCACTATAGCATATATATATACTGTGAGAAGTGCACGTTTAGAAGCAGTGCTGAAACTATGCCTGCCATATACTCTCACACCAATAATAAGTCTCACTTGAATAGACTCACTGATCTGCCTCCTGGTCTATCTGTCTATCCATCTATTTACCTATGCCACAGCACAGTACTGAATGGCCATGAGTTGATGCGAAATCCCAGCAGCCAAATGTAAATCTCAAGGTGTTGATGTATTTGGAGCTACATAACAGACAAGAGCAGCACTCCATCAGGAACAGGAACTCATTATCTGACTTCTTTCCTGTCCAACCATTATTTATTTATGAAAGATTGATTAAATAATTATAAAGACAAATTTAGAACCTGTATAAATGAGCAGTGCATTTGGCATATTAGTTGGTAGTATTCCGTACTGTTAAATATGTATGTGTGTATGCCTCTCTGTAATTTAGCTGCTAAGGAAAGCACATTCGTTACACATTTAGGTACAGGAAGAGCAGAAATAAGAGCTATAGTATTATGGCTCAAAAACAGATGCAGCAGGGGCATTTTTCGGTTGGCTGTATACTCTCTACTTTCTGGCAAAAGTTTGGGGAAAACCCAGTGCACAAAGTAGAGAATGGGTTTGCTGAGATGGGAGTGGGAGAACTTGACTGGTATGTAGACAACCCTGAACTCAACCCAACTGAACACTGGTGGGATGAACTGGAATACACAGCTTGATCCCAAATATCAGTGTCCAACCAAACCAATGCTCTTGTGGCTGAATGGAAGCAAATCCCACCAGGAACATTCCAACAACTACAGCAGGGTCCCCAACCTTGTTTTACCAGTGACCAACATTCAAAAATAAAAGAAGTTGGGGAGCAACACAAGCATGAAAAGTCCCTTGGGATGCCATATATGGACTGTGATTGACTATTTGGTAGCCCCTGTGTGGGCAGGCAGCCAACAGAAGGCTATATTTGGCAGTACACCTGGTTTTTATACAATCATAACTTGCCTCCAAGCCTGGAATTGAACTATAAGAACATGCTTTGCGGCCACTGGGAGTAATATCCAGGGGTTGGATCCACCTTCCACCTTCCCAAAAGTGGAGTGTGCTGTAGGAGCAAAGGAAAGACCAGCTTCATATTAATACCTTTGGTTTTGAATGATATGTTCAGAAAATATAATTAATCAATCACTAGCATTTCATTCCCAGAAACCAGTTTCCTGAAAATGATTATTTTCCCCATCACAGTCAGGTTTCAACACTACAGTTACCCAAAAGCCTTGGCCCAATGCAGGGAAATGTAAGGAAGTAGGGTTGCTGCAAACTTGCATAGGGTAATGCTTGCGGTAACCCAACTTCCAGCACTTATTAGGTTGGGCCTGGAAGTTTAATTATATAAAAACAATTGTAGTCTCACTTTAATGCAGTCTATTTTACCTTTCCTACATACATTTCACAGCACTAGGTAACAGCACTTTATTTCTGGTAGTAGACTATGAATCCATTTTGTTCTCTCTTGAGTTGTTTTATTTTCATATGAAATTCCTATGAATAAAAAACAACAAAAAACAAAAAATGTAAATAGTTGAATTTATACAAATTTACAGGATCACGGATTAAATATAGATTTAGATGCATCCAATCCCCTAATAAAAAGCATTTGGAAAGATCAATAGCTTTTCATCAGAGATGTGTACGTGCCCAGTACATTGTGACCTAGTAACAAATGCCTGCCCATAGCACTATATAAATTCAATCAGCGTTATGATATTGATTTGCAGACAACGCAAGTGCAAGTGAAGCTGCAGCTTAAATGATCAAGTAACTGGAATTAGGAGATAATATTAATGCACAGTTTATACATGTATTTTTACAGTCTAAAATATACAATGTTTAGAAGTAGGGTTTAAAGGAAGACTAAACTACAAATCACTTAGGGGGCTGCCAATTTTTAATCACACCCCAGTGATTATAATCCCTATCCATCTGCCCCAGGCTGGCACTCCTTTTCTTTCAAAATATGCACCAACCCAGGGTAATTTGGTGTAGAACGGCTGCCATATTGATTCCTGATCTTAATCACCTGCGCTGCCCTGGGTGGGTGCACCCATGCTATAAAACCTTTGTGGTTCTTCTTGTACTGTGCATGATTCTGGTTTTATGCGATGCAGTGGATACTTGGGAGCCAGCAGCAAGATGGTGGTGGAGAATTTAACACTGAATTCCCTCTAGGCCAGTGCAGTTTTAAAAGAAGAGGAGCAGCAGTTCAGGGTACGGGGCTAACGATGAAATATACAGATGTCATTTGATATCCTACCAGTTTGCTGGCTGCAATCAAATTCCTGGAATTCCAGCAAACTTTGCACCTTTTATTAAAGGGCTTATACAGGTATGGGACCTATTATCCACAATTCTTGGGACCTAGGGTTTTCTGGATAAAGGGCAGGGTTGGACTGGGCCGATGGGACATTGGTAAAACACTTGGTGGGCCCCATCAACCCAGACCTGTTCCCTGGGCACAATACCATCCATGGCCCTGATCATGTTCGCAACAAGATAAGGTGCCCACATCAAGGGACGGAAGAGGATTTGCGGATGGGGCAGGGGGGCTGTGACTGGGAAAGGGGGAGGGGTTTGAGGCTGCGATGGGGGGTCTGGAGTAGAGGTTGCAGCTGGGACAGAGGGCCCAAGGCAGAGGGGGGGGGGGTTGCAGCTGGGGCAGCCCTGGACCCGCCAGTCTTACACTAATCTTTTTGTAATCTAAGCCTACCAAAAAATTATTTAAACATAAAATAAACCCAAAAGTAATGTTTTGCCTCCAATAACGATTAATTATATCTTAGTTAGGATCTAGAACAAGCATCCGCAATCCGATGCTTTCTGAATACCAAACTTCTGGATAACGGATCCCAAAACTGTATAGCAAAATAAGCAGGTGCGACCCATAGAAACCAAGCAATAGTTGCTTTATAATTTGATGCACTAAACCAGAACAAGTGAAACAGCGGAATGCTTGCTGTGTGTAACTGGCTCTTTGCCCGTATAACTGCATCAGTCCCCAGTGTCACACAGTTTGGCAGCTCCAGTTAGGATCAGAGTATATTTGGCAGAGCCGGTGCAGGACAGCTCAGTGAATATGCGGCACTACCAGGTTTTAATAACACTGTGCAACAAGAAGGTGCTAATTGGAGTGGGATTTGCAAATAGTCACAGTCTGTAGAAATGTTAGCACCTTTCTCCCCTGTAGGGCTTTACATTTTTTCTGACATTTTACAAGTAGTTTTTCACTCCCAGTTTTATTTTTTTTTTTGCTCTGTCTCATGCAATTGCAATTTCCCAATATTTTCTGCACTTGCAGTGACACTGTCTTACTTTAACTTTCTTCTCAGAAAACCCGTTATCTCATCTCAAAATCATGCCAGAAATCAGATTTCTACTGTAGCAAAACTGCATACTTTGTGCCTCTTGATGTCACTACTGAGCTGCTTATTTCCAGCCTAGAACTAGTGGGAAGAGCAGAAATGCAATTTGTCATTACACAGACTTCCCAGCAGAACAAGGAGAGCCGGCTTTTGTTATTTCCTTGTCATCTGAAGAAATTTCTGCTTCATGCTATTGCCTTTGGCTCCATAAATGTGAATCCAAGCTCTATGCACAAGCCAAAATCTGTGATGGCTGCACTGTGGTTCAACTATGTCAATAAATTTGACATTATAGCTGTTGGGGGTGCTGGAAGTCACAGGTCATTAGCTGTCTTTATTCACATAATACATGGCTGTCACCCACAGAATGTGTTATTATTGCAAAAGTCCGTGTAGTCTTTGTATTAGTGTCACAGACGTGGGCAGCAGTGGTAGTCTTTCCTTTATCAGGAAACTTAATAAATACTGGGATTAAATTCTGGTATACATTGGTTCCCTGACCTCACCCGTATCCTACTGAAGTTAAAGCTGCGCATGAGAGTAGAGGCCATACACATGCATGTATTATAGTGTACACATATAATAATGAATATATTCCATAATTCATAATGGCATTTTACAGCACCAGACATATTCAATTATATATCCTGTATATTGCTCTTGTAATGGTTGAATCTGTATTAACCCTTTAGACCACATTAGTCATAAAGAGAAGGAAGGCATCAAATGTAGTGAGGAATGAAAAATAACATTTCTGCACATCATTCTCAGAACTCATAATTTGCCATGTTGATTACCTTGAGGTATCAGCTATGACCAGTGAGCATAAAGACATTAAGGGTAATTTATAAACACCTCCGCTAGTGTGGTAACACTAAAATGTTGTACTTATTGGCACCATTTATTAAATGTACTTGTGTACAAAAATGTACCTTGCACTTCCGTATAGAATAATGAAGCCCTGCTGAGTCCGCTCTGCCTCTTCTGCTGAAATTAGCACAATTGTTCCTATTGACACTGGGGAACCCTAGTGATAATTCGAGGGTTCCCAAAGCAGGTTGCGTCAATAGACAAAGCCAGGTCTGGAGCAGCAATCTGTGGATTCTAACAAACACCAAAGGGCATTCTGTAAAATGCCATAGACTAGTGGGTCAGAAAAAACTCAACCCACACCTAACCCTTACCAGCAAAACCTTAACCCGCACCCAACCCCACAAAATCTCATTGTAGGACCTGTGCCTAAGCCTTACCCGCATCTTTTCATTCTGTACACTACTTCTATGCAAGCCTTTGGTTTAAAGACAAGGAAACTGCAGTGGAGAAGTGTACTTCCACAGTCTGGCCCGCACCCAACCCTAACCCGCAATGGTTGGCCAAATTTCACAGAAAGTCTTGGGTTACACCGTATGTCACTACCATAGACAGTTTCATTGGGCCTGTGGGGGTACTCCGAGGACCTCTGAATATTTCAAATGCTAGAGCTTATTTTGACACTGCACCTGTGCAGAAAGGACTTGTGTCACAAGAATCACGATAATGCAATTTTAATGCCACACCCTGGAAGTAATACAATCCCTACTCTGAAAATGTACCCTGCAACTTGCATCAGAATTGCAAGTAGTGGCCACAACTTCCTGTGGCCACAATTACACTGGAATTTTGGGGGTATATGGTTTTTGTTGCTGCTGGATATAAAGAAAAGCCTGGGATGTGGTTAATTATACAGCAGGTGCAACTAAATAGGTACCACATGCATGCTTTATACCAGTAATAAAACACTCGTACTGAAAGGGAAAATACACCAAAGGAAACTACAGTGTTCTTGTTAACCTGCTAACATGAAAGCAAAACAATCATAGGCAAATGAGGGCACCAGAGGCTGCTGGCTAGTGCTCGGTACAAGGGAAAGGAACCATATGCTGTTGCCACGTCTCCCTAACAGATAGGGTGTTATAAGCATGTCACAGAAAATCTGCCTGAAAGACAAAAATAGTACAGCTAATGGCTTAAGTGCAGAGGAGATAGTGCACCTTCCTAACAGCACAGATGTTACTTGTTCTAATGGCTGCTCTGAAGTTTCATTTAATAGCATTATAAGCCATTTCTCATTGGATACCTCACACCCAATCTTTTACATTTACAGAGACTCTAATGTTATAATATGGGAGAATTTAAGCCTTTTAGCAGATATGTTTTCTGCAGGTGCAGGTTGTAATGGATTGCTCTGTCCATGACGGTCCAAGGAATAGAATAAGGATGTTTCCTGAACCGCAGCCTTTAGGCAATAAAGCATGTAGTATTATGCGCAATATGCGCTGTATTTGCCTCCCGTTTTGCCATGTTAGGTGCCCTTTAATACAAAGCACTACATTCAAGTTATAGAGAAATGATGTTATATTATTTTTACAGTCTCAAACCACACCCACAATTAACCTCATCAGCTTCATCTTATGGCTAAGTGTAGCAGTTACATTCACATTAACCTTTATAGGACATGACTGTCCAAAAGAATAAACACCTTTTTATAAATATATATATATATATATATATATATATATATATATATATTTATTTAAAATTTGTGTGCAAATTTAAAATTTGTGTGCAAAACTGCGGTGAAAATTCACTGCGGAAAAATTAGCATTGAAAAAATGCCCTTAAGAAAAAATGCCCATTCACTTTAAGGGTGTTGGCAGACGGGGAGATAAGTCACCCAGCGACGAATCTCCTCTACTGCGGGCACTAATCTCCTTGTACTGCCTTCTCGCCGGCAAAATCGCTTCGGATTTCCCAAGTGAGGCAACTTTGCGCAACTTCGGAAATCCAAAGTGATCCCGTGTTCTTGCCGGCAGGAAGGCAGTGCGGGAGATTAGTTACCGGCAGTAGAGGAGATATGTCGCTGGGTGACTAATCTCCCCGTCTGCCACCACTCTAATGCATTAGGACAAAAAAGTCGCCATAAGAAAAAACACCCAATGACTTTTTTTGAATATTTTTATTTGTTTTCCCAATAAAGTACATATTCGTCATCTTATGCCTTTTGTCTTTTTTTTCTTTTACAATATTGGCAATTATGGTGAACAAATATGCTTAAGTCATGAACTTAATATAAGTAAAACCGTAAGAGGCAATAAAGAGGAGGGAAGACAGAAAAAAAAAAAAGAAAATCAAAAAACTTTTAAATAAAACAACAGCTCGCCCATAAACTTTCATGCATTAGTCAAAAAAGTCACCATAAGAAAAAGCGCCCATTGAAGTTAATGCATTAGGAAAAAAAGTTGCCATGAGAAAAAACGCCCATTTCGCCATTTTGCAAATTTTCCTGCAGTTTCACAAATTTTTCGATGAAGCAGAAAGAGACAGATTAGCTCATCAGTACCTATCACTGGACAAGCACAAGTATGGACTCTCATTCATATTTGATAAGTGCAGCCTATGTGTTAGGTACAGATAGCTACAGCAATTTCTTGGAGCTTGGTGCCCCCCTAAATCTATGGGCGCTAAGCAGCCAGTCTAAAAACCTCTATCATAGTCTGGTAATACCAGTGTAGGACTGGGCAGCATGTCCCAGCCTGTGCCAGAGCTTTTAGGTCTCTGAAACAAAAAGCATATGCTGTCACCTAAAACTGCACAAAGATTTTACTACATGCTTTAAACACCCCATACAGTTACAATGATTACCATTCCGGAAAGCAGCCACTCGCATTCCCAACACAAAGCATTTCCTGATTTCTGCACTGGGACCCGGGGACGTTTTATTGTTATTACTGGTGAACGTAGAAAGTGAAAGGGTTGTATAAATATTTAATCTGTTAAGCAGCGGATTTTGACAATTTTATAGGCTCATCAGTGTTGTACGTTTGTGCGTTTATGAACTTGTTCCACTGTTTTATATGACAATAAGAAGGCAGTTTCCCCTAATTCCTCAAATTGTAACAATGTAGTCTGGGAAGACAGAAAAGCATATGTTCTTCACCTTTGCGGAACACTTTCTGTGATAGAATTAGCGGATATGAATGTTTTCTCTCAGGACCAATAATACACTTTGTACCAGTGGATACAGCGCATGTAATCAGTTCATATTCCCAAAATAAAAGCATATTTGTACCATTGTGACAAAACAAAATCAAATTTGGGTTATAAGTAGGGATGCACCGAATCCACTTTTTTGGATTCGGCCGAACCCCCGAATCCTTCACGAAGGATTCGGCCGAATACCGAACCGAATCCGAACCCTAATTTGCATATGCAAATTAGGGGTGGGAAGGGGAAAACATTTTTTACTTCCTTGTTTTCTGACAAAAAGTCACGCAATTTCCCTCCCTGCCCCTAATTTGCATATGCAAATTAGGATTCGGATTCGGTTCGGCCGGGCAGAAGGATTCGGCCGAATCCGAATCCTGCTGAAAAAGGCCGAATCCTGGCCGAATCCCGAACCGAATCCTGGATTCGGTGCATCCCTAGTTATAAGCTTACATACAGTATTTACTTCTCTTTTAGTAATAAAACAAGTACTACTGTATATCCCAGCTAGTGTGTGTTGTGGTTTTCTGCAGTAGTGTTGGATATCATCTGTATTAGAAGATGAGTGCTGCTAAAATCCAATCAAAATGCCTAATCAAGCAGAAGAGCAGTGTTCACAGCCCCATTCTTAATTTTGCTTCTTCCCCCTATATATATATAGTTTGCTCATCTTTTTCTCTGGTTTTGTTCTTATGGAAACTAGATTGTCTTAACTACCCCAAAAATTCTGCTAATTTGCCCATTGGCCTACTGGGAGATGTGGTATGTACACTGGCTTTGTGCAATGAGCACATCAGTTATGATGTATTGTACAATAAAATTCTAGGTTTGATATGCTAAATACTATACCATCATCAATATGTTTCATTTAAGATTTGGGATTTCAAAAGTCACTGTCATCATAAATTAAATGATGGGAGAAACCAAGCTGCCGAAAATTTCTCAGATATTATTACTGAAAAGAACAATACTAGTCTTGGGATGGGAAAGGCATGTATGAGAATTTGTATTAGGCAAGTTAATTTCTCTTGCATATAATACATATATAGCAAAGGGTAGTGAAAAATGCTAGACTCTGTAATGTTTAGACTAGAAATGTTTTCACAGGCTACTTGTTCTGCAGTTTATTCCAGTTTGTACAATTTAACTTCAATATTTCTGTTTTTCTCAAAAGAATTTTCACTGTTTTCCAGCTGAACTCTTTAACACAGTACCTTATCCAGCCTTCAGATACGAGAAAGAAAAGCAGTGCACAAGTGTTTGGGGGTTTAAACACTTGTGCACTGCTTTTCTTTCCCTGACGAAGGCTTCTGTGCGGAGCCGAAACGTTGGATCACCAATAAATTTCCACTTTCATTTGAATTATTGACTTGATGTATTTCCTTGGAGTGCTGTCAATCCCTGCATTTTGTCTACATACTTCTCAAACTAGCACCCAGGTTTCTGCATACTAATGGTTGTGCACTACATTCTGTTTGTTATATATATATATATATATATATATATATATATATATATATATATATATATATATATATATATATATATAATATATATATTATATATATACACAGTATATAATGTTGGAAAACTATGCATAAAAAGTCATATACTAATTTTATGAATAATGGGAATCAGATTGTTGTCAGCAGTTTACCCAACAGCCATATTGGCTATATACTCAGAAATTGGGGTGGTATCTGGGATCTAAAGCTCTCTCCTATATCTCTAAGTGGCACAAACAAAGTCTTCCTGTGGAGTCCTGGTGATAGGGCAAATTAAAATATATTGTATGACAACCAGAAACCTACCCTATGTTTAAAATAGAACATTATCCAGAGCAAAGGTAATACAATAGTTTTCTGTATGAAAGTTCTATTCAGCATAGGGGAGAGTCAAACCAATCACTGCATGCAGGATTAACTACACTTTTTTCAGTTTCTAAAATCCTGGGGTGGAATACAGTATATTCTCTCTAAATGATAGTAAAAACCACATCTGGTTTCCCACATACTGACCTCACTACAGCATCACCATTAGTGATGTGCGCCGGCATCCAGAAAACAGACGCCGGCATCAAAAACGGACACCAGGGTCAAAAACGAGATGCCGGCGCCATTTTGCAAATTTTTCACAGTTTCGCGAATTTCGCGGGAAATTAACGAATTTTTCGGCAAATCGGAAAGCCCCAAATTCGCTCATCACTAATCACCAACAGTAATTTCATTTACTCTGTAATCACAACTGTGGAGGTTATGTCTGAAGAATGTTATCAGCAATGGGTCATTTCATTTTCCCCTTGCAATAACTTAATGAATAAGCAGGAAGAAATGATTTTTTAATTCTGATTTTCTCCTTAAATTCAGGGAGTTATAATGGTCAAAAAGTCGTATGGAACAACAGCACAGAAAATGCTTCCAGAAAATTACACCCTGATCCTGAAAGATTAAAATCAAGGTCAGGTAAGAAAATTGAAATAACCGTTTCCCCAAAAGACATTGTTTTTAATCCTAGTGAATAGAAACTATAAATGACACTATAATAAACTATAATGGCAGCAATGGCCAACTGCCAGCCATTCAGATTTAGTTGTTGTACCGACCAGCAGCCTATGGGTGTCAAGGGAAAATGGGACTTGCAATTCAGTATCATCTGAACAGCCTTCAACTGCCCATGCCTGGGGTATAATCTATATATACGCTCATACATCAAATCCACAGTTGTAAACAGCGCACACCGGAGTTTAAAAATTTTTTTCTTTATTTATCAAAAGATTAAAACCATAGTCCCAAGGATCGACGTTTCGGTCAGGATCTAAGACCAGATCCAGAATCACATGTTGAGGTACAATTTATAGTCAAATTTACATAATTAATTGAACATAGGGAAACAGAAGATACACCCACTGACAAGAATAATCAAGATATGCAAATCCGTATCACAGAGTATCCAAACTACCTCTTATCTCTCTGTGTATCATTATCTTAATAACAAAGTCTCTGTCTAATCTGGCAACATTGCAACAAAGTTAACTTATATCAATAAACACATCAGAACAGAGAATAATGGATACATTCAAAAAGTATTTTATCTTTGTGTGAGGAAGCATGTGAGGGACAGTTGTTCATTAAGCCCATATGGTGCCATTGTATTAAGTTTATTGATCCAAAAACATTCCCTCTGTAAGAGCATTTTGGATCTGTCACCACCCTTTTTAGGGGGAGGTATATGATCAATGCCTATGTATTTAAAAGTGGGTAAATGACGCCCCTTTTCTAAGAAATGTTTCGCCACAGGTTTCAATGATTTATTGTCCCTGAACGCAGTGCTGATAGCGGATCTATGACCATCCATTCTGAGACGCAAAGTTTGATCGGTCTTACCAACATAAGAGAGACCGCACGGGCAGGTAATCAGGTAAATAACATGTGTTGTGGTGCAGGTGATATGTGACCTAATGGAAAATCTTTTCCCCGTATGGGGATGCACAAAACTTTGTCCTGGTGACATATATCGGCATGATGTACAACTGGGGCATCTGTAGCAACCCATCTTCAGACTTAGGAAACTGGTAGGATTCTTTTTTTTTTTTTTTGATAACATTTCATGGGATCTGTTTTAACCAGCAAATCGCGTAAATTAGCGCCCCTCTTATACGTAATACGTCCTGCTGATAAAGGTGGTGGGATTGTTCTACTTGATTATAGAGATTATCGAAGTGAAATTATGAGACAACTTTCGGACGGCAAAGTGTACAAACTATTGAGGGGTGGTCCAGTGAACCAATTTAAAAAACAGGTAGATGGTTATATTAAGCTTATACATTTAAGGGGAATTATTTCGAATGAATTAAAAGCTTTTTTGACAATGGATTTTCCCAAATGCCCTGTTTTGTATACTTTGCCAAAGGTGCATAAAATCCATCTTCTCCACCTGGTAGGCCGATTGTTTCCAGTAGAGATAGCCTATTACACCCTATTGGTATATATCTTGATAAAATTCTACAGCCTATAGTACAGAATACCCCCACCTACCTGAAAGATACTCCACATCTACTTAGCTGCATTAAGGACTTTCTGTTAGAAGTGGATGAACATGTAGTGTTGGCAACAATGGATGTCGTTAACCTCTATACTTGCATACCCCATGAATTGGGCATTGAGTCAGTACGTAGATCAATACTACAATATGACAAATATGAGGGTCCTGACCTAGATTGTGTTTTAGAACTGTTGAGGTTTTGTCTTACCCTTAACTATTTCAAATTTGAAAATGAATACTATATGCAGGTGTCGGGGACTGCGAGGGAGTGGCCATGGCACCTGCATATGCAAATTTGTTCATGCATCAATTTGAACAGAACAATATATTTTCTCAATTTAATCCCCAGATACTGTTCTTTCGTCGCTATATTGATGATATCCTGATTATTTGGCGTGGCAATACAACATCTTTTGATGAAATGGTGATTCAGTTAAACAATCTTGACGGCCCAGTAAAATTCACTGCCACCACCAGTAGTTGCTCTGTACAATTCCTTGATTTAGAGATAACACGAAAGGGTCAGAAGCTAGAGTATTCCCTTTATCGTAAAACAACAGATCGCAATACTTTATTACATTTCAATAGTCAACATCCCAGTTCCACAAAGTTATCTTTACCTATTTCCCAATTCTGTCGGGTATTACAAAACAATTCTACTGCAGAATCAGTGGAGGCACAACTGTGTGAGATGGAGGGGAGATTTCTAGTGAGAGGATACCCTAGGCGACTACTTAAACGGGCATTATTTATAGCAAGACGTAATGTCCAAGGCTTGGGACATAGAGGTCAGGACACACAGCGATTGGTTTTTGCTTCTCAGTTTTCAGGTGTATCTGGACCTATTCGTGATGTGGTATATAAAAATTGGAATATTTTGCAAGCTGATAAGAGTTTAAAGCTGTGTGTGTCTAAATCCCCACTGATGGCGTATAAGAGGGGCGCTAATTTACGCGATTTGCTGGTTCAGATCCCATGAAATGTTATCAAAAAAAGAATCCTACCAGTTTCCTAAGTCTGAAGATGGGTTGCTACAGATGCCCCAGTTGTACATCATGCCGATATATGTCACCAGGACAAAGTTTTGTGCATCCCCATACGGGTAAAAGATTTTCCATTAGGTCACAAATCACCTGCACCACAACACATGTTATTTACCTGATTACCTGCCCGTGCGGTCTCTCTTATGTTGGTAAGACCGATCAAACTTTGCGTCTCAGAATGGATGGTCATAGATCCGCTATCAGCACTGCGTTCAGGGACAATAAATCATTGAAACCTGTGGCGAAACATTTCTTAGAAAAGGGGCATCATTTACCCACTTTTAAATACATAGGCATTGATCATATACCTCCCCCTAAAAGGGGTGGTGACAGATCCAAAATGCTCTTACAGAGGGAATGTTTTTGGATCAATAAACTTAATACAATGGCACCATATGGGCTTAATGAACAACTGTCCCTCACATGCTTCCTCACACAAAGATAAAATACTTTTTGAATGTATCCATTATTCTCTGTTCTGATGTGTTTATTGATATAAGTTAACTTTGTTGCAATGTTGCCAGATTAGACAGATACTTTGTTATTAAGATAATGATACACAGAGAGATAAGAGGTAGTTTGGATACTCTGTGATACGGATTTGCATATCTTGATTATTCTTGTCAGTGGGTGTATCTTCTGTTTCCCTGTGTTCAATTCCTGATTCTGGATCTTGATAACGGTCTTAGATCCTGACCAAAACGTCGATCCTTGCGACTATGGTTTTAATTTTTTGATAAATAAAGAAACAAATTTTTTAAACTCCAGTGTGCGTTGCTTACAACTGTGGATTATATACAGTGTATATATATATATATATATATATATATATATATATATATATATATATATATATATATATGTTCAAGAGGGACCAGCACTCTGTTTTATTCAAAAGTCACAAAAATATTTATTAAAACATCACTGTGCCCGCATTGGGGCCAATAATCATTATTGCCCAACGTGATTGTCATCCTTGTTCCAAAAGGAGAGCATATGATTTTGTTCTTAGGCTATGAAACCTAAAAAGATAAATAATTCATGTAAGTTGCAAAAGTGCTTAGAAAAGCACCCTGAGCAAGTTTACATTCATTTTTTAAGGTTTAATTATTTTTAGTGCAGAGCTCTTTCTTCTGGAGCGCCTGCCTTGTGCATCCTGAAAGACGTTCACGATAGGGATAGCCAGGAGAAGTCCATTGTCTCCATATGCTCCTCATGTTGCAAGCACTAGAATTGTGCCTATAGGCTGTACACACAAATCCCAAGAAAGATGGTGCAAACTACAAAAACATGGTGCATCTGACCCTTACCTGGCCCTTCTGCATCTGCACCTGACCCTATCCCGGAGCATTACGCTATTTATAGACCCCGCACCCACCTGGACTTCATGGAAGGGGCAGGGCATGCAGAAGTGCATAAAAAGCCAGACATGGAGGCAGAAGCCAAGCACTGTAAGGTCTCTGACAGTTTGGATGCAGGCTAAAATAAAGTTCAGCCTGAAACCACCCACAGCCTGCAAACATTTTGCAGACCCACCTGCAACATGGACATCACTAGTGTTTTGATCTTTTTTTTTTTGCATGTTGCACCTTGTCCCCCCAAATGTAAATGATCCCTTATATTTGAAATGGCTGCTAGATTCTCATCAACTATGTCAATCCTGTAGTACAGCATGATAAGGTATAAAAGCAAGGTAACAGCAGTCTTAAAACTTCTCATTTATTCCCTACTGTTTGTGTTGTGTTTCAAAACCTCGTAAATGTCGTAATTCATTAAGAATGTTTCTGTTGGGAAAGTTTGAATAAATGGGGGAAATATTGAAGTATTGATATATATATATATATATCTGCAGGGCCGCCATCAGGGGGGGACAGGGGGGACAAGCGTACCGGGCCCGGGCATGAAGGGGGGCCCGGCAGCGCTGCATTTTTTGAAGATCCGGGCCCCCCTTACGAGCGCCCGAGCTGTACGTCTTGCCTCTGTGTTGCCGAATGCGGAAGTGCCGAAAAGCCGAAGCCGATGCGCCGAAAAGACCCGAAGTCACGGAAAAAGCCGAAGTCCCGAAGTCACGAAGCGCCGAAAAGACCCGAAGTCACGAAAACAGCCGAAGCCGATGTCCTGAAGCAGCGCAAAGACCCGAAGTCACGAAAACAGCCGAAATTGAAGTCCTGAAGCAGTGAAAAGACCCGAAGTCACGAAAGGAGGCGAAGTTGAAGTACTGAAGCCGTGAGTTCAATTCTACTGAACACCAGTTTGTGTTTTTTTTTTTTTTTAATCCCCTGGCCACCAATGTATTATTTTAATATTCTATAGGCCCCTGCCACCAATCTTTTTTTTAAAACTTTTTTTTTGGGGCCCCAATTTTTTTTTTAACTCGTAAGGGGCCCCTTGCCACCATTGTATTTTTTTGTTTGTTTTTTTTTTTAAAAAAATAATTAATTTTCTTTTTGGTGGCACCAATTTTTTTTAACTTGTAAGGGGGCCCCTGCCACCAGTTTTTTTTGTTTTTTTTCAAAACAAAATTTTTTTTTTTTCAAATTTTTTTTTGGGGCCCCAATTTGTTTTTAACTTATAAGGGGGCCCCTGCCGCCAATGTTTTTTTTTTTTCAAAAAAAAAATTTTTTTTTCAAATTTTTTTTTGGGGCCCCAATTTGTTTTTAACTTGTAAGGGGGCCCCTGCCACCAATGTTTTTTTTTTTTTCAAAAAAAAATTAATTTTTTTTCAAATTTTTTTTTGGGGCCCCAATTTGTTTTAACTTATAAGGGGGCCCCTGCCACCAATGTTTGTTTATTTTTTAGTTTTTTTACATTTTTTTTTTTGGGGCCCCAAGTTTTTTTTAACTTTTTAATCCCCTGGCCACCAATGTATTATTTTAATATTCTATAGGCCCCTGCCACCAATCTTTTTTTTAAAACTTTTTTTTTGGGGCCCCAATTTTTTTTTTAACTCGTAAGGGGCCCCTTGCCACCATTGTATTTTTTTGTTTGTTTTTTTTTTAAAAAAAATAATTAATTTTCTTTTTGGTGGCACCAAATTTTTTTAACTTGTAAGGGGGCCCCTGCCACCAGTTTTTTTTTGTTTTTTTTCAAAAAAAAAATTTTTTTTTCAAATTTTTTTTTGGGGCCCCAATTTGTTTTTAACTTGTAAGGGGGCCCCTGCCACCAATGTTTTTTTTTTTTTCAAAAAAAAATTAATTTTTTTTCAAATTTTTTTTTGGGGCCCCAATTTGTTTTAACTTATAAGGGGGCCCCTGCCACCAATGTTTGTTTATTTTTTAGTTTTTTTACATTTTTTTTTTTGGGGCCCCAAGTTTTTTTTAACTTTTTAATCCCCTGGCCACCAATGTATTATTTTAATATTCTATAGGCCCCTGCCACCAATCTTTTTTTTAAAACTTTTTTTTTGGGGCCCCAATTTTTTTTTTAACTCGTAAGGGGCCCCCTGCCACCAATGTTTTTTTTTTTAAAAAAAATTTTAAAATTTTTTTTTTTGGGGCCCCAATTTTTTATAAGGGGGCCCTGACCATCAATAGCTTTTTACAACTTGTGTGGGGGGGTTACTTTTCTGTGGTCTTTTAACTGCGATGTGGAGTAGACGGGATATGGGGTGGAGCTTGGTCGTCAGCATGGGCAGGGCCCAGGGGGGCCCCAAAAATTTTGTTGTACGGGGCCCCGTGATTTCTAATGGCGCCCTGTATATATATACAAGGCTCTACAATTACGTTGATATAATTAACAACCTGATGTGGCGACACTCTGGGAAACCAAAAAATGTGTGCTCAGAGGACAGTTGATAGCTCTTGGCAGTAATCTAAAGAAAGAAAAAGAGAAACAAATTAATAACTTACTTAAAGAGATTTCGAACTTGGAACAGATACATAAAATAAAAATAACAGAGGATATATTAGAGCAGTTAGAAACGAAAATAATACAATTGAAAGCAATACTAGACCAGGGCTCATACAAAGCATACATGAACAGTAAACAAAAAGGATATGAACTGGGGGATAAATGTAACAAATACTTTGCTCAAAGATTAAAAAAAATGAATAGTGCTACTCATATCACAGCAATAAAAGGCAAGGATCAAAAGACTTATTATGATACACAAAACATCGTCAAAACATTTCAGCAGTATTATCAAACATTATATAGATTACAGCGAGAGGTTGACCATAAAGACAAATTGGAGGAAATGAATACATTTATAGAGGAAGCACAATTACCATCTTTAGAAGCAAAAGATAGAAATACACTGGACCTACCTCTCACACCACAAGAAATAAGCGACACCATAGATTCGTTAGCCGTGGAAAAGAGCCCTGGACCAGATGGCTTCAGTGCATTGTATTATAAAACAGAATTAATACCCTTGATGTGTTCATATTATAATACAATTGATGGATTATGTGGGTTTCATAAACAGGCAAAGGAAGCTAACATCACTATTATCCCAAAAGAGGGGAAAGATCCCCAGCTTTGTGAAAGTTACAGGCCAATCTCCCTAATAAACATAAATTTAAAAATATACGCTAAAATAATAGCAAACCGAATGAAAAAATACTTACCAGATTTAATACACGATGACCAGGCTGGGTTTATACCTAAAAGGGAGGGAAAAGATAATATTTATAAAATTCTATCATTATTGAAAATTGGGCAAATGAACGGGCACAAAGTACAAGCTCCAACAATACTCCTCACAACTGACGCTGAAAAAGCATTTGATAGAGTGGGGTGGCCATTTTTGGAAAAAGTTCTGAGGGGATTTGGAATAGGGGAGACCACAATAAATCGCATTTTAGCTCTATATAAAGATCCATATGCAAGAGTTAAAGTGAATGGCAAACTATCTGACCCAATATATATCTGTAATGGAACCAGGCAGGGCTGCCCGCTATCACCACTGCTTTTTGTCTTGGTAATTGAGACACTACTGTCACCCATCAGATTGGAGGCGAAGATAGAGGGAATGAAGTTTGAAGAGAAAGAATATAAGACAATAGCTTTCGCCGATGATATGCTAATTTTTGTTTCAAATCTGATGTCCTCCCTACCCAGCCTCTTATCACTCATAGAATATTTTGGAACCCTATCAAACTTTAAGGTTAACCTCACAAAATCTAACATTTTGAATATTAACACCCCAGAAAGTATAATGGATAGTCTAACAGAAAACTTTCCTTTTAAAAAGGCAAACCGCAGTATCAAATACTTGGGTGTTAATATAACTCCAAATATGTCTGATTTATATAACAGCAATTTTGTCCCCTTATTGTCAATACTACAGTAGAAGGTTAATAAATGGAATAAAATAAACTTATCATGGATGGGGAGAGTACAAGCATTGAAAATGTTCTTGATGCCTAAACTAATTTATTACTTACAAGTTCTGCCAATCAGTCTACCAGCTGTTTTTTTTAAGAAAATTTAATCCCTATTTATAAAATTTATTTGGAACGGCAAACAGGCTAGGATTCAATATAAACAACTAATATTACCATTACATAGAGGAGGGTTAGCTATCCCAGACGCCTGGTTATATTATATCTCAATCCATTTAACACATATTAAACAATGGGCAGGTGAAGAAAGGAAGAAAGAGTGGGCAGTGTTAGAACATCAGTGGGCAGGGATACCTCTGTTAAATTATTTATGGTGTGAGTCCAAAGGTATACCAGATAAGGTGAAGGCCCATCCGTTAATATCTCCCACACTTAGGATCTGGTACGGCAATAGAACAAAGTTGAAGTTGACTAAAAGGCCCTATATACTACAACCCTTAATAAACAACATTTCTTTTATACCTAGCCTGGAGAGTGGTGCATTAGGAAATTGGCGGGTACTTGAGGGGAGACCAACTAGAATTAGCGATTTTCTGGAAAATAATAAATTGATTCCATTAAACGAAATTCAGAAGAAATGGGGAAAACATGTAAGAGATGCATGGAACTACCGCCAATTGCAAAATTATACTTATAAATTTAAAGAGGAAGATTGGGATAGAAAATTGACCAAATGGGAAAAATTACTGGAAAGTAAAGAGGTCCCTAATAAAGTAATATCAATTACATATAAACTCTTATTATCAAATATCTCTCTGGGCAAAGACACAGCTCTTAGGGAATGGGAAAAAGACTTGGATATTAAGATCCCCTCTGAGATGTGGAATAAGATCTTGTCACAAGCCCACAAATCATCTAGAGCTGTAAGAGTGAGGGAAATGAACTTCAAAATAATCACTAGATGGCACCTCACTCCAACTAGGTTGAATAAGATGTTTCCTGTACTCACAGATTTATGTTGGAGATGCGGCAAGGAGAGGGGGACACATACGCATATATGGTGTAAGTGTAAAGACTTCCAAGATTATTGGGGTAAAATCCTTAAAGTAATAAAATAAATAACTAACACCAATCTGTCGTTAGATGATGCCCCCTTGATTTTGCTAAGCTTTGATATGGATAAAAAGGGTTTATTAAGGGACCCACTTACCTTACACCTGTTGGATGTGGCTAGGTCAATAATCCCAAGACATTGGAAGCAGAAGGGCCCACTAAGTAGCATGGAATGGCAGCAGGTGGTAGAGCACACTAGAAAAATGGAAGAAATAACATATATTATCCATAACAAGAGCAACATATACTGGGATATCTGGGGACCATGGGTTAGGTATATAAACAAATCGAGTTAAAAGGGATGTTAATCAGAATAGGAATAAAGGGAGATTCCTTAGTAGTATAGACAGGAACGCACCGGGGAGGGGGCAAGGGAGGCAGTCGAAATAATAAAGGTAGTAACCAGTCCAAGCAACCCTAAAGGTTTGAGAGACGGTCTGTGGGTGATGCAGCGGATGCCAGATGTACCCAGTTGTGAGATAGCCAGGGTCCTATATATTCTTACTCTACTCTATCCTACTTTTTCTTTTTCCTTTTCTTCTTTATGTGTTTATCTGTTTATTTTTGTGGTACTGTACTATTTTTGTAAAAATTGCTAAAATAAATAAAAAAATAAATAAAAAAAAACATGGTGCATCTGACCCTTACCTGGCCCTTCTGCATCTGCATCTGACCCTATCCCGGAGCATTACGCTATTTATAGACCCCGCACCCACCTGGACTTCATGGAAGGGGCAGGGCATGCAGAAGTGCATAAAAAGCCAGACATGGAGGCAGAAACCAAGCACTGTAAGGTCTCTGACAGTTTGGATGCAGGCTAAAATACAGTTCAGCCTGAAACCACCCACAGCCTGCAAACATTTTGCAGACCCACCTGCAACATTGACATCACTAGTGTTTTGATCTTTTTTTTTTTTGCATGTTGCACCTTGTCCCCCCAAATGTAAATGATCCCTTATATTTGAAATGGCTGCTAGATTCTCACCAACTATGTCAATCCTGTAGTACAGCATGATAAGGTATAAAAGCAAGGTAACAGCAGTCTTAAAACTTCTCATTTATTCCCTACTGTTTGTGTTGTGTTTCAAAACCTCGTAAATGTCGTAATTCATTAAGAATGTTTCTGTTGGGAAAGTTTGAATAAATGGGGGAAATATTGAAGTGCTAGAAAGCAGCGAGCCACTAAAGGAAACCTTCAATTACTGTGAGGTCTTCATGTGTAATCCATCAGAGCAGGCTGGAGGGGGAGTATTATACAAGTATGTATGGATGCAAGTACCTTTTCGAATAGCATGAATGCATGCTTCATTTTGTCTCCATTTTAGCTGAGCTGTTCACACCAACTAGGTTGCAACTTACTCACTGAGACGATTACATTCAAGTGCTTGGTCAGAGAAGTGCATTATGCCTTAATTAGTATAACAGTTCTTTAATATTCATTATAATGGTAGGATTTCATAAAGGAAATGGATTTGGCCTGCTGGTGCATATATATATATATATATATATATATATATATATATATATATATATATATATATATATATATATATATATATATATATATACAAGGCTCTACAATTACGTTGATATAATTAACAACCTGATTACTGTTGATTAAAATGGATGCAATCCTTGTGTATAAAAATAATCTCAAGTAGGTTCCTCTATTCGAAGGAAAGGCAGAACTGTTTAGCTCTCTGGCTGACATTTGCTATTTGATTCCAGCTTTTTGAAATATTCTACAGCACACAAAGAGGTAGAAGCTGCAGAAAAGGGGATAGCTAATGAATTGTCACATTTAGGCTAAAGGCTAAAAGGCTTTTTTTTGTGCCATTTCCATAAAACACTTTCTTCATGTCAGGATATTGTTTAGGAACTTGTTACTTAGTGTGATACATTTTCACAACTCTCCCCCTTTAAGGGCATGTAAAGGCAAAAAAATAAAATCCCATTTTTACTTTCTTTAAATGAAAAAGAAACCTATCTTTAATATACTTTAATAAAAAGAAAACGTGTACTGTTTTTATAAGAAACCTGACTGTATGCAGTGAAATTCTCCTTTTGTTTACTGTTGTGGATAGAAATTGTCAGACGGTCCCTAACTGCTCTGCAGGGAAACAATCATACTTATGAACAGCAGGAGGAGCCCCCGCCTTAATTCCCAGCTGTGTAGAACTGAAGCAGCTTTGTTTCTTTCCCCGTAGAGCAGTCGGCGACTGTGTAGAGATTTGTATTGGATTTTATTTTTGCCTTTACGTCCCCTTTACTGTTTCCAGCTCCAGCTGCAGGGATAAAGATCATGGAGCCAAATTTAAACAGATAAACTGGGATTCTATTTGGAGGGTTATTTTGCTGCAGCCACTAGTTCTGCAGAGTTGGAGAAAGTTTGTAAAATACAAAAAATATAAAATCCACATTAGATTACATAACAACACAGGACCCAGTGCAGTCTGCATATTCTGATTATTAATTATTCTTGCTGTATCAGCTTCTGGCAGATATTATTTGACTTGTGCTGTTTTGATAATTTATGATGATCCCTAATCAGCCCAGACCACACTGAGCATGTGCACAGTCTTGGTCTTGCAAAGATGTTTAACAAAGTTACAAGATGGTGACCCCCTGTGGCCAACTTTGAAAGCATAAATCATTTATTTGATTAGACTTTGTGTTGCAGTAAGTTCATGTTTATGTTTAGTATACAAAATACAGCATGTCTAGCCTTATTCTATTTTAGACTTTAGTTGCCCTTTAAAGTTCACCTATGAGTTATATGTTTTAGTATGATGTAGAGAGTGATATTCTGAGACAATTTGATTTTCATTTTGTATTATTTGTGGTTTTAGAGTTATTTAGCTTTTTGTTCAGCAGCTCTCCAATTTTCAAATCCAGCAATCTGGTGTCCAAATTACCCCAGCAACCATGCATTTGTTTAAATGGAACCACCCCTTTAATATCATGTGAGCTTAAAGGGGGTGGTTCACATATAAGTTAACTTTTAGTATGTAATTATGTTATATAGTGCTACACAATATGTTGGCGCTATATAAAACATGTTAATAATAATAATAATAATAGAATGGCCAGCTCAACTTTTCAGTTGGTCTTCATTATTTATTTGGAGTTTTTTAAATTATTTGCCTTCTTCTTCTGACTCTTTCCAGCTTTCAAACGGGGGTCACTGACCCCATCTAAAAAACAAATGCTCTGTAAGTCTACAAATGTATTGTCATTGATACTTTTTAATACTCCTTTAATACCTATTTAGGTCCTCTCCTATTCATACATAGTGCTGAAAAGGCGCATACGTGGGATTCTTCCTTGGATGGAGTTGCTATGATAGAGACTTGTATAAAATCTTATCCTTTATTGATCAAACTTAGTTAAAATCACAAAGTCCAAATGTACAGGGCAGGGGAGTGCATGGCTCTACGCGTTTCGTGACTACAAGGTCACTTCATCAGAAGCATCATACTAAAAGTTAACTCAAAGGTGAGCAACTCCTTTAATGCAATATCCAACTGAAGCGCCACATTACCATACTGGAGAATTTGTAATCTGTTGTATGTCAGATAACAATAAACTCATTTTCCTTTCCCCGTCCTCCTAATCTTTGCATCATTTCAATTAATCCTCAGTTCATTGCTGAGAGCCACAGTTGATGGATTGACCTGAACCCCACAAGACACAAGTTTGGGAAGTTTCAGACAAGAAGGTGAGCCAAGGTGTGGAGTTCAGTGGATTAAGGGTCAAATTCAATATGGGCCCCTGTCTTTTGGTTATGTGACAGGACTGACTCTTCTCCTATGGTGGCTGATCTCACTCATATACAAGTCTTTAGAGGGGAGTTGAGTTTGGTAGGTCTTAAGGTAGAATAGGACTTTAGGCTGGTTTGGAAGTTGCAGGTTAGGGATGTGTAGCTCATTACTACAAAACTTACAGAACATATGCATTATTTCCTTCAGAGATGATGATGACATCAATTGAATTTATGGATAAAGTACAACGCTCTTTAAGGAAACCTCCAGTTTATTTCACACAAACAGAGAAGTGTGCTGCTAGGCCAGGTCATTAATATTTATCAACCAAGGCCTCTATGGAAAACAACAGCTCAGAGAATGAACGGGTAGAGTAAATCTAATTATGGGGAACATTATCTCTTATGATGTATTGGCAGAAGGTTTGTACAAAATAACTAGTATTAGAATCATCTACATATTTCAGCACGATGTGAGCTGATCATATAACCAGAAAGTCGTCATTTGTTTGTTGCTGCAAACAACGCAATCCCTCTGGGCATTCCAAATCGCTTCTTAATGATAGAAATGGTCCAGGGAAACTGATCATAGAATCCTTTCTCCACGGAGAGATCCTCTTCCTGCTTTTTCTTTCTTCGCTTGGTTGCGCAGTAGAATAAAAAGCCGAACGTTAACTAAAAAGTCGGCTATTTCGTTCTATTGCGCATGCGTTTGCCCAGGGAAATTTGAAGTAAGAAGGAGTAGGAAGAAGATCTCTCCGTGGTACTCGCTAGGAAAAACCCCGGGCAGGTGCAGTTTTCTGCCGTTAGGAGCCCTGGCCCAAGGTTTCAGGTAAGTCAATAAAATTACTTGGGGGTGCCTTACATTTGGCACCCCCAAGTGCAAACAGACTTTCCTTCTCCTTTAAGAAAGAACTGTATTTCAAATGAATCGAGATTATATGTCAAACTAATGTAACACCTATTTGGCTGTATAGTACACAAATATTTAAAGAGGTCCAGCTAAGGTATGAGCCTGGGCTACATGTGACCTACACTACAGGGCAGGGCCTTCGCCAAATGGAAGCTTTCCCTTTAAGAGGTAGTAGAACTACACAACTCAGGCTGTTAAGTGCTATAAAAGATAGATTGATTGGACGCCAGGAGGTTCTTGGATGGTAACACAGATGAACAGGTTTATTATGCCAGAGGTAAATTACATCAGGTTTACTTACAGCAAATTGTAGGCAACAGCAGATGGAACCACAGTGGACAGAGTGGCAAACACAGTCAGATCAAAGCGTAACTCTTAAAGGTATCAGCAGATAGGTGTACATCAATTCCCATTTAACTGACATTGCCAATGAGGGGATTGGGATCAATCAGGTAGGGTACAGGCAGTCCTTTGCTAACCTAGATGCCTATCAACTGAGTTCCCTGCTCTAAAGGCAAACAGGCCTTGTGGGAAGCTACTAACTTCTACCAATTCTCGTTGGAGCAACAACTACTCTTACTGCTAAACCTCTCTGTCTCACTCTCCTAGAGAGTCTATTACAGGAGCTTACTATGCTAGTTGTTCCTTGTTCACGGGGTTGCCTGGTCCCCAACTTAAGCACCAAAGGTGTCTGGTCCCTTTGGGGTAGATGGCTTTACTGGGCCTATGGTGATCCCAGGCTCAATGGGAATCACCTAGAAGCATCAGGATCAGGAGCCAAAGAGGAAGAGGCCACTCCCTACACAGCACTATATAGCAGTGTGGCAGGGTAGTGTCATTACACTCTTTGTCCAATAGATGTAGTTGTCACATAAGAAATGTTACAAATACTTGTACCCAATAGCAAAGGCTATATGAAACTATAACACAGGTAGGGGATTAACTCTATAGGGTATGTAGATTCTATAGGTCCCTGCACTATCATTAAACCATTTCTCTTTAAATTAAAGAAGGTTGTGTAAATTCATGTGTAGGAGACTGGTAAATTAGTCTCCCAGTATTATTTAACATGCAGTCCCCTAGTTTTAAAGACTCATGAACTGGGTCCTAAAATACAGTTATGAGGGGGACCTGTTTCCTGGTCCTGCCTTGAGCTATGCTCCTGTGTCACGCTAAGCACCCTATTCTCGGCTCTTGCTTCCGCCTTTAACAGCCACCTTTCACCTCAGGAGGAGCCCTCGTCTAATCGGATGCCGCCAGGTCTTATTAAGAGAGATGCCAAGCAAGGGGTTCTGAACGAGCAAAGGGGCACGAGGGTAAAGCAAAGTCTTATGGGCAGACGGTACAAGGTGTAGACAGAAAGCATAGTCAGATAAGGCCGGGTCGGGGCAGGCAGAGTACAAACGGAGTCAGGCAGGCAAGGGTCAAACCAGGAGATCAATCAGAAAGGGATACAGATTTAGCAGAGTCGGTTATCAGGCAGGGGTCAGGATTCAGAAGTCAGGATCGTCAGTAGCAGGCAGGGGTCACAAGAGAGTATCAGATCGCAGAAATACAGAAGCTTAGATAGCACAGAGGCACCAGGAACACACAATGTGGAAACCTATAACGGGCAATGAATTACAGCCCAAGTGCGCCTTTTAACTTTTTCACCCAAGAAAAGGAGCAGAGGCGCGTCACGTGCCCCTTTTAGTACACGCTACAGGAGGAAGAGGACGCACCTCGCGACAGGCGTCCCCGCCGAGGGGGCGGCAGGCATCCCTGCCGACCCTCTCCCACTAGACCACCATGGTATGTTGTTACACTCTGTAGTTCAACCAGTGTCTAGTCTAGTCTAGTAAAGTATATAGTCCTGAGCAGCCATTTGCTCAGGGTCCATTTTGTTAAAGCCCTCACCTGAGCAGGCAGGAAGGGTGAAGTGGAATGCAGCCAGGTCAGGTCTAGTAAGGATAGGCTACTCACCATAAGAGGTCACTCTAGGAGTCACAGACAGTCATGTTATATAGCTGAGCAGCCTATGGCTCCTACAACAAGTGTCAGTGGAATTAAGATCCAGGGTACTAATTGCCCAGAGAAGGGACTAAGTGTACAGACTTAGGGATGTAATGATTCCACTGGATTCCACTTAGGGAAAAGGCTGAAAGCTAGGTGTACCTTCATTGCTGCTGTGTATGTTCTCTTCCCTGCAGGGACTAATACTGACCATTTATGCTTGTGAGTATATGCCTATCCACTATTTATGTTCCCACTTGATCTTTATGTGCACTTCTTTGTGGATTACTCTGTTCAATAAAAAAGTTATATGGTTAAGTTGCAAGAACCACTGTTGCCCAATTATTGTGCATAGCCCTCAAATACAGTTGTTCTACACCCTGTCTCCACACCGTTGCCAGGGCTTACCCCCTGAGAATTAAGGTCTCATCCGGAGCAAAGTATTGTGGTAAAGCTTATAGTTAGAGAACAGTGCCACTCAATTTACTATAGCGTTACACATGTAACAAATATTATGCCTATTTTTAATATGGTGTGTTTCACAGCTTCCCAGGTACGAAGAGCTGGAAGAAGAAGTCTTTCCTCACTCGTGCTCAGCAAAAAGCATCTATAACGCAAACTCTGACAGCAATAACAGTGTGACAAGATTGTTCTTCCTTGGGGCGAGGAGAAACACATCAGCAACAGGTGAAAGAGCTGAAGAAATGATTTTCTCTATGCAACACAAAATAGATACGGTGCCCAACTCCCTTGGCTCCCTCTTTATCTTATTTAATGAGCGATTGCGGTTTTTATAGCATAAAGGTGGAACAGTGTCCTGAAGTGAACTGAGCTCTTAGCAGACTTGTGACTCCCATTGTATGTTGGGGACTTAAATAATGACTATTGTTAGAGGGTGTTCAAATGGCATCTCTTACACATCCATCTAATGGGAAGCTTTTAGCCTTTCATTTAAAGCCACATATATATATCAGGAAACAGTAGAAGTGAAATTGAGTCATTGAGTAAAAGTTGCAAACTTTACTTATATTCAAAAACATGGGAGATGCTAGAACCATTCAAAATCAATTCTTTTTCCCTGAAACTCTACCAAACTTTAATTGGTGTTAAAAATTCGAATAATCATAGAAATAATTAGTTGATTTTTGCATCAGTTAACAGAAATGAATCTCCTAATCATCAGTAAAGTTGGTATACATGTCCAGACCAGAATATGCAAATGCACAACTTGCTGTTGGTTTGTTAGTCCTTTTTAAAATTTTAGCGAGGGCCGATACACGATCAGGGGTTTACTTATAAGGTTCTGGTGCCTCTGAGAAGGTGTCATTTTACCATATTGTTAGCAGATTAAAGGATAAACTTCAACACAGCTGGTCATACATACCCAAATAGCATATGGTGCCCATCCACCCATCCTTTCGGCCTACAAAATGGTCAGTCTGATACACTGAATGCAGTATATGTCTGGGCAGCCTGCTGGCTGCTTGGTCAGATAAACTGAAGGGTATTTAAGACCAATGGCAACATAGAACTTTGAGGCACAAAAGAATCTAAATAATGCCTTTTCTTCATTAAGTCTTCTGCAGCCGATTAGTATTTTTAAGACAATATTTCTTTATATAAACTTTATTATAAAAGGTTACTTGGAAATAGTCTACTGTGAAGTATCTTGCAGTTATTTCATTAAGATGCGCATACAGTATGTGGCACAATTAGCTTGTTTGGCTAGGTAACCACAAAAGGGGATCTTTTCATGTATGGCCAGCTTAATCTTAAAATGAATCTTTGCCCAATTTAGTCACCCTCATGGTGGCAAATCTGGAAGATCTGATGGTTGGTCCTGCATTATAAACTAAAGGTTCACAAATGAACTTTCATAGTCACCAGCTGTAGTGCTTGTGTTACTCCTCATCTGAGGGCTAAGACTAAGAACTATATAGACTTAAAGCAACTGGAGTCAGCTTGTGTCAAGGTACTAGATCCTACATAACCTAGTCCTTTTGCATTGGCCCCTTCCTTATTCCTCACAAGAGCCTCAATTGCTCAACTAAGTGGCCTATCACTAACATTCACAACCTAATATGAGCTTCACAAATCTAACCTGTCAGTAACCAATAATATTGCTAAGAGGTTGCTAAGCCCAGGCTCCCTGCCATCATTCAGTTCTGTCTTCTTATCATCCAAAGAGGAAAATGGCACACTGTTCTCTCCCTTCCATATTTTCTCTCTTTAGGGGCATCCAGGGCCGGATTTACATAGCAGGCACCCCTAGGCCCACTGTTGTTTGTCTCCTCCGTCCCCTCCCTTTTATTCGCTCAAATTTGGGTGTGGTTGGGCAGCACCCCCTAAAATCCTGCCGCCCTAAGCCTGGACCTTGATGGCGTTCCACAAATCTGGGCCTGGGGCATACCCTACACTTGCCACTGAGGAGAACCTGCTCTAGAACCTTTTAAGGAGGATCCCGTACCTAAGAACCTAAGAGAGCCATCTAGTGACTATAATAAAACTATTTAAAGAACTAACTATTTCTACTCCTTACAACAGTATCCTATAAAATGCTCGCTCATACCTTAACCATCGCTAACAAGTTTCAATGTGCTGCTTGAGATGCTCGGAGTGACTGACACAGTTTGAAGTCTGTCACCTGTACAAACAAAATCATCAAACACACTGGTCTGTACTAACAAAGCATTAACCAGCTATGTCACATTGTGTCTGTGCTGTTTGAATAGCAATAGAATGGAATACAAATGAAAATGACTCCTCTTGCTTAAAAACGACAGAGGACACTTGAGCCGCAAGCAAACTGAAAGCTGAAATACTTTTGATTGGACTATATTAAAACAAAGAATATTTGGAGACTTGGGGGCATAGTTATCAAAAAGGGAAGTTAGAGATTGCCACGGCAACTCTAGAAAATTTGAAGCTAAATTTGTAAAAAATGTTACAGGGCAACTCTTATGAAATAAAAAATATCAAAAGTGGCATAAAGGTGAAAACTTTATTGGCGAACTGATATAATCCTCTTGGCTAACTAATATAATCCTCTAGAGTGAAATTCTGCCACTCTCCATTCATTTCTATTGGATTTTGAAAGGCGTAAGGATGAAATTTCACTTTCGTCTATTGACAAATACTATTTTAAAATGAATGAAGAGTGGTGGAATTTCACACTAAAGGACTGTGGCATTATTGATGCTTATTAATTAAACACATATTTTATGCCCCTAATTCTCCATGCATTGCCTTTCTCTTTCCTTCAGTATGTTGCATGGATCCATTTCTACATTCAAACACAGTTGAATCCACTGTATATCATAAAGCTGGAGCATGTTATGCTTAGACACTTGACTAATATGCCTCATCATGTCCCACAATGTCAGTTCATTTTTATAATATATTTTTGTTACTGAAATAAATGCTGCAGTCCTGTGTGCTTTTGTACAGCGCAGGTTAATATGTGACACTGCCCTAGGTATGCTGCTCATTTGCCACAATAAACTATATACATACTGTATGTCAATCAGATATGAGAGCAGTAACCTCCTTCCCTCTTTGTTCCACCTCTAGATTTAGCAGCAAGTTTCTAGTGCGGCTCTAGGCATATATGTATATCTATATATATATATATATATATATATATATATATATATATATATATATATATATATATGTATATAAACAGAGCACTTTAGGCATATAAAGGGGCCAGCTTTATCCTTTTTCTTGACAAAATTGTAAAGTTAAAGAAAGTTAACTTTAAAGTTAAGAAAAAATAACATATATATGTACACATGATAGCAATCATTCTTATTGTAACGTAGGAGGATCCAACCTGGTGTCATATGGAGGATCAGGGTACGTCAGACTCTGGAATATATTTAGAAACCACTTAATGGCAGAATTTGTAGCTCATGAAGGAGCCGGCTCCATCATTATGACTGTCGATAAAACAAATCAGTACATCATTACCGGAGATCTAGATGGATGGCTGAAAGTATGGGATATATAGGTAATAAAACACTCTCTTCTGCACGAAAGACTGGAACAGCAATATAGATTTAGAGTAAATGATTTGCAAACCATGCTGTAAATCACACACTGCACACAATTTAATATTTCTATATAAACAATGTGATGTATGGATTGACAAGGCAAACTGAAGTCTCATTTGCATGCAGAGCTGTCAGCAATGGAGGCACTTTCAGACGGGTGCAGAGGGAAGGAAAAAAAAACAATTGCCATTTGGGGTTAAGAATTGTCAACACTGTAGGGGGTCAAGTCATTAATGGGCCATGCTAACCAAACCAAATTATTCAAAAACTATAAAAAAAGAAATAATAAAATCCAATTGAAATATTGATTAGAATCTATTTTATAACATTCCAAAAGTTACTTAAATGTGAACCACCCCTATAAGATGTTGTTCAATAAAATGTGCAGGTCTAGTTACCTGTAGAAACGAATGAGCAGGTAGCATTACTGGTTACCTGTTTAAAAGCAACTATCTCAGTGGTTGCTACAGTTACTGCACATGTACAAAACTTGTGCATTTTATTATATATAGGACTTAGCATCTGCTAGCTTATTTCAAAAGGAACACTGAAGCCTGGAAACAGATTCTTCTAGACAATATGTGCATTTATCTTTGTTTCTGCTGAGCCAACGCACATTCCCAGCCTGCTCTGTGCTGCTATAAATTCCCTGGGTTTAGGGATCAACACACAATATGCCGAGCAGAAAGTCCGGTGAAAGGTAACTTTTTTTGAAGAGTGAAACTTTGATGTAACTTATCTGCAGCTCACTAATTCAGAAGCAAAGAGCTATAATATACAGTACTGAAGAGCTAATGAATATTGTCAGCTGCATTGATTTCTATACAGTCATGCAATGCATGTGCAGACAGATTACTAATCAGTTCTGCAGCATGTAGGGGGAGGGCTGCTCATCTTATTTTATTGCTATTTTAAATGGATACGGTGAAACCCTAAGGCAATGGGCACATGATAAAAGGCATATGCCTGTTTTGAGTGCATTGAAAAGCACAATATCAACCTTAAAAGGAGCAGTTCAGTGTAAAAATAAAAACTTTGTAAATAGATAGGCTGTGCAAAATAAAAAATGTTTCTAATATAGTTAGTTAGCCAAAAATGTAATGTAGAAAGGCTGGAGTGAGTGGATGTCTAACATAACAGAACAGAACATAAACGCAGCTCTCTAACTCTGAGTTAGTCAGCAACTATAAGTGGGTAGGGATGTCGCGGACTGTTCGCCCGCGAACTAGTTCGCACGAACATCGACTGTTCGCGTTCGCCGAATGTTCGCGAACGTCGCGCGACGTTCGCCAATTTGGGTTCGCCTTAGCTGGCGCTTTTTTTTGCCATTTCTCCCCCAGACCAGCAGATACATGGCAGCCAATCAGGAAGCTCTCCCTCCTGGACCACCCCCACACCCCCTGGACCACTCCCCTTCCATATATAAACTGAAGCCCTGCAGCGTTTTTTCATTCTGCCTGTGTGTGCTTGGAAGAGCTAGTGTAGGGAGAGAGCTGTTAGTGATTTGAGGGACAGTTGATAGTAACTTTGCTGGCTAGTAATCTACTTGATACTGCTCTCTATTGTAGGGACAGAACTCTGCAGGGATTTGAGGGACAGTGAGTTTAGGTTAGTTAGCTTTGCTGACTAGTAATCTACCTTCTACTGCAGTGCTCTGTATGTAGCTGCTGTGGGCACTGCTTCTGATCTCATCTGCTGACTGCTGTAATAACCCAATAGTCCTTGTAAGGACTGCTTTTATTTTCTTTTTTGTTTTTTTACTTTGCTACTATAAGAGCCCAGTGCTATTAGTCTAGCTGTGTTGGGGAGTGGGACTGGTGTGCTGCTCCTCCTAGTAGTTCACCACTACCAGCACCAACCAGAGTCAAAATTGTTACAAAGTATCTTATTTGCACCTGTTAGCTGTTCTGAGGTCTCTGCCAAAAGCTAATTAAGTTAGAAACTGTTTTTTTTCTGGCTGTTCAGTGCAGAGAAAAGAGGGACTTTCCAGTACAAAAGAGGGACAGGGGGTTGAGTGGTCAAAAGAGGGACAGTTGGGAGGTATGCAAGTGCCACCTAGCTGTGTGAGCTTTTTCACATTCTGTCTAAACAACAATAATAATTCCGTGTCGTAAACATCACCTGACGAGTATGAAGAGCTTCGACCTGTAGATAACACTTTTGCTGGGTAGGGTGCTCAAACAGTGAAAGGATCACCTGCCTGAGATCCAGAACATATGTAAGAAACCAGGTACACTGTGGCACACCAGACGTGGAGATTTAGTGCATCAACATTTCTTTATTGGCCCCAAAAGTAGATACATGTAAGGCAACGTTTCGGACCCCACTGGGCCCTTTCTCAAGCCTATCTGTGACCTTATACAACACCAAAATATATAGTGTAAAAAAGAGGGAAAGTAGGTGGCGGGGGGGTGGGGGGTTGTGGGTGGAGTCCAATTAGGGTAAATGAGTCACTGTGAAAAAAAGTTCAATCCATTTGGATGGAAATTCTTTAGATCCACCTTGTTTCACCACTCTCATTTCATTTGTTCAACGTCCAGAACATTTAAAAATTCAAAAAATATGTTAGAAAAAATTTTTTTTAGAACATTCAAAAGACATTAAACAAGTCCATTTGTGAATACCCAGTGTAAGCATTTATATACACATGAATTATACATTCTATTACTCTTATGAAGAAGCGGGGTACCTCTGAGATGCTGCATTTTTGAACTGTTCGTTACACTGTACCTTCACCTTTTGTGTAATGTGCTTGTCGGTGACAGTGTTAGCACTCAGAGACTCCCGATCTTCTTAACCTTAAGAAAAAATATTAAGAATAAATATTTTTTCTTAAGGTTAAGAAGATCGGGAGCGACTGTTTTTGCTCATTTGTAGGATTATTACATTGATTACAGTGAAAAAAAGACAACAGAACCACCTCAGGTAGTGACGTCTTTCCAGCCCCACAGTGACTGTGTCACTCATCTGGAGACATGTACACACAACACATCCTTACTGATCCTATCTGCTTCCACAGACTGCACTATATATGTCAGCTATGTTTTTGGCCAGGTAATGCTTAGTTCCATATTTAGCATGTGCTACTATAGAGCAGCCTATAGAGCTGATACCTGCATTGCTGCTGAGAGTTGCAGGGGCTGAGAAGCTGCATGCTGAATATTCCTGGATTAGAAATAATTTCAGTATAATTAGAGCAGTAAATTTAAGTTGCCAAAGCAGACAGCAAAAGGGAAAATGGCTTATGCAATAATGAGTACATCTGAAGTGCAGGAGTCAGCGGTTTTAGAGCTGAACACAGGGGCACCAACTCAATATAAGTGGTGTAATGCATAACCAGTCTATAAAGAGTCGGCCTGAGACAGTACATAGCATGACGTATGCCATTGAAGCTTTACAGAAAAAAAGCTTAAGTATATAAAACACATATATATATATATATATATCATTTATTATATCTGTAGTTAGTACAAAGGCTAATACTGTCCAAATGGAAACATTCAGAACATGCAGGGCCAAGGTGACATACCCAGCCACACTTTATCAGATCTTAAGGAAACGATTCCAGCCCAGCAAAATGCAGGAGCCTAATAGCATTCTTCTTCTGATTTCCTGAGTGGCAGTTACATCTAAATGCTGAATGGGTTCTGTAGCACAGCATTATATCAGTGTGGCATCTCTACAGTCCCATGCTTCTACAGCCCCATACCTGCAACCAAAACAGCATTTATATGTGTAAGCATAAAAAGAAATAATGCCGACATTGGTCGTTTAGCAAGGTTTTTACAGCTGTATCTGTACAGTTTCATTTAAACATTAGTTAGGTAAGAGAGCATTGCTTATTGTGAACATATTCCATTTATTTATATTTACATCTATGCAGATAAATTGGGGCTACTATGCTGATTGCCTCAGCTGACACAACAAAAGATTGGTACCCAATAGGGATGTAGCGAACCGCCGCCGATGTGTTCGCGAACGCCGTTCGCGAACACCGGCAAAAAATGCGGACAGTTCGCGAACAGTTCACGAACTTCGAACATCCGAAAATCGTTCGATTCGAACGATCGAAGGATTGTAATCGTTCGATCGAAGGATTTTCGTTCGAATCGAACATCGAATATTGTAGCGGTTGAAGGAATCGAATGGTCGAACGATTTTTGTTCGAATCGAACGCGAACTCGTATTGGCGAACGGCGCGCGACGTTCGCGAACATTCGGCGGACGCGAACAGTCGAAGTTCGCGCGAACTAGTTCGCCGGCGAACTGTTCGCTACATCCCTAGTACCCAAGCAATCATAATATACATGTAGCAATGTACAAATCAGTGGCAGCTGATATATAAATGTCATGTATACATCATCTCTTGTAAGGTTTACTTTATAATTCAGATATCTGATCCCTTATATGGAAACTCATTATCCAGAAAAGCACTGAAGTATGGGAAGCCATCTCCCATTTTAAGCAAATATTTTTTAATTTTTATAAAAAGTAGATTTTCCATTTCTCTATAATAATAATAATAATAATAATAATAATAATAATAATAATAATACTACAGATTTAAAGGTAAGGTAATACAAATTCCAGAAAAATCCCTTATCCAGAAAACCTTAGGTCTCAAGCATGCTGGATAATAGATCCTATACCTGCCTTTATATTAAGCTTTATTAATTTGCTGCTCACATCCAGACAGTGTTTCCCAATGTTATCTATCTACTGTCATTATTGTGGTTAACACTGTGCCCCAGACTTTTATCATTTATTTCCTGAGTCACTTCGCACTGGCTGCTATCACTCTAAGCAAGCACCAATGTTGCAGGAGGCAATGCGTCATACATCATTTAGAAAGAACTGTATTGTGGACCTCTGAGTATATACATTAGGTTTGTGAAGGGCAGATGATGTAGGAGGTCTAGTCGTAGACCATAGTTCTAGGATCTTTCCTTGTTGTGAGCTAAAACGGGTTTATTAGTAGGGATGTAGCGAACTGTTCGCCGGCGAACTAGTTCGCGCAAACTTCGACTGTTCGCGTCCGCCGCAAGTTCGCGAACGTCGCGCGACGTTCGCCAATAGGCGTTCGCGTCAAAATCGTTCGACCATTCGACCATTCGATCGCTAAAATCGAACGATTTTCGTTCGAAACGAACGATCGAAGCCATTGGATTGAATGAAATCATTCGATCCAATGGCTTCGATCGTTCGATTCGAACGAAAATCGTTCGATCGAACGATTAAAATCCTTCGATCGTTCGAATCGAACGATTTTCGGATGTTCGAAGTTCGCAAACTGTTCGCGAACTGTTCGCATTTTTTGCCGGTGTTCGCGAACGGCGTTCGCGAACACATACACGGCGGTTCGCTACATCCCTATTTATTAGTCATTCAGTCATAGTTCCAAGAATATCTAGGACTGCATATAAGTTTCCACCCCATAGTTTACTCTACTTGAACTTCAAGCAGCCTTTCAGGTGTATCTAGCAGAGTAAATATGATTTCTTCTCTACTTTACCACCATAACTGATGTTAAGACCGAGTGTCCTGCCACTTCTCCAAGTGCTTACATGAAAAGAAGAACAACCATGTGTCTGAACATTCAGAAGGAGATACAAGCTACACTAACAACATGGAATCAGAAATGTCAACAACATATTGTGATGAGACAGCAGAACAGGGTGACTCTCTGTTTAGCTGCCCGCTCACGGAAGATAAAGAAGACTTACCTTTCAAGTAAGTTACAAGCCAAAGTTTTTTATTTTGTAAATATTTGTATGCATTGGCATGCTACGCACATTACACACTGCTGTTTCATAACTGTTTTCCTCCATCTGTCAAGTGTGAATATGAAATACACAAGGCTGGATTAACAAAGTGTTTTCTGACGCAATCCACTGCAGTCCCCAGTTCTTTTATTTATTTGTGCAGGGAAACACTCACAACATCTGGTAGATCAAAGCTCAGGGAACTTGTCCTTGTCACTTCACATGAACATCTCCACACGCTGTGATGATAGAACCATTAGAGCAACTCAGGAGCACTCTGTCTGAGTGGAAAGGAATGAAGAGCTTCTCCATGGAAGCGCAATTACACTATTTACTTTATGAAGAGGTTTCCATACTCAGTAGAAGTCATTTTGCCATAGCTTTTATTACTGATATACTTGATGTTGTGAGTCTATAAGTACTGGGAACATTACAGGATAAGTTTGTTTCTCTTGATTTAACAGATCCTTGTGAAATGGGAAACCGCATGTCAGTGGTTTTATACTATTAATCAGACTAAAACAAAGACAACGACAAAACATACTGATCATTCCTCTGGGATTGTTTATCTTTCCAACTCAAATCACTTGCATATTTGCATATATTATTTATTCATGAGATGCCAATACATACTGCAGCGCTCTCTTGCCATTGTGTTATACAAACACAGACACTGACAGATTACATGCTCAACTGTCTTTCACCTGAATGCTTTACTTCTCAATAATTAAATCAAAAATAAATCCATTAGTTGTGAAATTTCTACATTGCTTAGAAGGCACGTGTACAATATTTGACATTGCTTAAAATTTTTCCTAATTTTTTCCCCCTAATTGCATACTGTGCACATTGGTATACAGTTTGCTTTGTACAGGAGTATTTCCGAGCATTTGTGTGGACTGTGGAATTCAGGACATCTTTACATTAGTGCAACGAAAGTAGGCAATTTTTTTTTGCCCCCACTGCAAAAAGCTTCTCCCTGTTCCTGCCTGCCCCAGACATTAAGTATGGATACATTCATTATTTAGAGGAGAGTAAGACCTGGAGCTACACAAGCAGAGTCATAGTTACTTCTTACAAATGACTAGAAATAGGCATTATTGCTTCTTATGTGGGTAAAATAACAGTGGCAATTGCCCAGAGCCCATAAGGATCATGCATGAGGCATACCCCAGAAATGGCAGACCCCTTATTTTAATCAGCTGGGAAAACTTTATACTGTATAACCTTTAACTGGCAATCCAACTGTTGCAGACTTAAACCCATTACAATATGATTATAAATATTATTATATAAGGATGTACAATTCCTTTCATAGAACTGACAGTCCATTATTGTTGCAGAGGTGCAGTCTATAAACCTTGGTTAAATTAGCCTTTTCCCCTAAAGCAGTGACCCCCAACCAGTGGCTTGTGAGCAATATGTTGCTCACCGACC
The DNA here is from genome assembly GCA_038501925.1 of Xenopus petersii. Lineage (NCBI taxonomy): Eukaryota > Metazoa > Chordata > Amphibia > Anura > Pipidae > Xenopus > Xenopus petersii. The sequence goes on along the minus strand of CM076680.1, from coordinate 51,553,304 downwards.
CCTTGGATGTTGCTCCCAGTTGTCTCAAAGCAGGTGCTTATTTTTAAATTTCATGATTTATTATTGCATAAAAACCAGATGTACTACAAAACAGAGTCTACTGTAGGCTGCCAGCCCACATAGGGGCTACTACATAGCCAATTACAGCCCTTATTTGGCATCCTCATGAACTTTTTTATTGCTTGTGTAACTGTAGACTAGGTAGGGTTCATAGGTTTAATAGATTGATAAAGGGCTGGTATAGCCCGAAATGTTGCTTTGCTAGTGACGCAAATAAAAGTTTGATCCACTGATGGAGTTGTTATTCTGTATATATTAGAAGGTCGGGCTAATAGTTTTCATCATAAAAACATGCCTAAATAAAACACTGTGTTGACAGATCAAGTTAAATTTGGTTTTCTCTAGCATTTACTCCTTTTGAAATGTTAGCCCTTTACTCAGTAGCATATAGTCTATTGAAACACTGGAAAAGAAATTAAACATAATAATGTATAAAAACCAGTAATGATTCGGTCCCGGCATGTGTCATGTAATTAGTGTGACAATAACACTTTGAGAATATGCAGAAACCCTGTGTGTTGCCTGTCAGCAACCTGGTGTAGCAGGGAGTTGAAAAATATCGAAAACTTGTTAGGTATCTTGCTCACCCCTCAGAGCAGAGCAGCAAAATATGTGTTTCAGGGGCCCAGGTTCAGGGCAGGTGGACTAGTTGAAGGAGGACCATGTAGAGACTGGGAAAGACTGTAAGGGCACGGAGATTGATAATAGTGGAGCTGTATGGAGATGGAGCTGTGACAGGGTGGTGGACAGAATGAGGATGAAGATTAAGGGAAGGATCTGTGAAAACTAGAAATGACTGGTGTGGTGCATAGAGTTTAGGAAAGGTATGGTGAAGGGGATTGGTGGGCAACACGGAGATTCTGGAAGGAGCTATCAGCATATTTACAGCAACCTCCAAGGTGCTATTGTACAAAAAGCTCTATTGGTGTTCAGATAAACTGTAACTTCATTTACATGATGTGATTTATGTCTATTATAAAAACTGCTAAATAGCTGAATGTTTCTATTAAAACTCTCAGAATGCTATTTGTTCACATATCGCTTTGTGTCACAATCCTTTGTCTTATCGCTTAGCAGGCCCTGAATATCTGTGTGCTTTTAATGAATCCACCTGGAGTACAGTTAGAATTATTAAGATTCATCAACAAAGTCACTAACACGAGGATTTGGAAAAAGGCAAATTTAGTTTCTCAGATTCCTTAAATGAAGTGTTCAGTTTTTATGGGAAGTTGTCATCTCTTTTTTTCTTTCCCACAATGAAAGCAAATTAATTGAAAAGTAAAGCAATGAATTGCCAACTGTTAAGGTGCCCAATTATATGCTTAGTTATACGTGAAGAAACAATTTTCATCAAACCTAAAATTCTATTTCCTGCCAATCTTATTCCATTTTAGGATTAGCCCTTGAGAAAACACAATTCTGGGAAAAAAATACAAAGAACAAAAGAAAAGTTGCACTACACATTTTCGAAAGGACTCCGTTCAAAATTCAGTTGGTAAGCTCCGTGACATTTTTCTTGCTTTTGTGTTATAGGAAATTCATGACACCTTGTTAGTTTAACAATTGGGCTCTCATGCATAAAATATTACCAGTCACATTGGTACTTAAACTGCTTTTTTGATTTGCTTCTCTGCAAAACTTTTCATTAAACCTGTAACTGAACTCTGAAAACATGTCGTAAAATATTGCCTACAGATTGAAACTATGAAAGTCCTGTGATTGGTAAGCAAAAATATGCAACGATAATATGCTTTATGAATATGGATATATGCGAGACAGTTATGAAAAAATACCGTTATGCCTGAAGAGGAAAAAAAGCAATCAAAGTTACCGAAAAACTTTCACCCTCATTTCTCAGAATGTTCAGCTTCTCTTTGGCAACAAACTGGACATGAGCCTTTAATATGGTCTTAATGTGTACAGCATATTGGAATGGCCAGACAGGTAGTACTACAATACTCATTCTGCCTCTGTCCCTGGAGGGGAGATTTCATCTAGTTTCACGTATGGACCCATACACCACAGGAGAAAGCACAGCTGTCTGCTCTTTAGTATGTGTGATACCTGTCTATCACTGCACCCTTGAAGAATTTGGCACAAAAATACACACGTATGTACCTATGATGACATATTTAAGTTGGCGTAAGAGAAAACTCCATGAGTGTCACATAATAGTGTTTGTTTGAATGATTTGAATGATTGCCTTAGTTTACATTCATGTCTGTAGAATCAGACTTTCCTGTACATTCCTCAACCTGTAACCAGGGGCGATCCTGGCCCCTCCGCCGCCTGAGGCAGCAGCATTTGCTGCTGCCCCCCCTCTCCCGGAAATTCGCTCTTAAAGTACCAGGAGCAGCATTTTTGCTGCCCCTGGTACCTAGTGGGGCTCTGCCGCCTGAGGCGACAGCCTCAACTTGCCTCATTGGCGAAGCACCCCTGGCTGTAACTGATCTCTAACAAGCTTTATAAGGAATCTTACCTTTTTTATCTGAGTTTCTACAACCGAGAAAGCATAAGGTGAATGAAAAGTATAATCACGGGGGTGGGGAAAAAGGTTTAGCATCCCCATTGATTATAATAGCTTATATGAGACCCCAGGCTAGTGCACCTGTTTGATAAAAAAAAAAAAAAAACTACACCAGGCGGGGGTACTACTCTAGGAGCGTTTTGTTGCCATCTTCTTGTTCCTGGATCTCCTCTGGGCCCTGGGCTGGGTGCACATGCCCAGTTGAGTGAAAAACAGGCTTTTTGCTTTTGTGTTCGGCTTTTCAATCTTTTGTGCATGTGGAGGTGGACCAGGCAATTAAAAGGACCTTAAAAGAGGAATATGGCAACATGGTGCTCCTGCTGTAGTACCCAGAGCCCACAGTTGCAACAGACTGGAGTATTTCTGTAGAAGCTTGGCATGATCTTCTTCCTTTTCTGTATTTTCTTCTTTAGACCCAGGTAGGTGCATGTGCAGTAGAGTGAATAAACTGGCTTTTTGTGTCTCAGTTTGGTTTTGACTATACTGTGCATGTGCCTGCCCAGAATGAAAATAAGACGGAAGAAGCAGTCCCCCAATGATTTTCGTTTTTCCTTTAAGACACAGGAGCAGAAAGGAACAGACATGAGCTTGTCTTTGGTTTGCACTGCTTTGTTACATTTCTTTACTGTGTTGAGAGGAAACTCCCACATCTAAAAAAAACCCCACATGTATACAGTATATCCCATCTCTTAATTATTCCCAGTTAATCTCTCTGCTCTTACAGAGCCAAATTTAAAAGCAACCTTAAATGAATCTATAGTTACATAGTTAAGTTGGGTTGAAAAAAAAGATAAAGTCCATGAAGTTCAACCCCTCCAAACGAACCCCATATACACACCCCTGTCTATACACTCACATAAACTATACATACCAATATCTATATTTATTGTAGATATTAGTACCAAAGTATCCTTGGATATTATGCTTGTCCAAGAACTCATCCAAGCCACTCTTAAGGGCATTAACAGAACCAGCCATCACCCGGCAGTGCATTCCACAACCTCACTGGCCTCATTGTAAAGAACCACCGTTGCTTCAAATGAAAGTTCTGTTATTCTAGTTTATGATACTACTAATTCTGCTGTTGGAGATGCATGAAAGTCATTGCAATTCAACTTGCTGCATTTGTCATGTATTTGAGGACTGAAAGGGTTACATTGATACTCTGGGGTGCTCACTGAGAATAATTCTGGACTGGGGCAGTTTTCCGGAGAAACAGGAGCACCAGTCTGGGTAAATGAATACAATCACTAGGTGGTGCCCAGTGTGTTCACCTTTCCTTGTCCTTTAAGGCCTATTGCAAAAAGGAGTTGCACTGAGAAAACCATCTTAGTCAAAATATTTTTCTGTGATTTCCCACGCTGTCTGTGGCAGATTATATATTTTATGACATATTCAATGTAATGAGGGAAATCCATTTTGTCTTTTTTACAGGTACCTTCATGTTACTTAATATAGAGCCTTTGTTGGATGTTGCTGATGTGACAAAGCCTAACTTTGTTATTAACCCAGAAAAATATTTTGACGACAAAACATGAAAAATCTTCAAAGGATTTAACTCCTCATCCTCTCTCAGACAAGTTGTCACGGCCGGCACCCGATACCAGAACAAATGCCAAGCACCCTGGTCTCGGCTCGGCTTCACCAGTAGTGTGACCACCGTTGGGCTTCGGGAGGAGCCCTCAGCTTACTTGGGTGCCACCTGGACTTTACGAGGGGTGCAAGGCGAGATGTTCTGGCTGGCGAAGGGGCACGGCTGTTAGCAAAGTCTTTTGGGCCGAAGGTCATGGTACAAAAGGATTAGGCAGAAGGATGGTCAGGCAGGCAAGGGTCAAACCGGGTTGTCAATCAAGGGGTTAAGCAGGAGAGTTGTCATAGGCAGGCCAAGGTCAGGATACAGAGTTCAGAGTAGGGATGTAGCGAACTGCCGTTAATGTGTTCGCGAACGCCGTTCGCGAACACCGGCAAAAAAGCGAACAGTTTGCGAACAGTTCGCGAACTTCGAACGCTCGATAAAATCGTTCGATCGAACGATCGAAGGATTTTATTCGTACGATCGAAGGATTTTCGTTCGAATCGAACGATCGAAGCTATTCGATCGAATGATTTTAATTCAATCGAATGCTTATAATCGTTCGAACGAATGGAAATCGTTCGATTTTAGCGATCGAACGGTCGAATGGTCGAATGGTCGAACGGAATTTTACTTCGAATCGAACGCGAACACCAATTGGCGAACGTCGCGCGACGTTCGCGAACATTCGGCGGACGCGAACAGTCGAAGTTCGCGCGAACTAGTTCGCCGGCGAACAGTTCGCTACATCCCTAGTTCAGAGTAGTCAGGATACAGGCAGGGTCAAACACAGGTTATCAGACAGACAAGATTCAGATCAGATGCACTAGGCTCAGGAAACCACAAGAAACAAGTTCTATCACGGGCAAGGAACAGTACACTGAATGTGCCTTAAATAGTATTCAAAATTCGCGCCAAAACATGCGCAAAAACGCGCTGGCGCAAACACGCCAGCGCACCTGCGCCTTTAAGAGGCGCGCAGGCGTGCCGCGTGCGCCCTAATAACAAAGATGGCGCCTAGGAGACACGCGGCGGGCTTCCCCGTCGGTGGAGCGGTGGCCGACCCCGCCGTGCAGGTAATTTCATTACACAAGTACTTCTAACAGTGGAACATATGTAATTTCAGCGGATAAATAGCATTTTCCGAGTATAGTTGCATTCAATCCCATGTGAAAAGGTGATTTATGAGCTAAAGATGCTGAACAGGACTGGATTTTAAGATGCCCCTTTATCAAATCTGGTGCAATTATTCCTTTATCTACTCACCAACTTACAAAGTAATGTTTTTGTAAATGTGCCAAAGCATTCAAAATATGTTGTGACATGCAGAGTACAACTACCGGTATACACCGGACAAAAGTGACTTTGCACTAGGGGAAGTGACTTTGCACCCCTTAGTAACACCAAAAAATGAAAGCGTTTTAAAGTAATTAACATATAACATATTGTTAGCATGCACTGGTAAAACTGCTATTTTATAAAAACAAACTGCTGTGTAGCCATGGGGGCAGCCATTCAAGCTGGAAAAAAAGGAGAAAAGGCACAGGTTACATAGCACATAACAGATAAGCCCTAATACAATGGTGTTTTATCTATCTACTATATAACCTGAGCCTTTCCTTTTTTTCAGCTTGAATAGCTGCTCCCACGGCTACACAGCAGCTTATTTTTATAAACTATAGTAGCCTTTCTGAAGCAAACACACCAGTTTTCCCACTGCAGTACAACCATATAATATTATATTTTAATTATTTTCATACACTTTCAGTTTTTGGTGCTACTGTTCCTTTAATGCTCTAGCACTTGCACCTGGGTCATATGTAAATGACCCCCACAGACATTGCTCTCTCTTTGCTGATTTTCTAAGAGGGTAAGTTGGTCACCAGTAATATTCTGAAGTACGCAACTGTCAGCCATTACAAGTGGGACAAGTGCCAATGAAACAATGTAAACTGAGATCAAAACCAGGCAAGTTGTTATTGAGAGGAGCTAGTAATGTCACACCATTTCCTAATATGATTTGTTCTTTCAGTTTTCCCATGATACATGTAAACCCATTTTACATCTCATTGGGAAGGTGTGAAGAAACGATTCCATTAAATACAGAGCAGCGGCGGCAAAACACTCCCGCCATCAGCACCATCATTTTAAATGACTCTTTTCACAGAATTGGAAATAACTGACAAGCAATATCTTTAGCGCAAATAAACAATGGTTAAGCATTCAGCATATTGTCACACTTTCCACTCACGCCTTCTTTAAGAAACACGTTTTTTTAGTTTAAAGTAAAATGCATGTGCTCGGTTTTTTCGAGATAGGAGAGTTTCATAGATGCCGGCACTGCATTATGAAGTAGCAAGAGGCTGCAGAAGAGTGAATTATCCTAGATAGCTTCTATTATTATGTAAAGGCACACAGTGAAACTATCAGAAGTAGCAGGCTATCCAATGAGAAGAGAAGATTTGGTAGTATGCCCCTGTAGCTGAAAGGAAAGAAAAATGATGCATTGCTTGTGCTACAAAAAAAAGAGATAATTGCCTGCATTAGAAGTGACTATTTGTAGCAGAAATCAAAAACGTACACAGCGGAGCCGAAGAGGAATAGCCATATGTTTCTTGCATGTGTGTATTAACAATTATTCATTTTGTACAGCTCCTGTCCTCCATCATATAAAAATGTCACCTTGTCTCAGATAAGGGAGAGAGAATCATAAGTAAAAAGGGGACAGTTTAGCAGTTATCTCTGTTAATAAAGACTTTGAGTGCTTGCCAGTCACATGAATAATGTAAATATGATTCTATCGCCAATGTAGCACTGAAATCTGTATTTGATGAGGGAAGTCTCTTCCCGAGAGAGATGCTTGAACGTGAACTACAAGCAAAACAACCGCATGCGAAGCTGCGCCACGAAGACAAGATGAAAAGAGACAGAAAAGCGCAGAAGAAAAGCAAATGACTACTGTGCTGTGAATCACTGAAAGGAATGGACATTTTCTTAATGTTTTCAGTGGCTGCAGTACAGTTCTATGTACAAACAGAATTATTATTCACAGAGTATTCAAATAAAAATATCAAACAAAAAAAAAAGGTATTATTTGAGGCTTCTATAAGAATAAAACAGAAGAGTCTGAAATAGAAGTTAGGCAGGATTTACTTGGATAAAAGTTTGAACTTGATGGACAGCGCTTGAAGAACATGGTTCCTTTTCAGTAGTTTTTTAGGCAACTTTTACACTTCATTTGCTTTCAGTGTCAGGTAATTTTTGAACATTCTTTAATGTAGGGGCATTTGCTGGGGGAAGCTTGAACCTAAACTTTCTTAATCTGCTGGATTTTTTTGTGAAATTCCACTTCTGTATCAAGATGTATGACTCTAAAAACCCTGACTTGTATAGATCAAATTCAGTACAGGTACAATATTGAATTTTCAATACTCCACACCAGAAATAAGCACACTTTTTACTTTAAGGTCAAAATATAAGGAGATCCTTTAGAGCAAATGTTTGACAAATGGCAGATAAGGATATAAGGGATCATGTATGACCCCCAGGGGTGCAAGTGCTAAATCGTGTCCCTTAGTGCTCATCTACAACACACACTACACTGTTGTAACGAATCGCACGCACCCTGGTGGTCTAGTGGTGCGTGCGGCGGCCGCTCCTCTTCTGCCTCCAGGCCTGTTACTTAGGGCGCGCACGGCATGCCTCTGCTTCTTTTATAGGCGCAGGCTTAATACTCTAAACTGCGTAAAGCCACAGTACACATTTTCACACTGCCCGTTATAGGAGTTTGTTCCTGGTGCTTCTGTGCGTTTGTGCTATCTGTGTATCTGATTCTAATTCTGATTTCTGTTGTGACCCCTGCCTGGCTTTTTGATGATTCTGACACCTGTATCCTGACCCCTGCCTGATATCCGACTTTACTTATTCTGTATCTCTGCTGATTGATCTCCTGGTTTGACCCTTGCCTGCCTGATTTGTTTGTACTCTGCCTGCCCCCACCCGGCCTGATCTGACTACGATTCTGTCTACGTCTTGTACTGTGACCATCTGCCCAAAAGACTTTGCATTACAATTGTGCCCTTTATCTTGTTCAGAACCCCTTGCTTTGCACCTCTCTTAATAGAGCAGAGAAAAGGGTGCTTAGCAACGGTTCTGAATTTAGGGTGACAACCGTGACAACTGTGCTCTGCACTTATGATGAAAAATCTGGGGCTCAGTGAAGACTGCAATGAACAATGTTAAATGAAGAATGTTATATTGGCAGTATAGCAATATAGTCCTCAGTTCAGCAAGCTATGCCACGACAGAACAGATGTATGACCATCATACAAGCAATTAATAGCCAGCATGGAAGAAGACATTTTAGCACATTTTCAAAGAGAGTAAAAGATTTAAAGTGAAAAAAATGGGTGCACAGCACAACATATTTTTTTTTTCCATTTGTTTTTCATTTCTCTCAGTATGCATCTAAAAAAACAAATGCTTTGTAAGGCATAATAGAGTATTTATTGTTAATGCTACTTTGTATTACTCATCTTTCTATTCAGGCCCTTTCCTATTCATATCCCAGTCTCTTATTCAAAACAGTCCACCGTTGCTAGGGTAATTAAAAAACGACAAATAATTGTAAAAGAAATGAACAACCCATTGCAAATTGTCTCAGAATATCACTCTCTACATCATACTAAATGTTAACTCAAGCGGCGCACAACCCTTTTAATGCCAAAAGTTTTGTGCCATTGTGCCAGAGCCAATATCACACATTTAAATAAATATTTATCATTTTTATAATGAAACAATAATTGCAATTACATTTTAGGATTAAATTATTATTTTTTAATTTCTATTTTTATAATGCCGCACGTATTACAGTATGCCAGGGTGCATGTTGGATGTAGTTCTATTCACAGAATTTGTGGCAAGTAAGCCGATTTGTTATGATGAGGTTTATCAAGCTTTCATCTTCTATAGTTCATTCTTGTTGGATACAGATTGACAGATCCAGAGGCAAAATTTGGTGTTTTCTAATTCCTGGTTTTAATGCAATTTTTTGCTATAAATAGCAAGTATGACATTATAAAAAAAAGGAATAACACCAAAGGGAAATATCAAAATGGGTCAAGCCAATAATCCCAGCTTTTTGCAATTAAATATCAAAAAAGTAAAAGGGCATATTTCTGTATTTCTTGGAGATACTGTACTGGCAAGCTTTCATTAGAACAGCCCTTCCTTGCCTCGGTATTCACTCGCCACTCTCTGTGTTTCCCCAATTACATACATTATGGCATGTGCCTGGTGCTTTAGAGATAAACAGCATGGGGAATATGAATGATTATGATGTTTTCTGTATGTAGAAAGCTGTCATTAGGAGCGACCTCTGTTTAGGTTTACTTTTATTCAGCCTTTGGTGTCTTTGCTGCGTTTGCTGTTATTTTCATTCCAACTTCTTTCATCCTTTTTTTTATCTATTGTCACTGATGGCTGTGGAAAATGTTAGTGATTAATAAATGAATCTAATATTATGGGGAACATTTACTAAACTCGAGTGAAGGATTAGAAAAAAACTTTGAATTTCTACGTTTTGTTTTTGGCTACTTCGACCATCGAATTGGCTACTTCGACCTTTGGCTACGACTTCGACTTTGAATGATTCGAACAAAAAATTGTTAGACTATTCAACCAGTCAATAGTTGAAGTACTGTCTCTTTAAAAAAAACTTCAACTACCTTCTTCGCCACCTAAAACCTACCGAGCACCGATGTTAGCTTATGGGGGCCTTCCCCATAAGCTTTCTAGGCAATTTCTGATCGAATGAAAATCGTTCGATCGATGGATTAAAATCCTTCGAATTGTTCGATTCGAAGGATATAATCGAACGATTTTTCCTTTGATTGTTATATCGAAGTAAATGCGGTAAATCCTGCAACTTCAATATTCGAAGTCGAAGGATTTTACTTTGATGGTCGAATATTGAGGGTTAATTAACCCCCGATATTCAACCCTTAGTAAATGTGCCCTTATCTTTTATTCAGTAACTGATCACGCACATGTATAAGCTCCATCTAGTGGCACAGATTCATTAAAAATGGTAATTGTCCCCATTGCTAATTCTTTTAAAGTACTGTAATGTCTGTTTGGCTCAGTCTTTAACTAGAGCAGCAGGGGCTGTATATGATTCCTTTCTGAGTCTGTAGCCGCCAAGCTGCTTCTCTGGACAAGTATCATGGAAATAGTTACAAATATTTCACAGATCTTTGCAGACTGGCAGGGATTAGGGTGAAGAGACCACAAATCTGGCAATACAATTTTGCAGGATAAATTGTACTTTTCTTTTTTTTTCATTGTCTAGCTGTCATAGACATGTTTTATCACCTAACTTAAAGGGAATGTCAACCCCCCAAAAAATAAATGTTTGCCTAATAAATGAAAACATTGTTCTAAGCAAATTTGCAATATACATAAATTACAAATTTGATGTGGTTTTTAGGTTATTTGTAAGCAGTGTCTGTCCCTTTCTATTCTCTGCCCTGGCGGTTCAGACTATTGATACAATGTAAGACAAGGCAGCTGATTAACAGACCTGTCTTTGCTGGGGAACTAAGACGTTTGCAACATTGTTTAAAAAATTACAACCAGTAGTTAAGCAAATGCTGCTCTTAATTGCAATTGTTTTTACAAGTATGGGACCTGTTATCCAGAATGCTCGGGACCTGGGGTTATCCAGATAACAGATCTTTCCGTAATTTGGATCTTCATACCTTAAGTCTAGAAAATCATATAAACATTAAATAAATCCAATATACTGATTTTGCTTCCAATAGGGATTAATTATATCTTAATTTGGATCACGTACAAGGTACTGGTTTATTATTACAGAGAAAAAGGAAATCATTTTTAAAAAATGTGGATTATTTGGATGAAAAGGAGTCTATAGGAGATAGCCTTTCTGTAGTTCCGAGCTTTCTGGTTAATGTGTTTCCAGATAATGGATCCCATACCTGTAACTTTAAAAGCACTGAACATTTTTAGAAATGTACTGTATATTGGAAAGTTACATAGAATTCAATTTTCTGTTATTAGGCAAATTGTTATTTTTAGGTTTGAGTTGCCATTTAAAGAAACAAACTGTTGATTGTAATAATTGAAGGGTTTTAATTTAGTCTATCTAGTCCAATGGGAGCACTTCATCTGTACAAACACATACCATAGGCATAGGCATTTAAAGTGACATTTTGCTATCTATAGTGTACATCACAAGAAGGGATGGGACATACGTTTAATAGGAAGGGATGAGATACACTTACATAGGCCCTTGAGCCATATTTGTGAATTCTGACAGCCCTCTAGTTGAGTGCCAGGCCAAGCTGTGCCCACTCCCCGTCCATAAAACTTCATAAGAGGGGGGAGTGCAAGACCCAACTTCCCCCCCACCTTTGTTCCTCCAAAATGTCAGCACTTGCCCCATGCTCACATTGGATCCTCAACAGCTCTGTCTTTCAATTCCACATCCCAAACTAGGGGTATGTTGAGGAGGTGGCACCTAGTGTGCCCTGTTGTTGCCCCTTAGGCATATGTCTCTTCTGCCTACCCATAGTTCCCAGCTATAGTCAGGTGATCCCACTGGTGGCTAATAAAAGAGCAACCAAGTTTGGGAGTTTTACTTTGAAAGCAGCAAGTAAGTTGCAGGAAAAACGTAGTCCCTTTGTAAAATGTATAATGAAGCAATAGAATTCTCAATGAATCAGATGAAAATTAAGCGTAGGACTGGCCAGATATGGGATGACTTTGACGTAGTTGGCCAGCTTAAATATATTGCAATATACGGACAAACAATCCCTGTTTTGTTTAAAGGGTAAGGCATTTTTCAGTAGCAGTATGCACAAAATGTCTCTGTCTTAAATATATTGATAATGGGTTGAGTGCAGAGAACCTCTTGTATTTGTCTATACCCCTAATTCTGACCCTGCTCTAGTCACTTGTATAGGATTTTAACAACACATATGTCTAAATTCATATAGAAGTGACCAGGCAGCTGGGGAGTTCCCTCTGTTGAACTATGAGACCCTGAGCATCTCTGAAACTGCTTTTCCTTCCTGTCTGTCATATACTCTACCTGCTCTGTCCCTCTGGAAAAATATCCATGCATTTACAGTACCAGCCTTAGCTCTGGAATTGTGGAACTCATTCCAAAATCCCCTTGAAATACACTGCATCCTCCAGGGAAAGGGAGAGGGAAATCTACAATGACAATTTCAAATAAATGAAGCGCTTTCCTATTTAATATGTAATTATCCACTCCCAGCTTACGCACCATTTGGTACGACCTGCATCAGGGAAGGGTACACTTTTAAATGTTCTCCTCTGTCCACTGGTTGGTGTTTTCATAAACAAGCAACGATTAACTTGTGGGTCCTTCTGTATAAAATGAAGTCAGTGGATGTCATTTATAAACATTGCTGTAATTGAGGTTACATAACAGTAAAGCGATCTCGGCACAGGCCTGCATATTATCCTAACTACTGCCATTTAATATTAATATAAAAGTTCTAGCCTCATGAAGAACCTGCTGATCAGTGCACATTTAAAAATGACCCTGTTGCTGAAAGCAGTACGACCAAAACAGGGGAGAAGGAATAGTCCTACCTACGCTGCTTTATACAGTATCTTATCTCCAATAAATATAATACTTTATCCCTTTTGCTCCTTGGTGGTTGCAGACTGTTTACAGAATTTTTCTGCAGAGATTATATATATTATATTGTATTATTACATAATTAAAATGAGTAATTATTACATATTATATCTTATTTTGAAGCACTGGGTGAACTGCCCCAGGTGACAAGTGAACACAGTAGCACAACTAAGTTTCTTTCTATCTGAGTGGTGTCAGTTCTGGAGGGGCTTGTTTATTAAAGGTGATACAAACAACACTTTAGTTCTCAACATAGTGCAGGTTTCCCAATGGCCACTATTCATTGGCATATACACAGGCTTCAAAATGGAACAGCACTTGTCATTTGTAGAATAAAAATGCCTTTGGTGCATAATTTTGTACGGTATTACAGCCATGTTTCGGGCCACGGTTTGGCCCTTTATCAACAGCTTGATAAAGGGCCAAAGGTGGTCAGAAATGCAATAAAGACACTTTTATTCTACAAAGGAGAAGTGGTGCTGTTTTGAATCCTATTAAAGGAACAGTTCAATGTAAAAATAAAAAACTGGGTAATAGATAGGCTGTGCAAAATAAAAATGTTTCTAAAATAGTTAGTTACCCAAAAATTTAATGTATAAAGGCTGGAGTGACTGGATGTGTAACATAAGAGCCACAATACTACTTCCTGTTTTTCAGCTCTCTAACTCTGAGTTAGTCAGTGACTTGAAGTGGGTCCACGTGGGACATACTGTAACTGTAACAAACAAGGGAAAGTTGTGCTCACCACTATTTTTTAAAAACATTAGGCAGGGGTGCAATGAGGCTGTGAACTCAAAATACATATAGACACATACAAGAGTCCTCTGCACTCAACCCATTATCAATATATTTAAAGGAACAGTAACACCAAAAACGCAAAGTGTTTTAAAGTAATGAAAATATCATGTACTGTTGCCCTGCACTGGTAAAACTGATGTGTTTGCTTCAGAAACACTACTATAGTTCATATAAACAAGCTGCTGTGTAGCAATGGTGGATTTTGAAAAAAGGCTATATGGCACAGGTTAAATAGTGGATAACAGATAACACCATTAAGTTCTACAGAGTTTATCTGCTATCTGCTGTGTAACCTGAGCCTTTTCTCCTTTGAATGGCTGCCCCCATTGCTACACATCAGCTTATTTATATAAACAATAGTAGTGTTTCTGAAGCAAACACAGCAGTTTTACCAGTGCAGGGCAACACTGCATTATATTTTTATTACTTTAAAACAATTAAATTTTTTGATGTTACTGGTCCTTTAAGACAGAGACATTTTGTGCATACTGCTACTAAAAATGCCTTACCCTTTAAACAAAACAGGGATTGTTTGTCCATATATTGCAATACATTTAAGATGGCCAACTACGTCAAAGTCATCCCATATCTGGCCAGTCCTATGCTCAATTTTATCTGATTCATTAAGAATTCTATTGCTTCATTATACATTTTACAAAGGGACTAAGTTTTACCTGCAACTTACTAGCTGCTTTCAAAGTAAAACCCCCAAACTTGGCTGCCCTTTTATTAGACACCAGTGGGATCACCTGACTATAGCTGGGAAGGCATAGGACTGGCCAGATATGGGATGACTTTGACGTAGTTGGCCAGCTTAAATATATTGCAATATATGGACAAACAATCCCTGTTTTGTTTAAAGGGTAAGGCATTTTTCAGTAGCAGTATGCACAAAATGTCTCTGTCTTAAATATATTGATAATGGGTTGAGTGCAGAGGACTCTTGCATTTAGCTATACATACTGTAACTGTTCAGTAAATTTGTAATTGATCCTTAGCATGCAGGTCAGATTTGAAAGGAAACTGTTATGACACATGTGCCCCCCCCTCCTCAAATCACTGATTGGTTCCTGCCTAGTAATCAATCTGGCTATTATTTTATACATCCAGTCACTCCAACCTTTATGGATGACATTTTTGGCTAAGTAACTATATTGCAAACATTTTTTATTTTCCACAGCCAAACTATTTACCCTGTTTTTATTCTTATACTGAACAATTCCTTTAAAGGCGATACACCATCCAAAATACGGGTATCACCTTGAAGTCCTATGGACAAACATTAATACTGCCCACATACAGGCAAACGCAGAGTACTCACTTCATGCACAGCACTGTAGAATTCCCTGTAGCATTTGCCTTCACTAAAGAACATGGTAATAACAGGTTTCCCATCACTCCCTGAAAAGTGCTTTCTAATTCGCACTTGCATTGTGTATGTTTAAACAACCGGTTAGTATATTAGACACATAGGGGCAAATTCATTAAAGCGCGAATCGGCTAACACTAGCACAAATTCGCCAGCGTGACGTCATTTTGTTACTTCGCCGATTTACTAATGGGTGCTGGCGTAAATTTGCTAGCAAAAAAAGTTTCAATTTTTTCGAAGTCAAAAAAACGCTAGTGTCTTTTTCTTTTTTAAGGGTGATAGGCTGAAAAAGATCGTAAATGTTTTTGGGGGTACCCTTCTTCCCCCCTACATTTCCTAACATATGGCACCTAAACTATACAGTGGGCACATGTATAGGGCAAAATAACAACTCTATTTTATTTCATAAAGCTTTCCCAGGCTTGAGTAGTGTAATGTATTTGCTGCTACATATACGTCCATTGTACTTTAACTTGGCGCCGTATGCAAATTAGGCATCGCTAGCGTAACTTCGCTTTGCTTGATGAATTAACGTTAGTGCAACTTCGCTACCTTTCACCTCCCTGAGCGCAACTTCGGATTTTAGTGAATTAGCGTATTTTCGGCGCTTAGTGAATTTGCCCCATAGTGAGTAAATCTATTGCCATCTCTCAGTAAAGTGCAATTGTTAATAATGCGTTGGCAATGCGTATTGCCAACGCATTATTAACAATTGCACTTTACTGAGGGATGGTGGGGGTATCTCTTGGCTAATGTACCATTTAGCCATCTTCATGTCACATTGCTAAGTGGAACTCCCAATGAGTATTTGAACATTTAGGGGCCGATTCACTAACTTCGAGTGAAGGATTCGAAGTTAAAAAACTTCGAATTTCGAAGTTTTTTTTGGGCTACTTCGACCATCGAATGGGCTACTTCAAACTTTGACTATGACTACGACTTTGAATCAAAGGATTCAAAGTAAAAATCGTTCGACTGTTCGACCATTCGATAGTCGAAGTACTGTCTCTTTAAAAAAAACTTCAACCCCCTAGTTCGCCATCTAAAAGCTACCGAAGTCAATGTTAGCCTATGGGGAAGGTCCCCATAGGCTTGGCTAACTTTTTTTGATCGAAGGATATTCCTCTTGCAGACACTCAGCTAAACAGATAGAAAAAATACATTTAAGTTACCATCTCTGTTCTACAGGTATGAGACCTGTTATTCAGAATGGCTGGGACCTGGGGGTTTTCCTGATAATGGATCTTTCCGTAATTGGATCTCCATACCTTAAGTCTACTATAACATTGATTTAAACATTAAATAAACCTAATAGGCTGATTTTGCCTCTAGTATTTATTAATTATATCTTAGTTTGGATCAAGTACAAGTGTGGGGCCTGTTATCCAGAATGCTCGGGACCTGGGGTTTTCCGGATAACAGATCTTTTTGTAATTTGGGTCTTTATGCCTTATGTCTACTAGAAATTCATTGAAACATTGAATAAACCCAATAGGATGGTTTTGCTTCCAATAAGGATTAATTATATCTTAGTTGGTATCAAGTACAAGTTACTGTTTTATTATTACAGAGAAAATGGAAATAATTTGTAAAAATTTGGATTATTTGGATAAAATGGAGTCTATGGGAGACAGCCATTCTGTAATTCGGAGCTTTCTGGATATTGGGTTTCCGGATAAGGGATCCTATACCTGTATAAGATACTATTTTATTATTATGGGGAAAAAGGATACAGTTTTAAAAATTTGGATCATTTGGATCAAATGGAATTCATGGGTGATGACCTTTCTGTAATTCAGAGCTTTTGGGGTAACGGGTTTCCAGATAATGGATCCCATACACAAACTTCAGCAGGATTTATGCTGCCATCATCATTGGCGAGTTAAGTGTAGTATGAATTCCATATCAGACTGTATACTTTTCTGACGATCCCAAAAATTGCATTGGAATTTAAGATGTTACAGACAGAAATGAATACAGTCGTCAATTCAGCAGCCATGCTGTTTTAATCCATTGCTGCTCAGTGAACAAACATCATGTTTTTAGTGCGCTACAAAAGTTTCAAGATAGCAATGTCAACAAACATACTCTGGCATTTAGAAAATTAATCATTCGTCTGACAGATTAAATGTACTATACCTGCTCTCCCTCAGCTTTCAGAGACATTTACTTTTCTTGCCAGGAGGGGAATACGCTGCTGTTTTCCATGTAAGTGCCCTTTAAGATAAAAATAATCGTAAGAAACCGAAGAGCAAAAAAAAAAAAAAATGAAAGTTTAAAGATAATTAAAAAGCGCCAAATAGCATAATTTTATTTTTACTTTTTTATTAGCTCATTTCAAAAGTGTGCTTGTTTAAATGAGGTAATTTACAAATATTGCTGTGACTACTGCAATCTGTGTAGTTTATGTTATAATATAATTAGGAAAGCACATGGAGTCCCTGAAACCTGACTCCAACCACTGTGTATAAATACTTTTGTTCTTTTAATAAATAAGCAAGATAAATATCATTAGAGCGCAAGAAAACAGTAGGAGAAAATGAAATAGTGCGCTGTTCCCCCTGTGCGACATTTATTAGTTAAAGCAGGATCGAATTTAGATGCCAACAGTCATATTGTGTGTGGGCAGTGGAGGAAAATGATATTATGGTAATGTCTTCTGTAATAGAAGTTTTTCTATTTTAGTGCCCAAAAGAGTACTTTGTGTTACAATGAGAAGACTCTACCCAGGCGTGATTATCGTGACCCTTTGTGGAGTCTGGATAACTTGCAATGCCTCCAGGCTCTGGGGAGATGCCATTACGGAACTGGCTGTGGATCTGTCTCGGGCAATTCATTCAAGCACAGAAGAAAACATAATTTTTTCCCCACTTGGAACTTCTTTAATTCTTGGAATGATAAAACTGGGAGCTAAAGGAGCAGCACTAAGTCAGATAAAGCAAGCTTTAAAACTACAGGGAAATCAAGACAGTGAGTCTTTTCTTTATTGATCCCAAATCTGTAATACCTCCATGTTACTGCGCAGGTAAAATAAAAAATAATCTGTGCTTGGCTATATGAACAGTATATTAAGTCCAGTCTGTCCAACACCAATGGGGTTAATGTCCCAGAAAGTAAAACAGAATAAAACGGACACTCGTATCAAGGGGAAAGTTGGGAATATGCCTGTAACCCATTTCTTGTCTAATCACTTTTGTACAGGATATCAATCATAGCTGGATGCATCCACAGATTAGACGGGGAAATTCTGTGTCCATGGCATACTTTCTCTGAATTGGCATACTATATTGTAGCAATAACAGTTTATATGTCCTTACATTTTAGTATTCTGCTGTGGCACTCAAGGGCCTTGCTAACTTTCTGTGATATTTGGGTATTGGGACTTTATTGGGCTCTGGTTTGTTACAAAGATTAAAAGGGGCATTGATCCTCTTCAAAGCTGTACACCAGACAAAAGTTAAGGAGAAGCACCTAAGGAGTGACTGTGTACATTAAGGGGGTTATTTATTAAGTCTGAATGCAAAAAACTCGAAAAATTCTCTAATTATTCAAGATTTCTTATACCCCGCGGATGGAAAAAAGTCTCAGACTTACTGAGCTTGTATGGGAGAGGTCCCTATCCTATTTGGAATTTTCTGTGGTGTGCGCTGGAATTATTTCAGACTTTGTGGGCAAATATTCCAAAAATTTGGGCTTTTCTGGAAAAAGTCCAAAAAATAGAGCGATCCGGAGAAAAAACTTAAAAAAAACCTTACGATTCAGATTTTCACTTGATTTTTTCATGCATTTAAAAAGGTCAAATCGTGGATTCTAGTGGTCTCTGATTTTTTTTATTAAAAATTCGGATTTTAATAAATATGCCCTAATAATTACAGTAGCTGGGGTCTGCAAGTCAGTCTAGTGCAGTGCAATTCTAATTGCATTCTTTATAAATGCCAGTGAATTTTTAGACGATCTGGTCATTTTCTCCTCTTTATTATTACAGTGAGATCACCAGTGAGAGATCAACCTTTTGAAAAGCATTCTACCTTTCATATTTATGTCAGTTAGAACTGCACAGATTTAGGAAATACTGATAATAAAATATATGTGGATTTCCTAAACAAAAGTCTGACTTTTGACTGTGAAAAACACAAATGAAACAATTTCATGCTAAAAATATCACAGTTTTCAATAGGGTCTACAGCTACTCATGGGCGGGGGGCTGCAGCTTAAGATAGCTGGAGGGCTACATAATATTTTCTCTTAGGTCTCTGCTCTTCTTTGGTGCTTGGACAGTGACATAACTGCCCCATCGGGATCCCAGTGTACAGCACTGCATTTCACACATTTTAAGCCCACTGATTGGCAGTTTGTTGGTCCTGTTCCCACTGGCCACTCAGCGCATGGCAGGTGCTTCAGTGCTCTGCTCCTGACATACCTGCGTATTGTTCTGACCTATTACTTGTTTATGTGATATGTGCTGTATTTACCCTTACTGGGGGTCATTTATAAACTTCGCGCAGGGCAGATTGGTTCGCAAAGTTATATTTATAAAGCTGAATAAGAGGGTGCAAACAGAATTGCGATTTTTTTTTCTATAGCAGCTTTTTAAATATGTCACAATTCGCAAATTGCGCAGATTTATGCGCACACTCTGCGACTCAATTATGCCACAACTTTTGTGGCGGATGAAATATTCACAAAACAGTTTCGCAAACTGCGAATTTAAGTTACTGTCAACGATTTTTTCGCGCACAACAACCTCGCACATTGGGTGCGCTCGCACAAACTCCCATCTCATTTGAGCGTCATTTCCGAAAATTCACACTGCGAATTCGCAAAAACCGAAAAGATGGGCAGAACAGTGCAATATATTAGCGTTCAGGAAAAAACATGTGCAATACAACCATTTGTGAAAAATATGCGCTGCGCAAACTTTATAAATTACCCCCTACTGTGCTTTGCCTTGAACTTTCTTCTGTCTACCTTTCTAGGCCTGAATCTGCTTATATAGTTTGTTCTGATGAATAAAAGCGACTTTCTGTTAATAATGCCTACCTGTTTTCCAACCAGCCTCATCTTTCATCCCTACACACACAAGCAAGTCCAATATCAAGCTACTTTTTAAATACAATATTTTCTGCACTGTATTTATCTTCCTTCACCATTTTATTATGCAATCACATTTTCACAGGGAAATATTCACAAGGTTGGAAGCTCACGCTACTCCTTGGTGGGGGATTAATTAAGAACTTGCTCAAGAACAAATAACATTTCGTCCTACTATAGTTCTTATTGAAGCAGTTGTCTTTAGCATAAAAATAACCCTGGGTACTTTTTTGTCACATTGTATAATATAATTGGAGGAAAAAGCCTGCTGGAAATGTCTCATGTCAAGGTGAGAGCAAGAAAACAAATTGTGTACTAGGTTTCAGATTGAAAAAGAGCATCCTACACCTTCGTTATGTTTATGCTGATCATTAGAAGGCACTAAAACACAAATCCTTTTCTCTAGGTGAGGAGTTTTCTGAGCTAAAAACGCTTCTTGCTGTCATCTCCGAAGAAAATAAAGAATTTACATTTAATCTAGCAAATGCCCTCTACCTTCAAGAAGGATTCCAAGTGAAGGAGCAGTATCTCCATAGCAACAGGGATGTCTTCAACAGTGCAATAAAGCTGGTGGATTTCCAAGATGTAAAGGCTTCCGCTGAAACAATAAGTGAATGGGTGCAAAGGCAAACACATGGTAATCTCAACATTTTGCTCTGCGAAACTTGTCTTTGTAATTGGGCACTTTTTTGTCAGGTGTTTTTTTTAGCAAACAAAGTAGAAGGAAAATTACAAATGTAAGTTCAGTGATAAGCAAGTTCATTATATGTTTATGAAAAATGCTTTTTCCATTAGGGGGCTTTAAATGATTTTGTTTCATATACAGGTATGGGATCCATTATCTGGAAACATGTTATGCAGAGTCCTCTGAATTACCGAATTCCATCTCACATAGACTCCATTTTAATCAAATAATTCATATTTTTATGTTTCATGTTACCTTGTACTTAAAGGAGATCCAAACCCTTTATAATAAAATCCCTACCCCCCTACCCTACATAGACCCCCCTCCCTGCTCCCCCCAGCCTAGGTGTTACCCTGGGTTAATGCCCCTAACTCTTTACTTACCCCTCATTGCAGATTCAGGGCATAAGAGTTCATGGGCGCCATCTTCTTTTCTTTGGTAATGGTCGGGTCGTCTTCCGGGCTTCGGCAATTTCCGTGGCTTTCGGTGCATAGGAAGTTGTTCAGGACTGACAGATTGCGCCAACTGCGAATGCGCCGACACGTCGTTCTCTTTCCGAACATTACCATAGAGAAGATGATACCACCCGTGAACTCCGATGCCCTGAATCTGCAAAGAGGGGTAAGTAAAGAGTTAGGGGCATTTAGATAACACATAAGGTACATTAGGTACAATAATCCTATTGGGTTTGATTAATTTTTAAATGATTTTTAGTTGCTTTAAGGAATGGTGATCCAAATTACGGAAAGATCCCTGATCTGAAAAACTCCAGGTCCCGAGCATTTTGAGTAACAGGATATGCATAGTTGGCCACAGGGACTATAAAGACCATTTTTTCCTGTCTGCCTTTTAAAGGACAAGGAAAGTTAAACTAAAGAAGTAGCTACAAATGATGTACATTATGTTTTGGGGGTTCTCTACCAGCCCCAGGCAACCAAAGCCCTTTAGCAGTAAAGATCTGTGCTCTCAAAGATGCCCTAGTAGCTCCCCATCTGCAGATTCACTGCACATGCTCTGTGCTGCTGTCACTTACTGAGCTTAGGGACCCACTTACAATATACAGTACACATAGAATATAAATGTTACAATATAAGGCTGATTAGTAATTAATACAGATAATTACTACATGGCAGCAGAAACCAGCACAGCTAGCATCAGAATTGAATATTCTGCTCCATAGCATCAGCTTTTATTACAGGCCAACCTCATTTTCTGCTTGATAATTTGAGACGACCCTTAAGTTTAGCTTCTCAACAGCTTCTCAGAGCCCACTGAGCATGTGAGTGTCACAGACACTTTCCAAGATGGTGACCCCCTGTGACAAGTTTTAAGGCCTGGATCATTGCTGCTATTGAGAAGCTGAAACTTTAGGCTGGTGCAGTTCAGTATATAAAACATGGCATTTTAGCCCTATTCATTTTTAGGGTTTAGTTCTCATTTAAAGGAAAATAACCTTGACTTGACCTTGCATAAACCTGAAGTCCTTCTGCTTTCCAGAGAATATGTTCACCACCCACTATGGAAAGCAGAGGGACATCAATTCCCAGAATCCATCACAATGGAAGTGAGGGAGAAGGTGAAAGAAATGGTCCTTGTGAGACTATTATGGGTTCGTCATAATCTGAGGAATCATGTTTTTCTACAGGGTGTAGAGCTGGTGGAGTTCAATTCATTCACCTATCCCATGGGTGATCAGGTGGGTAAGCAGGCAAATGCAATAGATGTGACAATAAAGACCCCCCCAACATTTAACAGTGCGCAATAGTTTAGGTTGTTACTGATCCCTTGATGACACAACCCCTAGTTATTGGGGGTGGAATGTAAAAAACTAGTTGCATTGAAGTTGCATTCAGTCATACCTATGGCCTCATGAACCTATACCCTATATACTCAGGCTAGGGGGAACTCCCATGAGACACTCCCGTGAATATTTGGGAAGACGCCCCCTGTCACCATGTCACTTTCAGCTGCACCCCCATCCCTACTAAGGGAACCCAGACCCTTATTGTTGAATAATTGGTACCCTCAAGTCAATATTGTTTTAATTTTATACCCCCACTCTCAAAACCCATCATCCCCTATTCATCAGTGGGACCAGAGGTTCAATCGTAAATACTTAAGCCAAAATTAAAGAACAAAAAATACCCTTTGGAAAGAAAGTTAAGATGGGACCTGTTTTTCCAGAATGCTTGAGACCTGGTGTTTTCCAGTTAAGGGGTCTTTCCATAATCTGCATGTCTTAAGTATACTAAAAAGTAATTTAAATATTAAATAAACTATATAGGATTGTTTTGCCTCCAAAATGGATTAATTACACCTTTGTTAGAATCAAGGACAGGGTACTGTTTCATGGTTACAGAGAAAAAGCAAATATTATTTATAAATTGTAATTATTTGATTAAAAATGGAGTTTATGGGTGATGGCCTTCCTGTAATTTGGAGCTTTCTGGATAATGGGTTTCCAGATAAGGAATCCTGTAAATGTTCATATTTCCAAATTAACATTCAGACACAGCAAATATATGTGCAGCTTTTTGTCATTGTGCACACTTGGAAATTGAATCAGATTTGTTTTTGGTGGCTCTAGATGAAAAGTCGGTGTTATACTGTATACAAGACTGTAATGCCAAAAATACATTGAGTGAATTTACACAGTATGAGAAACAGACAACTGAAACAAAAACAAATACAGCAGTCAAACAAAGATCCCCATCATTAACTGCAACATTTAGCAGGAGATTATAAAATAAATATACAAATATATAGATTTACTACACAACTATGCTCATAAAATGCCATAATACTGTACTTCAAAGGAGCCAGACAGAATAACATGGAGTGAGTCTCCTTTTTACTCACATTATCTTCTTATTGAGAGATTAGGCATTATTTTGTTGGGATATGCACTCAGGATTGCAGTTTCCCATGCCTGCTGCGGCAATCTGAGTTAGGATCTAATCAAGGGATACTGACACCTTTTAAAATCCCTGGTATATTCCTTGCCCTATTTAATAAGTAGGGTTTTGAGGAGGGGTTTCTGCGAGCATCCCCAGGGGGAAACTCAGCCTGCTAAAAATGCAGGCTAGGAATCAGACCCTTACCTTGCCTGCACCCAGAACCATTTCATTGGCCCAGGTGCAGGCACATGGGTCAGAATTTGGGCCAGAAACATGAGATTTCTTTTCGTTCCAGCACCGAAATCTGCCGTGTAGGTGCAGGCAAGGAAGGAGTTGGCAGAGTAGGTGTTGCTTCTCGGCCTGCATTTTTAAACAGGTCAAGATCAACCCTCATCTGACATTAGCCTTAATGTTTTGGGGTCTCACTCAGGTGGTTTGATAAAAAAAAAGATCAATCCCCGGAACTTTGGTCCTAAATAAGACAAAACCTTGAATATAAGTATCATTTTAATAGCCTTGTCTTAGCATAAATAATTATCTACATATTTCGAGTTTATTATGTATTAGTATGTTTTATGTAAATGTAATGAAGATATAAGCCCCACCATAAAAAAGAAAATAGAAAAAAATGCAATGCAGAAAACTATGATTTTGTGTTTCCGTTTTCTACAAGGACTGCTTAGTAAAAAGCTATACAAAGCTAGTATTCCTAATGCATTGACTATATTTGTCAGCTGATTTGTGCAGTCAGTGTCAGCCCAGTCCCAAAGCATCAGTGCATTAAGTATCAGACCTATGGAAAACGGCTGTGGAAGTATTTAGCATATGGTTTATAAACCAGGCCAGCAAAGATGGATGTATTTATCTTTACTCAAACTAATGAGCTGAAAGCCTACTGATGCTCTCATAAATGTGCTTCAGTCTTTAGTATGCAATAATAAAAGGTGCTAAGGGAAAGTAAATGCCTTTCGGATGACACAAAAAAAGCAGCTTAACTGCATTTTTAGAGGTTTGCACTTGATTTGCCTTAGCACTATTTGATGCATAACCCAGAAGGAGTGCTGTGCAGTAAGTGTGCTGATTACTGCAGTAAGACTATAAAAGCAATGATTTAGATCAGCATATATTTGAAATTACAAGATAATAAACATCATTCCATATCACAATTTATTAGGTTGGCAATAAAAATATCACAGCATGATAATAATAGATAGATTACTTTATGTAATGCACACCTTCATTTTTAATCACTAAGAGATATTGGTTCACAAATTCAGGCATCATCTTAATTGCTGTATCCATTTTAGAAAAAGTCTAAAGTGAATTCAACTGTGCACTGCCAGTTATCCGGATATTTTCCTACATGATAGCCAATCCTATAGTTGTCTTTTCACCCAGACTGTTCAGTTGTGTTTTCTCCCAATTGAGCCTTTTGTGTTTGCCCTCACCAACACAAGTATAACCAGTAAAATCATGGCTGTTCCCCTATTTGGGAGCCAACTTGTACTGACTCCAAAGGAAGTAAGCTCAAAGGCCTAATGGCACCTGTAGTTAATTACTGGTGAACCCCAAAGGAGCCTTCTAATTTCTACTGCCTCCCTAGTTCATTGCAGAAATGTCCCAAGGAAATAAAAAACATATTTCACCATGAAAAAATAAAACGGTGCATTTTACAAATAAGTAACAGCCTATGGAAAAAGCAAATGGGAGTACAGGGTTTGGTACATTGGTAAACAGGCTTGCAGATTAGCTTGAGGATTGATGCATCGTGTCTGGAAGGTTTCAAGGCTGAGCGTTCGAACACCGCTTAGTTGGATGGAGTACAGGGTTTGCCAGCTATCAGAATAGGCAAAAACAGTTATAGTCACATTCTGTCCATTTTATTTATTTTTAAATAGACACCAAGAAACGTGTTTTTTTTTCTGGTTGATTTTTCAAATGGTTGAAATTCATTAAATTTGTGAGGCACATTTATCAAAGGTCAAATTTCGAATTCATGTTTTTTAAAACTCCCCTATACTCCCATAAATTCGAAATTTGACCAATCAAAATTTACTATTAAAATCACATTTTTAAAACTCAGATCAAATTCGATCAAACTCTATTTGTGTAATTTCTCCGAAAAAACTTGAATATCAGGAAGGCTGCAAACATCTCTGTTTTGATTGATCCCTGGACCTCTCCCATTGACTTAAACAGCAATTTGGCAGGTTTTTGGTGGCAATTATTTATTGCAGAAGACTCATATATGCCCATCATTATATTGGATGCACTCAGCAGGTCAACAATTTTAATATAATTGTATGAGCTTAAATAAAATCCTCTGAAGCTCTGAAGTTCAAGGCAATTCTTATAAAGCAAGTGAAATCATCAGGCACAGCACGCTCTAAACACCAACGAGTTAACTGCAAAATATCATTTCTATCAAGCTTTGCTTCTGATAAGAATTTAGGGTATAATTGTGCTCATTGTTATCGCCCCAAATCAATGTCTTTGCTGGATACTGGAAACACCTATTGACAAAAATGTCATCACAAGAAATACAAGACAGACGTATCCAAACCATATAATTCCTTTCTGCCCCAAAAGCTGCAAGCTTATCAAAACCTTGTCATGTATAGTTTATTTTACAAAACAGGGTCAATAAAAAGATAATCACGGGGAAAGAGATTAACGGAAGTAACACCATTAGAAAAGCTAGTGGAAACAAAACACAAGGTAATAATACATTCAATTCAGATTTACATTAGAGAAACACTACAGAAACATTAAATACCAAGTAAAGAAGCCTTTAAGGGTAAAGATCCCTATAAAGGTACAACGTTATAATGTATACTAAATATGATTAACTTAAAAAGACATTACTAAATAAATTGAAGCATAACACAATGGAAAAATAATGACATATTTTCCCTTTGTGTCACTGATGGTATAAAAAATGCATGCACAAACACAGTCTCAAGGTTGGTCATGCTAAAAATGTATGCAAATGTCGTGCCTATTCATTGCACATATTATGAATCCAAACATGCTCTTTGCACATCTGTATAGTTGCACCAAGAGCCATAGGGGTAAATTCACTAACCTCCGTAAATTCGCCAGCGACAGCTTTGCTTACATGGCAAAGCCTTATACATTCCATTGCACTTCCTTGCGAAGGCAAGTCTGGCGGAACAGGTAACGTTCGGTAAAATGCGCATCTTAGTGAATTTGCAAAGTAAAGCTCTTTCGCCAGCGCGGAACTTCGCCTGGCGTAAGAGTGTGAAGTAGCGCTAGAGTCTATCTCCTTCGCTAGAGAATTTACGCCAATTTTCGCTTACGTTAGTCACTTCGCCCTTTGCCCCATTGTATCCATACTGCATCTTCTGCTGAATCATGGGCAAATGCGCCTACTGATGTTAGAGAACACTGCAGCTACTGCCACCCTGAACATGGTGTTAATTATAGGGTTCCCTAGAGCCATTGCATCCATTCTGCTTTTTCTGCGAGAAAAAACAAAGTACAATTGCATTAAAGTTTAAGAGCTAAGAGGCAGAACATCCTTGCCTCATAGAGCTTACAATCTAAGTGGGTACTTTACAAACACAAATATGAGCATATTGAGGGGCTCATTTACTAACAATCAAACTTCTATTTTTTCTTCAAATCTCGTATTTTTCCTATTTTTCTATTTTCTGCTTATTCATCAAATGGTGAACTCTAAGAAGGTAATTTACTAACAATTGGATTTTGATTTTTCCATGAATCTATAAAAATGTGTGGCTTTCTCATTATTTTCAAGAGCTCTAAAAGCTCAAGATTTATTAAGTATAAAAACCATGAAAAACTCCAATTCAAACATTCGCCAGGTAAAAGTTGTCAAGGTGCTATAGAAGTCAATGGGTGTTCCTATTGGACCATTTTTAATCAATTTGGACTTTTAGAGGTTTTTGATTTTTTTTTCGCAAAGAATTGTTCGGAAATCGATCCTTCAGCATTTTTTTCATTCATACTTTTTAAATTTGTATCTTTTAATAAATAAATAAAGAGAAAGTGAGTTTAATTGTAGTTTACAAAACCTCTAATATAAGACTGTTGATAAATAGTAAGTTACATTAGTTGGCACTGCGCTATAAGTACCAGAACTGGGTCATGCGAATGCTCCCTGAAGGTAGTCTTTGAGTTTATTTCTGAAGAGACTGAGAGAGTATTCTCTCTGGATTCAGGTAGTCAGTAGCGAGGCAGAAAGGTTTAAAGGAGAATTCAACCCTAACTTTAAAAAAACCCTACCCCCTACCCTACATAGACCTCCCTCCCCCCAGCCTAAGTGTTACCCTGGACAAATGCCCCTAATGTTTTACTTACCCCTCAGTGCAGATTCAGGCATCAGAGTTCACGCGTGCCATCTTCAGGTGCTTCGGTAATTTTCAGAATGAGACCGGCGACTCACAAATGTTCTTGAGTTTCGGCAAAACAGAAAATTGCTCCAACTGCGCCACGGTCTCATTTTGCAGATTTACGAATAGAAGAAGATGGTGCCCTTGAACTCCGATGCCCTGAATCTGCACCGAGGGGTAATTAAATCGTTAGGGGCATTTGGAGGGGAGGAGGGAGGGGGGGGTCTAGGTAGGGTTCATGGGTAGGGTTTTTTTAATGTTAGGGTTGAATTCTCCTTTAAGTTGGGAAACAGCAGTAGTAGTTGGGGCGCAAACAATTGGTTGCTCTGAGTGGAGCAGAGGTTTCAGCCAGTAACGTTCGGAGATACAAGAGGAGAGATGTAGTGAGGTGCACAGGAATGAAAGGCTTTAAAGGTTGTACAAATGAGTTTGTAAGTTACCGTTCCTTTAAGAGACAGTAAAGGTACGATTAGAGAGGTAAGATGAAAGCCAGGATGCAGTCTGATTACCGATACAAAGCAAATGCAGAATTTACATCAGGAGCAAGTAGTCAACCATATCAAGCGTGTGTGCAGGTCAGAAACCAGAATGCAGTGGGCAAACAGATTAAGGGGTATGTAGAAAGTAAGGATGCACCGAATCCACTATTTTGGAATCGGCCGAACCCCGGAATCCTTCGCAAAAGATTTTGCTGAATAACGAACCAAATCCTAATTTGCATATGCAAATTAGGGGTGTGAAGGGGAAATTTTTCTTACTTCCTTGTTTTGTGACAAAAAGTCAAGTGATTTCCCTCCGGCCCCTAATTTGAAAACTAGGATCCGGTTCGGTCTGGCAGAAGGATTCTGCCGATTCCGAATCCCGCTGAAAAAGGCCGAATTCTGTCTGAATCCCAAACCGAATTCTGGATTTGGTGCATCCCTAGTAGAAAGTTATTAATACCAGAGAACCACATACATTCTAGGCAAGCGTTAGAAGCAAGACAGGATAGTAATTTAAAGTTTCTTGTAGGGGCCTTAGCTAGTGGCAGAACTATACAAATAAGCCTACACCTTACTTGATTGTGGATGAAAAACAATTGATAATAGAAATTAACAGAAATGATTACATATGTTTTTAAATGTTCTTCTTTCCATGTGCTTCTTTATTGGAACAGGGAAAATCTCAAAAATGTTTTCAAGTGGAGACTTTACTCCTCTCACAAGAATGGTGCTGGTCAATGCCCTATATTTCAAAGGTGAATGGAAACAGAAATTCAGTGTTGAAGCCACACATTCAGAAGAGTTTTCAGTAAAAAGGGGCCTGGCCGTAAAGGTTCCTATGATGCATCTTCAGACGACAACAAAACTTGGTAAGGTTTTTGTGGTGTTCATGCAAATGGCTCATATTGTGCATACTTCCTGGTAGCTTAAAAGTGAAAGCTTACTGTTGTGTAATGCCTGCATGACTCTGCTAATAAAGCACTGTTATACTCTACTCATCCTCGGCTAACCAAAACACAACAGTTTTTTTTTCTATTACCCTCTGTGGGTATCATGAAACAATTTGCGAGGGATACAATATTTGCAATCAATAGTCTCCATATTGTTTTTTGAATATGCACATATGAAACAAATATAGTTACAAAGTTAAATCCGGTTAAAAAAAGACAAAGTCCATCAAGTTCAACCCCTCCAAATAAATAACTAAAAAATGAAAACCAATCGTAAATTGTCTCAGAATATCACTCTCTACATCATACAAGTGGCGTAACTACCGGGGGAGTAGGGGGGTGCAATTGGGCCAGAGGCCGCACCAGGGCCCGCCCTCACCTTGTTTCATCTCTGCATCATACTAAAAGTTAATTTAAAGGTAAACAAGCACTTTAATGTCCATTTTGTTAAATGTCTAACTATCAAGTGACTTAAGGAGCCTTTTAACTATGGATTGATCTGCAAAGCTACAGAGAATGTACACAATTTTATTTAAAGGGGTTGTTCACCTTTGAGATAACTTTTAGTATGATGTAGAGAGCGATATTCTGAGATAATTTGCAATTTGTTTTCATTTTTTATTATTGAAGGTTGTTGCGTTATTTAGCTTTTTATTCAGCAGCTCTTCAATTTGCATTTTAAGCAATCTGGTAGCTAGGTTCCAAATTACCCTAGAAACCATGCATTGATTTGAATAAGAGACTGGAATATGAATAGGAAAGGGTCTGAAAAGAAGGATCAGTAATAAAAAGTAACAATAACAATACATTTGTTGCCTTACAGAGCATTAGTTTTTTTTAGAAGGGGACAGTGACGCCCATTTGAAAGCCGCAAAGAATCAGAAGAAAAAGACAAATAACTACAAAACTATAAAAAATAAATAATGAAAACTAATTGAAAAGTTGCTTAGAATTGGTTGTTCTATTACATAAAAGTTACTTTAAAGTTGAACCACCCCTTTAAGTTGTAGATTTTTTGCTCCATAACATCAAGAACATTGGGAAGTGTCCTCCAAAAGTTCAGCAAAATAGTAAAGATGTGAGAAACAAAGCAGCCCTTAAGTTACTGTGGATTAACCCAAATATACTGCCACTTAGTAAGCAGACCCCTAAGTATGATATCCACAGTGGAACTATTCCAGGCATATGCAATTCCTTGTGTCTCTGCAAAAAATATTAGGTGACAATTTTTTCTGTTAAAAGCAAGGGTAAAGCTGGTGGCCATACATGTCCAGAGTTGGTTGGCACTTCGGCATATTAAGACCTTACTGCCTGACCATTTTTTTATATATACGGAGCCAGCTTCAGTTTAAGACGCGCCGCCCTTGAGATCTGCTCTGTCCCTTACCTCCCGGCGTGTCTCTCTTCATCAGTGGGTGCTCTGATGCCCACTTCGGGGTTAAGGGCTAGGTGATGCTACAGTTTGACGCAGAGCGTCTTAACGCTGAGCATCATGACGTCACCAGGGGGCACCGGATTTGAATTCTTGTCGCCAAACCTTCCTTAAAAGGCCAGTCCACCATTTTGAGAATGCCCAAGCTAGGCTTCAGTTTACTGTTCCTGCTCAAGTGTATTTTGTGATTGATAACCTGATTTTTGACTCCTGCCTGACCCTCGATTCCTGCCGCCAGCCTTGAACCCTTTGCCTGAAACTTTGACCTCTTCTTTTCTAAATCCTTGTCGGTACCTTGTTTATGGACTTGTTGTTTATTCGTACTTCCTCCTTGTTGGCTTCCGCAGCAGAAAGCCCGGGGCCCCAAAAGGTAAACACTGGAACCCACAGGGTCCACCTGTGCGTCCTAAGGTACTATCGCTGAACAAGGTTCCTGATAATGAGATCATTACGCTCAGCTTCTTGTCTGATTCTTTCACATTGGAATTCAGAATTTACTGATATTAAGTGGAATCCATTTTTCCCTCTACATGTGCAATGTTTCCTGTGCCACTGGCTGCCACACAACCCCACTCAATAGTTTTTTTTAACAATCCCTTTATTATTTAAACAACCCTTTGGTAACGACTTCCACAGTCCAACTGCACTTCTTTCCAAAAGGCCTCTGGCTTGTCAAGATACTGTTTAGCATACCTCAGACGTGAAGTTTGTGATGAGGATGCAGGTTCCTCCTGATAACTCTTCTATGCAGATCCTTTGCAGTCATATGAAGATTTGCCTTTCTGGCCAGCATACAAGCAATACTCTCTGAAAGTTTTCTTCTTCTTTCAGGTCTTGCCTTGACATCCCCAGTTCCCCTTCAATGCAATTTATTGATTCCATTAAGGACCATGAAAACTGAGAGCTTGGAAGCATTATATAAGATTTTTATAGCATTGACTAGTGGCTAATTGCAATTAAGACCTAATGAGATCTCGACCATGCAAAAATGGTTTTTATCACTAAACAGGTGGAAGGGTGTCCAAATTTGTCAACATTCCACTATATTCTATGTTCCTAGGTAAAATAAAATACAAGCATACATTAAGGTTTGCAAATATGTTGTTTTTTTAACTCCTGTAGCAGTTGTTTACTTACTTTTACTCACAAAATTAAATAAATATGTTATAATGTCAAGGGCTGCCCAAACCATTTCATCCATGAATTTCACTGGTCTCTCTCTGTCTTTCACTTAGGTTATTTCTCAGTTAAGAACATAAGTTACAAAGTGCTGGAGCTGCCCTATAAAGGTGATGTATTCAGTTTACTTTTAACACTCCCTGCAGAAGATGTGGAGATAGGAGAACTGGGAAAAATAGTGACGGCTCCTGTAATAAAAACATGGTTTGCTAACATGAAGGAGGAAGTTGTTGAAATCAGTTTACCACGGTGGGCTTCCTTCCAATTCCATATTTCTTTGTTTGTTCCTATGTTTATAGGCTGTTATCTCATAACTAGTAAAACAAAGTTGCTGAACATTTTACAAATACATACTGTAATGCAATGGAGTAAAAAAAAAAATCGGTGTGCCGAATATTTGAAAGAAGTTCAAAAACTGTACCTCCAAAGTCTCATAATAAAATACACTTCATGAGCCTTTAGCATTTTAAAGGAGAAGGAAAGCTACCAAGGCAGGCTTTACCCTACCCGAGAAAACAGCTTTAGAAACTCTCTCTGTTTAGGATAGCAGCTGCCATATTAGCTTGGTGTGACATCACTTCCTGCCTGAGTCTCTCCCTGCTCACTCATAGCTCTGGGCTCAGATTACAGCAGGGATGAGAGGAGGGGAGAAAGGGAGGGGGTGAGGGGAGCAAACTGAGCATGCTCAAAACTGTGTCCTGGAGGTTTAAGATGAAAGCAGGAAGTCTGATACAGAAGCCCATGTATACACAATAGAAGGAAAGAAATGTGATGTTTCTTTTGACAGAGGACTCAAAGCAGTTTTACTTTGAGGGCTTACTGGTGTATTTTTATAGAGCTTTCTGATAAAGCTTACTTCATTTTAGCCTTTCTATCTCCTTTAAGACACCAAATACTTTATATGTAACTGTTCATAAGGTATCAAGGAAAGATATTCTGGCTTGTCTAGAGGAGAGGTGCAAAGTGCAAAACATATTCTTTGCACTTTGTCCCTTGCCTCATGCAATATGCATAATGCCCATAATTATGAATCATATGCCTAGTTGTAGAGTTGAATGGTGCTTTTTCAGGGGGAGTATCACTGTGAGTCAGTGATGTTGGAAAATACACTGAAGGGTTCAACTTGATGGCCCATTGTCCACATTAACTCTATAATGGATCAGCAGAACATTTTGCTCTCGAAACAAGGATACTTTCCAATTGTAAAGTTTGCACTTCAAAAGTGACTGAAATGCTACAGTTTACACATACTGTATAAATGCTATGTTTTGAATGTACCTGACATAATCTCATATCAAAGAAAGTCATAAAATACATACAAAACTACTTAGATTCTCTTACTCCAAAACCCCCTGCTGCTGAGTTTTTAAGCAGACTACATCGTGGTCATTTATGCACATTTACATTTGCTCAACTTTTACAGCATGATTTGCTTTCCTTAAAAATACCCTTCAATCTTTTTTTTTTAAGATTTGACCCAAGACATGAATACTGTATGAATTATCTCAAGTTATAATAAATATAATAGACATTGTTGGGCAATATAGATAGAAGACATCTGTGTACTTGGGCATTTATTGCAAATACTGCTATAAAACTGGAACTTTTATTAAATTAAAACATTTTACATTTATAGGACAGAAATAACTGGCATGTTATTTCAAAGAATGAATTCTGTCATAGTACTCAGTTTAAATGGCTTCTAAAATGTACTTTGTGTTCTAACAGTTTTTTATTTTGATTTCTTTGGAAGGTTTAAAGTTGAACAGAAAATTGACTTAAAGAAATCTTTTGTTAACCTGAACATAACTGACATTTTTAACGAGGGCTGTGATCTCTCTGGAATAACAGGTATTGCACATAACAAGTACTAATCAGCACTGTGACCTTCAATGAACAAAATATCTACTGCTGTTAATGTTCCCATGGCTAACAATAACCATTAATATATGCCTAAACAAATAAGACACAGCGGTAGCATATGCCTATATTTATAATGGATATCGTCTGCCATCTCAGCTGTTCCTAGACTACCTTTCTCACATCCTGCAGCAGATAACAAGCCTGTTTTTTTGAACCAGAGTTCCTGTTGCATTGAGGCCTAGAGCTCTGTGTAATTGCATTGAAGCAATCAGATGGGACGGGAGTCTGTATGGTGGGGAGCCCAGGGTATAACCGTAAATAGGGGAACCAAGTCTTAAGGTGGCCATAGACGTAGAGATCCGTTCACTTGGCGATGTCACGAAACGAGAGGGTCTCTCCCCGATATGCCCACATTGAAGTGGGTGATTTCAGGCTGATCGTAATGGATCCGATACAGGCCGTCGGATCGTGAGACCTCAGAGATGTGGCTGCGATCCGACTGGATTTTTTTACCTGCCCGACCGAGATTTGGCCAACTTTCGGTCAAATATTGATCGGGGTAGCCCATCGGATGGCACCACACACAGGCCAATAAGCTGCCGACTCGGTCTGTCCGCAGCTTTTATCGACTCGTGTATGGGGGCCTTTAGAGTCATGGTGAAGTAATACAGGATTTAATGACACAAAGTAACAAAACAGGTGCTCGATGGAAATATAAAGAAATATACTAGCCAGTGACAGAAGGAATTGGCAGGCATAAAAAGAGTCCAGTGATCAGGCCAAAGATTGGGTCCGGCACAGGCAAACAGTGTCCAAGAACAGGCCAGAGTCACAACTGGGAAATCCAATAAGAAAACCTAGGAGAGGACAGGAGCACAGTAACAAGGTTGAGAATCAAGGAACAAGAGAGGGT
Organism: Xenopus petersii; assembly: GCA_038501925.1. Lineage (NCBI taxonomy): Eukaryota > Metazoa > Chordata > Amphibia > Anura > Pipidae > Xenopus > Xenopus petersii. The sequence continues at coordinate 51,518,417 of CM076680.1, read as the reverse complement.
CTCAGGATCAGAAATCCAGGAACAGGAATCCAGGAACAGGAATCAGAATGGCAAGATCAGGGCAAAGAATCAAAATGACCAAGCAAAGAGCAATGGTCACAGGATTACAGGACGAATCAGGAACTAATGAGGTGGATGGAGACAAGGGAGCAGACAGAAAAGATAATTAATACATACGTAGGAGGACTAGTCAGGAGCAGCCATGAGAGCCTCCAGTGACTCAACTGGAAAGTGCACAGTCCCAGGAACACACACCCCAGAGTTTGAATCCCAGACACTCTGCCTACATAATCCCTATTATGTGTATAACTGAATGAGTGCCAGAAGTTGCTGTTTGTCCAACCATGCTAATACTGAGAAAACATTAGGTCTCATTTAGGAAGCAAGAGCAAAGTGCTATATAATCTGCCCTACGTTTTAACCACAATGCCGTGTTTCAGAGATTCAGATTAGCATCTGTGTTGGCAAATGATGTATTCATAATTTGCTGTCTTCAGAAATGGTCTGCTCTGCCTTTCAAATGCCCTGGTTGTACAGCTGCTGTGCGCTTCATGATACATATATAAGTGCCCTGTGACCTTTGGCAGTCTTACACACGTCTGCAAAATATAAATTGGGATATCGTTTTTAATTTGCTAATCTTTAGTTCCCATGTTAATGTCAAAATTGAAGGACTGAAATATCACAGTACTGTATTTCTCATGCAAAACTCATTTATGTTGAATAACTCCAAAGATTAAAGTCTTTTTTTTCAACCTCAGTACAGGATATAATACATTACATGACGTAATATGCATACAACTACAGTACTTTATTAAAGAAATACAAAGAAATGAAAAAGAGCACATTCTGGGAGATATGATTTTCATTAATGCTTGTGACATTTATCTTTAGATTCACCTAATCTATACATTTCCAAGGTGTTTCAGAAAGTTTTCGTTGAAATAAATGAAGAAGGAAGTGAAGCAGCAGCCTCAACAGGTGAAAGACCGATTCATAGAATTGTTATTTATGCAACGGTACATTGTGATAAAAGAGTTAACCCAAAGAAACTGACCTTAAGAAGTAAAACTGCTCTACTAGATAATACTAGAACTTAAGCCAGTGACAATATTTTTTTAACCTGTTAAGAATCATTGGGATGTTTGAACCACTGTTGGGCTACAAAGAGAAATTCATTTTTATTTATTTAATATATATTAAAATTCAAAATCCAGGTTTGTTCCATCATTTGAGGAAATATAGAATTTTTCAATTAAATTCCAAAAACAATTTTGGCAAATAAAACCTGGCAAGATTATAAAGGTGTATTTTCAAAATTTACCGGGTTATTTTTTAAAGGTTGAATTTTAGAGCTTTGTGGGGTTTTTATACCTCTAATTAAACCCAACTGTTTAAGATTTAAGAAAAAAACTTAAATGGAAAAAACCTGAATCAGTGAATTGATCAAGTTTTCTGCGAGAAAAAAAACAAATCACTAAAATTAATCATGTTGTACAGCGAAACCCACCAAAAAAACGCAAACATCACGAAGGCTCTTAACATCTTCAAATGGTTCAAGGGACATTTTTTGAATTTTGAGGAAGACAAACGGGTCAGATTCGCCCATTACTAATATTATCATGTCTTGGTTAGGAATGGTTTTATGAAAAAAAATTATAAAGCAAACCCACAAGCAGAAACTTATATGTAATTAAACATGTTTTACAGGAATGCAAGTTTCTGCAATGAGTATGTCCAATCACAGATTTGTGGCCAATCGCCCTTTCCTGTTTTTCATAAGACACATTGAATCAGGTACGTTTATAGTCAAATAAATATGGTCTATGATTGTACATCTGTGAAGGTTGTTAACAACCGTTACTGATCTATGGTGCAAATTCACTAAGCGCCGAAGCGCCGAACGCTAGCGTTAATTCGCTAGCGTTTGGCATTTTCGTTACTGCGCAAATTCACTAACGATCACTGGCGTAGTTTCGCTAGTTGTACTTTGCATCCTTACGCCAGGCGAATTTTCGCTAGCGACGTAACTACGCAAATTCACTAACTTGCGCAGTGTACTGAACGCTACCTTTTACGCTAGACTTCCTTCGCCACCTCAGACCTGGCGAAGCACAATGGAGTAGATAGGGATTGTTTCAAAAAAAGTCAAATTTTTTTCTACATGATGGGTGATAGGCTGAAAAAGATCGAAAAAATTTTTGGGGCTCCCCTCCTTCCCCCCTACATTTCCTGACTCATGGCAACTTACCTAGACAGTGGGCACATGTGTAGGGCAAAATAAAATTTTTATTTGCTGATTTTCTAGGCATTTGTAGTGCTGATACGTGTTCCTCCATTGAAATTTGAATTTCGCGATGTATGCAAATTAGCCTTCGCTAGCGTAACTTCGCTATACATAGTGAATCAACGCTAGCGCAACTTTGCAACCTTACGCTACCCCTGTGCGCAACTTCGGATTTTAGTGAATTTGCGTAGCGCTGGCGAAACTACGCCTGGCGAAGTGCGGCGAAGTTGCGCCTGCCGCAACTTCGCATCTTAGTGAATTTGCCCCTATGTATCTAGTGTGTCATTATTAAAATTGATAAAAGAGACAAGCGTCCAGGTCCAGCTTGTTCTGACAGCATGTTCTTTGTGTGACACTGTTAATACAGCATAAGGGTAATTTATCAAGTGCAGGTCGGGGTGCAAAGTACAAAAAATGGAGGCTAACCGCAGTGTTTTTTGCACACTTGCACCCTGCCCTCCCTTTTTCTGGATTGCCACAAGTCTCCTGCATGTGCCTCAGCAATAAATCACTTTGCCTATTTTTGGCAAGGCAACACTGCTTCATGAGTGGTGGGAGGCAGAAAGGTGCACTTTTACAGAATTTAGTGCCCTAGCACTTGCACCCAGGATCACAGTAAATAACACCGTATTTAATTACTCTCTGGATTTTTCTACTCTTCCTGAACAAAAAAAACAAGGTTTTTTTTTTGATTCTGTAGAAAAAAATGTTAGCTAGAAATAATGCGCACAACAGGAAAACTCAAAGATCATTGTTTTTAGGTTTCATTTGCATAACAAAATGTCACAAGATGAGCAGAATACACAACTATGTTAAATCAAACCCCAATAAGGATTTATTATATCTTAGTTGGGATCAAGTACAAGCTACTGTTTTATTACAGAGAAAAAGGAAATAATTTTTTAAGGTTTCATTTGCATAACAAAATGTCACAAGATAATAATAATAAATAATAATAATAAAAAAGATAAAATAATTTTTTAGCAGGGGGCCTTTTTACCCATAAAGAGGATGACCGTACCAAAGGCAACCCCTTTAGACTAGAAGAAAAGAACTTTCATTTGAAGCAACGTAGGGGGTTCTTCACAGTCAGGACAGTGAGGTTGTGGAATGCACTGCCGGGTGATGTTGTGATGGCTGATTCAGTTAATGACTATAAGAATGGCTTGGATGATTTTTTGGACAGACATAATATCAAAGGCTATTGTGATACTAAGCTCTATAGTTAGTATAGGTATGGGTATATAGAATTTATGTGAAAGTATGGAGGGGTGTGTATGGATGCTGTGTTTTCATTTGGAGGGATTGAATTTGATGGACTTTGTCTTTTTTAAACCGGATTTAACTATATAATTATGTAACCGTGTTCCTTTTCTGCCCTGAAACCTACTCTGTGGAAATCCGCCATAATCTTTAAAAATTCAAATTGAAAAATTGTTGAAAATTGCTAAAACAACTATATACATAAAGTCACCAACTACATCTACATGAAGTCACCAACTTTTACATTCACCCTCTTTAAGGGTTTTTTTTTGGTACTATGTTTTGGAAATCTGAATTTGTTTTTTTTTTTGTTTTGTTATTTTACAGCCAAACCTGTAAACAAATCTACCATTGATGTTCAGAAATGACTAGCTATGGCAATGCAACACTTGAAAGCTTAATTAAAATCCAAATTGTGTTCTGGTCTCCACAATATCATACAAAATGACCCCCAATGCATTTTACTCCTTAGTCTATGGCTAGGGTTATGGATAATGGTTGGTTCATATATATATATATATATATATATATATAGGGACTTCTTTATTCGTTTTAGTGGCACCAAAAGGAAATTGAAGGCTAGGGCCAGACGATGACGGATCTTAGCCTGAATCTGCTGCTCTTACGCTCCTGTTCTGCCTGCACCCGGAAACAATGATTCCACACAGGTGCAGGTAGACATGGTGGATTTCAGAGCTGAAATGTGACGTTTTGCACCGAAATCCACCCGCAGTTCACAAGGTAAGTGGAGCAGCAGGGCAGCGGATTCTCCCCTTGTGGAGAATCCACATTGGTATACATTGTCTGGCCCTAGCCTAAATATATCCGTATCCTTTTCTTCCTTACAGCTTAACTTGCATCGCTTTGAGGCACAGGTGACCATATCTACCTACTTCCCACTTATTTTCATATTTTGTATTAGAGGAAGGATAATTACAAGCAACTACATCTGTATCAGGTGGCTTTAAATGTTTATTGCAGTGAGTAATAGCATGTGTTTCAGGTGGAGGAGGGGACACATAGTTTTGAAACGCTGCTTTTTTTTTATTGATGTTAGATTTATGTGTTGGCCCATACAAAGAGATTTTGCAGATAATTCTAGCAGATACAACATTTCCTCAAGTCAATAAACAAAAAAAAAAAACTAAACGCTTTCAATTTTCTACATATGTTGTGACAGCAGTTTTAGTTAATAGCTCAGTGGCTGACAAGTGCAAATAAAATAGTTCACCTCTAGGTTGACAGTCCATAGCATTGTCGTGTCAGTCAATGTCACATATCAGATTTTATTACAGCCCAAGTCAATGCTGCCTCTGCATGAATAAGATTTAGCCATGAGCAGATCACGCACAGAGTTAAAGAAACTACTGATATTGCATTAAACAATTCTCAACGTTTTTAATACATACAAATTGCACCGCATTTTAAGCAAACCATTTTCGCTCAGCTAAAAAAAAATTCTTGAATTCTATGCAAAAGCTACTTGTTCCCCCACATATTGTATGTAAACAAGTGCTGATATAAAGCATGCAGTTGTCAAAATGATTTTCTTATTATAAACTAAACATTGTTTCCTTGACTCAGACAGGCTACATCTAGTCTAAAATGGGGCAAAATAATTGTCTACTTATAGGCTTTGTGACATAAAAAATACAGACTTTTATCATTTAGCAATGATGTATTGAATTATTTTCAAAACTGTAATGCTGTATCCAATGTTATATCATAGTTAAGAGCTTTGTTAATACTTCATTTATTTTACCCCAGTGTATAAACTTGCACACCTTATATGGAGAAAAATATTTTAAATTTCTTTATAAATCTGCCACTACCTGGCAAACAACTTGACATCATAAGCAATGGTAACTTAAAGTCAAAATACAAATTGCCATACAAAGGATATAAAAAAAAATTCATATGAAAAACTAAAATACTTTTCAGAACTTCTGTCGCCTGCATGCATGAAAAAATCAAATCTGCCTGTGTGTCTTAAGTAAAGACTTTTCTATAGATTTTGCTTTGGGTCATTCGAGTGAAAAGAGTTTGATGAATGAAATAAGCCTAGAGGTGTGAGGAGCTTATCAGAAATAAGTGCATATACTGTATCTGAGTTAAGACTTTGATTGCGGATGAAATCATTTACACCATACAAACCAGACTTCTAGACTAGTGATGGACAGATCAATGAGCCCTAAAGGGCTGTAGCTTGCAGTCAGTTAACTACCAGGTTTGAGACTTCTTAAATGTTTTTACAAATGTTACAGACTGCACTGTTACATTGGATCAAAATGTATTTTTGTTTTGAGACCCTTTTACTCTTATATCCGGGGCAGTTGTCTGTAGAATTTAAAATGGGCCTTTTTTTGTTCAACGTACCCTTTCCTACCTGTCACTACTTTTCATTAAACTGTGGGAAAATTTCCACCAATCAAACTTATTAAAAGGCATGCACCGCTCAGGAATGTCAATGCTAGTGCTCACATATGTTATCTGCTTATCTCTACAAGCATCTGCCATAGGCAAAGCTTTTCCCATGCATTTCAATGACAGACCAACAATAGCATTTTGCCTGCTGTGGTTTTCTCCAGAAGCATCTCAGCTGTCAAAATGCCACACACAATATAGCCTATAGATTAGAATATTCTATCATCTATCTTAAATCTGCAATATCTTGCAGGTTCCTTTTCCTAAACAGGCCTAGTAAAGCTCAGTGTATGATAGCATAGAGATTAAAAAGGGTTGCAGATAAATAAAGATAATACTGGACTAGTACAAAAGTACATAAAGATGCAATGACTGACAGTTCCCATTTTTATTTCAGGTACATGAGCCCAGTTACATTTTAAAATCCACACGGGGTTATGTCCCACTAGTCTAATCTGCTAATATGTTATACCACCATAAGTATCTAGTAGAATTAAGTCAAATGCAACTGGACATTTAGGAGGTTATTTAATAAAGTCTGAATAGCAAAACTAAAAAAATTCAAGTTTTTTTAACTATAAAATCCAAATTTTTGGTGAAAAAAAAACTAGAAGTTTTGTGATTTGTTAAACCCAGAGGATGGAAAAAGTCAGAGCATTACCGCTTCAGACTCACCACATGTTGTTCACATCCGAAAATGGCAGCTTGTGAAATGCTTGGTGCTGGAATCCTTCGACGTCCCAAGCCGCATTAGTTTGTAGATAAAAAGAAAAGTGGTTCCGCACACCGAAGTAATATAAAACTACAAAAATTTTATTCATCCATTGGTTAAAGTCGGCACGTTACAGATGCAGCTTGACGCGTTTTGGGCGCATGCGCCCTTAATCATAAGCATAGGCAGATAATATTCAGGGTGCATACGCCCGAAACGCGTCAAGCTACGCCTGTAACGTGCCGACTTTTATCAATGGGTGAATAAAGTTTTAAGGTTGTATATAAGTCAATGGGAGAGGTCCCTATCCTATTTGTGGTCTACTCTGGAATTAGCCTGAAAAATTTGGATTTCCATTCGATTTTTTTGTGTTTATCCCGACCCGAAAAATAATAAATTATGGTCCAACCATGGATACTAGTTTGGTCAGACTTTTTTCATGAAAAAAGTCAGATAAATTCGGACTTTGATAAATAAGGCCCTTACATTTTTTTTTTTTTTAAAAAACGTTTCACTACTTATCCAAGTGACTTCCTTCAGTTCATTCAGTTAAGTTCAGATGAGTGGTAAACGTTTTCAAGGGAAAAAAGTGTATGTATCAGCTTATGCCTTTTAAAACATACAGGTAAATGATCTGTTATCTGGATTGCTTACAATATGGGTCTATGGGGTTAACAGATCCCATGCTTGTATTATCTTGCATAATTTTTAATTCAATTCTTTCATTGTTGTTTTTTTTAACAAAATAAGAATTATATACTATGTAACTGAAAGTCAAAAATAGGAGAAATGGACAGAGCTGGAATTGTCCACACAGAGCTTATTATTATTATTATTATTATTATTATCCATAGGCAAATGGTTCATGGAACAATATCACACCGGTACATATTTGTCATGGTTCCACACCATACAAATACAGAAAGGTTCCTGTACCATTGTGTGTATACAGTATAATCTACAATCTGTAGAATTTCCTAAAGCTGTTAAAATGCTCAGAAAACTGTGAAATCAACAGTATTTTATGATTTCATATACACTTTTTTTGGTCAAAGTAGAGCCTGATTATTAATGAGTTTAGCTAATGCTTATGATAGTCATGTGTGGCTTCTCATAGCGTCCTGAACCCCTCATTATAGAACAGGTATCAGAAAGCATGAGTAAATTAATCTATTCCCTGGAATTAAAACAAAAAAAATTAAAAATAACTGCTGCACAAGCTGTGTGACCTCTCAGTTAGGATCTATATTGTAAATCAGTGATCCCCAACCAGTAGCTCAGGAGCAACATGTTGCTCTCCAACCCCTTGGATGTTGCTCCCAGTGGCCTCAAAGCAGGTGCTTATTTTTGAATTCCAGGCTTGGAGGCAAGTTTTGGTTTCATACAAACCAGGTGTACTGTCAAACAGAGCCTCAATGTAGGGTGACAATCCACATAGGGGCTACCAAAGGGCCAATCACAGCTCTTATTTGGCACCCCAACAACAGTTTTCCTGCTAGTGTTGCTCCCCAACTCCTTTTACTTCTGAATGTTGCTCACAGGTTCAAAAGGTTGGGGATCCCTGTCGTAAATAATTAGGGATGCACCGAATCCAGGATTCAGTTTGGGATTCGGCCAGGATTCAGCCTTTTTCAGCAGGATTCGGATTCGGCCGAATCCTTCTACCCGGGCGAACCGAATCCGAATCCTAATTTGCATATGCAAATTAGGAGCGGGAGGGAAATTGCGTGACTTTTTGTCAGAGAACAAGGAATTAAAAAATGTTTTCCCCTTCCCGTCCCTAATTTGAATATGCAAATTAGGGTTCGGATTCGGTTCAGATTCGGATTCGGTATTCGGCCGAATCTTTCACGAAGGATTCGGGGGTTCGGCCGAATCCAAAAAAGTGGATTCGGTGCATCCCTATAAATAATAGAACAAGTGTATGGCAATGAAACCAAGTGCACTGATATCTGTACAGAAAAATAGATATTTTTTTAACTTTGTAGCTGAAGAAATGTTCCTCTATAATATGAAGAATGCTCTGATATTATATATATATTCTATATATATTCTATTTTACAGTACCATTTAACACCATAGCTGTCAGAATAATCTCTATCTATATGTCCTGCAGCAAAGTGCTAGAGCTCTCTCATGAAAAATATCATGATAATGCAAGTAATGGGATCTATTATCAAGACCTTGGGTTTTAGGGATAATGATCTTTCCATAAGTAAAACGCTATGCCTTAAAGAGGTGGTTCACCTTTAGGTTAACTTTTGGTATGTTATAGAATGGCCAATTTTTCAATTGGCCTTGATTATTTTTTATAGTTTTTTTATTTGCCTTTTTCTTCTGACTCTTTCCAGCTTTCAAAGGGGGGTCACTGACTCAATCTAAAAAACAAATACTGTGTTAGGCTATACATTTATTGTCCTTGATACTTTTTAGCACTCATCTTTCTACTCAGGCTCTCTCCTATTCATATTCCAGTCTCTTATTCAAATCAATGAATGGTTGCTAGGTTAATTTGGATCCTAGCAATGTACAAAATAGGGGGTGTGGAAGCACTCTAAAGGCTAAGTAATAGTATATTTAAGTATAATGGAAGTGCTAGTTTTAATGCACATTACCTAGTCCCTTGTCTCAAAAGTTTACAAAACAGGGGTTTTTAGTTACAAAGTTATGATCATAAAGTTGAAAAGCCACCATACCACGTCAAGGTAAACCCCATATGGCGGTCCCTAACTTATATGCCTTTCGGCCATAGTATAAAAAGTCTTACTGCATAGTAGCATTTTGAGTAATCAGTGTCTGTTGAACCTTGGTTTCCATGTAAAGGATCTATCCTCCCCCCGCCAGTATGTGGCTTTTAAGGGAGAGGAATTGTCCAAACCAACGCCCATTTTTAAAAGTATAGGGCCCCATTATTTTAAGGGGGGGTACAGGGTGCTATTAAAAACCGCATGAAGTATATTTAAGTATAATGGAAGTGCTAGTTTTAATGCACATTCCCTAGTCCTCTGTCTCAAAAGTTTACAAAACAGGGATCCTAGCAACCAGATTGCTGAACTTGCAAACTGGAGAGCTGCTGAATAAAAAGACAAATAACTCAAAAAACAAAAAATAACAAAAAATCAAAACCAAATGCAAAGTGTCTCTCCATCATACTTAAAGTTCATTAATAGGTGAACAAACTCTTTAAAGGAGACCTAAAGCTTAATATGTTTTGGGATCCTGTACTACTCCAAGGCAACCACAACCTTGCAGCTGGGATCTCTGCCCTGAGGATGGCCCTAGTAGTATGTCTACTACTTTATTGAGCTTAAGACTGACTCACAACATATACCATAAATAAAAGTCACAAGAAAGGCTGACTTGTAATTAATTCCGATTCTCTGTACATAACAGTTCAGAAAACAGACAGCATCGGCTTCTATGATGGGCGTCGTTGGGCGAACATTTTTTTGGATTGATAATTTGCAACAACCCCTGAACAGAAGGAGGATTCATTTAGTATTGCTTGTGGTTTTCGGCACAAGCAATCCTTATTGAAACCCTTCATAATTTTCCTAACTAACACTGGGTTTTGTGCCAAAAAAGCTCTGCAATCTTTGCAAATGTAAGGTGCCAAAGTTTCTCTTCTTTCAAAAGCCCCTTTGAGAAAAAGGCATTGGAAACACCATGGTCGTACTTTCTGAATAACGGATTTCCGAAAAATAATAACATATCCTACACCTGTAATTTTATAGTCACCCTGACAGTAATTAATGTTTCTGATTTTTTTTCTAGGTTTGATTCTATTCATGGGAAAGGTGATGAATCCAGATTTTTATGATTCAATGGGCCGGGATGTGGAATCATTATAAATGAAGAAAAAAATACACATGTTCCTAATAAGTGGTTCTCTTCAAAGGATTAACATATGCAGATTATACAACAGACACTAGTGTTCAAGCTTGTGGAATATGTGGCACTTTGACAGCTGTTGAACTAACCTTTCCACATCAAAAAGTTGGTAGTATTTGCTAAATGGCTGTAGCAATGTAGGGTGCCTTTCTGAAAAACACAAATATGCCACTGGGTCATCACTAGCAACAAAATAAAATGTTTTACTGGATTAACTTTTAGTTGCTTTATGACTTTCATAGCATGTCACAGATTCAGTAGAGCTCGCATTATAGTCTGATATGAATAAACAAGCTTTAGGTATACAACGAGTACATGTCATACAGCTCTTTTTATTGGCCTCATTAATAGTGGCTCATTGGAATGCTTCTCTGACCCATAACAGATTGATTTTTATTTTGTGGCCATACGGAGAATACATATGTAATTTTGACACAACATAATATTTTTAAAACATTATAAATAAGGTAATGATGTTGTCATACAGAGAGGTTTAGAGAAACTCTGGGTAGTTCAGGGCTATAAACATTTTCTAAAATGCTGAACACAGCCTTTAGTCGAACAAGCCTAGTCTACAAAGAGCGACAAAAAAGCCCCATAAGCATGCTACTATACCCAATACTATTGAATGTAAATGTCATTTGAAGCACATGGAGCAGTAAAGAGAGACCTCACTGCAATATCCATCTAATAATTCAGGACTGGTGACAAGCAAACAATGGCGTCTTGTCTGCCACTGTTTTCCACAGCATGGCATAAGAGAAAACACCCTGCATGCCACAGGTTTTAGGTGGTTTAAAATTTGCTACTGCATTTTATATCTGCATACACTCAGCTGAGCTTGGAGATTGGATGCTACTGAATCCCATTGGTCTTGGTCTAAGCCACGGCTGTCTAGCTGGAGGCAAATGGACCAGATTTGGCCCTCCAACAGGGCCATATTATTAAATAGGCACCCAAGACCTATAACATTTGTGGAAGCTTTATAGGAGCTGGGAGGGATGAGGGGTATCTAGTCCACCTTAGTGTGTCATGGAAATGACATCAAGTACATGCACCGTTTGCAAGCTATGGGGGGGGTATGCTCCAGACCTTTGACCTAATCAGCACTGTCCTCCAAATGAATTTTATGGTGCCCAGTCTACTCTAAGGCTCCATAGAATACAATCTAATACATGATAATTTTAATATAATGTGGCTCTCATACACATAACAATTAATAGACCCATTCCATGTAATAAGTTGGACAAAACTGTTGTAAGTAATCAAATTGGTGCGGAGGTCACTGTGTGCATCCAACTGGTCACTTTTCATTCATTAGTATTAGCCACTGTATATGCCCAGTGAGTCATAGCCCTTCAGGCACATACCAGAAATATGGCAATAGGAGATAGACATTACATACTAAAAAAATAGATTTAACAGACAGAATGCCACCAGTAAAGCTGTAGCATAATAGCTAGAATAACCACAGACTAATTCCAACATGGCCACGCCGGTGTAGGTGGCCTACCATTACCCCCAACTGGAGTGCAGGCTCTATTTGTCCATGCCTTTGATTGGGGATAATATTTTGCCCAACAGGTGCCTTTTAAGCATTCAAGCAGGTTAACAGTTATCCTGACATTACCAAGTGCCTAATGTAAAACACAATTCATTGACTTCAGAGAACCCATTTCCACCCTTCCAGTGTCCAGTGACATAGATAATTAATTAATATAATTATAATTATATTATAATGATATCGATTATAGCAAGCCAGGAAAAGTTTAACCCTCATCTGACTCTAGACTGCAAACTGTTGCCTTTATTGCTCCTGCACCCAACCTATACCGTTACCTTCTCTGTCTGTACGTTACTTCTGTACGTACTTCTGTGCATGCCTCTGGTTCTCTGGCTTCTTTGAATCTTTTGGAGCAGTGGAGAAGTGTACTTATCCAGTCTGACCCGCACCACACCCTAACCTGCAATGGATGGCTACATTTCAACCTGATGGTCAACCCTCACATAACTATTGTGTGCATCTGGTCACCTATGCTTCTGATAAAGAGTTATTATGCCAATGTTTCTTCCACAAACAATGTAGCAGTATGAGGCAGTATGAAACAGTATGAGATATGATTTTAGAAAGGCAAAATTTTAGACCACGCCCACTTCACAAGACACCCCCCCACTAACCACTCCCCATTTTACAAATACACCCTTGGTGAATATATAAATGAACAGAGTGGAGATTCTGTGTATAATATCCCCAGAGCTCATAGCAGGATGGCACAAAGGCAATTCCGTGTATAATACCCCAGAACTCACAGGTGGATGGTGGGTCTATGTAGGGTAGGGTTTTCTTAACTTAAGGGTTGAAGTCTCCTTTAAGAGGGATTTGTATGCTTACCAGCACTCATCTGCACTGATTTGGGGGGGGGGAGAAAGGGAATCTGCAGAAACTGAAGTATCAGCCCGACTTTTGGTCTGTTGACCAAGTATAGAGCAGCTCCAGCACAAAGAATCCCCCTGGCTCACTATCAGAACCCAGCCTGTGTGTGCCTAAGGGGCGGAAAAATTCCTGTGCACTGTGCACAAGATATTAGAGATGGGAAGGCCTATATTTTTTTATGAAAAGGTGGCAATCATAATGTATTTTGTTGTTCACCTTCCAGCACCATCATTCAGTTGTTTTCAGATAATTTACCAAATTTACGAAATTGTTTTCAATTACCTTCTATTTTCTATTTGTGATTGTTCTAATATTGAGGTATAAAGTTTAATTTTTTACCTTCTAATGTCTTTCTTAAGCAGCTCTGGGAGGGGGGTCACCGACCCTAGAAAAAGGTTCTAAATTGATACATAATTGATTCATTTTTTGATTCTTGTCCCTGCTGTGTGTGCCTAAGGGGCGGAAAAATTCCTGTGCACTGTGACTAGCAAGAATCCTAACTGCAACCAGCCCAGCTAGTGCTTCACTGCCTGCTGCAGTTTCACAGACTTCACATACAGATAGGCTGTTTTAATTCTCCACCACTCCTTTCATTCAGCACATCACTCAAAGGCATTTATAATCTGTGGCATTGCATTTCAAAAAACAAGGGATGGGGCTGCAAGTGATATCATCTAAAAATAAATGCCCTGCTCTTTGATGTGTTAGCCCTTTTTTTAATGAAATAAATAATTGCAGTTAATCTGCCTTTTATGTTACCAGTATTGTATTGTATTGCTGGCCATTCATTGCCTCCCTTACCCCCCCCCTCTCTCCACTACTTGCAAAGACTTGTAACTTTCAGTACTTTAAGACTTTGTTGAGATGCCCGAGAAAGTCTCCTTCCCCAGCCATTTGTACTGACTGAGTGGAGCAGTGAAACAGATCTTTATGTGGCTGTCTCCTGTACTTCTTCTAACAAGCAGCTCTTGGCAGGCAGTGCAATGTGGTGCTCATTCTGCAATCCGCTAATTATGTCTGCTGTTTGCAGCCTGCCAGCTGAGAGCTGCTTGTTAGGAGAAGCCCAGGCGACAGCCACATCAATATCTGTTTCACTGCTCCACACAGTCAGTACAAAGGGTGGTAACATAACAAGCAGGTTTAAATGTAACCAATCAGGAAGCCACATGCATGACTGGAAGAAACAATGGGCCGTCTCTTATTGTGGTGCTTGTTGTTACCTAGCAACGAACTAGCCAAACTTGCACTGAGGATCCATCTGCACCCTCGCTCTGTTCTACTAATAGACTTGCTCAGGTTACCCTGCAGAGAGCCACCACGCTTGAAATTGGTGAGTTTTAACTGATCACACATTATAGTTGCTTTTGTGTGTAAAGCAAGGCAAGAGGCTCCATGCAAATATTCTCCTTTATTCTCTTGAATTATGAATATGTAAAACCAGTGCAATTCCTCATTAAGGGGCATGTTTACTAACATTGGAGATAAATATCTGGAGAGATTTCTGGAGATGTTGCCCATGGCAACCAATCAGCAATTAGATTTAAACAGCCAGCAAAGATCTGATTGGTTGCTATGGGCAACATCTCCAGAAATCTCTCCAGATAATTATCTCCAATGTTAGTAAACATGCCCCTAGGAGTTAAAGCCTTCCCTTTTAATTGGGAATGATGGCATGCGCGTTCCATACTCTGGCCATGGCCAAGCATCTTTGCATGTCTTCCTGTGCAGCAATGAAACATGGGGTTAATTTATAAACACTGGACACGTGGCCAATAACTGGTAGCAACCAATCAGTGAAAGACGAACAATGAAAGCAACAGTCTGACTGGTTGCCATGCGTTACTGGTTATTTGAAAATGTTCCCAATGTTTATAAATGAGCCCCATAATTGCCAGTGATTGCTCAATTCCAATGCCAACAATGATCCTGTCCCTGGGCTAAAGCTATAGATACAGTATATACAGGCATGGGACCTGTAATCCACAATGCTTTGGACCAGGGATTTCCGGATAAGGGATCTTGCCATAATTTAGATCTCCATACCTTATGTCTACTAAAAAATCATTTAAACATTAATTAAACCCAAATGGATTGTTTTGCATCCAATTAGAATTTACTATGTCTTAGTTGGGATCAAGTACAAGGTACGGTTTCATTATTACAGAAAAGGAAATAATTAAAAATGTGAATTTTTTGATTATAAAGTAGTCAATGGGAAACGGCCTTTACATAATTTGGAGCTTTCTGGACAATGTTTTTTCATATAACAGATCCTATACCTGGACTAGAAATTATGGGGCCTGCTATACATTCCTGCCTTAATATCCCCAGGCTTGATATCCCTGCCTTATTATTACTAGGGATGTAGCGAACGTCGGAAAAAAAGTTCGCGAACATATTCGCGAACTTGCGCAAAATTGCGAGCGGTTCGCGAACGGTTCGCGAACCCCATAGACTTCAATGGGAAGGCGAACTTTAACATCTACAAAAGACATTTCTGGCCAGAAAAATGATTTTAAAGTTGTTTAAAGGGTGCAACGACCTGGACAGTGGCATGCCAGAGGGGGATCAAGGGCAAAAATGTATCTGAAAAATCTGCCTGTGTGTGCTTGGAAGAGATAGTGTAGGGCGAGAGCTGTTAGTGATTTCAGGGACAGATGATAGTAAGTTTGCTGGCTAGTAATCTGCGTGATACTGCTCTGTATTGGAGGGACAGAAGTCTGCAGGGATTTGAGGGACATTTTAGCTTAGGTAGCTTTGCTGGCTAGTAATCTACTGTTCTCTTTAAACAACTGCCATACGTTGACCTTGTAGGCATTGTTTGCCCAGTTTTTTTGGACGCAGCCACTGAAGCACAGTTGCCAGAAAAAATATGCCATATAAATGCTGAAAATAGTCATTTTTCGCCATACGTTGACCTTGTAGACATTGTTTGCCCAGTTTTTTTGGACGCAGCCACTGAAGCACAGTTGCCAGAAAAAATATGCCATATAAATGCTGAAAATATAAATTTTTTTGGTTGCAGCCACTGAAGCACAGAGGCCAGAAAAATTATGCCATATAAATGCTGAAAATATAAATTTTTTTGGTTGCAGCCACTGAAGCACAGAGGCCAGAAAAAATATGCCATATAAATGCTGAAAATAGTCATTTTTTGCCATACGTTGACCTTGTAGGCATTGTTTGCCCAGTTTTCTTGGTCGCAGCCACTGAAGCACAGTTGCCAGAAAAAATATGCCATATAAATGCTGAAAATATAAATTTTTTGCCATATACGTTGAGTCAAGGTATGGCAAAAAATGACTATTTTCAGCATTTCTATGGCATATTTTTTCTGGCCTCTGTGCTTGAGTGGCTGCGGCCAAAAAAACTGGGCAAACAATGCCTACAAGGTCAACGACGTTGACCTTGTAGGCATTGTTTGCCCAGTTTTTTTGGCCGCAGCCACTCAAGCACAGAGGCCAGAAAAAATATGCCATAGAAATGCTGAAAATAGTCATTTTTTTGGTCGCAGCCACTGAAGCACAGTTGCCAGAAAAATTATGCCATATAAATGCTGAAAATATAAATTTTTTTGGTTGCAGCCACTGAAGCACAGAGGCCAGAAAAATTATGCCATATAAATGCAGAAAATATGCATTTTTTTGGTTGCAGCCACTGAAGCACAGAGGCCAGAAAAATTATGCCATATAAATGCAGAAAATATGCATTTTTTTGGTTGCAGCCACTGAAGCACAGAGGCCAGAAAAATTATGCCATATAAATGCAGAAAATATGCATTTTTTTGGACGCAGCCACTGAAGCACAGTTGCCAGAAAAAATATGCCATATAAATGCTGAAAATAGTCATTTTTCGCCATACGTTGACCTTGTAGACATTGTTTGCCCAGTTTTTTTGGTTGCAGCCACTGAAGCACAGAGGCCAGAAAAAATTAAACCAGTAGGGTTTGCACCCTAGTTTGTAACGGTGGCGGAGGGAGGAGGACGCTAAAGGACAGCTGTGTGTGGAGTCATGAGGCTTGAAGAGAAGGACAGCTGCATAGAAGTCAGAACAAGTCTTCCGGCGTGCAGTAACCCTCCGAGATCCACCCCTCATTCATTTTAATAAAGGTCAGGTAATCGACACTTTTGTGACCTAGGCGAGTTCTCTTCTCAGTTACAATCCCTCCTGCTGCACTGAAGGTCCTTTCTGAGAGCACACTTGAGGCTGGGCAAGACAAGAGGTTCATGGCAAATTGTGACAGCTCTGGCCACAGATCAAGCCTGCGCACCCAGTAGTCCAGGGGTTCATCGCTCCTCAGAGTGTCGATATCTGCAGTTAATGCCAGGTAGTCCGCTACCTGCCGGTCGAGGCGTTCTTTGAGGGTGGATCCCGAAGGGTTGTGGCGCTGCCTTGGACAGAAAAACATTTGCATGTCTGACGTTACAGACCGGCCAAAGGGCTTTGTCCTTGCAGGTGTGCTCGTGGCAGGATTACTGGCACCTCTGCCCCTGGAATGTTGATGAGTTCCTGAAGTGACATCACCCTTAAAAGCATTGTACAACATGTTTTGCAGGCTGGTTTGTAAATGCCGCATCTTTTCGGACTTGTGGTATGTTGGTAACATTTCTGACACTTTATGCTTGTACCGAGGGTCTAGTAGCGTTGCGACCCAGTACAGGTCCTTCTCCTTAAGCCTCTTGATACGGGGGTCCTTCAACAGGCATGCCAGCATGAAAGACCCCATTCTCACAAGGTTGGATGCAGAGCTATCCATCTCCGCTTCCTCATTATCAAGGACTGCATCATCCACGGTCTCCTCCCCCCAGCCACGTACAAGACCAGGGGTCCCCAAAAGGTCACCACTAGCCCCCTGGGAAGCCTGCTCCTGTTGGTCCTCCTCCTCCTCCTCCACAAAGCCACCTTCCTCCTCTGACTCCACTTCTGGCACCTCTCCCTGCGTTGCAGCAGGTGCCTGGGTTCGTTCTGGTGATTGCGACCATAAATCGTGCGCTTCCAGCTCCTCGTCACGCTGGTCTACAGCCTCATCTGTCACTCGTCGCACGGCACGCTCCAGGAAGAAAGCGAAGGGTATTAGGTCGCTGATGGTGCCTTCGGTGCGACTGACCATATTTGTCACCTCTTCAAAAGGTCGCATGAGCCTGCAGGCATCGCGCATAAGCACCCAGTAACGGGGGAAAAAAATCCCCAGCTCTGCAGATCCAGTCCTACCACCCAGTTCAAAAAGGTACTCGTTGACGGCCCTTTGTTGTTGCAGCAGACGTTCCAACATAAGGAGCGTTGAATTCCAGCGAGTCTGGCTGTCAGAAATCAAACGCCTGACTGGCATGTTGTAGCGCTGCTGAATGTCAGCAAGGCGTGCCATGGCTGTGTAGGAACGTCTGAAATGGGCCGACACCTTTCTGGACTGGGTGAGAACGTCCTGGAATCCTGGGTACTTGGAGACAAAACGTTGGACTATTAAATTTAACACATGTGCCATGCAGGGCACATGTGTTAAATTTCCCAGTCTCAACGCTGCCAACAGATTGCTTCCATTGTCACACACCACTTTTCCGATCTGCAGTTGGTGTGGGGTCAGCCACCGATCGGCCTGTGACTGCAGAGATGACAGGAGTACAGATCCGGTATGGTTTTTGCTTTCCAGGCACGTCATCCCCAAGACAGCGTGACAACGGCGTACCTGGCACGTCGAATAGCCTAGGGGGAGCTGGGGGTGCACAGGTGTGGAGGAGGAGAAGGAGGACCCAGCAGCAGAGTAAGAAGAAGAAGAGGAAGAAGACGAGGTAGAGAGCGATGGAGGAGTAGAGGTGGTGGCAGAACCGCGTGCAATCCGTGGCGGTGACACCAACTCCACTGTTGTTGTTGTTGTTGAGCTACCCATTCCCTGCTTCCCATTCCCAGCCATTACCAAGTTCACCCAGTGGGCAGTGTAGGTGACATACCTGCCCTGACCATGCTTGGAGGACCATGCGTCAGTAGTCATATGGACCTTTGGCCCAACACTAAGTGACAGAGATGCGGTAACTTGGCTCTGCACATGTTGGTACAGGTGTGGTATTCCCTTTTTAGAAAAAAAATTGCGGCTGGGTACCTTCCACTGCGGTGTCCCAATTGCTACAAATTTGCGGAAGGCCTCAGAGTCCACCAGCTGGTATGGTAAAAGCTGGCGGGCTAAGAGTGCAGACAAGCCAGCTGTCAGACGCCGGGCAAGGGGGTGACAGTCAGACATTGGCTTCTTACGCTCAAACATGGCCTTCACAGAAACTTGGCTGGTGGCAGATGACTGGGAATGGGAACAGGTGGTCAAGGTGGAAGGCGGAGTGGAGGGTGGTTCAGATGGGTCAAGGAGAGCAGAGGTAGAGCAGTAAGATGCTGGACCAGAAGGAGTGTGACTTTTAGTTTGCCTGTTGCCTTTGAGGTGTTGCTCCCAAAGTGCTTTGTGCTTGCCGCTCATGTGCCTTCGCATAGAAGTTGTACCTATGTGGCTGTTGGGCTTACCAAGGCTCAGTTTCTGACTGCACTCATTGCAAATTACAATGCTTTTGTCAGAGGCACACACATTAAAAAAATGCCACACTGCTGACTTTTTGGAAGTCTGCGATCTGGCGGTAACAGTAGAAGTTGGCGGCATTGGCGGCAATGGCGGGTGCGTTGGCCGGCTGAACACAGGTGCCGATACATGTTGTTGCCCTACTGATCCCTGCGGGCTGGCCTCCCTGCTTCTTCTAAGTCTTATTCTCCTACTGCCTCTCTGACTTTCCGTCTCTCCATCTGAACTACCCTCCTCTTGCTCTCTTCTACTAGGCACCCACAAAACATCAATCTCCTCATCATCATTCTCCTCAGATGCATCAATTTCTTCTGACACATCACAGAAGGAAGCAGCAGCGGGGACCTCCTCCTCCTCCTCATCACTCATCATTATGTCCATCTCTGTCGTGTTCTCTGCCAGAATTAAATCTGGTGTAACGTCCTCATCTCCTTCATCTTCTTCTGCCAATAATGGTTGCGCATTACTCAGTTCAAGAAACTCATGGGAAAATAACTCCTCTGACTCCAGTGAAGATGGGGCACCGGTGGTGGAGGAAGTGTTACGTGGGGTGGCCATAGCAGTGGAGGATGAGGAGGATGTTGTGGTAAAGTTAGAAACGGTAGAGGATGGGGTGTGCTGTGTAAGCCAGTCAACTACCTCTTCAGCATTTTGGGAGTTCAGGGTCATTGGCTTTTTAAAACTGGGCAATTTGCTAGGGCCACAGGATTGCATAGCAGCACGGCCCCTAGCACGGCCTCTGCGTGGCGGCCTGCCTTTGCCTGGCATTATTTTTAAAAAAACAACAACAACAAAAACTCAGTTGGTTTTTCTGGAAACGATAATACACACAGCTAGATGGCAGTTTGAAGAAAACAGTGTGCAAATAATGCCTACAAGATCAACGTATACACTACTACAGCGGTGGATACGGATTACGTAAAATATATGAATGCTGCTTGAAAAAAAGTAACTCAAGTGGTTTTTCTAGAGACGATAATATTATCAATATTTAGACAAAATGTGAACAAGCTCACACAGCTAGATGGCGGTTTGAAGAAAACACTGTGCAAATAATGCCTACAAGGTCAACGTATACACAGCGGTGGATACGGATTACGTAAAATATAAGAATGCTGCTTGAAAAAAAGTCACTCCGGTGTTTTTTCTGGAGACGGTAATATTATGGATATTTAGACAGAATGTGAACACGGTCACACAGCTAGATAGCAGTTGGTTGAATAACACACTGGGCAAAAAATGCCTACAGGGCAAATAATGCCTACAAGGTCAACGTATACACAGCGGTGGATACGGATTACGTAAAATATAAGAATGCTGCTTGAAAAAAAGTCACTCCGGTGTTTTTTCTGGAGACGGTAATATTATGGATATTTAGACAGAATGTGAACACGGGCACACAGCTAGATAGCAGTTGGTTGAATAACACACTGGGCAAAAAATGCCTACAGGGCAAATAATGCCTACAAGGTCAACGTATACACAGCGGTGGATACGGATTACGTAAAATATAAGAATGCTGCTTGAAAAAAAGTCACTCCGGTGTTTTTTCTGGAGACGGTAATATTATGGATATTTAGACAGAATGTGAACACGGGCACACAGCTAGATAGCAGTTGGTTGAATAACACACTGGGCAAAAAATGCCTACAGGGCAAATAATGCCTACAAGGTCAACTTATACACTACTACAGCGAGGGATACGGATTACGTAAAATTTATTATGGCTGCTTGAAAAAAGTCACTCCGGTGTTTTTTCTGGAGACGGTAATATTATGGATATTTAGACAGAATGTGAACACGGGCACACAGCTAGATAGCAGTTGGTTGAATAACACACTGGGCAAAAAATGCCTACAGGGCAAATAATGCCTAAAAGGTCAACTTATACACTACTACAGCGATGGATACGGATTACGTAAAATTTATTATGGCTGCTTGAAAAAAGTCACTCCGGTGTTTTTTCTGGAGACGGTAATATTATGGATATTTAGACAGAATGTGAACACGGGCACACAGCTAGATAGCAGTTGGTTGAATAACACACTGGGCAAAAAATGCCTACAGGGCAAATAATGCCTAAAAGGTCAACTTATACACTACTACAGCGATGGATACGGATTACGTAAAATTTATTATGGCTGCTTGAAAAAAGTCACTCCGGTGTTTTTTCTGGAGACGGTAATATTATGGATATTTAGACAGAATGTGAACACGGGCACACAGCTAGATAGCAGTTGGTTGAATAACACACTGGGCAAAAAATGCCTACAGGGCAAATAATGCCTAAAAGGTCAACTTATACACTACTACAGCGGTAGTAAAATAAAAAAAAAGTTAAATAAAAAAAGAATGAATATTAAAAAAAAAAAATTAAAGTTGGTGCTGCTGAACTACTAGGAGCAGCAGATTAGCACACCAGTCCCACTCCCCAACACTGCTAGACTAATAGCACTGGGCTCTTATAGTAGTAGTAGTAGTAGTAGTAGTAGTAGTAGTAGTAAAACAACAAAAAAATAAATAAAAGCAGTCCTTACAAGGACTATTGCTATTGCAGCAGTCAGCAGATGAGATCAGAAGCAGGACAGCTGCCCACTGCAGCTACATACAGAGCACTGCAGTAGAAGGTAGATTACTAGCCAGCAAAGCTACCTAAGCTTAAATGTCCCTCAAACCCCTGCAGACTTCTGTCCCTCCAATAACAGAGCAGTATCAAAACGATTACTAGCCAGCAAACTTTCAACTGTCCCTGAAATCACTAACAGGCAGCAGCTCTCTCCCTACACTATCTCTTCAGCACACACAGGCAGAGTGAAAAAAAGCTGCAGGGCTTCGGTTTTTATAGGGAAGGGGAGTGGTCCAAGGGAGAGCTTCCTGATTGGCTGCCATGTACCTGCTGGTCTGGGGTGAGAGGGCAAAAAAAAGCGCCAACAATGGCGAACCCAAAATGGCGAACGTCGCGCGACGTTCGCGAACTTCCGGGAGCGCGAACACCCGATGTTCGCGCGAACAAGTTCGCCGGCGAACAGTTCGCGACATCTCTAATTATTACATCACGATGTAGTAGACAGCAGTTGCCCCTACCTATTGTATCTGTTGCTATCAGGTCTGGTTTGGCACTTTTCTTGGGCTCTATGCCAGTCTTTTCCGGTGTTTTACCCAATTCAGCAATGTTCTTACTTCAGCATTGTTCATTCCTTGTTTTATTTCAAGGCAGCTGGTGAACCTTTCAAACCCATTCTGCTGCAGTTGTTTAGGATAAAATACTGTTTGCTTGCTGCAAAATGTGCAAATATTAAGTGCTTGCTTTGTGTCTTTTTTCAACTTTCTAGTACATTGTACTGTGGAAATATTAGCCATCCATGCTGACTTCACTAAAAGCAGCTATTATAAATTAAGTTTCGTATAAGCCACCTAAGCCTTAAGCTAGCCATATATTAATATCAGCTTGGATGACTGCCTATGTGTTGATATGATTATTTGACCCAAGGAGCAACATTAGTATCCTAATAGGAGTCCTATGCAGACTTGTCAGACAAGGACCTCCTTAATGTAATAGTGTGTCCACACTTGATGGGATTTTCAAGCCTACACATTAGATATATGGCCTACTTTCATCCAAAGATTGACCTGACAGGCTGTTGTGTGGACCCCAGAAATGGTCTTATATCAGCTCATGTAGGATCTTTCAGAATCAATTTCAAATTAATGACCCTGACATTCAAAGCACTTCATAACTCTGCCCCACCCTACAGCTCTGATCTCATCTCTATATACTCACCCAACTGCTTACTACGCTCCTCTACTGACCTGCTACTCAACTCTTCTCTCATTACCTCCTCACATGCTCGCATTCAAGACTTTGCAAGGGCTGCACCCCTCCTCTGGAACTCTCTCCCACGGTCTGTCCGACTTTCTCCCAACCTTTGTGCTTTCAAGAAATCTCTAAAACACACTTCTTTCGAGAAGCCTACCCTCACTCTGCTTAACTACCAAACGCAAGACCACATACAGTATCACATTTCTCACCCACTTAATTCGATCTTGCTCACTCCCACACCTTGTGTATTACTCCCTTCCCTTTAGAGTGTATGCTCTTTTGCATAGGGCCTTCCTCATCTTTTGTACAGGTATTGATTGTGATGTACAGGTATGTTACTCCATATGTTCTATGTATATAATTCATGTGATGTAGTTGTATAATCACATTTACTTTACAGTGCTACGCAATATGTTGGCGCTATATAAATACATGTTAATAAATTAATAATAATCTTTAATCTAAATGCCACTTTCACAAGACTTAAAACCTCAATCTCCTCACACAGACAGTTATGTCTTCAATCAAACTAGCTGGCCCTTGCTATGTGCCGTTCAGAGTTGCCAGTGGACAAGATATTAGAGATGGGAAGGCCTATATTTTTTTATGAAAAGGTGGCAATCATAATGTATTTTGTTATTCACCTTCCAGCACCATCATTCAGTTGTTTTCAGATAATTTACCAAATTTACCAAATTGTTTTCAATTACCTTCTATTTTCTATTTGTGATTGTTCTAATATTGAGGTATAAAGTTTAATTTTTTACCTTCTAATGTCTTTCTTAAGCAGCTCTGGGAGGGGGGTCACCGACCCTAGAAAAAGGTTCTAAATTGATACATAATTGATTCATTTTTTGATTCTTGTCCCTGCTGAGTAGAAGCACTGAGTGTCACTGAAGGCAGCTGTCATAATTCATACAAAAGTTGCTAATATTTCACAGATGCTGCTGAGGAATGTATCAAATAATATAGAAACTTGTAACAGTTCAGAATCTGCACCTGGATTATTGAGCTGTCAGACTGAAACACCAGAGAAAGGAACATTCAATTTTAAACTTCAATTTTGGGAAAATGGCCAGAAATAAAACAATACACCAAATGAACACTCTAAAGACAACTGAACTGAAAATTGTTTTTTGAAAGTAACAGCCCCTTTCATACTAGCCTTTGCAACAAAATGTAACTAGCATGTCCCCATAGAATATATTTAATGATTGTATTTAATGTCAAGGAAACCTGAATTAACTCGGGGTGTCAATATGTTTGGCACCTCAGCGAATCTAGGCGCTACATTTTTTTCCCCTGTGTTCCTGCCTACCTGCACGGGGTAAAAGAATAACACAAAGCCATGCCACCATTTTAGTCCCATGTGGTAAGGAACAGTAGAAGGAGAACTCTGTCTCAACATAAAAGCACATATTGAATGGCAAACGTGCACAAAGTTTTGCACTTATGTGCCAGGACTGGACTAGACTAGACTAGATTAGGATCTAGTGCTCCAAAAGGTAAGAAACATAATGTTTCCCCCCCCCCAGGCCAGTGCATTTTTATTTCCTTAAAGGGAACATCAGCCCAGGGAAAACTTAGCAGCTGGATTCACTGGGGTATGAATTGGGACCCCCAAGTGAATCAGGGTTTCCTTTTAATTGCTGACAGTTAGATGGCTTCATTCACTCCATTGTAGCTTCTGGTTGATACTGATATCAGTCAAAAAACTGATTATTTGTCTTATTCACAAATGTTTTCCGATCCAAGAAAATTAGCCTATATTGCTATGTGTTGCATTGATTACCATATGTGAATGATTGGAATGGATTTGTGACTCATTTTTGTGGGCAATGAGATGAAAAAATATATTATTTGGATAACCTATCAGTAATCAATCAGTAACAGCAATACACTATACAGACAGTCCAGATTCATGAACCCAAAAGGGGCAGGACTGGAAAGTGGGCATTAAGTAAGCAACTTAACAAGATAAGCACATACCATAAATATAAAATTGATATAAAGAGCAGAGGAATGATGCATGTCATCCTATTCTGGTTGGTTCAGTCTAACCAGTATTATGGGTACCTGTACATTGGAAATAAATGTTGAGAGGATAACAGATTCACTAATCATAAAATGGTACTCTGTTGTTGGAATATGAAACATACGGCCTTCTATGGCGGCTGTATGCCCATATGTTTGGTGGTTTTTGAAGGGAGTAGGTATTTAGAAAACATTTGTTATCTGGTGGAACTTTCTGGTGCCCAGGGAGCATTTGTTTTATTTATGTCATCCTAATGAACCTTGTGTTCTGTAATACAGCTTTGCCCTGCTTCTGCATCTAATTTTTAATATATGCAAATAAAACATAACTAAAGTCATGAAATCAGCTTCTCTTCTTCCTGTTCTCCAAATAAAACCAATATAATTAGATTACACCTTGTCAGAGCTATTCTGTGTCCAGATAAGGGAGGCAGGAATGCTCAGAAGTCATTTAGAAAATATTACTTTGCTGACAGGTGCTTTAAAAGGGAAGCTTTATGTATAACAGAAAAATACAGCCGGTTGGAAGTTGTGCACTCCAGAGACTTGCCAGTTACCAGGCTGCACCCTGAAAACAATATCATCTTTCCCATCTCTGTTATATTTCCTTCCTGTAAACACCACTGATGTTAAGGGGCAGATTCACTAAGGGTCGAATTTCGAAGTTAAAAATACTTTGAAATTCGACCCTCGAATTGAAATCCTTCGACTTCGAATATCGAAGTCGAAGGATTTAGCGCTAAACATTCGATCAAACGATCGAAGGATTTTTCGTTCGATCGAACGATTAAATCCTTCGAATCGAACGATTCGAAGGATTTTAATCAAACGATCGAAGGAAAATCCTTCGATCAAAAAAAGCTGAGCAAGCCTATGGGGACCTTCCCCATAGGCTAACATTGACTTCGGTAGGTTTTATCTGCCGAAGTAGGGGGTCGAAGTTTTTTTTAAAGAGATAGTACTTCGATTATCGAATGGTCGAATAGTCGAACGATTTTTACTTCGAATCGTTCGATTTCGTTCGACTTCGATCGAATTTAACCAATTCGATGGTCGAAGTACCCAAAAAAAACTTCGAAATTCGAAGTTTTTTTTATTCTAACCCTTCACCCGAATTTAGTGAATCGGCCCCTAAGTGTCATTTCTATTGACTTAAAAAATATAAGTGAAGAATCAACTTACAGTATACTGATAGTGATGATCAAATATGTACTGTTTCAGCACATTGGTCAGAATACAGAAATGTGCATGCGGTGCCTCCTGCACACCAGCTAACAATGATCTGTTCATATATAGTAGGTATGTGTCTAGGTATATAGGGTAGAAAGTAATATTGGTGGCTAATGCAAAAATCATTCGCAATTCATTCGCAATGCAAATAAATGTTCACCAAATCCCAAATTCAATTAGGCATTGAGCCGAATCCTTGGCTTTTATGGCAAGATTCAGATTCAGCTGAACTGTATCTAAACCCTTGTAGCAGTTATGTAGCTAGCTTATACAGTATTAGGTCATTCTGGGCAAGCTAAACCTGGATGAAACTAACCTATTTTAATTCTTGTATAGAGAAGAGTTCTTAAACAAAGTATAAAATAACTAGTACAAGTAAAATGCTTCTCTTTATTTCACTAATGCATAGTTTCTCTTGCTTACTAACTTTGCGACGTTCAGGTCCTTCAGAGAGATGTCAACTTCAACTATACTGGCTGTTATCCAGGACCAAAATGTCTACTGCAACTTTTAGCTGCTTATTATTGCTAAACATAAATTGTAGTGCAATAAAGTCTCCAGTGAAACTGGGCCTGGAGTTATTGTTGCTAGAAAGCTGTATTCTGTTTTGATTGCTTTGCAGTCTGTGAGGGAAATTCATTTAAGTTGTATTCTCATTTGGTTGCAGGGCTACAATGAATCCACTCTTGTACCTGACTTTACCAGTTGAAAGTAATGGATTGTTTGCATTGATCTGGCAGCTTATGTTGTCATACTTCTTGAACAGAAAGCTTGTATATTCCTTCCTTTTGATGGGGTCAATAAGGATCCTTTTTGTCCTTTTTTGCCTCCCTGGAGGGTTTTCTTTGCATCAGTAGGTGCTCTTGCACACAATGCAGAGCAGGAGGTGAGGCGCATGGAGCAGTGCTAAGCACAACTACATTGATGTGCAAGAAGCATCATTGGACCAAAGTACCTGAAAATATTCACAGCATTGGCAATTGCCTCATGCTAACCAATGGTGAACTGGGTCAATGATCTGTCATATCTGCCTGCAGTTTATTTAGTTACTATAAATGAATCGTAGGTTCACATACTAAGGAGTTAAACAATCCAAATATGGCAAAAACATCATCCGTACCTTGTGCCTTATTCATGCCATGTCAGGACTGCCTGTTGGCGTGTCCTTCCTCTTCGGCGCCAAATCCAAGATGGTGGCGCCCATAGCCAACATGTGGGTAGCAGCGCCAGTGCAATGACGCAGGCACGATGACATCACGTGCATGCCACAAAATTTGAATGTATAAGCTCTTCCAGGTCAGGGGTTCAATGCCCGATCATAGGTTTTTTTTTGGAACATTCCTTCTTGTTATATTGATTCCTGGATTTTTGACTCTGCCCGAACCTCGACCTTACTTGTAATCTGCCTGCCAATTGGACTTCTGCCTGGATTTTGACAACGTTTATCCTTGATCCTATTTGTACCGCAGACAGTCAATCCAGGCCACACTTTTTGCATGCAATGTGGTCTATAATTAGACTTTATACTGATCAATTAGTAATTCAAACAAAAAAACAAATGTAGACTGAGTTAACAAGCATTCTCCTATAGGTAAATTGTAGCTAAGCTACTATTTTTCATAATAATTATGGCAGCACCCTCATATGAATAAATAAAAATATGCACATTAAGCTTTCTTGGCAGAATATGTTATGTGGGACACCCGGGAAAAAAGCTGGTGGGCCCTGTCGGTCCAGATCATAACCTTGTCGGCACTCACCCATGCTGCTGATCTCCCTCTCTCAATGCATTGAGGAGGCACCTGTAGGGGGTGTGGTTGAGGGGGCCCCTGGGGCAGCAGTCCAGCACTGAATATAGTATAGTATTGCTTAACCTAATATAAGTAATTCTAAAACAACTAGACTTGCTGAGTAATAATTGAAGACATGTCATTACTTATCTGAGCAGCTTCTTCAGTTCAACTGACTGGTGTGGGAAGTCTTCGGCATATAAACTCTTCCTAGGACTTCCCACACCAGTTAGTTGAACTGAAGAAGCTGCTCGGATGAGTAGTGAAACGCCTATAATGATTATTTAGCAAGTCCAGTTGTTTTAGAATTACTTATATTAGATATACCATGACCTGGATGAATGGAAATCATCATAGTCAGTATGGCTAAACATTTACTGAAATTTAAAACAATTACAACTACCACAAAATCTTGATCTTTAGAGGTCACCTAGGCCTGTTTTACTAGAATGTAGTCTTCCTACTCATGGTTATTTAACAGGGGCCATAACCCCTGAAATCTGTCGTTGGAAAGAAAACTGGTAAAACCAAGAAGACAAATGGTCTGCCATGTCTTAGAATCATCAAAATGATTTGAGATTAGCTAAATCAAATTGACTTTCTGCTTACTTTGACATAAAGCCTTTGTTACATTTCTATATGATTTGAAAGCTTAAAGTTGCTTTGATATAAAATCTGACTTTAAAGCAACTCTTCAAGACCATTGACCTTCGGGTTGATGCCAAGATCTTCAAAAAACTGATTATAGTTGACATTCATGCATTATGTATACCTCCTTTAGAAACAATTACAGTGGCATTTCAAACCTATTCCAAACAACAGATTGAGTAATGTTTAGCAGTTTGCTATCTTGCAACTTATTTAAACTATATAGTGTAATTTTAGATTTGTGTATCTTATTTGGGAAATAAGCATATGGTTTACCTTATTATATATTCACATCACCACTGGAATTATCAGCTATTCCATGCCATAACATGATTGCTTGTACCTATTATATTTTAAATGTTATTAGGCACTTTCTTTTGAATTTTGTTTTAGAAACTGGTTGACCACTTTCATAGCTAGGACAATTTCAGTGATACCAGACATTGATAATGATTGTAGCATGGGTCTCCATATAGTACGCCCTATTGATTATGCCAAGCACTTGCGGATTATGAATTGAAACAGAATACATTTTTTAGCACTTGAAAGTATGTCTGTTACACTGCTGTGTTTGTGTTGCACATCATCATTATTATCATCCTAAGCCCCACACAGAAATGGCATCCGTTATCCAGAAACCCATTATCCAGAATGCTCCGAATTATGGAAAGGCCATCTCCTGTAGAGTCCATTATAATAAAATATTTAAAAATGTTTAAATTATTTCCTTTTTCTCCGTAATAATAAAACAGTACATTTTACTTGATCCAAACTAAGATATAATGAATCCTTATTGGAAGCAATATCAGCCTATTAACATGATTTTGTAGTAGAGTTAAGTTATGAAGATCCAAATTATGGAAAGATCCATTATCCAGAAACCCCACATCCTGTGCATTCTGGATAACAGGCCCCATACCTGTATAGTGGTCCATGCCCTGAATTTTCTTAGTTGTGATTTAAAGCTAAAAAACTCATTCATTTCATTTGCTTAATTTCATCTTGGAACAGATAATACATAGATTGTTAATTTATATTGATCTGAATTATTTTAGCATTTTAATGTAACTTTGGTTAAACAAAACAGCTATTGTGGTGCATAGAAAATAAAGTCTTACAGGACAGCAGAGTCCTTTCTTAGAATAATAAATAGCACTGATATGAGATAGAACCAAAAAGTATAATGCATATTTATGAAGAAACTCCTCCTGAGAATGTTCTATTGATTGAAATAGCTGTTAAGGATCATCTGACATTCAGATGTGTGCAAATGGTAGCAGACAAGGGTCATGACATCTTTTTGGAACTTCCAATTAACAAAATAAACAACACATGGATTCTATCTAATGGCTACTTAAGAATCTTAATGCAGAGTTGGTAGAAATAATTTTCAATAGAAGGAGATGTTGATTAAAAACTACAGGGCAAATAGCTGATATTAGGCAGTTAAGCTGACACTTTTTTATAGGGGGATGTTAACATTCCTCAAAGAACCATTATCATGACCATTAGCTGTTACTTCAGATTATTGTATTGTATTTTAGTTTTCTTGTTATAAATTAAGATGGAAGAAGGAGATACTTTGCTTTAAAGGGGACCTGTCACCCTTAGAAAATATTCCAAATCCTATTTTATGATGTTATACAAGCAAAATAAACTTTATTAACACTATATAAATTATTTAAGTCTTGGAATTCACAATCACTTCAAGCAGACAGGTGCCATTTTGTGAAAACTGTTATTAAGGCAAGCTTTGCATCATGCCAAAACCATTTATGCACCAGAATGGGGTGCTTGATGTCAGGGGGCCTATTGGCTCCCAGCCGGGAGTAGTCAGGACCAAGGAGGAAGCTTTAGGGTTAAAAGTCCAAGATCGCATTACAGGAGGGTTCAAGCAAAAACGTAATCCAAATCCAGGCAAGAGTTCAAAGGCAGGCAGAATATATACAGAAACAAAGTCCAGGCAAGGGTCAAAGTCCAATAGTCAAACAATTAGGAATAATAGAGCGCTCAGGAACGTTTAGCAAACAAGTCCTTTACTTGGGCATTGAACTGGCATCCTGGACGTCCTTTTATTTGAATTTGGTGCCGGTTTGTGATGTCATCGTGCTGGCACCTCCGCCAGGTGGTAGCTATGGGCGCCGCCATCTTGGATCTTCCGTCACCACCGGAGGATGCGCTGACTTTTGATGCCCATGCTCAGACTGGTTACACAATTAGATTGTGAGGAGGGAGGGGGAGGGAAAGTAACTGCTTGCCATGCCTCCATGCATAAGGCATAGCAGAGTGGCAAGCAAAATAAGATTGACAGCTGAAATGTTTAAATGAGTTTATAAAAGATGTGGATGTTTTAATAATAGTAATAAAAAAAAAAAAGAAACTTTAGTTTCATGTTTAATTTTCAAAACACTTTTGTTACACAGCATTTTATTTCTGAGTGACAGGTCCGTCCCCTTTAAAGAGTAGAAACTATAAATTTAAAGATCAGGGTATCAATATTGTATCTTTCTGAATTAAGTGTCGTTTAAAATTTGGTTGTAATTACATAAAGTGTATTTTGTTTGTACATTGGTTATGAACATCTCCAAAGTAGCTTAATACAGTAGGCATTTTCTTCATTACTGTACTAAACCGAGCTTTACAGAACCCAAGAATCTACTTCAATAAAGTTTAAATCTTTACTTAACAGGGTTGTTCAACTTTAAGGGGGTAATTTACTAAACGCTTTACCTGGTTGGGCTTTCTGGGGCAAAAAACATAACAAAATTCAACATTTATTATACCCTGTTGCTGCAAAAAGCCTGAATCAGAAAATCTGCCATCTCAAACCTGTCGAGGTCCTATACAAGTCAATCACCGATGCCACTATCCCAATTTGAAGTTATTTTAAAAAAATTCGAGCAATTTGAGGAAAAAAGTCAGAAAAAATTGTGCGATTCGGGTTGTCGCTTGATTTTATCAGGTTTTTTTTGTGACTCAATTTATTCGAGATATTTCATTGATAAATAAAACAAAATCAGGGATGGGAGTTTGGTCAAGCTTTTTTTATTTAAATTCTGAGATACAGGCATGGCATCCATTATCCGGAAACCTGTTATGCAGAAAGCTCCGAATTACTGAAAGGCAGTCTTTCATAGACTCCATTTTATCCAAATAATCCAAATTTTTTAAAATTTCCTTTTTTCTGTAATAATAAAACAGTATATTGTACTTGGTCCAAACTAAGATATAATTAATCCTTATTGGAAGCAAAACCAACTTATTGGGTTTATTTAATGTTTATATGAATATCTAGTAGACTTAAGGTATGAAGATCCAAATTATGTAAAGATCTGTTATCTGGAAACTCCCAGTTCCCGAGCATTCTGGATAACAGGTCCCACACCTGTACAATCGGATTTTAGTAAACAACCTCCTTAATGTTTACATTTGTAGTATGATATAGACAGTCTGAGACAATTTACAACTGGTCTTTTATTTTTTATTTATTTTATTGTTTGCTATAAAATGTCAATATTGGCATTCTACCACTAGCAAATATATGTTTAAAGTGAGTTTATGCATCCTTGTTGATATGTACCCAAAGGCAGTATGAACAAATCAGAATCCAGAAAACAGATCAGTAACAATGTTTTTCTGTGTTAGGATTGGTCTTGCTCTCTCTCTGGATGTACAGTATACCAAAAGATCAGTTCTGCAATTGTATTTATTCTACTATAGATCACAGAATTGTTTTAGTTGTTAGGCACCCCCAAGTGATTGTATTGGCTTAACTCAAACCCGGGTCAGTGCTCCTATCAGCAGAAAACGGCACCTCTTCCGGCTTTTTCTTGCTTCGATTTTCCCGGGGCATACGCATGCACAGTTGAAAAAAATTTTTAGTTAAAGTTTGGTTTTTTGTTCTACCGCGCATGCGCAGCCGCACAAAAAAATCGGAAGATGGAAGAGAAGCGCTCCATGGTGCTCACTGGTATACAGTAAGTCAATACAGTCATTTGGGGGTGCCTAACGTTTGGCACCCCCAGTGTAGGATGACTTGCTTTCTCCTTTAAGCTATAAGGTTGCTAAGGGTTCTGTCAAACTGGAAGTTTTGTAACCCATGTAAATCATCTCCAGCTCAGGTGACAAATCGCCTGCAAATACCTTTGTATTTATGTTAATGAAAACAAATACCAGTAAAACAGTTTACTTGTGTAGTCAGACAAAATTGCAGAGATGTTTTCACACAATTATGCAAATCACATCAATACAAAGGTATTTTCAGATGTTTTGGGAGTTTTATAGGTTCATGCAGTGCTGCATTTTCCTCTGATGAATATTATTTTCCAGCAGTGATTGTTTGCAGTTGATTCTCATTCAAAGTGAAATGGGAGGCAATATCAACAATTTGTTCCCCTCCCACATAGCTGCAATGCATTCTGCTTACAAAATGCCCAAAATCACAGTGTCTACCTAATATGTAATATTAACAGGAAGGTTTCAGTATATGTGTTATGAAAAAGTGCAGTATCACAATATTTATTGCTAAGTATAATGCCTGGTTATGGTCTTGTGAATTCATTTTATGATTTTATGATCTTCTTGAATCTTGGCAAGTTACTAGTGTGCTGTTTCTACGACCATCCTGCTATAGCCAGTAATGGACTTCTTTTTACATTCTTTCTACATATTACAGATTTATTAAAGGTCGAGTTGTTTTTTCCACAAAAAATATGAGTTTTCCTGGGTATTTTCAAGTAAAAAATTGTTTTTTTTTCTGGTTAAAAAAAAACTCGATTTTTTTTTTCAAATTCAAATTTTTAATGATTTATTATACCCCGACCCTGGAAATAGCTTGAATCCGAAAATACACCATCTAAAACCTGTCGAGGTCATGTAGAAGTCAATGACAGAGGTCCCTTGAACCATCTGAAGTTGTTAATAGCCTTCATCTGGGCTGCCATTAGAAATCACGGGGCCCCGTACAGCAACATTATTGGGACCCAGCAACATTGTTGGTGGGTGTTCACTAGAATTGAACCCGTGGCTTCAGGACTTCAACTTTGCCTCCTTTCGTGACTTTGGGTCTTTTCACCGCTTCAGGACTTCAATTCCGGCTGTTTTCATGACTTTGTGACTTCGGGACTTTTCCCTCTTCAGGACTTCAATTACGGCTGTTTTCGTGACTTCGGGTCTTTTCACCGCTTTGGTGCTTCGGGACTTCGCCTATTTTTGTGGCTTCGGGTCTTTTCGCCGCTTCGGGAGTTTGGCTGTTTGGCATTTCCGAATTTTCGGCTGTTCGGCTGGCCACAGATCTTCGGCGCTGGCAAGGGGGGCCTGGCTCTTTCTAAACTGCAGCACTGCTGGGCCCCCCTTCATGCCCGGAACACTTCTCTCCCCTTTCCCCCGCTGATGGCAGCCCTGGCCTTCATGATATTTAATTTTTTTTGGTTGGGTTTCGCTCGAAAAACTCAATTCGAGTTTTCAGATTGTTAAACCATTAGAGTTGCAAGTTCATTCAAGGTCTAAAAAGGCTCACATGGCTCTAAAATTTGACCTTTGATAAATAACCCCATAAAATGGTTTACCTTTTGGTTTATAGGACCCTAATACATGCCTTTTTCATAAAAGCCTGCCTAAAACATGCTATGTTTACATTGTTAGTTAATACTTGGTAGATTTAGAATCCTGTTACATACAGGAAATCTGGGGCAAGTAAGTTTTTATAAAAAAAATATTAAGGAAATATTATTATTTCTTATTTAACACAAGTCTTTCTGAATATTTTTCCCTGCATGCGGACAACGAAAAATTAAAATTTTCACTTTTGTCTTAACTTAAAAGAAAGCATAAAGGTGAACCTCCCCTTTAAAGCAAATGCTTTATGTGTTATCACTTACTGGGCAGAGCAAATCCAGGCTCTCTTGTCTTCTTTCATATGCAAATCCACTGCCTGCAGAAGAGGACGTCACTAACATGTCTCACCTCTGCCTGGGGCACACAAGAGTCTCATTACAATCTTTTTCTACATTCTGCCCCTGTGTACCCCGCCCACCAGCCAATAGGAATCGGCGAGCCTGGTCTCCATGGCGACGTTGGATTCCTTTCATTAGTACACAGAGCTGCAGAGAGCAGGGAGCTGTATATTATCCCGAGTGTATGTGTGTGTGTATGTGACATATTAGCTAAATATATGATTATTAACATGTATTTTTATAGCGCCAACATATTGCAGAGGGCTGAATATCATATTCGAGAAACGTTTGGTGGACAAAGAAAAACCTACTGTTGTTTGTAAAAGATTATTGATAGGGAAGAGGCTGCGGGAATAGGAGTGAGTGACGAGTTCAGTGCTTAAGGGCTCTTACTCATGAGCGTTTTTACCTGCGCTCCCCTGCGTTCCGTTTTTCGGCGTTCAGCCGCAGGGGAGCGCAGGAATAGACGCATTTCATTTTTTCAAATGGGGCTGTACTCACACAGGCGCATGTAGGCGCCGAACGCAGGAAAAATGCAGCATGTTGCGTCTCAACCTGCGTTCGGCGACTACATGCGCCTGTGTGAGTACAGCCCCATTTGAAAAAATGAAATGCATTTATTCCTGCGCTCCCCTGCGGCTGAACGCCGAAAAACGGAACGCAGGGGAGCGCAGGTAAAAACGCTCATGAGTAAGAGCCCTTACACTTTAATTGAACAATTTCACTTTAATTTCATGCAGCTTAGGGTTTCAGCACCTGGCATTTTTAAGCTGTGAAATGCAATATATTGTATTTAAAAATGTCAGTTTTGCCTTCAAAATAACCTTTTCATAGCTACTTTTTTATTGATATAGACATTAAACCACCAAGCTGAACAAACCCTGGTCACATTGAATAGTAATGGTACTTAACAACTGAATTATTTGCATGCGTATTTCATATTCTTTACTACTGGAATGCCACTAAACGTAACAGACCATTTATGTAACCTGTATTTTTATTTGCAGGAAGGATTACTTATTTTGTTGTCTAGCACAGAAGGGTTAATTAAAAGGCTTCATGAATACTGACTTTATAGTAGCTGCAAAAAGTGGAACTTCTGTCAGGCTGAAAGCAAAGTAAGTTAAATTCATGATGGTTATTACTGTTGTGTTGTTGCTAGATATAAAGGGAATCAATATTGACGCACCTAAATATAAAGGGGAATAATATTGGTACTAGAGATGGATTCGCGGGGAACATCCGTGTTTCGCTGCCGGTGAATAAATTTACCGATTTTTTTGGACACCAGCGACAATCCCGACGCCACCGTCAATTAAAGACACCCATTGACTTTAATGCGTATAAAATTATCGCCAGCGTCGGACTGACGCCGGTGTCAAAACTAACATTTTATTTTTCTTAAAATCTCCAGGGCCTCGGCCTAAAGCTTGAGCCCCCATACTACTAAATAAACGAATTAATGAAAAGTCCTAAGATTCATTAATGTGAGAGATCTTCAGTTGTAAAAGATGAGCCTGTAATAGCTTCTGCTAATATCCCAAATGAGAATATTCAAAGATTCAAAAAATAAAATTATGTTAAAAATAATAATAGCTTGGCATTTCTGGCTTTAAATTAACTGTCACTAGAGGATCTTTGATTTGTGGAGCAAAAGTTATTCTCTGTCATTCAGCGCATTAATTAAACAACCTGATATCCTCTGTACACTCTCTGTCCTTTTCCACCTTCTGAAATTAATATAACTAGTTTCTCAATTGCCTGGATTTTCATGGAACCAAGTATAAAATAGACACAATAAGTAACAACTAATTCTAGAAAGCAATGATGTTCTGCTTCACTTTAAACACTATGCATCCAAAATGATTTTTTTTAGAACAGCAATGCAATTACCTTCTATTGCACACCATTTTTAGGATTAGAAATACTCAGGTTTTGTTTGCTAAGCGGATATCATTAGTCTTATAACTTTCAGGTGCTGAGAAATATTCATACTGACAATGCAGCAAGCTACAGTTCTCATCAAAACATAATGCATAATAAACTCCTACTTAAAGGAACAGTAACACCAAAAAATGAAAGTGTTTTAAAGTAATGAAAATATCATATACTGTTGCCCTGCAGTGGTAAAACTGATGTGTTTGCTTCAGAAACACTACTATAGTTTATATAAACAAGCTGCTGTGGAGCAATGGCGGAAATTGAAAAACGGCTATATGGCACAGGTTAACTAATGGATAAACAGATAACACCATTAGACAGACAGAGCTTATCTGCTATCAGCTGTGTAACTTGAGCTTTTTCTCCTTTGAATGGCTGCCCCCATTGCTACACAGCAGCTTATTTATACAAACAATAGTAGTGTTTCTTAAGCAAACAGCAGTTGTACCAGTGCAGGGCAACAATGCATTATATTTTCATTACTTTAAAACACTTTTATTTTTTGACGTTACTGTTCCTTTAATCTGTATGTAAGGAAGTTATCTTGTGTTCTAGTGGGCAGCGGGGTCCAATGCTGCATCCCTAGCATAGACGCCCGCTGCTGCGCTGCTCCCTTCCTGGTTCTGGGTTCCCCTATGGCGCATCCATTTCTTAAAGGCGCAGGCATGCTGGCGCCAGCACGCATTGGTGCAAAATTCAAGGGGAATTCAGTCTTCAGCAAATTTCCCGTTGTTAAGTTCTATTAGCAAGTTCCTGGGTGTTATCCTAAGCAATTCCTGACTGATTCTACTGTGTTTGACCCTTGCCTGCCTGCTTACTACTCTGACCTCTCCAATCCTGACCTTGCCTGTCTGTGACTATGTTGAGCTCTCCAATCCTGAACCTTTGCCTGTCCTCTGACTATTCTACGATCTCTAATCCTGATTCTGGCCTGTCTGAATATTCTAACTGCTTGTGTTGGCCCGGCCTGCTTGTTCCTGGTGGTGTTCTTCCTTCCAGTATCCTGGTGAGATGATCAGGCCCCTTTGCTCGTCCAGAACCGTTAGCTTTGCTCCTCTCTCTGTTAAGACCTGGCGGCATCCAATTAGCCGAGGGCTCCTCCCAAGGTGAAAGGCGGTTAAAGGCAAAAGTGAGAGCCGAGACCAGGGAGCTTAGCTTGGGTTCTGGATATAGGGTGCCAAACGTGACACTGTAAGATTTTAATTATTTTTTACATTTTATTACTATTGTCTGTTGCAAAATTAGATGATGTTTCAGTGCATTAAAAGATGATCATTGTGATCCATGATAATAATGTATGACTGTTTACTTTTTGTGTCCTGACCCAAAAAAAAAACCTCTGAGTTATAGCAACCAGTTGTAACTATGTCATAGCTCTAACTTTAGCAAGAAAGAAATTGGATAATGTCACCTTTGTTTAGGAATACACAGGCATTACGTGTGGAAAATATGCATCTTGAGATGCAAAATCAGGAGATGGAACAGAAGCTGAAACAACTACTATCAAGCATGAGCAGGGAGAAAGAAGAACGAGAGTAAGTCAGAATTTGTGAAAACCATGGTCAGCTTTATTGATACAAGAAATGTAACTGATATTGTAATAGCCATTACTACCCATTTCTTTGCGAAAAGAAACAGAAAAATTACTGTTTGCCAGTGGCGTAACTATAGAGCAAGCAGACCACACAGTCACGGTGGGGCCTGGATTACAGGGTCTGCTTCCTCTATAGCTTAAAAGTAAAAAACCCTCCCCAGCCGCTTTCTTACCTGAGACGGGGAAGGGAGGGCGGGGAAGGGGATCGGAGTGTGCCTGGCTCCACTGAAGATTTTTTCTGCAGGGGAGCCTGGCGTACTCTAGTTATGCACTTCTGCCTGTTTACATTCACAAATAGTACATGGATTGTTTTTGACACTTCACCTTCCAAAACCTAACATTTTACTTCTCTCTGAAATTCTAAAATGGCTGTTTTATCAAATTTCAAGTTTGCGTATTTTCATGATTGGCGAAAACCAATGCAGAAAAAATCAAATATACTTATACATTTTCTTTGGAACTTCAAATAGTCTGTATTAATTAATGAAAAAACACATGAAAAGTAAAAACTCAGGAAGTAAAATATGGCAACGTTCAATAAAAGTCAATGGGAATTGTCTCACAACTTTATATATTTATTTATTTTCCCAGTTCATTAAGACATTTCAGTTTTTTTGCCTCATTGAAAATGAATGGAACAATATTATTCTGGTGCATTTATTTTCTCCCCCAGACCTTGAAAGTTAGTAAATAGGCCTCTAAGTGTTAATTGAAAGGTTATACCTTTTATTTAAAGGTTCTACATCCCAGTTTTGTTGTCTTTTATAGTGTATGCATGACAAATGCATAAAACATCTAATAATTTATGCTATATGTATGAAGCCCTATGTATGAGCTGGAGATGTAATAGTTTTGCAGAAGCATTATTCAACCATTGTAGCCACAGATGCTTAGTTGAGCTCAGTTCCTGTTCCATTCATATTCAAAATAAAACATCTATGTATAAAACAAAACATCTAGTGACAAGCGATGTGCACACATTAAACTACAGAGAAGACTATATCAGGTTCATAGGGTGGGGAACTCCAGTTATATAAATTGTTGTTTATCAGCTGTACCATACATTTTTTTATGGTACATTCCAACCTGCTTGTTGCATTTATCATAAAGAGCAAAGGTCATATAACCAAGGGTGCTGCGTCAA
Source organism: Xenopus petersii (assembly GCA_038501925.1). Taxonomy (NCBI): domain Eukaryota; kingdom Metazoa; phylum Chordata; class Amphibia; order Anura; family Pipidae; genus Xenopus; species Xenopus petersii. The sequence goes on along the minus strand of CM076680.1, from coordinate 51,478,697 downwards.
TGAGGTGAATTTCCGGTTCTTCTAGCTTAGAGGGCGCAATTATGCTAGCGTCCTGGCCCACTCTGCCACCCTCGTGGACCCCCCTCGAAAAAGGTGAGCGCATGGGGGGGAGGGTGTGTGGCAGCAACAGCAAGCTGCCTCAGGCAGTGGAGGAGCCAGGATCGTCCCTGCATACAACCATTAAGTTTTGTAAACCTCAGTGAAAACAAAACCTTTGTACTATTCTATACAAAAAATATTTTTTCACAGTATGATGTCAAGCTTTATTTGTTACAGGAGATCAAAAGGCTATCATTGGAAGTCTGGCCAAGTTGGCAACCAAAGTCAGGATAAAGAGAATATGATAAAGGTACAGCACTATTGGTTATTGGTATAATTTTTGGTGAGGGGGCATCATGTGAGTTAAAAGTTATAGTCTCAGTAAAATGCAGAATTACAAATGGCTTGCATGTACAAATACAGTACTACAGGTATAATGAAAAGCATGTTGACCATATTGCTTACATCTCAATATATAGGATATTCAATATTTATACTCTTCCTTATGAAAGTTAAAGGGGGTTATTCATCAAAGGTTGAGTTGTAGAGGGTTGTGAGGTTTTTCATACCTCAAATGAACTCGCAACTTGAATGTTTTCTGATTTAAGAAAGTTTCCCAGTTAAACCCACCGAAAAAAACCCAAAACATCTTCAAATGTTTGAAGGAACCTATTTCCAGGTTAGGGGTATAATAAGTATTAATAATTAATAATAATAAAAGAATAAAAAAAAACAAAAAATGTGAGTTTTTAACCTAAAATTCCCATTTTGACTGTAAATTTTTCAAGTAAAAATCAACTCGACCTTTAACGCCTTTAATGCTATATTTAATCCTACAGGTGCCCAGCTTTGATTTACATTGATAAAGTAAGCAGATATAATACAATCATTCCCAAATGCTCGTTTCATATATAATGCAGTCACAGGGGATTCAAGCAGCTTGCTTTGTAACTAAGAGTCTGCAGTATATGTTGACAGCAGAACAGTATAGTGATTGTTTGTATATTCTAGGTTTCCTCTGGAAGAATAAAACTGAAAATCCTAAAAGATTCAATGCCAGGTAACCTATTCACAGATACATTCAGCTATCACAAAATAATTAGTAATGTAGTTCTTTAACATGTTGACACTTATCATGTTGCCTAGTGAGCTACAATTCCTATCACCTCAGGCTGTTGATCATTTCTTTTCTCATGAGACTACTGATGAGTTGTATTTTAAAAAAAAAAAGTTATCTTGTTGAACACAATTTCCTGCAGAGCTCTATTATTGTCTTAGCAATTACATGCTTTGGTTCAATATCCTGTGTTTAATTTCTCCCCAAAAAGCACCATTTCTCCACATGTTTGTGTGTTACTAATCCTCATTTACTCTTTATGGCCAGACTTAATCTGGCCATAGACGCAAAGATCAGATCATACGTATCATTGTACGAACGGACTTTCCCATCTCCCGAACTGTCACTAATCATTCAGATCAAAGTCTTACCATTCCGACCAAAAAAAGTAGGTAAAGAAGAGATCAGCGATGTTCTGCCCCTGACAGCAATTGTACGATAGACAAAGCTAATGACAGTCTCCCACTGAAAATCGTACGATAGGCAATACACGCAGAGATATTACCCGCAGCTGACAGAAATTTTCTAACCTGTCCGATCGATCAAACGACCGATCTCCGCCGCACGAAAAATGTCGGGACTCTCCACACACGGTCCGAAAATCGTACGAATCCACGATTCGTACGATCGGATCGTTGTGTCTATGGCCGGCTTAAATGTATCCAAAAACTAACATTTCATGTCCTCAGCTGGAACACTCACTGCTGAGTTCCAAACTATGGGCCAGATTCAATTCAGTGAGAAAAAGTTTTATCACGTGAAAAGTCTTGGCCAAGATTAAATTTTAGGTGCAATGCAATTTAGACAAACTTACCTTACAGTTTATCACATGAAAACCTTGAAGTCTATGGGAAAAAATTTGGAACTGAATTAAGAGTTTTTTCCCCTCGAATTCAAACTTGGCCATGAGTTTTCACGTGATAAACTGACATAACATTTTCTCTCTGAATTGAATCTGGCTCTATGTTGGAAAGCAATGTCAGAACATGAACTACTCATAAGTATGAGGTTCCATTGAAAGCAAAAAGGTGCACTATGTGCACTTCCAAAGATAAATGTAAATATTTCTACTCAAACTACCTTGATACCCCTGGGGCCACCCCCCCCACCAGCCTCCCTTTCGTCTCACAATGATTCAACTCCCTAACCTTGTTCCACTGTGAAGTGATGGATTCTGGGTCCATCAACCATGTTCTTTTCATCCCTAAAAGATTTGTAGAACCGTATTCATCAAATGGTGAGTTCTAACTTTTCACCCATTCATAAATAAAATTCTAAAAATCCCAAAGGAATGTTTATAACGTGGGTGAGTTTTTATTTGTTAAACTCGTAAACTCACATTTTGGAAAATCCCTTACATTCTTTTGGCACATTTATATCCCAGATGGGAGTGGAATAATTTGATTGACACAGCACAGGACACTGATTCTGGGAAAATTGGAATAGCAACTACAAACCAGGCCTGATCCCCAGCATCAGTGCCCAACCTCACTAATTCTGTTTTGGCTAAATGGAAGCAAGTCCCACCACCATCATCCAAAATCTAGTGGAAAGCCTTCTGACAGGACTAGAGGTTGTTATAGCAGCAAAGGGAGAACCAACTAATTAGTACACTTTGTTTAGGAATAAGATGTTGGAAAGGCAGGTATGTGGATTCTTTCACCCATATGGTGTATATCTGTTACTTAATATTATATTTTTTAAATGTTTTGCTCATTAAACCAATACATCCCTAGAACTGCATTTTATTTTCTACAGAGCCTGAGATGCAGAAGGTAGACTCTAAAATGGCTAATGTTATGGGCCCTGATAGGCCTAAAGTGAAAGGCAAAGCCTGTGGACAATGTGAATCAAAAAGTGCATTACTGGTGAGCAAATTTAATTTTTATCAAATCTTTACTGCTGACAAGACAAGGCAAGTCACAAAACCATAATTATATGATATGTATTCTGTAAAGTCTGTCAATATAACATACCTCCCGCCCATTTAGTAATTTCATTTATTTGATACAAGCAACTGGACTCCAGCTCATTCAGCTACTTCCTTGTCTAGCATGAAGCTCTGCCCCCTGAGCAGTTCTTCTCTCTATGGGGCACATTTACTAAAGTGTGAATTTTCTCTTCACCTAATTTCACCACAGTTTGTCTCACTTCGCCAGGTGTATTTTCTCAACACATCTCCATATGTACTAAAAATCATTAGGTCATTTCTTCAAGAGAATTGTGGTGAATTTTTTCCTGGTGAAAATTCTCTACAAACATTTGCCAGTATATTTCCCCATACAACCGTAGTTGGGAAATTTCTCAGATGAATTTTCGCTAGACAATTTTGGCCATGGACACAAGGGTAGCGTTCTCACTTTGATAAATTACCGGATTTTTGCTAGAGAATTTTTGCTGGTGAAAATTCACTGGCGAAACAGTGTGAAAGTTCACTTGTGTTGAGGCTTTTCGCCTGTGAATTGCACTCTTTGCCATTTAGTAATGTTTTGGCGAATTCTCTTTTTGGTGAATTTTCTCTCAACATCCACAATTCGCCCTTTAGTAAATGTGTCCCTATGACTGTATAGAACTCAAAGAGGTGCCTAGTGTGAATGCTTGCTTTATTTCCATTGGAGCAGAGGCAGTGACCATGCGCAGTAGGCTCCTTTTTGAGATCTTCACAGTCATAGGGGCAAATTCACTAAAGGACAAAGTGGCCCTCGCTAGCGAAAACTCTCCAGAAATCCAATTTGCAGGGACATTGCCAATTTTTAACAGGTGTAGAGGACATTTTTAAGTGGCCACTTCAAGACATTTTACCAACAACTCTAATAAAGACATATATGTGACCTATATGTACCCACGCTATTCAAAATGACCTAAGCATAAGTGTACTAACAATGTTTCGCCAGGCAGAAATGAACGTTGGCGAACATTCGCTAGGAAATGCTTGCGCTGCTGAACTTACGATAGCGAAACTTCACCAGTGTTCATCTGCCGAGATGCAACTATACATTTTAGTGAATTAGCATAGTGGTAGTATATTAGTGCCTGACGAAGTGGCGTGAAGTGTGGCGAAGCCTTCACAGGCAAAAATTCGCCCTTTAGTGGATTTGCTCCATAGAGGCAAGGTATGCTATTCTGGGGATGTTTAGAATAGTTTTAGGGATTTACTAATAGTGATGGGCTAATTTGTCCCATTTCGCTTCACAATGAATTTCGCAAATTCCCAGCGAAATTCTCAAAACAGGGAAATTCGCCGTGAATTCATGCCTGGCGAATAAATCTGCCCATCAATAATTCTTTAATGATATCCTTATGTAGTTAGCTCTCATTGGGGTCTGTATATAGTAATATTTCCTGTCATTGCCAGGCTGATGGTATGTGCCATAGTTTAAATATGCTTTTATTGTGAATGAACACAAAACATATTTAGTTGATGCCTACACTACTGTATTGTGTTTTTATCATTATGTTACCATAATGAGTGGAAATGATCCAGATTGATTTGTTTGTATTTGTTATTGAAGATGAAACTCTTAAGGAATTAAGAAATTGCCACAGGAAGTTTTTCAAAGCCACTTTTGTTTTTTATTCTGGACCTTGGTTTGCTATTCAAAATGAATTAGCTAGTGAATGAAGACAATCATTGAGCATACTATGACTGATGGATTTCAGGCAGAAATGCTGACTCTGGAAAACACATCTGATAAAGAGTTTATATTTCAGAGAGGGCTGGGCAAAGAGCAGGTAAGAATAGAGATTCAAGCTAACTAGTCAGTACATGAAATAAAATAGTGTCAAGCATTAAGGATGTCAGATTCTTTTGGAATTAAGGCTAAATTGTAGTTTACATAAAGCCCATTGAAAGAAGTGGAGATAATATAGGTAATAATGAAAATAATGTATTAAATTGGAATGGAATTTGATTTCTTAGGCATTAAGAAGATCAGTGTAATCTAAATAGTTTCAAGTAGGTAGGAGAATGGCAGAGTATATACGAAAATAGTTTGTATCAGTCCTTGGAGCTTATGTTTTATGCAAATTGAGTCATGTTCTCCTAATCACTGCGCAGTTGAATAGATAAAATAAGTAGGCCGTGCTGGAGCCTTCCCAGAGAAACCCCACAGATAAGGAATAAAAGCAGGAAATGAGACTTGTTTATTACTTGTGGAGAACATTAGGCACCATTAAATCTGAGTAATGCTTTGTGAAAGCCACATTGCATTTCAGAAAGACAGCGCCTGATTATTACTTTGTCGTCATTATGCCTGCTTTTTTTTTTCGTCAAGCAATATTGTGCATTGAATTGCATTATATGCATCTTCACCAGTGTTAAGTGTTTTGTGAGATTCAATACTTGAATCTTCTTGCACAGGATATTTGAATGAGAGGTTTTTCTGACAGTCTCACCTCTAATGAGCCATGCATTTGCTTAGCCATTTAAGGAACATTAATATCAAAAAATTAAATTGTTTTAAAGGAAAGACAGTATAATGTACTGTTGCCCTGCACTGGTAAACTGGTGTGTTTGCTTCGGAATAACAACTATAGTTTATATAAACATTCAATGCTGTTGTTGTAGCACATAGGGTGAGGGCATTCTAAAGTTAAAATATTAAATCAGTAAGGAAAACACTGACATTTTCAGGGTTCACTTATATACTATTCAGCATGCGTAATTTAAACAAGCCAGTTGCCTATATTATATATAATGCAAGAATACACACACAGACAATTAATGGCTTGAGTATCATTTCTCCATAAACAAAAGTTACACTAAGGGGCTGATTTATTAATGCTTGAGCCTTTGGGATTGAGTATTCAGTTCCTAAAACCACCCGTGAGTTCCTAAAGTTACTCATGTCTCTTCATTTCAATTACTTAACTTGCTGCTAATCCTTTTTTCCCATGTGGGCTTTTAAAAAAATAAATAAAACGCTCGGCAACTAAAACCTGCCATGGTTTTTATTTTTATTGTAGTGGAACTGACTTGTGGTTATAGGAACCTAATGCTCGAGCTTCAGGAAATCAAGCCCTAAGTTTGCCCAGAAGCATTAATCCATAGCAACCAATAACATGTTTGCTTTTAAACACGTCATCAGTAAATTCTCCCTGCTGATTGGCACCTATCGGTTACTGCACCTGGGCAAACGTAGTGCCCTTTATTACGTAACCCTTATTATATTCATTTTCTGTCACCTCTCTTTTTATGTTACAGACACAGATTTTATTTTATTTGTATTCTTTTTAATTCTAAAAAAATACATACATTGCATTACAATCGCAAATAAAAAAGTCACATCTGTGTACTTTTAGTAGTTGTCCTAACGCAAGTAATTTATTTTCTTTTCGTCTCAATGATTTTGCATGTAGATGTGCCTGGAGTGCGGAGAAGATTATTGTTCTGCCTGTTCTGCTAAAATCCATCAAAAGGGGGCATTAAAACTACACAGAACTAGGCCTATTCAGGTAACATACATTATTTGTGCTCACACAGTTTGTGCATGTTCTCTATAAACGCTAAAAATAACACAGCACATAGAACTGTAGTTGTATAGTGATGCTTTAGTACAAACAAAACCATAGCTAATTCTTATTATAGTCTTGTTTAAGATAATTTATTACCAAAATATTTTGAACAATAAAAATTATTATTTTGATTTTAGTTAACAAACGGCCTTTCTTTTTCTGTTTAGCTTATATTATTCATATTCCCCCATGTAGAACATGCTAAAATAGCGTTTCTGCCAGCTGTTTAGCTTGTGTCGCATATCGATATATGGTATACGGCATTTCTAATATTTCCAGTATTCTATGAAAAATGTTACAACAAAATCTTGTTATACTAGAAGGGGAAATAATATGAATGTAGAAGGCAACCTTTGGCACTCTGTTATTTGCAGAACTAGTTGTAGTGGTTTTTAAATTGCATAAATACTGAGGGTTGACTATTTATCGCTTGTTTGTTATTATTAGCTTGTATTTTTTAAGAATTTATAAAGCTCCAACATATTTCACAGCTCTGTGCAATAAATGGGTGTATACATACAGCATACATACTGTTTACTAAAAGGCAAAGTGACTAACGGTGGCAAAAGAGACTGATGCAGGCACTCGTTTGCACTCAATCGCCAGATGAAGTTGCGCTCTGGCGAAGGGACGTGACTGCGGATTTTACTGAACGTTACCTCTTGCACAGACTTGACTTCGCCACCTCAGACTAGGAGAAGTGCAATAGAGTAGATAGGACTTCCTCAAAATTTAGTTGAAAATTTTTCTAAGTCCCAAAAAATGCTGGTGTCTTTTCCTTTTTTCAGGGTGAATGTCTGCAAAAGAGCGTAAATTGTTTCGGGGGTACCCGGCTTACCCCCTACATTTCCTAACATATGGCACAAAAACTATATACTGGGATCATGTGTAGGGCATTGTAACAACTCTATTTTCTTTTATTAAGCTTCCCTGGGCTTGTGTAATGTAATGTGTTTGCTGCAACATATAAGTCCATTTAACTTTAACTTCCCGGCGTATGCAAATTAGTCAACGATAGCGCAACTTCGCTCTGCTTGCTGAATTAACTCTAGTGCAACTTCGCCAACGTTCGGGGACGCAACTTCACATGTTAATTAATTAGCATTGTCTGAGCGAATTTTCACCTAGTGAAGTATTGCGATGCCTGCAAAGCTGTCACTGGCAAATTTTCAGCACTTAGTAAATTTGCTCCATAGTTACATAGTTAAATCGGGTTGAAAAAAGACAAAGTCCTTCAAGTTCAACCCCTCCAAGTAAATTGCATCTAGGGCCGGAACTAGGGGTAGGCAGAAGGGGCACCTGCCTAGGGCGCAATGAAAGGGCTGGGCAGGTACCTGACTTTTGCCTACCCCCATGTTCGCTGCTCCTCCCGCTCCTCCCCACCTCCCTCCCCTCAAGCGCTTTACTCCATCTTCTCAGTCACTTTCCCCGCCTCTTTCCCCTCAGTCACTTTCCCCGCCTCTCACCACTCCCCTTGGTCGCTTTGCTCTGCCTCCCTGCCTCCAGTGCTGTAACAATCTCCCCTCCGGTGTTGTGCGCATGTGTGCGCACAATGTTTTCAGGAGGGCACACGTCCGCGCGAGTGATCGCAGAGGGGAGCATGGAGGGGAGCGCGGTGGCCACCCGGGTCTTCTAGGGCACCCGGTTGGCTTGGCCCGCCACTGATTGCATTGAATGCCATCCCAGAATTGAGGTCCCTGCTCACCTTCTCATAAAAAGAAATTAAGTTAGTCTGGCAAGATCTATTACGCATAAAACCATGATGACAAAAACTCATAGTATTATGATTTGCTATGAAGTCCAGTATCTTATTTTTTATTAAACTTTCGAAAAGCTTTCCTTTCACTGACGTCAGACTAGCTGCCCTATAGTTTTGAGGCTGAGAACAGGATCCCTTTTTGAATAGCAGCACCACATTAGCTATTCGCCACTCTCTTGGCACCATGCCAGATGAATCCTCATTGAATCCTGAAAAGTAATTAAAGTAAAGAGGTTTGGCAATCATAGAGCTAAGCACCCTGGGAGGAATACTATCCAGCCCCGGACCATTGTTTATCTTAACATGTTCCAGTCTCTTTTGAATTTCCTCATGTGTGAACCATGCATGATTAGGTGTATTACTAGAATTGGGACTGTTAAGAAGGAAACCTTCATTAACTGGTTCCTCATTTGTGTAGACAGATGAAAATATGAGTTCAGAATCTCAGCTTTTTCTTTTTTTTTTTACAACACACATATACATACAGATTACATACAAAAACAATAACCCGATACAAGAGAGCTTAACATTTGGCTCCAGATATTGCTGGATTGCAACTCCCTGAGTCTTTCGTCACATTATCAAGGTACAATGATGTTGGTAGTTGTAGTGTGGCCACCCTAGCTTCATAACTCAATGAGATAAAATTAATTGCACTTCTTTTATCAAGAAAAAAAATGTTACTCCTTCTGTAAAAGGGGTTGATCTAAAACACAGTATATGATATTTCAGGCCAAGCGTTTTTGATAAGGGGTCATTTTGTAATTTGGTAGGCTGTGCAAAATAAAGAATGTTTCTAATATAGTTAGTAATATAAAATGCAATCTATCAAGGCTGGAGTGAGCGTATGTCTAACTTAATAGCCAGAACACTACTTCCTGATTTTCAGATCTCTTGGTTTCCACTGATTGGTTACCAATGCAGTAATTTGCCATGATAATGTATCTGTACCTATCATACATGTGTTAATGTTATACTTCTTATAAAAATAAAATCTTTAAATAACAAAAAAAAAAAAATAATACATTTGTAACCTTATGGAGCATTTTTGAGAGCTAAAAAGAGTCAGAAGTAGAAGACAATTCAAAAACTCTAAAAAAAGAAAAAAATTAAGGCTAATTGAAAGTTGCTTAAATGAGCCATTCTATTTCCATACTAAAGTTAACTAAAATTTGAACTACGCCTTTAATCATTTCTGCCTAGTTATTATCCCACTATCCTTTATTTCTGATACCCCTCCCATGCTCTCTCCCCTACTCTGTCTAAATTGACCTTCCCTTCCATTCTGGTTTTAAGCCTTTAAAGGGGTCATTCTTGACCCCAGTAAATGTGCTCTACTGGGCTAAACATATTTTGTGCCAGATCCAGATGCCCCAAAAGGAAATAAGAAGGCACTTCTATTCTTTTGACTATATGAGGGTCTTTGACACAGCTGCTACTAAGTTTATATATCATAGTTATATTAAAAATATTTAGTACCAAATCCAGATTCCCCAGAATGAGATAAGAAAGCACTTCTATTCTTTTGGACTATATGAGGATCTCTGACATAGCTGCTACTAATTTTATATATCATAGTAGTATTAAAAATATATAAAACAGGCAAGATATTGAAAAAAAATCAAAACAACTTCTTTTTTTAGTATCGCTGATTTCCTTGTCTTAAATCTTTCCAATTAAGAAAAGGAATTTAATCCAGACCAAGCCTTAAAGAAGATTTACTGTTAATGTTCAGTCTTAATTCTTAGATTTTGCTAAATCCCTAACTGATTCCAGTATGATGTTGCTGTTGCAATTTTTAATATTTGTGGGTTTAGATGTACAGTATATTAACCAGATGCAGAAAACTGTTGCAAGCAGTGGAAACATTTATATTTTACCAATCACCAGCCACTGCTGTCAAGATATCTAATTGAAATGGTGCAGAAAACTTGCCGTAATGGGACAATTTATTTAAGAATGTCTGTTTAAACGAGCAAGCTTTTAATTCCATGGTTTTATGAAGATGAGTATTTCATCAATCAAGAATATCTATGCGAAATCCACAATCACACATTGATGTTCCTACTTCAGAGTTCAGAACACTATGATTATATATTTATTATTGTGACAAACGTGCAAACTCTTTAGAGTAGTGTGTAATAGAGTGTTAAGGATCAACAAGACTGAATTGTATTTGTCTTGAAAAGATTTTGCACATCTACAGGCCCTCACAGTAAACCAATTAGATGATAACAATCAAGTGTACAATTGAATGAAGTACCATTTATTGTGGATGAAATAACATGTTTTCCTATTTTCACATATCTAAAAGAGATAAAGAAAAATATATCTACAGTGTAACATAAAATACAATCTGAAGCAAGGAAGGTTGACATGAACAGATTAGGTATTTAAACACATCAAAGATTACACTTCAGCAGTTTTATTTTCACAGTTTTCTTAATGTCTGGCCTCTCAACAACATACTACAACAAACTATACTTTGTAATTGTGGCTAAGGCTTTAAAAATGTGTAGGAGCCACTCAATACCCACCCATGTGTATTTCTCTAAAAATACGTTCTTCAAAAGAAGTTGTCAAGTTTGTTTCCGTAGAATCTCCTTAGTTATCAAGGCTATTCAACTGGTGGACCTTTGTTGAAAAGTCATTCTAATGGCTATCAGTCTAAATACAATCCAGCTTTTAACATGTGCTATGACAAATAATTATCGACTTAAAGTTGAGTAACAATGGATTAGATCATGCTGGTTGGGCATGTAGATTTACAACTGCAGCCTTTAGGTTTTGACTCAGCTTTTATTCCATTCTGGGCAGTCCAGCCTTTAACATGTGTATGTCAAATCTTTCTGTCAGGCTTTTTCAACCTACCAGCAAATCTTTTGTCCCAACACTGGCAGCTTTTATCTCCACTCCATCTCTACACCTGTTCCAAAATATTCTCCAAACAATCCCTTGTGTTTCACCTATTCAAGATCCCTTTTGTCACATACACCATTATACAAGTACTACATGTAGTAAAATGAACCATGATCATTCCAAGACTGTGCAAGATTTTAAATACAATTTAAAAAGAAAAAGTTGTCCACAACCACAACCAAAAAATATAAAACAAAAAAGTTCTCTCATTTTTGCTTCCAACGAATCTTTTCATGTATTTCCTATTTTCAAAAGTAGCTTTCCTTTGCAAAGAAGCCTTCTAGCACTAACTATGTTCTGCAACACTTTTGCTGACGTGTCCAAATGTGTGGCCCTCTGACTTACTCAGGTGCAGTATGTCTGATATCACCAATGCACAGGTATAATTTGTACCCAAACTCCCAGTTGCAAGCCTGTATGGGCTCTCTAATATCATGTCAGAAGCAAGTGCAGTGCTCATTATCTTTAAAGGGGAACTATCACGAAAATGAAAATAAGCTTCATCATGCTGACATAAGAAACTTTCTAAATACACTCAATTAAAAAGTCTGTTCTGTTTAATAAATAATCAAGTTTATCTTTACTATCCCTCTCGCAGCATCTGTTTCTCTTCATTCTCTCTTCATGCAGGAGATATTAATTGACAGTCCAATATATCTTACAGGGGGGCTCCTTTTGCATAGAAGATGTATTAGAGCTCACTCTATGAAAATCATCAGACATCATTTCTCTCTCTATGCAGAATTTGTGGAAAAGGCAGTTATTATGTTTGTACTGGAATCAGTTATTTGAATGAACTCTAATTCATCTGCTAGGAAAGGAAGCCCCCCTATAAGATTTATTGGATCTAACTGTGAATGACTACCTGACATCCAACTACTTCAAGAAGACAGAATGAAGAGATTCTGAGAGATGGATAGGGAACATAAACTTCATTATTTCAGAAATGATGCAGAATATTTAAAGGAAAACTATACCCCCAAACAATGTAGGTTTCTATTAAAAGATACTGAGTAAAACAGCTCATGTGTAAAACCCTGCTTCATGTTAATGAACCATTATCATAATAATATACTTTTTTAGTAGTATGTGCCAATGGGTAATCATAAATAGAAAATTGCCATTTTAAAAAATAAGGGCCGCCCCCTGAGATTGTAAGATTCACTGTGTACACATACAAACCACATGTAAGGTCACATGAGCCAATTAACAGACAGAGTTCTGCCTTTTGCTTCCTCACTTCTTCCTGTTACAGTTAGTGTTGTAGTATTTCTGGTCAGGTGATCTCTGAGGCAGCACAGATAGAGTCAGGAAATGGTGGTTCAAGGCAAGAGATGTAAAAGGGCAATATTTATGTAAATATATATTCCAGTTTGGTTAGATTGTTTAATATGTCATTCAATTTGATATAAACTATCTGTTGCTTAAGTATTCATTTTGGGGGTATAGTTTTCCTTTAAATAATTGTATTTACAAAGTTTCTTTTTTCAGTATGATGGAGCTTACTGTGTATTAAATTTTCATTTTTGAGATAGTTTCCCTTTAATAATATATTTTAAAATTACTGATATATCAGTAGTCTAATCTGGGTTATATAAGGAATCACCTATGACAGTGCCCAAACACTCCCTTTTACAACTTGACCATGCTCCTTGCTCAGTTTTTGGCTAGAGGTATAAATGGTAATTTGAGTAAAATAAAGTTAACACATCTGTAATTGTATGTATGCTTGCCTGTGTGTATCAGAATTATTGCTAACAGTGGTAGTTCTTTACTTCATTGGTAGAACAGTGGTAGTCCTTTATTTCATTGGTAGCATACCAGTAACATTCATTCTTTTGAAGTCTGTGAATGCTCAGATTCTTACTTGCAACCTTTTGAAGTAAAAATGCATCATGCTGCCCAGTGAAGCATCTAAATAAGCTACTTAGGAAAATATTAAATGATGAGATTCACAATGAGAAGTCCATTTAACCCTGCCTGAACATTTGCAAAACACAATGTTTTATGAATCTTTTTTGAACCCTAATCTTGATCCAAATAAAGTAAATAAACCCTCTGGTATATTATATTTGGCATGTAGTTCATTGAACCATAATCCCACAATCTCATAAGCAACTACAAAACAGGTGAACGTGAAGAGGCATGCAACAAAAATACAAGTAAAGCCATAAAAATGCTCGGATACGGGAATGCAAAGGGACAGAATATTATGCCTTCTAAAAATGAAACAAGGGCAGATGCGGGCACAATCAGTATGTGCAATAATTGCACTGATTAAAGTGGGCTATATGCTTATACTTGTCCTCCCTCAATGCACTTGTGCAGGATGCGCTTATCTATAAACTTATAGTTTATTATAGTGTTAAAAACTACAATATAAAAAGCTCAATATATGTACAGGTATCATTGTGCAAGACGATTTGCCATCAAACAATTGTTAAACATACGAAAATACAAAACAACTAAATGTTGATCAGATAAACTTATCTTCTCCTGGTGACAAAAAGTTGAAGTCTAACATTTTCACATGCAGGTAAAGGATCATTTATCTGGAAACCTGTTATTCAGAAAGCTCCAAATTACAGGAAGGCCATCTCCCATAGGCTCTATTTTATTCGAATAAATAAAAATTTTTTAAAAAATATTTGCCTTTTCTCTGTAATTATAAGATATAATGCATCCATATTGGAGGCAAAACAATCCTATAAGGTTTAACTAATGTCTAAAAGATTTTCTAGTAGTTTTAAGGTATGGTGATCCAAATTATGGAAAGATCTCTTATCTGGAAAACCATAGGTCACAAACATTCTGGATAACATGTCATACATATCTGTATTAATACAGCTGCCCTTTATGTAACTATGGGGCATGTTTGTTAAAGGGATGGGTAAATCTGACATGTTTTGCTTTGCCAAAAATTCTAGAAACATCAAAAATTCACCGGAATCCATTGAAGTCTTTGGGCAACAACTTTTTTTTGAAGTGCAAATTTTTTTCACCAATTGTAGTCTATGGGCCTGATTTTTGCAGCGTAACTTGCAAGCTTTTTAGAGTTATAAAAAAAATTATGAAGTGTGCTGAACTTTCAGTTCACCGTTTGGTAAACAGACTCTTTTAGCTTTAGGTGCTTCGTATTACTTTTTACCTTCGGTGTTATTCTTTTGTTTGAATTTATATATTGTTTTAAAGGGAAAACTCTGTATAGTGTTTACTTTTCTCTTTTTTACTAGAAATATTGAATGTACAGAGAATATAAACATTTTGGCTTATGTAAGTCTTTCCACAGTAAGATCTGTTATACTATTTAGCACAAGTGTAAATAGCAATTGAGATGCTGTAGATAGCAGCCCACTGTGGCCAAACGGTCACAAAAACAGTGGAAAATCCTGAAGTCGGCAGTAAAATTATATGAAAATGAACCTATAATATTTCATGTTTGCAGATGAGAACTCAGAGAGAAGTTTCACAGCAAAGTAAGGAAAGGATATCTGATGAGCCAAAAGACTTTGATAAAGATAAGCCAACCAGTGGTGGCAACACAGTGTCTACTGGTTTCACTGCTTTTAATGAGAAGCAAGAAGTAAAGAATCAGGTTTGTTACTGTTAAAAATAACAGAAAGAAATAAGTAAAGATCATCTTGCCTTTGTTCTTGCAAACTCAAATCATACTGATTAAGAGCACATGGAGCACTAAATCTCCCATACTAACTGGCGTGATAAATGCTTGCAAACACTTGTCAAGCAATAGACACAGGTTGGACTGTGCCCCATGTGCCACTACTGTTAATAAGTGTGATCTGAGTTGTGAAGAACAGGGGTGAGATAACCTCATGACCTCACAAGTCTAATAATTTAGGGAAATAAGGTGATCATTTTTAGAACTTTGCATGGGTTACCTGGAACAGTTTTAATGGTGTGCGTGCCATGCAGTCTTTTCTTGTGCTTGCTAATATAAACCGCATAGTTGTCCTTTAACTTGGTAAAAGACAAATAGTTTTAATTGAAATACCCCCCTGCCAAAAAGACAAAGAGAGCTTTTGAAAAAAATAATAAAATAATTAGATTTATGAAAATATTGGTTTTTAACCAATTTTGCAATGGAAAATTAGCAACCAGCAGTCTTATCAGTGCTACAGTAATACAAAAAAGCAACAGTCATTTTCTATTCTTGTACATTGAAGGGTCATTAAGCCACAGTCTATGAGGAACATGATAGAAACCATTTCCAAGTAATATTTAATGTCATTGCAAAGTACCATGGGGTGGTATCTTTCCTGTTATGATATGTGGGTTATTTTCATTACTTTCATTCTACTTTGGTTCTACCTGAGAGGACAGCTCCCAAATCCGTAAACCTAAAATATATGAGAAATGTACACACAGATTTCTGGCATACAATCTCTGGGTTGAGAAAGTGAGTTGAACTATATATGAATTTTTTTTTAATAGTAATTTCTTACCTTGTAACAGATTCCCAAATTTGCAATAAATAGGCATGCTTCTGGTGGCAAGGAATCATTGCTTCATGGAACTTTTAATGAGGAAGAATCTGCTAAGTCATTTAATGATGTCCTGCTGGAATGGAGGAGGGGAGTGCAGGAGAACCAAAAGAAGCAATGCCCCCTAAAAGCAGCAACAGGCATGGTTTTCCTTTTACATTACATTATTCAATATTTTGTTGGTTATTCTGCTTGACTTATTCATTTACAGATTTTAAAGGACTTCCATACAATACAATTTATGATTTTTTTCAGTGTTGTTCACACAAGGCACTTCTTTAGTCTAAAAACAGTGAAATCCCACCTGAGGCCTTTAAGCTGTTATTGAACCACAAGTCTCTAAGTTGGTGTTTAAAAATAGCTGGAGGGCCACAGGTAGAATATGCCTGATCTAAACCAATGTTTCTCTTAATCAGCTACAGAATACCTTGAGGCTACATGATCAGGCAGCCTTTGAGTTCAGCGATCATATGATTCTGTAGTCTTTTGTGGTTTACTGAAAGTTTTGAGAGGGGATTTCAGTCACTGTACAGAAGACAATTTGAGGCCATAAGGCTTAGTATGACTTCCTTGTTTCAGGTTTGTTTACAATATTCCTTAAAGCAAGGGGTGTCTAAAATTGTTGCCTTTATAAGGTATATCATGGAAGGAACTTTGTGAAATGAAATGTCTTGTTTAATAGTCATTATAGGCTATTGACCATTTTGCTTCACCAAAAATTTGCCGTTGGCGACACCCATTATAGTCTATGGGTGTCAACATTTTTTTGACACTCGATTTTTTTTTGACGCGTGTCATTTTTTTCTGATGTGCGATGCCATACACGTCTAAGGGCATCATTTCCATGGCGAAAACAATTCTTTCTGTCTGGATGTGTTTTATGAAAACTGTAATTGATTTCCATTTGCTAGAATTTTAGTTGTTAATGTATTTTGATATCTTAAGCACAATTTTATAAGTATAATCATTATTGCATGTTAAGCTTAAAACAAGTTTAGTAAATTAAGTCCATGGCCTTTGTTATTAATAAATATTTTTGCTGTGCAGGTAGATGGGATTTTCTCACTTTAGACCGAACATTCCTTTTCTGTTCAGATATTTTTTTTCATTGAAATTTTAATAGGCCCATTTCACATTTATTTTTTGATAATTGTAAGTCTTCCTCAGTGAAGCACGTGATATTAACAGAGTGTATATGTACTTTAGATTTTACTGTGTTTTTCTGCTATATATATTCTAACCAACAGAATCATGGTGTAGAATAAACTAGCACAGAACAGTTTAGAGGCTGCCTATAGCCGTACATCAGTCTTAAGGTTTATAAAGTTTGAAAAGAAACCTAAATGATCTTGCATTGAATCCAATGGCAGGCTCTGTACCCAAATATCAACCTAGGATAAGCTAGTGTGACTTGAAAAAAGAATCTTATCAATTGGAATGGTGACCAAAGTGAAGCCTAAGACATGCTGCAGACCTAATGATCTGAAGCCAATGCCTAGCCAGCATGTACCTCTGTATTTATTGTCTGACGCTGCATTTCTCAGGTTCACTTGGCTCAGAGGTCATTTTTATGCTCAGTGCAGTCCCAAAGTGGTGAATGCTGAGTCTGTACCTTTCAAAACGATTGTAGTTTAGAAATGACAAAATCCTAGTTTGTTTGATCTGAACTGTATTTGTATTTGCTAATAATTTAACCTTTTCCCCTAGTGCCAGAGCTTTTTATTCTGCCCAAATAGTAATTCTACATGCTTTATAGACACTGACTTTTTTATTTAAAAAAAAACTACACCCACGTACGTATCCACTTGCAGGCAAGTTAATGCACAACCTCCCAGTTATTACAGTTACTGTAGACAAAAGTCTAAAATATGAGGGACACGTATTGGTGCTGTTTATAGCATATACCTGTGCTTTATAAACAACATGTCTTGATATCTCAATCCACTCTTTCTATGTTTTACAAGAATTGTACAAATTGGGCCCATTGAAAAATGCCTTTGTGTTAAAAAGATCTACCGATGGGGATGACAGCGATTCTTTGATGGTTGTTTGCTATAAATATAGGGTATATGGATAGGGTAACCTGCTTCAGCATTTGGTCATTGCTTGAAATATTTTAATATTTAAAGCAATTTTATCCTATGTTTGCTTTGTGTTATGCTGCAGCAATAACTGAACACAGCCTGTCCCAAGCTTGAGATGTTGTGTATAATGTTATTTGTGGGGCCTAGATCTATTCAAGACTGGACAATTTTCCAGCAGATAACAAAAATGTCAGCCATGTTCTGTTGCTAAAATGGAGGAATTTCAGGGTTTTTGTGTTCTTTTGTTAATTTCAGTTTTTCTCCATTCTGTTGTTTGCTATTCACGTGGGTCAGAGTTTATTGAGTTGAGTTCAAATGAAAGATGATCATAATTGACTAGAATAAATGGAAATGGATTGTTGTTAAAAAATGGCTACTCACCCAACCTGCTTGCTATACTAAAATAGTTTAAATTTACAGGGTGAATGCAGATCTCTTGGTGAAGCTTTACAGCTTTGCTGCAATGTTTATTAATATGTTTAGAATGTATAAGGCTGTAATTCCCATGATTATGCCTTGTGTTGCATGACAACAGATGTGTATCCCCAAAAGTTATCATTATGACACTGAAATACGCACTTTTATCCATAGATTGTACTGGAAATTCGGAATCTCAGACTGTTATGATCACAAAGCCATTTGAAGTGGAGTTTGCAGAAAACAGCCTTACCTATATGGAGAAACTGATGCTTAAAAAACACAGAAGGTAAAGTTATTGATAATATAATAAATAAAGTGTCACTTTGCCTTAGAGTTGTGTTGCCTTAGCTTTATACTGACAAATGTGGCCAACAGGCAGTGATGGGTGAATCCAACCCGGTTTTCTTTGCCAAAAATTTGTGATATGGCAATATTGAAAATTACTAATGTTTTATGCTGTATGGGTCTTTTATGTAAATGTTGGTTACACTGGACTATAACAACCAGGATGGGCCTTAGCTATGTGGGGAAGATATAGTCAAACTACAACTTATTCTGTTTGACTAATATAAAATAAATGAGGATAGGAGGTTCTTAGAATCAACAAAACTAAACAGGTTTCATTGGCCAAGATAATTCCAAAGGGTTAATAGACTCACAGATCCAATAATGAGGCAGAGCAGCAATACATGACCAATTGTCAGTACAGTGAACAAGAAGAAAGCACAATGTAACACCATATGGAGATAGCTTGGATAGTTTACGGTTCACTTCTAGAATTTCAGTGCCTCATGTGGTCTGGACCCCTACAGCAGAAATGGATCAGTGAGAAGACTATGTCCCTATTCAGTACGTGCTTCAGGCAAGCAGAGCCTAGAGGAGAGCTACTCTGTTGTATCTCTCCTAGTTGGAGCACAGGCTGCTCTTACTAGCTAACTCTATCTGTCTCACTTAGAATATGTTTTACCATAAAGTAACTGTATCTGACTAAAACCTTGTTCACGTTGTCACTGCACCATACTTCAGTAGAGGTAGAGTCAATCTAGGACAGAACACTTTACTATGTCTTGTTGAGCCCAGGTTCCCTGGAATGCATCCAGTTGGGTGAGCAACTGAAGGCCAAAGAGAAAGGACCACCCCTTGCCAAACAATATAATAAAGAGTGGCAGGAAGTGGTCATAAGCCAGATGGTCAATGGCCGTAGATATGCTAATATACAAAGCTAAAGTACATACATGGGCTTTTGCCCAGCAACCAGGAAATAAGCAAGTGTAGGCATTTAAAGCCATAAGGTGACATAAACCTTTATTTTATACTCTGCTACATGGGACTGTGACATCATGTGGGCGGGGACTAGGATAGATGAACATGCTGGAAGTGGGGATTGGACTTAAAATAGCATTAGAAATTGTGGGCATAGCTGTGGAGGGAGTAAAGGGCAGAACAGGTAAATTTATAATACTGGCACGGGCCTCACGTTGTGATTTATTGCCTGACTTGTGAAATACCAGCTGGGTGAAAAACATAGTTGTGATAGAAACAGTAATGTATACAATGTTGTAAAGAGGAGAGGGGCAACATTTCACTAATATGGTGCAATAAAGAGAATGCAGAAAATAATTACTCCACAATAACTGCTGCTTATTGTGGTTTTAATAGCACTGAACCCATTTTCATACATGGCTTCATTAGTTTTGCCGCATTTTGTGATGAAACACTAAATCTAAGTCTTATGTGTTATTATTTGTCATGTGACATTAGATTAGCTAATTTAGGATTTACTGTAGGACTAAGGATTCTTAGTAATACCCTAAAAATCCCAATACCTGGTGTGGAAGAGGCTGCGCTCTTTTTTTTTCATATCATTGTATGCCACTGAGTAATTGTGACTGTTTTTTTAACTTGTGTAATAGGTATTTCTACCTTATCTGACACAGATAGAGTTGAATCATACAATAGATAGATGTAAGCAAGGCTCCTTCTGAAGAGCAGTTTTCATTTTTTTTAAACAAGAAGCATTCTGTTTGCTCAGAAAGCTTTCACCTGTTTCAAAGTGCATATTGTAGCCATTCTCCAGAGTAACTTTAACTGACAGAAGAAAACCAGTGTGCTGCTGGTGAGAATAATAGCTCCATGTATCTTACATTCCCATGGACTGATATGCTCCCTCAATTAGTACAACTTGTTTATACTGTAGCATAGAAAATATCCCTATATATAAAAATGAAACCTGGCAAAGGACAATCAGTACTTTAATGTAGAGGACAAGAGCTGTTAATTGTATTAATGAATACTTTATTCCACAAAAAAATCTTCGAACTGTAAGTTAAGCAGTGAACAAATAGTATAATGCAGCGCAATGAAAATTCAGAATTTACTGTCCATTGATAAACCTAGAACTATTTAAATATTCAAGTCATTCATATGCTTTCCAGTCACAGCCCTTATGTGTTTTCTTTTCTCATTGCACTGGCACACAGCCCACTCAAACAACTGCTCTGAAATTCCCCCGTGGATTACCCTGATAGTGAAGACTATCCAAGCACATAATAACTTATGCACTCGGCATGAAATTTGGGTTCTAAACAATGTTGTATGTTATGTAAAGGCTTTTGACAGTGCGATACGCTTACAACTAAAGGGCAGCATTAGGTTACCCCAGTGAGGATTCTCATTTATATGTATTTTACAGTACATGATTCTTTGAATTAAAAGCACAGTAACACCATAAAGTAAAACTAATTTATTTGCATTTTAAGATTTATCTACAAGGGCAATGTACAAGTGCATGAGCACTATGGGCTGTAAAACTGAGACGCTTGGGGGGTTATTTATTAAGCTCTGAATACCTGAAATTCCCCGAAATCCGAAAAATTTGTGATTTTTTTTAATAAAATCTGACTTTTAAAAAAAATCATGAATTTTTCGGAATTTATTAAACCCCGAGGGCTAAAAAGCCAGAATATAAAAACACGGTATCTCAAACCTGTCGAGGTTGCATAAAAGTCAAATGGAACAGTCCCATCGATTTTTGGTTGTGTTTGGGGTTTCGGGCAATTTCACGATGTCTTCTGAGCTTTCAGGTGAAAACTCAGAGATTTTGGGGAAAATTTACGAAAAAATCATGAAAATCTGAGCTTTTCCCGCAAAGCAAATTTTCAGGAAAATTTAATAATAAATAAGCGTTAAAAACCCAAGTGGGTTAGATCGGAGTTTGTAACAGCCGATATTGAGATAAATTCGGACTTTGATAAATAGAGTCCCATGCACAAAGCACTTAGGCCTTTTTGTTCTGATGCTGTGTTCTGCACCTGGTGCTGGAGCAGAAATCAAGCATGGGTGCTTTGTTGATACATGTGAACACTGTAATTTAACGCATGCCTCAAGCAGGGGCTTCCTAATGCCTTGCTTCTCCCAGACTGCTCACAGGGGAAGAGGATGCAGTTTTTGATTGGGGGTACCAATATAAGGCTTTCCACTTATACAGGTATGGGACTGGTTATCCAGAATTCTCGGGACCTGGGGTTTTCTGGATAACAGATTTTTTCGTAATTTGGATCTACTACAAATCATGTAAACACTAAATAAACCCAATCGGCTGGTTTTGCTTCCACTAAGGATTAATTATATTTTAGTTAGTATTATAACATAGAAAAAGGAAACAAGTTTTAAAAAATTGGATTATTTACATAAAATGGAGTCTAGGGCAGATGGCCTTTCTGTAATTCGTAGCTTTCTGAGAAAGTGTATTTCTGGATAATGGATCCAATACCTGTATATGAATATATAGTAGTTGGTACCTTGAGTAAATTTACATTAATCTCTGTCTATGCATTGAGTTTCCTGAATGAGTTGTGTGCCAGAGGATGCCCATATGCCCCCTTTTGTATGCTTCACTGATAAATGCTGCCAACACCAGATAAAGAACGAGGCACAAATCTTTGTGTTCCAGTCTGGGAGCATCAAAATTAATGTCTATAGGCTGTCACTTCAATATTAGTAATGACAAGTGCCAGAAACATTCATCTTTTTACCTGTTTTCTGCACTTTAAACATTGCTTCATTTTAACAAATAAGGCCTTATCCAGAACTGCAAATAAATAATTTTAGCAGCAGTCACCTTTTATATTTGTGTATGGAGCCATGAATATGATTTGACCCCACTAAATGGCAAAAGCACACGGGATAATTACCTCCACTGGGATTTGTAGCTCTGTGGGAGGCAGAACTTTATAGGAGTTATTTAGTATGATCTTGGGCTGATGTTGCATTTCTGTCCATGGTCTTACTGTGCTCTCCTCTAGCTGGATAAAAAATATGGGACATGGTGCAGAGTGCAGTATCAGCAGGCATAAGGCAGCCCTGTCCTTACCAAATACAATGCCCCATTGTGGCCTTTGCACCCGCTGGTGTTGCCTACCCTGCACTGAATGACATTATACTGTAGCTCTGCTGAATGAAATCTGTGCTGTATTCGCACAGATTTCTGTGCCGTCCTTTGCACCCTATCCTGCAAATAATAAACTACTCCTTAAAATCGCCACCTATTAAATTTTATGGGATTGACCAACAAACATGAGTGTACGTGCTTATCAAGCAACTGATGCTTGGAAAGCTCACAATGAGCTACTTTAGAGCTTTAAAAAACCCACAGAATTTTCTATTGGGAGTGATGTGAATGAATTATAAGCAGAAAAATAAAGGACACAAATATTTTTTTACTAGTGCATGGTAATAGTACATTATTTCTAAATGCCTAGAAAACCCTTTTATTTGTAACTATCCCTTTAAACAGTAAGTTCACAGTGAAGTTTAAACAAGATTTATGTCTGAGTTATGTTATGTAGGCCTCGTGTAAAATAAATCTCTGGTGTTCATTCTTATGACTCACACATAACACATGTAGGAATATTTTTAGACTTACTGTAAAGTTGTCCTGGTACTAACCTTCTAATTATGCTGGAAAGAGAAACCTTTAAATGTGTTTGCACTTTGCCAAATAATACATTAACCATTGGTTATCATGCTGCCAGCTATGAACTGTCAAGTCACTTGCTCCATCAAATCAGACATTCCTTGCAGATACAGATGTATCTATATACTCTGTTTTTAGAACTCCAATGAATCGTGCAGGCAGCCAGCAGCAAGATAAATGTGAATGTTTCCCGACCTCTGCATCAGAGCATGAACTGAATGAGAGCGATTGCCTGACAGGTTAGTAGGCCTCTATTGTTTTACTATTGACCTGATTGAAAAAATTGGATTACTCATTAATGGTAAATTACTTTGCACTAACTTTCAACTTGCCTTTATTCATTCAAGCTGATGAAATGGAAGACCATGAGCATTGTGTTGCTTTGTTCAAGCCGGAGATACATGTAAAGAATGATGTGAGCTATAACCCTGCTTTGAAGATTGTGGAATTAGATAAGGTAATAATGGAAAAGTTATATTTAGCTCACACTCTCTACAATGTATTGTATGTACAGTGAGCGCAAACTTTGTTTTGATCTCATAGCACAAAATGTCACATTACATTGTAATAGGTAATTGGTAATAATTTGTTACATTACATAGAATTACATGATGGGACATTATAAGTCAAATATTTAGATAAGGTTTTCTCAATTTGTATGTGTGTATGTGCATTACATGCATTTTGGTGTATGGCAGATGTAGCAGTGGAGAAATGTTAAAAGTGGTTCTAATACTGACTGTATGAATAACTCAAAAAATTAAATAGCTTTAAAGTCATTAGTACCTCTCCTGCATGCCTCCTGACACACACACGCTGAATCCAGGATTGATGTGCACAACTCTTGCACATGCGTTTAATTTGGCACTTCGCGTCTGACGTCATCTCGCTTTGTGCGAAAATCTCATATATTTAAAGGGGCCATTGTTCCTTGGCCAATGTAGGTCTGTTTCCTAATAGTTCCTGGGTTTTCTTATTGTTCTGATCTCTGTTCTTTGACCCTTGCCCATCCCTGACTTCTGCTACTTTGATGCTTGTACCAATCTCTGCCTGTTTACTGACCATTCTTGTGGATAATGATTTTGTACAGTGCTTCTATTGGTGTACTGCTCTGCCTGATGGGTATCTACCTGGCCTGACACTCGACTATGCTCCTTGTTCCCTTGAGGGTAGTAAAGTCACAGACTTCCAATCACAATGGTTCCATTGAACTTCAGTAAGGTGAAAGCGCACACATCTATGAGTTTCAGCCAACACCTTACTGAAGTTCAATGGAACCATTATGATTGGATGTCTGTGACTTTACTACCCTCAAGTGTTTAAATACTGGAGAATTCCCTACCACTTGAAGCAGCCACTTGCAGCCACTGAAGAAGCCACTTGGATGAGTGGTGAAAAGTTTTTTTTTAAAAAAAACTCTAAGGGGCAGATTTATCAAGGGTCAAAGGGAATTTGAGGGAATTTTCAAAATAAAATAATTCGAAATTCAAAGTAATTTTTTGGATACTTCTACCATCGAATAGGATACTACGATTTCGAATGTACTTTGAATTCGATTTGAAGTAAAATAGTTTGAATATTCGAATATTCGATAATCAAAGTACTGTCTCTTTAAAAAAACGTCAACTTCAATACTTCGCCAAATTAAACCTGCAAAAGTGCTATGTTAGCCTATGGGGACCTTCTACAGCATTTTCCCAAGTTTTTTGAAGTCGAAGTAAAATTGATTTGATTTGAAGGATTTAATCGTTCAATCGAATGATTTTACATCGACCGCAGAATACCTAAATTCGATGAAAAAAAGTTTGAAGTATTTTTTACTTCGAAATTCGACCCTTGATAAATCTGCCCCTATATGTCAAGTTGCCTTTGACTTAATTCTACTAGATGTATATCGTGAAAATATTGCACACTTTTATACACCATAAGTAAAATATATATCAAAATGGGTCAGAGATCATGACAAGAAATGCATGATCAAACAAGCATGATTCTCCAATGTACTTATCTACATTCACTGCAGTTGCCAGGCTACAACTTCATCGGTTAGTATTAATTTGAATTTCTTCTACACTCCCTTTGCCCATTTACGTCATATTAGATTTCCATCATATATTAAATGAACTGTTTTTTCCTCTCTTAGATACTTTTCATTTAATGAATAATAAATAATGATGAAAAATAACTCATTTCACAATGATAAAATTGGCACCAAAACTTTTACTTAAGAAATCTAAAATGCATGTTAATTATTTAAAATATTTTATATTCAGTACTGAATCCACTTAGTTTCTTGCAGGGAATATTGAGTCATATTAGTTTTATTTTTCTGATGTTTAATTAGACTCCAGATGCAGAGCTTGAAGAATCTACAGCTTGTTTGGTTTTTGAGGATGACTATGAATTAAATAGCCAACAAAGGTAAGAACTGGTGCTTTTAATGAAAACCTCATGCAAAGCTGCAGCCACCAACACAGGATATACTTTTAGCAAAGTTGTAACACAAATAGTTGCTTTCTCATATTCTAGTTATAATAAACTAGGTTCTATAAGTAAAAGATAATTACCAATATATATATGCTATCATTAGTGATGGGCACACTTATCACCAATTTTGTGCCATTTATTTTGTTTTAAATGAAGTCTCTATGACACTGACATTTTTTTTTGTTTATTTTGGAGACCCTGTTCACTTCAAAATTGTTAATCTTCCAAACATAAAATTGGCAATAGTTGGTCAGTGGGACTGTAAAAAATCTTAATGGCCAACTATATTCCATGGGTGTGACATATCTAAACAAATGACAGCTTTGAATTGGTGATAAAACCCCCCAATTTGTTCAGTTACAGACCACTAGGAGTGGCTGTTCCTTGTCTGCTAATTTCCATTTTATTATGCTACTAAGCATTTAAATTAGGTCACTTTCCTGTCTTAACAATTGTTTTAGAATTCTCCTTTTCCAAAAATGTGGTTTACTGACAGTAGGCCTTTCTATGACTTTATGATTGTTTCATGGTGAAAAACAGTTCACCAGTGACTTCCATTCACCCTATGAAATGGCATCAACAGTGTCAGGAAAACCCATATGTCCACAAACCAGTGGTTTGCAATATGTGTTCTAAAAAAAATAACTTTTGGTTCCTCAAAATGCCATGATTTTAATACATTTTTAATTTAAATGTGTCTTCGTTTCATCTTGTTGGACTGTATAATTACTTTTAGTGGCTGGCATTTTATCTATACTTTGGTCAGGCCTTTTTTTGACTTTGGCACATAATTGCACTACACTGTTTTGTGTATGTTCTACTAAGATAATTATGTTCTGACCTATATTTAAATTCATGCCATTCTTTTATTTTGTATTGTGACCTTTCCTTTTTTTACATATGTCAGTCTTTGATGGCTTGACAGCATATTATTTTTACCCGCTTCAACAAATAAAATAGAAAAATTTTAACTCTGTTTATGGCTTTTATTTAAATCTGTATTTTAAGTGAAGGGTACAATGGATTTGCTAAGCAAGTGACCTTTGTAGATTGCTTGCCTTGTTTTGAGTATGAATACATAATATACAGTACGATATAGGAGTAAAGTAGTTTCTAACTAATTTATTAATTGAATGTCATGTAAGTCTTTGATTGGCCAGTTAATATGATATAAGTGTTCATTCTGGGGGTATAGCTTTCCTTTAAAGATAAATTAGTTTTTTCATTTTTTTTATAGTACAGTAGCAGTTTAGTAAGCCAGGTGACAAACCTTCTAAACTGTGCTAATTTCTTAAACTAATTGATACAGTTTCTCTGATGCAACTGAGGGGCTTCATTTGCAGCTGCTGAGAAAAGAATCACATTTTAATAATATAAAAATTATGCGGCTCAGTATACTGAGCCGCTACTGGGAAGCAAGAGAGGGAGAAAGCTAATTTTCAGAAAAACAATCTAAAACACAACCTAGCAATTAATGAAAAAATGCTGTAGTATACTGTTTGAAAACAATAACCTGCTGATCATTACTTTTGCTGAACACTAACACCCCTTAGAAAAGAATTATATTCAACTGTTTAAAGCAAGTTCATTAA
The DNA here is from genome assembly GCA_038501925.1 of Xenopus petersii. Taxonomy (NCBI): domain Eukaryota; kingdom Metazoa; phylum Chordata; class Amphibia; order Anura; family Pipidae; genus Xenopus; species Xenopus petersii. Next base: position 51,451,289 of record CM076680.1, on the reverse strand, counting down.
TACTGACATATTGGCACATTTAAAAGTTCCTTAACAACTTGTTAATAACTGTGATCAAATTGCTGGGCATCCCTTAATCATCCATAGCTCTATCCATCCATCTATGGGGTATATTTATTAGGGATGCACAGAATCCACTTTTTTGGATTCGGCCGAACCAACGAATCCTTCGCGAAAGATTCGGCCGAATACTGAACCGAATCCGAACCCTAATTTGCATATGCAAATTAGGGTCGAGAAGGGGAAAATATTTTTTAGTTGTTTTCTGACAAAAAGTCATGCAATTTCCCTCCCCACCTATAATTTGCATATGCAAATTAGGATTTGGTTCGGCCGGGCAGAAGGATTCGGCCGAATCCGAATCCTGCTGAAAAAGGCCGAATCCCGAACCGAATCCTGGATTCGGTGCATCCCTAATATTTATCAGAGTGAAATTAGAGATCACCACAGTCCACTAGAGTGACGCCTCTCAACATTCATTTCTATGGGACTTTTAAAGGCATATTTATCAAAGGGTGAAATTGATAAATACGTCTTTAAAATCCCATAGAAATGAATGGAGAGAGGCGGTATTTCACTCTAGCGGACTGTGGTTATCTCTAACTTCACTCTTTGATAAATATACTCCTTGTGTTTTTGAATCCTGTAATATTTGGGGGTATTTTTAAGGGGATTGTTTGATCTTAGAACCTTAAATAAAAATGTGTAAAAATATATATACTGTATATGGACAAGCATTACCTTTGATCTCTTAAGAATCTCCGCAGTTTGTCCAAGTTTCCTGATGGGAATTACACTTTTATTTTGTTAATGGGTTGAGTGAGTTCATTTTAGGAGTCTGCCAGTGTGACTTATTAAGCTTTGTCATACTCTTTTAATGTGTCTCCTCTTTGATGTCTAGATTGATGCTAAAGGGTCCAAGATTTTCACCTGTAATAACGTCCATTCCTCTCTGCTGTGTAGGTTGTCTGTCAAAGTAATTGCAATGCATGAGAGGAGCTGTATTCCAGTTTGAGGTCATGCTAAATGAAACCAATCATTCCCACAGGGCTCAAAGCCTAATTTAAATATGCAAAAGTTTCTACCAGCAAAACAAATGCATTATTTTTATGTTAACATTATGTCTTTGGGTTATTTCTAGTCTTTGGCAGCTAAATCATGCTGCAGTGAATAACTACATGATATTATAATGCAAAGTTATTGCCAATATTTTTTTAAACCTGTCCCTGTCTTAAGCTTAGTTAAAGGTTAGTTTATTAGGTGACTAAAACTACTGGACTTCTGTGGATAGGTCATTCACTTGATCATTCAGTGCTCAAAACTTTGTATTTAATACTTAAGTTTCACAGATAAAGAAATTCAAAAAAGTCAATCTGTTGAAAAGATGTCAAGGACGTCACCCATTCAAGCAGGAGCAAAGAGGCGAAAAACTCCATTGCAAACAACCTTCGCCATTAAAGGACACAAGGCGTTAAGGGCGTATTCTGCTTCCCTAAACAAAGAAATGACACAAGGTAACATTTGCCAAGTTACATTTCTATCAAACAAATGCAAAGCTTCACATTTTGATGCAAATAACTTTTTTTGCTGCCTCTTGAACTTTTCTGAAATGTGCAGTATTGCTGTTTGCTGACATAGAATACTAAGGTGGAAGTTATAGTACATAGTAAGTTAGGTTGAAAAAAGAGACACGTCCATCAAGTTTAACCTTTTGACCAGTTGATCCAGAGGAAGGCAAACCCCCCCCCCCCACAAAAAAAAGAAATGCCTAGGCATAGAGGCAGGGCAGGCAATTACTTTCACTTTCCACTCAGCACTTACTAGATGTCACTGCTCTCCCCACGTTCCCCCACTCTCTTTACTATTTAATTGTGTAACCAGTGCATTAGAATGGACATCAGGTCCCCCATTCTGGTGCACAAGATTTTGAGATGATGCAAGGCTTGCCTTAGTAAGTGTCCACAATATGACTCCTGCCTGCTTGTTATACTTATGAATTCCCAGACCGAGGGAAACAAGATTCAAATACTTTATACAGTGTAATTAAAGTTTATTTTGCTTGACTAATGTGATAAAATAGGATTTGGAATATTTTTTTCGGGTTACAGCTCCCCTTTAAAACATAAGGGAAGGGGCAGATTCGGGGACATTTAGTTGCCTGGCGACTAATCGCCTCTTCTGCGGGGCGACAATCTCCCCGAACTTCCTTCTTACTGCCTTCCGCCTGCTTGAATGAGAAAATGCCAGCGTAATGCACTCGCGGCACGATTTCCAAAATCGCCCAAAGTTTCCTCATGAGGCAACTTCAGGCGATTTCAGAAATCGAAGCGCCAGGCAACGAAATCTCCCTGAATCTGCCCGTCTGCCCTTAGCCTTAGACTAGCAATGGCCAGTTAAAGTATATTTGTTTTTATTTACAACTGTTATTGTGTGCAAGTATTTGACAATACCATTATTATTTTCAACTGGAATTGTGAGGTCTCTTTTTGCGGTCCATAAATAGAAAAATATTAGCTCCTGGGCCTAATTATGATGGAATATTAACGAATACGGCTGTACAAGACAGGGCAGTAATTTGCTCTTCACTTTCTTCATTTTCGTTATTTTCTTTAATCCATGGCAAATTTTTTACTGTAAATGTACCAATGTCAACTCAGATAGTTTATGAGCTTTATTGAAGCTTCTTTCAGATGAACTAACAGAGCTAATTTACCATATAATTTATTGTCACTCTAGAGAATGTAGTTGAGAAGGCTATTATAACTAAACATGTTGAAATAAGCAAGCCAACATTTTTTGTCACTTTTACATGGTGTTTATTGTACAAACTGGGCCAGTTAAGTGTGCAGTGAAGTTTGTAAAACTGTAACAAACAATGGTAATGTTCTAACTGAAAAATTGTGAGATTGTTACTTAAGGTGTGAAAGGCTTAATGCGATAAATTCTTCTTCCATTCTGCAAAATGATGTTCCATATATAAATGTTCTCCACCAAAGACTTAATGACAAGCTGTGCAGTTATCTAGAGCGAAAACTGAGTGTAGCAGCCAGACAGGAGAATTAAGCAGCTGACAGCAATATATAAACATTTCATGCTTTCTATACAGATCATCTGCTTACAGCCCCAGAGCTTAAGGACAGCAAATTAATGGAATACAAAAGCTTTAATGAGAACCAGAGTTTGGATTCAGCCTCAGCTGGAAATGTGTCCAAGGTAAAATTCCAGCTATTTTTTTAAGTATATCACAGCAATTCATTCTCAGTCATATTTCAAAATATAAGGGTGGTGGGCAGCATTTCTTATTGTTTTAATGACACATTGAACACATGCACAGCTTTAATAAAGGTTTACTTTTTAATAGTAGTGAATATTTTGTATGTGTGTAAACAGCCACCATATACCAATTTTTTTCAAGCTAAATGATAAAGGTGATAGTAAAAGAATACTCTATATTAAACAATTGAAGCTCAACAGGGGATAGAGGTTTTTAAATCACAAATAAGCACAAAGGTGCAAGGGACATCCCAGATAAATCCTATTTAGCAGTTAAACATGTCACCATAATAAGACCCAACATTATATATATATATATATATATATATATATATATATATATATATATATATATATATATATATATATATATATATACACATACATACATACATACATACATACATGACATTCTACACTCATCTGGCATTCGGGACACTGCTCTTTCATGGTTTACATCTTATCTGTCTGACCGTTCCTTTAAAGTTTCCTTCTCTAACTCTACTTCTACTACTTTCCCACTCTCTGTTGGAGTTCCTCAAGGCTCTGTTCTTGGCCCCCTGCTGTTCTCGCTCTATACAACTTCACTAGGAAAACTCATTCAGTCATTTGGACTTCAGTATCACCTTTATGCTGATGACACCCAACTCTACTTGTCTACTCCTGATCTTTCTAACTCTGTCCTTTCCCAAGTCACAGACTGTCTCTCTGCTGTCTCCTCCTGGATGTCACAGCGCCACCTGAAACTGAACCTTTCTAAAACAGAACTCATCATATTTCCTCCAAGATCTTCCCCTGTCCCTCAGATATCACTCACCGTAAACAACACCACCTTTCATTCCACCACACAGGCACGCTGCCTAGGAGTCATCTTAGACTCTCATCTATCTTTTTCACCACACATTCAAACACTTGCAAAATCTTGCCGTATTCAACTGCGCAACATTGCTCGAATACGACCCTATCTCAGTTCAGAATCAACTAAAACACTGATTCAGTCTCTCATCATCTCCCGCCTTGATTACTGCAACTTACTCCTCACAGGTATTCCAACAAGTCACCTTTCACAACTCCAATCTATTCTAAACGCGGCCGCTAGACTCATTCATCTAGCTCGCCGCTCAACATCAGCTGCTCCCATATGCATGTCCCTTCACTGGCTCCCAATCTCATCTAGAATCAAATTCAAATTACTTACACTCACATTCAAGGCCCTTAATAAAGAAACCCCTCCCTATATTTCATCTCTAATCTCCAAATACACTCCTTCACGAAACCTACGCTCTGCTTCTGATCTTCGCCTCACTTCTCCTCTGGTGACTTCTGCCCATTCTCGTCTACAAGACTTCTCTCGGGCTTCTGCTTTTCTCTGGAACTCTCTGCCACAAGCTGTCAGACTTTCCCCTTCCTTCCAAACTTTCAAGCGCTCCTTAAAGACCCATCTGTTTAAAGAGGCCTATTCGATGTACCTTAATTAATCATTGCTGTATCAAAAATGACAAATTGTTTATACAATCCTAATGTCTCAATTGTACCCTAGCCTTTTAGTTTGTAAACCCTATTGTACTCTGTAATCCTTGTCTGCTATCCACCATTTATTCCCTGTTTGCTATAACTGCAGTAAAGCACTGCGTATCTTGACAGCGCTATATAAATAAATGATGATGATACATACATACATACATACATACACACATACATACACACATACATACACACATACATACACACATACATACACACACACATACACACACACATACACACACACATACACACACACATACACACACACACACACACATACACACATACACACATACACACATACATACACACATACACACACACATACACACACACATACACACATACATACATACATACATACATACATACACACATACATACATACACAAACAAACGAAAGTTCTGCTCACCACTAATTTTTAAAACCATTAGGCGGGGGTGCAATGAGGGTGTGACCACAAAATACATATAGACAAATACAAGAGTCCTCTGCACTCAACCCATTATCAATATATTTAAGACAGACATTTTGTGCTACTGCTACTGAAAAATGCCTTACCCTTTAAACAAAACAGGGATTGTTTGTCCATATATTGCAATATATTTAAGCTGGCCAACTACCCTTTTATTAGACACCAGTGGGATCACCTGACTATAGCTGGGAAGGGTGGGAGCTACAACATGGAGCTGGTCACTGCTCCTGTATAACTATAACAAACAAGGGAAAGTTGTCAGGAGATCCCACTCGTGTCTAATAAAAGGGCAGCCAAGTTTGGGAGTTTTACTTTGAAAGCAGCTAGTAAGTTGCAGGTAAAACTAAGTCCCTTTGTAAAATGTATAATGAAGCAATTGAATTCGTAATGAAATCAGATAAAATTGAGCATAGGACAAATATGTATGTTTTAATAAATATTATATTATAGACAGTGCCTAACAAAACCATTTACACCCTTGACTACTTCTCTCATTTTACAGGATAAAAAATCCTACATTGAAATGTTTGATATTTGCTAATATTTGAATTTTAAAACTCAAAATATGGTAGACTTTGGCAGCAGTTTTAAAGGGATACTGTCATGGGAGAAAAATTTTTTTTCAAAATGTATCAGTTAATAGTGCTGCTCCAGCAGAATTCTGCACTGTAATCCATTTCTCAAAAGAGCAAACAGATTTTTTTATATTACATTTTGAAATCTGACATGAGACTAGACATATTGTCAATTTCCCAGCTGCCCCAAGTCATGTGACTTGTGCTCTGATAAACTTCAATCACTCTTTACTGCTGTACTGTAAGTTGGAGTGATATTACCCCCTCCCTTTTCCCCCCTAGCAGCCAAACAAAAGAACAATGGGAAGGTAACCAGATAACAGCTCCTAACACAAGATAACAGCTGCCTGGTAGATCTAAGAACTACACTCAATAGTAAAAACCCATGTCTTACTGAGACACATTCAGTTACATTGAGAAGGAAAAACAGCAGCCTGCCAAAAAGCATTTCTCTCCTAAAGTGCAGGCACAAGTCACATGACCAGGGGCAGCTTGGAAATTGACAAAATGTCTAGCCCCTGTCAGATTTCAAAATTTTATATTAAAAAATCTGTTTGCTCTTTTGGGAAACGGATTTCAGTGCAGAATTCTGCTGGATTAGCACTATTAACTGATGCGTTTTGAAAAAAATGTTTTCCGATGACAGGGTCCCTTTAAGTTTTTGGGGTCAGTATATACCAGTTTGTACACTGCATGGGAGTGATTTTGACCTATTCTTCCCAAGGGCATTTTAGGTATTAATGCCACCTGAGGCAGTGTTAGAATGCACATCACAAGTGCAGAGAGGGAAATTGAACTCTTTGCACTAGAAAAGCAGAATTTCCAGTTATTAAACCAGAAATTCGGCTTTTCTAGCGCAGAGAGTGCAATTCCCCTCTCTGCGATAGTGATGCACATTTAATAACCAGAAATTCGGCTCTTACAGTTACCAGGAGCGTCTTTTTGCTGCCCCTGGTAACTTTTGGGGAACCTCCGTGGCAGAAACACCCCTGATTCTTCCAGGCAGATGATCAGTTTATGTGGAAAGCGCTTGTACACTTCCCAGACCAGGCCTCTTTTAAAACAGAAGGAACAATTTGGTTCAAAATTCAGGGTAATACTGCAAGAGATCCCGTTGCAAGGCTATTATATAATCACAAAAACCTAAATATAATCTCAGTGAAAATAAGATTATATATAAAATTATAATTGGGTTTTTATGATTACACCCATATGTATTTGTATGTACTACATGTAATGAAGCAAAATGAACCCCTTTGTTGTGCCTGGTTAAATAAAATGGTATTTTTTTAGTTCAATATTCTCTCCCCCTGCTTGATATGATTAAATTTAGGGTTATGTGTTTGCTTTCCTATGCCTGCTGTCTGATATTATTGGACCCCATGAGTGCATTTGAGAGATGTGCTCTTAGACAGGTCATTACTCGGTGCTATCTTGACCACTCTTGAACAGTTAGCAGTTCATTAGCCTTTGTATGGGCCCAATATGATTGAATATTGATTAAGCAGAAAATCTATTTAGCTTTAGACTGCATAGTGCCATAGATTATAGTGTTTTCCCAAGAAAAAAAAAGTGGCAGACCAGGAAAAAATCGACAGGGGATAAATAAAAAAAATTAATAATTAAATGCCTCCCCCACCTCTCTCGCCCTGTTACAGTGATTACATGCTGGGCAATGTGCCCCGCAAAAAGGATCTGGGGAGAGCACTGGATGTGGTTCGCTACAGATGGATCTGTCCATACTGCCCACGGGATCCAGTCATTAACTTGAAGCATAAACAATTACTCTATATAAATCTTGTGTAGCCACCACTTGGCTAACAATCTGCTTTTTGTCTACCAGATCAAAAATGGACATCTAGCTCTGAATGACCAGTTTAAGATTGACCAAATGCATTATATGGTGTGCTTTAAGTTAGTGGTAATTTCTAAAAACAATTTCAGCAGTGTATGTCGTCTGATTTTATTTTTAGAACTGCTTTTTTCTTTTCTAATAATGTATTCGCTTTATACATCTATATACAAGTAAAGCTTCCTTATCTGTCAAATACACTGTTATCTGCACACCAAGGGAATAGAACAGTGACCTTAATTTCTGAGTTTGAAAGCTGCAGTGCTCATTCTTATTCCCACTTGCATGGGATTCTGTGTAGAGTCTGAGTACCACTACCATGCATATTGCTGTGTGACCTCCATCAATAATTATTTCAGCATCAAGAGACCAACTGTTTTTTATAATGCTCAGAGATTATATACTTAGCTGGTTAAATGCTTCAGGGAATTGTGAGAATATGTTATCTTGAATACGATATCAAAGTATATCCTTTTATTTTGTTCTCTTTTAAAGTGCAGTCATTAAACTGACAGCTGAATATGACTGTTTTATAAATAATAATGTATTACATGAATATATTTAAATGCCCCATGAACTCACCGGCTGATATTGAGCGTTTCTTGATATTTCTCCTGTAAGGACATTTATAATAACATGCCATTTTCATCCCTCATTAATATTATTAAATGATTTCTGTGCTCAAAATAAAAAGCTGTTGCTTGTGCCTGAAAACAATGTGCAATGTTATATCATTTTGTAAATTAACTTTAAAAAAGGTCATAATTTCTTTATTACTTGCATAGTAAGTACACTATATAGCAGTCTAGTATTGCTTTATATCTTTACATATAGACTATAAAGACTAGTAGGGCACAAGATTCATGGAAGATCAGGCTTATTTATATGCAAACACTGCTATCTAATGGGGCTAGCTTCAACCTGAAGAATAGAAAAGCTATGTAGGTTTGGCATTTAGCAGAAAACCCCCCACACATTTTCAAATATGTGTGTGTGTGTACCACATTGTTTGCAAACATTTAAGCTTCTGTAAAAATCTGAATAGAAATAAAGAAATCATGGACATATCATTTTTTAATTTTTTTGTTATTCTGTTCCCATTGCAGGACCTCAGAAGCATTGCTCTCAGGGAGAAATGTGTGGTAACGGACTATCAAGGCCTTAATGGATTTTTTGTGCTGGATGTTGACACAAAGGGAGTGAAACTAGATCACAGGTCACCACAATCTCCTGAACCCAAAACTTCAGATGAAAAGATCACCTGTATAGGTATATTTAAATATAAATAATGTATTTTATATTTGTTCCCTTTCACTAATACATTAAATGCAAATTAATGCTCTGGGTTGCTGTCGAAAAGTTAGCCCAAGGGGTTGAAGTCAACAAAACAATAATATACAAGAGTAATTGTAGAATACATGTATGAGAGCTGGGATTTTCTGGATAAGGGGTCTTTCCATAATTTGGATAAACATACATTAATTCTACTAAAAAAAACATTTAAACATTAATTAAACCCAATAGGTTGGTTTTACCTCCATTAAGGAGTAATTAAATTGCAGTTGGGATCAAATGCACGGTACTGTTTTATTTTTAATGAGAAAAGGGAACCCCCTTTTTAAAATTTTGTTTTATTTATGTATTTAAAATGGACTCTATAAGCAATTATAGATTTTTCTGGATAGCTGATCCCATGCCTGCATAAGCTGCCATGTAATATGAATCTGAATTAATTGCCCATAATTAACCCATAATTAACTGATTATGAATACTGAGCATAAAACTGAAAAAAGAAGGAGGCAAAGCTATTCAGGCACAAATCACATTCTAAATAGTTGTAGTGGTTTGAGGTTGGTGCACTTATAATTCGTTGAAGAATTTTAGATATTCATTAAAGGGAAAATATACCCCCCTCTTTTTGACATGCATTATTTTTTACTCAAACATACTTGGTTTCAAAAATTTTGAGAAAACCATGATATTCTTTCTCTGTGCTGCATGGGCTACAGTTGTCCCCACCTTTTTGGCTCATAGAGTGAACCAACCCTTCCTTACCTTGTTCCATTGTGAAGTGATACTTTCTGGGACTCAGCAAATCTGTGCATCACCCAATTTGGAAAGCAGAGGGACTTCAAGTCTCAGAAACCTTGACTTCACAATGAAAGGTAAGGGAGGTGTCAGGTGTAAACTGTGAGCCTAAGAGATATTGTGATATAGCTCTTTCTCGTAGCATGGCTTCGATGCATGGAATCGGGTATTTCTGTGTAAAAAATATATGTATATATTTATTTTTGAAAGTTTAGATGGTGTTTATGTACCTTTTCAACATAAGCCCAACCGAATGTCAAAAACTATAGTATGTTTTCTCTTTAGCATATAATGCAGACTATGCTGGGCATGTTATTACTGTTCAGATGTGTGGGGAGCAATAATTAAATCTGGACCTTTCTACCATTTCACAGCAATGAGTTGGATTGGGAATGTGTTTTATCGCAACAATGTAAATTAAAACAATACATTAAAAGAATAGAAGAAAAACAATACAATAACAGAATATAATTAACTAGAATAATGCAATTATAGTCAAGATTAAGTGACAAAGGGAGGAGGTCGAGGCACCACAGAATTTAAAGTCTAAGTTGCAGATTTCCAGTTTACAGGAAATCAGATAAATCTTTTATCCAGATATCAAGATACAGTAGGATTGAGGTAAGGTAAGGTACTGTGCACATGTAGATACTGTAGTTATTTACTTCTGACAGCAGATTATTTAACATTTTGCAAAAATTGCTTTTTTTGTGTTTGAAATAAAAATCCATTGCTCCAAATATTCAATATGCAGAGTACAAACAAACTAAAACCTCAGCAGAATTGTATGTATTTTATACACGGTGTATCTAAAAATTAGAAGCTGAGGAAAGTTTAGTAGCCTTTATTTAAATATTCTTTGTGAAAGGATTGCTTAGTAAAACAGTTTTGTCTTTGACTTTTTATGACCCTTTTAAGTTAGGTTAAAATACAACATTTTATGGTGTTGTTCTTCCTTAAGCTTCTCATCTGCTTGATACTTACGTTAAGACATTTTTCATTCCAGCATTTTTAAAAGGATCATATAAAGGAAAATAAATCAATCATCTTTGTGTATATGAAACTGCAAAACAAGAAAATGCAATGCACAAACATCTAAACGAAAGCAATAATAAAACAATATTAATAAAATTGAGTGATTTTTCTCCTGTTTCTGCCTATGGCTAAAATATGCGGTAATTAGGTCTCCAAACTACCAGCATGGGATACAGCTCTTTCAAAGTAACAACCAGAAAACATTTCTTTTCAACAAAAAAAATAAAGAAATGAAGAATACTGGGAAGTCTCTTTACTGATACAAGAGAAATATTATAATGAGTGCTTTATGGGCACCGCTGAACCAATTACCCAGCTTGTTCCTGTATTCTTTCAAAGCCTGACATTCAGTTCACTTATCTGAGCATAAAACTGAAAACATTGCCTCATACAATTTTAATTGTACTGTAACTTTAACATTTAGTTTATTATTGTTAATGTGCATCCGGCATCTAGTTCCTAAATAATAATATTTCTAATTTACAGTACCCTTTACAGAGTTTGTCTCTGCTTTGGTTGGTCTATTGTTTTTAATCTTGTTAGTGAAAATCATATTTCAACTATGCGAGGGATATTTTACCAGCATGAGGCTTTATTTATTGTTTAGTAATTAAGCATGTTTTTTTTTTTTTAGCAACCTTTGAATATTATTTTGCAAGGCTGGTATCTAACTGAGAAATGTGCTCAGATTCACCTGTGTCTCACCGGATACTAAACACAAACATCTAGAAGAAGTTACCATGGGGTCAATGTGGTTTTTGCAGATTAATTTTCCATTTACATTGTTTAGAACAGTAGACATTAAGTTTGCTTTGCCTTTTTGTCTAATATATGTGGTGCTTTTAAATGTCATCCCAAAAAAGTTTTGGGGTTTTGCCTAATAAAAGAAAACATAATTCTAAGCAATTTTGAAAAATGTGTTAATTCATTTATGAAATGTTTTAATGTTTTTTTGTATTTTCAATGCTATAATATATACAATACATAACATTTTTCTATTCTCTGCCCTGTGGCTCAAACTATTGAAACGATGCAAGACAAGGCAGCTGATTAACAGACCTGTCTTTGCTGGGAAGCAAATGCTGCTTTCAATAGCAATTGTTTTTACAAATAACTTTAAAAGCACCAACATTTTTCAATAAATGTACAGTGTATTGGAAAGTGTCAGGGAGCCGGGAGCTCCCTCCAGGGAGGTAGTCAGGATCAAGGAGGAAGCCCTCTTGAGGGAACAAGGTCGCGGTGTCCAAAGGGTTAATCGAAGAATAGTCAGGATCCAGGCAAGAGTTCACAGGCAGGTAGATATCAACAAAGTCCAAAGTCCAGGCAAAGGGTCAGGAAACAGATCAGGAACCAGATTTAGGCAATAAGGCACACAGGAAACCCAGGATACACTTTAGGGAAGTAATCCTATTCTTGGGCGCCATTCTGGCGTCTAGTTGGCGTTTTTATTTCAAATTTGGCGCCATTCTGACGTCATTGACACCCTTGCGCCGACGTCGGCACGCTGACGTCATCGCCCGGCGCCGCTACCCACGTGGCGGCCATGGGCACCGCCATTTTGGGAGCGACGCCGGCAAGGATGGACGTGCCGCCCGGAGCTCCTGGGCCTGCTCCGGGCGGCGATTGTGACAGAAAGATGCATATACTTATGTTTTCTTTTCTTAGGCAAACTTTTATTTTGGGGTTGACTTGCTCTTTAAATCCATTGTTTTGTTAAACTGTGGTTAATTGTAATTACCTATGGCTCCATAATGGCCTTTGCCTGTAAATGCACATTGTCTCAGTATACTTATAACACATACTCCCATATGTAGTAAAAGACACTACGTTTGCCCAGTAGCAGTAACCCATGGCAAACAATAAGGTGTTTGCTGTTAAACAGGTGACCAGTAAATTCTACCTGCTGGTTGGTTGCTGGTATGAGGTACTGCACCAGGGCAATGTAGTGCATTTTATTACATAACCTCCTATAGATTCTAAACTCTAATATATGTTGCATTTATTCATCTATGTAATGTTAACATTTTCCTCGTTCAGTGATATATTCCTCACAGTAATCGAACAATGAAACAATCTACTACCAGCTCTAATGTTCTACTTATATGTCATTTCCATTTCAGTTTTACAGTCTAACAGCTTTAAAGGAGAAGGGAAGCTACCAAAGCAGTTTATTGCCAATGGATTAGCCACAATAGTGCAAACTATAACACTATATTTATTCTGCATTACCATACCCGAGTAAACAACTCTAGAAGCTCTCTGTTTGTTTAAGATAGCAGCTGCCATATTAGCTTGGTGTGACATCACTTCCGGCCTGAGTCTCTCCCTGCTCACTCATAGCTATGGGCTCAGACTACAGCAGGGATGAGAGGAGGGAAAAGGGAGAGGAATAGAAGAGCAAACTAAGCATGGTCAAGCCCTAGCCCAAGAGGTTTATGCTGAAAGAAGGAAGTCTGATACAGAAGCCCATGTATACACAACAGAAGGAAAGAAATACAGTGTTTCTTTTGACAGAGGACTCAGAACAGCATTGCTTTGAGGGCTTACTGGTGCATTTATATAGACCTTTCTGAAAAAGCTTACTTAATTTTAGTCTTTCCTTTTCCTTTAAAAGTCTACATATGACAACACTGGGTTTATATAGAAAACACAATGCAACTCAAAACAGCAATCTGTTGCCAGATTTTTGTATTCACCAAGGAGATATTATTGATATTGAGTTGTTATTTTTCAGATGAAAAATATAGTAGAACAAAAGCAGAAGTCCCCTCAACTTCATAATTGTACTAATTACAATGAGTATACTCAAGAGATCAACACCATTATTATAAATTATTAGAGATGTGTATGTGATGTGCAAAGGGGAATTGCACATTTCGTATGTATTTTATGGTGCTGTTTGCATTTCATAATGTTGGTAACATTAAGGGGTTATTTATTAAAACTAAATTTTATCTCATATTTTTATTAAACTTAGATTGACCAAACTCCCATCCACAATTCTATCTTATTTATTAATAAAATAACTCGAAAAAGTTGGGGGGAAAAACCCAATAAAATCTAGCAAAAACTCAAATTGTAAGAATTTTTCAAATTTGACGCCTGAACATCTTGATTTCTTCTGGTTATAGCTAAATGTTCATATTGTAAAAGGGACATCTGCCATTGACTTCTATATGACCTCAACTGCCTCAGATGGCGTATTTTCAGATTCTGACTTTTTGCAACTTCAACCATTAGAAGTATTTTCTCTCTAAAAATGTGAGTTTTTGACCAAACAACCTTGATGAAAAAGTTGAGGTTTAGAAAATAACCCCCTAAATGTACTGTAATTTCCCTAAAAAACAAAGCTTCATTAAATGTTGGGATTCTGTTTCAGGTAGTGACCACTGGAGACCCGCCAGCAGCTTAAGCATGTGTGCAGATGAGGCTGTTGTTCAAGACATTTTAGAGAAAGCACAGTTTCAATGTAACAAACGTTTCATGAAGAAAGGATTTAGTCCTAGGCAATCCAATTCTAAAATGAAGCTGAAACCAGTGACAGGTAAGAGTCTAAAAAGTCTTGCACTTGTACATTATAGTATTTGAATCATAAACATGTGTATGAAGTCTTATGCAAAACACTTTTGCTCATCTTTGTTAGTATCTCTGGGGCTAGATGTGCAAACTCACTGAGATATTGTACCTATGAAAGATTAATTTAGGTTTTTAGCAAGGTTTTTTTTTATTTTTTTTATTAAGTTGTGCTATTTATGGGCTAACATATCAGTCCTGCAAGATATTACATTGCAAACAGCCCTAGGGATTGCCTTAAATCTTGTGATACCATAACTGGGAAGCAAATCTATGTAATCCTTGGAGTTTATGCATCATTTTTGGGCAGACTGATATGTAGACCCATTAATATGTATCGCAAACTATTGAAGAAGATTTTACAGTCCAAAATTTTACCTGTTTAATTAACTACATTGCAAATATGGAATAAAGAAATGAATATACAGTGCACTATACAGCAACAACCGTATTTCAATTTTGTGCATATTTATTTTAACATATACCTTGCAACTGAATATGCTGATTAACTCTGCATACCTAAAATCAGAAATTTTGCTGCCCTAAATGAGTCATTGGTGACAAAAACAGGGAGAGGTATGTGATTTAAGGTAAAGAATGGGACTAGATGGGGCGGGAGGTCTAAGTGAAACTGAAGATGGCTCCACTGTACATCTAGTAACAGGTAAAGTACACTATTCCAGAGAGAGTTAGAAAACCAAGTTATTTGCCAGGAAAAGGGCACAGTATACCAGAAGGAAGTGGACACAAGGTAAATCTAAACAGTTTGGTAGGGAGGTACCAAACATTTTCAAAATCCTACTTAAGTTTGGTCAGGAAACACTGTATCAAAGCACCAGCGTCCATAATATTAACAGTATTTTTTTTTTACTCTACTTAATATATATATATATAAGAAAAGTAAAATTTCCAATGTACCTTGTGACCATTAACCAACCTCCATGTTAACAACTACACTAAGTTCATTGGGTTCTGCCCCATCCCTGCCAATTCTTTAACTGGATTGAATGACATCAGTCTTGTTATATTAAGACACCTGTGATTTGTGTGCTATTATTAAATGCACATCGAACTCTACAAAGTAAGACTTTGCTAGACTTTGTTAATGCTTTTCTATTCCATTTTTTTGCTAATGTTTTTTTCATTTCATAGCTCAGCTAGTTTAACAGAATATATTTGTTTGAGAAATCCTAACCTTCATAATAAAATGCTGTTTGTAATTTCTGTATTCTTGTTTTGTTATACACCTATGGGTGTTTTTGTAGATCTAATTACATTTCATGTTTCTAGAGTAAGCTGTTAAATGTAATATTTATAAGCAACCAGCATAATTTCCCAGGCAGGCTTCGTACTTTGCTTTATAGACTCTACAAGTTCCATTTTAAAATTGACCTTTGAAAGCATTCAGAGGCTAATAACTTGTGTTTTCCTTTTTGTACCCAAAGAGTGGCTGCTTAACTTGTTTGAATAGATTGAACGTATTACATCTAATGAACAGAAACTGAAAAAAAAATACATCTGCGTTTTTTCTGAACTACTTGATAAAGAAATATAAATAAAAAAGCTTGTGTTTCTAAAGTACATTTGGATACAAGAGAAATATAAATGCTAACATTCCTTTTCTGCAGCTATCCACTCTGACATTAAAAGCCATATTAATAGTTACTCTCCATGAATTTTGGCTTTCATTGCGGTCATAACCTGAGCTAGTTTATATAGCTGTGTATAATTTTTAGCAGAGCATAGGGCTATAGATTTATTAAGGGTAAACTGAAAATTAGAATTAGAATTTTGAAATTTTTATGGTCAAAATTCTCAAATTCGAATTGTGAATAATCCACACTAATTTCAATTTGAATTTCGAGATTTATCAAACCATGCCCTTTTAAAAATTAGAATTCGACTATTTTCCATCTAAATCCTGCTGAGTTCATGTATAAGTCAATGGGAGAGGTCCAGTGACCCATTTGAAGATGTCAAAGAACCAGTAACAGCAAACATTTTCTAAAAAAAATTCATTAGTATGCTACGAAAAAAAGACACCAACACATATTCAACTTTAAAATTGCTAAGTCTTTATTAAGAAATAACTTACTGAAACTCCGATTGCGCTCCTCTTCAGAAATGGCGACAGGACGACATTCCATCGTGCGCTGCTCGATTTCTCCTCCCTGGCTATCTCCTATAAGGAAGGAAGGGAGGAGAAATGGAGTGCCACATGATAGATCGATGATCGCCTTTTCTGAAGAGGAGTGAAAGAGGAGTTTGGGTAAGTTATTTCTTAATAAAGACTTAGAGACTTTAAAGTTTAATATGTGTTGGGGTCTTTTTTTCGTAGCATACTAACAGCAAAAATAATCTTTGCTGTTACTGGTCTGTTAATAGACTTCCTGATATTCCAGTTTTTTTAGGAGAAACAAATTGATTCAAGTTTAGTTAAAATCGATTGTAATTAGACTCAAGTTTTCGGGTCTGTAATATTTTTCGAGTTTTAGATATTCAATTTTTTTTTATTAAATAACCCCCCAATTGAATTTTGAGTATATTCAAATTTATTAGAGTTAAAAAAAAATTCACATGAGTTGGAAATTTGACCTTTGCGAAATGTGCCTTTATGTGTCTGCTGCAGGAGAGCCCTGTAAGTAATACTTGCCATAGGCAGGTAGAAAGTACAGGACTCCCTAATGTCTTGCGTCTCTCTCTCATTTGCCTGTAGTGAATCATGCACAAGCTAGAAATGTTTTGGTGAATGCAGTGAATGTTGTGTCAGGCAGTTCTTCATAAAGAGAGATGCTTAATTCTAGGAATGCAAAGAATAAAGCCTCAGTGCTCCATTTAAAAACTACTTGAGCAAGTTTTTTTTAAAATATTGGCTCTATTTTGATTTGTTTTAAACTATATTGTTAGCTCTAAGATAAATGAGTTTTGCTCGCAAGTTTTACGATGTGTCCACTGTGTGCTTTTCAATGAATGAAGCTACTGTGGGGCATGAAGTAGATTTGCTTGGTGCTTTGTGGTCACAACTTGGGGCATTCAGGGGTGCAAGTAATGCCTAGGGGCCTATTTACCATAATGTGTAAAAGTGAAAAAAAAAAGAGACCAAATACACCATTTACCACCAGGCATCACAGTGTAAAAAATGGAGTACTTATAAAGTTGTGTACGCAAGGTCTGAAGTGGTGTAAAATAACAGCATCAAATCTGGCATTTGGGTGGTGTAAAAAAACACACCTTGATACATTCACCATTTATTTTACACAACATTTTACAATTTTTTGCATTAAATATGATAAATAGGCCCAATAGAGCCCAAACAAAAATACAGTGATGAGTGTAAAAAGCACCTCTCATATGAGCCTTATTTGTTCATTTTTTGAACAAAATGGTGCTGTGTTCCATAGCTTAACCCAAATATTTTTCTATACTATCTCCCTCTGCTTATTCGACAATACCTTTCATTGCCATATATTTAGCATAAATACAACTCACATGTAGTTACTATTATTAGCATGTATTTATAAGTACCAACATATTTTGCAGTGCTGTACAATAATTGTGTTTAAAAGGAACTAAGTTTGCCTAGGAGCAGTAACCTATAGCAATCAGTAAGATGTTTGCCTTTAAACAGTTGACCAGTAGATGCTACCTGCTGACTGGATGCTATGGGTTATTGCTCCTGGGCAAGCCTAGAGCCTTTGATTACATGACCCCCCAAGTATCCCATCCAGAAAATATATGGTACCCTGAGCCGAGAAAACTGGTTAGTTTTAAGTTGGTTTTTAGACGTGGCCTTTGCTGTTCAACTAGGATAATAATTACATACAAAATAAATGGCAATTTTCAGTTGGCCATAAGTCCTGATAATACTCTTAATACATTTATACTTTTACATAATGATATAATCAAGTTAATCACATTAGATTTGCATTCACATATATTAATATATTGCGTATGTACATTTTTGCCTAATGCAAAATTCATATGGCATTGAATATTATCATTATTTAAAATGTTATTAAACATTTCAGTCAATTTAAATTGCTAATATCTACTTATGGCAATTCTTACCCCCCCCCCCACAGTTAAATGTAAGGATTTTACAATTAGCCAAGGGAGTTCTGTAAACATATTTATCCAGGTCATGGAACATAGAAGTAGCTTCTACAGCATTGTAATATCTTTTTATCATTTTCAGCAGGGGGTACATTATCTTTTAATATCTGCTGTTAGACATAGCTAACAGCAACAATATTTTAACTTGAATCTGTCTTTAAAGTATAATAGGTTTTTGGCTTTTGGCATTATATCAAGTATCTTCAGGCACTTCAAGGTAGATTCTTAAATTAGGTGAATCTGCATCCCTGGAGACATATATTGACAACAGACAAATTACTATTGGTTGGATACTACTGATTTATTTACCACTACATTTTATCACAACTGTAGCATAAAGGCCTTGTGTTATCATAAGTGGTAAAACAATATCAGTTACACATATTAACGTGACTTTTGTTTTTGATCTACAAAAGTATGTTACAAATAGTGAACATGTGATTTTATTTTTTTGTACCTTACCCTCCATTATTTAGATTTTCTCTAAGGATGCCTTTCCATTCCTGCTTACAATTTATCACAGTATTGTTGCTGTTTAAGTGGATGCCATTTTTCATGTGTCTTCCTGTTCTCTCTTTAAAACTATTCATATGTAGTTTATCATGCACATCAGAGATATAGCCATCCATTTTAAGCTCAGGCCACATGTTAAATCTGCCACAGTGTGTCATTTATGCAAAGCAATTTCATCTTTTCCAAATATATCTCATTCTCTCCCAATATTCTTGTGCATTTGTTCAAATGAATAGGCACAATTTGGTTTTAAAGGAGACACCCCCCTTTAGCCCCTCTGGACTGAATAAACTAATTTCCTATACCCCTTTTTTTTAGCTTTAGTAGATTTTTTATGGACTTTGTCATAATACTAACAAGGTTGGGTTGATATACTGGAAACCTGAGGCTGTCTATGGTTATTGCTTTATTGCTTTTTTGATATACTTCCATTTTTTGCAAATTATGTAAATGTCAAAGTTAAAAATTATATTTATATCACATTAGACATTTGGATATTAAAAAGCATATGCATTATTCTTTCTGCAATGGAAGTTCTTCATGCTCCCATAGAAAATAATACATTTTAGTCAGATCTGAACTGGACAGGGGATTTCAGTTGGAAAAGAGAATTGGAAACGTCTATACGAAATGGGCACATTTCTTGTGATACTGTATTGACCAATTTGAGAAATCTACTAACTGCTATTTCTAGAAACTTAAACTTAAAAATAGGTCCTTAAATTGCTGAGTTGATATATACCCTTAAAATGTATGTTAAACAAAACTCACACTACCCATATTTAAAAATTCTAAGAAGTCTGTAATAATGTCACATTATATATACGTTGCCTGTTGTACTTTAAAAAAAAAACTTTAGCAGATAGACAACACTGAGCATCACATTTTTAAATTTAATGACTAAATTACATATTTCATCAAACCTATCTGTATTTCTTGATGTGTCACATAGCTTGCTTGGTTTACATTTTTTAAAGTTAAATTTTTGTTGGTAGATCACAACCCTACTTGCCTACCTCAGGCTGCTGCAGTTTGAACTGTGAAGGCCATCTAATATGATCTTGCAATAGACAAATATCCTGAGCTCTAGACCACATAAGATATCATTAATTGCTAGGCTGAAGAGACATCAAACAACTGGTATTGAACATTATAACCAAAACTTAGTCCTGCACAGTTTTAAACAAAAACACGTGTAACACCTATTTGGGCCACTTGGGGTTAATTCACCAGCTAGAACACTAGAGCATGGGTTACACACAACTTACACCCAGGGCAGGGCCTTTGCTAAGTGGAAGTGTTCCCTCTATGGTGTAGTGCAACTACATCCCCCAGGCTACTGTGCATACAACAAAAGATGGGCGCCAGGAGGTTCTTGCAGTAAAACAGAAAACTGTTTATTTAACTATGCACGAGGCAAGTGACCACAGGTTTAGTACTCACGCAGGAGCTGAGGCAATAGCACATTTCTCACACAGAGCTGCAGGCATTAGGCATTTCTCACAGAGGAAAGGTCTCCATTAGGCATTTGCAGAATACACACGCATTCCCTCCTGGAAGTTGTCAGGAAAGAAGCTTCTACCCTACAGTCCCTCTTCACTGAGGTCCCTGACTGGAGGCAACACACAGAGCCTCTGGGAAGCTACTCCCTTGCTGCAAATCCTTGTTGGAGCTTCAGCTGCTCTTTCTCTCTCACCTCTCTGCCTTTCTCTCCTAGAGAGACTATGACAAGTCTGCCCTAGTGTAACTATTCCTCATTCACGGGGTTACCTGGTCCCCGACTTCTTCTCCAAAGCACATGGGCCTTTCTGGGCCTAGCTGTAGCCAGGCTTCCCTGAGCACACCCAGCTGGATCACCATCCACAGGCCAAAGAGGAAGTGGCCACTCCCTACACACACTATATAGCAGTGTAGCAGGGGAGTGTCATTCTCTCTTGGCAGATCACTCTAAGAAAAAGGTGGGGGCCTTAAAGGAATTGTTCAGTGTAAAAATAAAAACTGGGTAAATAGATAGTCTGTGCAATATAAAAAATGTTTCTAATATAGTTAGTTAGGCAAAAATGTAATGTACAAAGGCTGGAGTGACTGGATGTGTACTAGCCAGAACTCTACTTCCTGCTTTTCAGCTCTCTTGGTTTACACTGACTGGTTACCCTGGTTACCAGGCAGTAACCAATCAGAGACTTGAGGGGGGCCACATGGGTCATATCTGTTGCTTTTGAGCTGAATGCTGAGGATCAATTACAAACTCACTGAACAGAAATGTACCATGTGGCCCCCCTTCAAGTCGCTGACTAACTTAGAGTTACAGAGCTGAAAAGCAGGAAGTAGTGTTCTGGCTATTATATTAGACATAAAGTCACTCCAGCCTTTACACATTACATTTTTGGCTAACTAACTATATTAGAAACATTTTTTATTTTGCACAGCCCATCTATTTATACAGTTTTTATTTTCACACTGAACTATTCCTTTAAAGCTGCAGGGCAGATTAACCCATAGGGGCCCCTACACACGTTTTTAGCAAAACTTCAAGAAAACGTGGGGTACTACACAGTGAAGGTAATTTCAATCAGTCCTGTAACATCAAGTCCTGGGCCTATCTTCAGAAAGCTCACTAAGCTTTAAAGACAGAACCCAAAAAGCTTTTAAGCGCCTTTACCTTCTCAGCAGACTAAAGCACTGCAGAGTCAACAATGGGAGTGATTACTGCTTTATATCAAATCCACCATCTTTTCTTGCAACATGAAAATGCTTGAAGCATATTGTATGATAAATACTCAGCAGAACAAAAATGATTTGCACTGTAAAAAATATGCATATCTTTTAAAATGTAACAACAAATTTTCCTGGCAACACCAGGTACCTCAGCTAGTATAGAAATAATACAAATGAAAATGTCACAAAATTATCAAATAATTAACAACCTAAAATTGTTTGCAGAATAATTAAACAAAACAGAAATCACTTCCTTTCCATAAAAAAATAAAAATGCACATTTTTTATGAACAGCCTAAAATATGCAAATAGTTCATATAACCTGAACATATTGGCCCTACATATATAAACATTTATTCATTTATAAGAATAATTTTTATGCAACTCAAAAAAATTTACAAGCAAATTGAGGTATTCACAGATTCACAGGTTGCAGGCACAGTGAAAGTTTTCTTTGCCAGTGGAGGCCACAGAAATCACCTCTTTCACCTGACTGAATACAAACTACACTAAAGTACAATTACTGGTGGTTATTGACATGAGATATTTTAGTGTGTGTTTTCAAAACAAGAATTGTCAGTACACGAGTTGAGAAAATGCCCTGTGTGATTTCATCCTAACTTCCCCTAAAATATAAACATAAAGCCATAACAAGGCACATGATATACCCTGAAGGCTTATTAATAATATAGAAAGGTGTTCGGAAGTCATTGCCTGCACTCCATGTCACAGTGGCATCTAAGCCCTAATTCTTTATTTGCAAGTACTCTCCATTCATTGATGCAGGTCACTGTGGGAACCTGAGAGCTACTCCCACCTTTGAGGTTGCAATGGTTCCAGTGTTTACCTGTGTCAAAAGGTGCAAGCAATCTTTAAGGAAAGGGCTTGGTGCCAACATTTTTCTTAGTTCCAAAAGCCTGTTCAGGTAAAATGAGGACAATTGCTGAGGTTTTTTCGGCACAAAACCCCACATGATTGGTTATCTCACGCAGGGTTTCCTTAAAGATTGCATGTGCTAAAAGGTATCAGCAATCCTAGTCTGAATAACAGGTGGTTTGGCAGAGACATTAGGATGCATTTAATTAACCAGCCACTTTGAGCAAAGTGCAATGATGAGCACAATCACCATGTTTTTTTCTCACACTGCAGCAGTTTTTTTCATCATGGATGTAAATGCTATTGCAGCTCCATCAAAAATCTGGGGCAATTATGCTGAAGTGATGAGTGAAATTTTTCACAAGTTTCGCAGCTAAAATGATGCCCATAGACTCTCATCAAAATAAATTTGTTGTGTGTCAAAAAAATCTTGACACACATAGACTTTAATGCTTTATGCACATTTTTGCCAAACTGAACTGACCAGATTCGACCATTACCATGAATATTTTCTTTCTGCCGTCAGTTCTGGTTTTGGAGTGTGCTTGACATCTAGTATGATTTTTTAGGCACAAGTGCGCTGCTTCTATTGTGACAAGAAGCAAAGAACCCTGGAGCTGCTGCTTGGTCAGGAGGTGGCAGTAGCTCTAGGATTCCCCTATACCTATAGGCACAGCAGCACCCAATTCAGAACAGAAGGCAGAAAGGACTGAGTTGCGCCAACCAAAACTATACAGAAAGATGAAGAGCGTATATTCATGCAGATACCTTTAATAAAAGTGGTTTTAGGTACAACCCACTGCTGGGTAAAGTGCAACTTGCCCACATCTCTTTCGGAAGTAAATGCGCCCTATTACCTTTTGCATGAATTTTCATGCAAAAGTCTAATTTTTAAAATGGTGGATTTGTCAGTCTGAAAGAGCAGATCCAAGCTCTACATTTTGATTAATAATTCTATGTCTGTTGACTACAACCTGAATTGCAAGTAGTTCCCTATTAGACAACCACATTTTTGAAACCACACTAATTCCTTGAAAAATAAATCCTACCTCTGATATTATAAAACAGACAAATTATTCTTCACATTCATTATATTTTTTAAAATGTGTCTGTTGTGAATATTGAGCATACACTAAAATGTCAGTGGACTGAAATCAACAGTTTTCTAAGTAGTGTTCTTTTAAAATATTTAAAAATGTTTCATTGGTATACATGCTTAGTTTTTTTTATAATGTTTTGAAATCACACTTCTATTCAATAACTCTCTCTAATAGCCTAGAAGCTATTGTCGATCATAACCATTAAAGAAAGGTAGTAGATAGGCAGAATAACTTTGGCCTTGATTAAATTATATGCCCAGGAGGCAGTAGGTCACCTTTTGTTCCTGCAACTGTTACCTACATTATTCTTTGCTTCAATAAAGATTGTTACTAACAATATTTTATCATTTACTTGAGGATTATTACTCTTATCCATTATTTAAGCAACATGGATAAAATTGTAGCACTGCGTACTTCAGCCAGCGGCTCTCTCATAAATCAAGTATAAAGCAATATAAGGAACTATAAATTCCATTCGGTCTCTCTTCTTATAAGTACACAATACCTCTACCTTGCATGATAGTCAAATAGAATAATTCACTTCCTATTAAATTTAATTATATATATATATATATATATATATATATATATATATATATACACACTAGATAACATTGAAGCAATTGAGTAGCTTTTTAGATGTCAGTGTGCCCTGCTTTTTACATTCAAAAGTATAGTAACAGTAATTTTTTTACTTTTTAAAAGCAGCTGTTCTAACCAGAGATGTATTTGTATATGTCACTTTGCATTTATCTGAATCACATTTAATATCAAACACAATTCTACATTTGCCTACAATAGCAAAATCTAAAGCCTGTTTACCAGAACTTGCCACTTTAGCTACAGTACCTTTTTGACACGCGGGTACTTATTTAATAGTATAAATATTTACCTTCTTATTCATTTGCAGTATTGTGTTATATTTTCAGGTAGTCATTCTGTAAGAGCTTATTCAGCAAACTCTAACTCTATAAGCAGGACATCAAAATCAAACAATACTCCACGGCCAAGCTCTGCAGCAGCAAGACCAATATCAAGAGCAGCAAGTGAGATTTCAGAAATAGAATATATTGATTTGACAGATAAAGATGACCCACTCTTGGAACGTGCAGAGGAACAAAAGGTTCTTGCTGGCTTGAAAAAAGAATTGGATGTCTTACAAATTGATTCAGGTAATTAACTGACTGCTCTTAGGTGGGCCAGGCTGTGAGCAGCTTCTAATAAATATATAGACCAGGGTAAGCTTTGCTAAAATTGCTTATTTATAAAGAGGGGTACAAAATTTGACAAGTGCGGTTCCCCATAGCAATAGTTTTTTACTTATCTGAATGCAAGGATCTCATTGGCTGGTATGGTGGATGTATTTGTCTGATACCCTGCTGTATGCATATCCAACAGATCTGGAGAAAAAATACATGTACAAGACACAAATCATATTTTAATGTTTTGTTTAATTATCATTGTCTTGTCGTCATATTGAAATTAAACATATACATTTTAAGATAAAATACATTTTATGGGAGGGAGATGCAGTAGTTATTCCACCTTCTCACTTATTAAAATATGCCTCTGTAGAACAACCCTATAATGGTATTACATTACATACTATATAGACAAGAAGGTTTAATGTCATCTCTACTGCATACAGAACATACACAACAAGACAAAATTGCAAAGTTACCATATTTTCCTTCAGTTAACAGTAATTTAAAACTCGTACAGGCATGAAGGAATCCTGGCATCAAGGAAATTCTCACAGTTTATTCCAAATCAGCCCACCAGGCGAAAGTTTAACCCATTTCAGTGAAACCTATCAAACCAACCATAGGTATGTATGCTGTAAGTCACCTGTGTCATTGTTTTGGAAATGTGTTTACTACATAAACAAATCATTACATTAGTAAGTTCTTGCAAATTTAGAACTGAGTTCAAGTTGTTACAGTATGTTTTAAATCCAACTTGAGGCATCATTTTATCTATACAGAGGGCTTAGGGCAAGTCAACCCTTTATATTCATTTAGCACTATTTTACAACTACCCTGATTTGAAAAGTTTTTACCCATGTAAAGCTTATAAGGGTAATTTAAGACCATAAGTGAAGTTGCACTAAAATGGATGCAAATTTTGGTGCAACTTATTAAAGATCCAAACACAGCCCTTGCAAAGTTTGAACTGCCATTGAGTCTATCCTGCCTCTATTGGCAAATCATGTGAAAGTAATTGCATTCTGACACATTGGGCGGTACAATTCATCTGGTATAATTACATTGGCGTATTTGGGAGGATTTGGATCCGGACACCTTGCTGCTCTGCATTCATGGTTCCCCAGATATCATTTTGAAAATATTATACTTTTCTAATTGCAACATGAAACTTTTTTTGTAATTCCACAAAAATGTATGAATTATCAGGTTTATTTATCGAAATTGACCAATTTTCTTAAAGTTATGGCCAAGTCTTTCTTTTACTGGTTCGTTAATACTTCAAACTGGAGGTCGCACAGTGAAGCTATCCACTACTTTGTAATTTGGCATTTTATCTTATAAGCCTGATCTAGTAGAAGCATAAGCCTTATATTATTTGTAACAAGTCCAATTTGTTCTTTGATGACTCTTTTTTTTCCAGCATGCCCGTGCGTACAAAAGGATCCCTGGAAAGTCATGATGAAGAAAGTTATTCAGATGGTGGTGATGATGATGCTCTGCAGGATAGGCTTAATGTGCTGTCACTTCAATAGAATTTAGTTCCAAAGCCCTCAGAAGAATTGAAAGTCCTGTTGATTTTTCCATTTTCTATTGATTTCATACTGTTTCTTAATTTCTCATGTGAATCAGTTGCTTTTAAAGACTTACATGTATGAAAATGTATTTAGGTATTTATGAAATTATTCACTCTGCTGTGAAATTATTATTTTTATGGGGTTTGTTCTCAGCATTTCATTTAATGTTGCTAATAATATTTTTTCAGTTTCTCATTCATTTCATTCTTCTTCATTCTTTTTCATAATGGTGCTCTGTAGGTTGTCTTATCCATTAATAGTGACTTAATGAGTTGTTATCCAAGGGAATTGCATGGCAGCAACTAGTGGTGATATTGTTAGTGTATTGTTTAACTCCAAAGTATAACAATGCTCAGTGTAAGGCTTATATCTGCAATCCATTTTACTTGGGCAATGTTTTGGCCAATTGTCACCAGCATTGGATGACAGACTCCAGATCTTGCTGTTGAAACTGATACCTTCCTTATCCTTATTCACTGGTGACAATAGCACACAATCCGCTATTTTATTAAGACAAACACTATTTTATTTACTTTGATCTGTATCAGTTCTCCGATCAAAAAATATATACCGGTATGTTGATAAGTATTTGCAAAAAGGAACTGGTACAAGAATGACCCGTAATTGGTATATCCCGTATGATACAACAAATACGATACACAAATGTTTCATTATGGGGTTTATTTATCAAATGTCACATTTGTGAGGTTTTTTTCTACCTCAAATAAACTCACAACTCGAATGTTTACTTATTTATGAAAAAAATTCAGGAAAACAGTTGAATCAAACCGCTCTAGGCAGTATTTATAAACTGCAATGTGTTTATTAGCAGTATAGGCATACTACGGGGCACATTTACTTAGTTCGATTGAAGGAATAGAAAAATAAAAGTTCGAATTTCGAATGTTTTTTTTGGCTACTTCGACCATCGAATTGGCTACTTCGACCTTTGACTACGACTTCGAATGGAACGTTTCGAACTAAAAATCGTTTCAATATTCGACCATTCGAAGTCGAAGGATTTACATTCGGCAGTCGAATATTCGACCCTATGTAAATCTGCCCCTACATGTTTCAGGCAAAGCCCTTTATCAAGTGTGATAACTTGATAAAGGACTTTGCCTAAAACATGTAGTGTCCCTACACTGCTAATAAACACATTGCAGTTTAAAAATACTGCCTGGAGCTGTTTGATTCAACTGTTTTCCTGAATATTGTACGTTAAGGTGTAACACAGACACCTGAATCTGCAGCCACAAGGAATTGAACATTGGAGCCTGAACCAAAAACTTCTTTACTAGTATTTATGAAAAAAACTGATTGTAAAAAATGCGATTGAATGCAATCAGGAAGAAAACACAAATACCTCAAATTTATCAAGTTTGACATAATACATAACAGTTAAGCTTTGCCAAATACAATGGTGTTTTATCTGTTATCTACTATGTAACCTGTGCCTTTCCAGCTTGAATGGCTGCCCCCATGGCTACACAGCAGCTTGTGTATATATAAACTATAGTCATTTTTCTGAAGCATACATGCCAGTTTTACCAGTGCAGAGCAACACTACATTATACTGTATTTTAATTACTTTGATGCACTTTCAGTTTTTGTTGCTACTGTTCCTTTAAAAACAGAGGAGTCAGAGTTGGAGTTGGTGGTGCCATAATCTGAGGAGTTGGAGTTGAAGGATTTATGTACTGACTCCACAGTAGGGATGTAGCGAACTGCTGATTTGGTGTCCGCGAACGCCGTTCACGAACACCGGCAAAAAATGCGAACGTTCGCGGACAGTTCGCGAACTTCGAACACCCGCTAAAATCGTTCGATTCAAACGATCGAAGGATTTTAATCCTTCGATCGAAGGATTTTCATTCGGATCGAACGATCGAAGCCATTCGATCGAATGCTTTTCAATCGTTCGAACGAATGGAAATCGTTCGATTTTTAGCGGTCGAAGGAATTCGAATGGTCGAATGGTCGAACGATTTGTATTCGAATCGAACGCGAACTCAAAATGTGAACGTTCGCGAACATTCGGCGGACGCGAACGGTCGAAGTTCGCGCGAACTAGTTCGCAGCAGAACAGTTCGCTACATCCCTACTCCACAGCCCTGTTCACAAATCTGTTATTCTCATATTTCATCAGTGGCTCTCAAAGGCTCATTTGCAGTACAACTGAAGCCTCAGTGTACTCCTTGTTCTTCGTTCGTTTTAATTTAAGGTTAAGTTAGGGCAAGTCAATTTTATGATTATTCCCCTTAAAACGAGTGCGTCAACACACATCACTTTACATGCAGTGTATGGATACACATTATTAAGAATCTGGAGTGTCATACACAAATATCCACAAGCTTTTCAAGTTATCAAGCTCTAAATGATAATCAGAAACATTTGCATCATCATATTGTGATTGCATTTATTTCCTGTAAAACAAAACAACTCTATTTCTGGGGTTTAATTGAAAGTTGCAAACATGCAATTTCATAATGAGTAATACGAAACGTCTATAATCTCTATGATTGCAGTCCTTACACATGCATATATTAAGAGCACAGTTTTACTATTTTGACAATATGAATTTTATTACTTCCATACTACACAACTTGTTATCTCAAATACATGTTTTAATATAGATTTCAACATGAATAATTAAAGGTTTGGTACATAAATTCAAACATATTTTTATGAGCAATATTCTAGATCTGGATATTTACAAAAATTACAAAAATACAAAATCTGATGGATTAGGGGAATTAAACATCTGATGGTATGTGCTCCAGTGCGGGATGCTGATAATGACCACTATTTTCAGCATTAATGAACACTCCCATGAGTACACGGTCAGTCGTAGTAAACATTGATAAATCAGGTGCTGCAAAAACCCAAACCCTCTATTTTCTGTTTTAAGATGGGTTCTCTTATTTCTGCAGTCAGTTCTCTATCTTTGGTCACCTGTCTACCTAAGGTTTGTCTATTGTATGATACAAAGATAATTTTGAAAAATGAGTCCTAATCAAATACAACTACCCCACAGATATCTGGATTTCACTGGGTAAGATAAAACTCGAGAATAATGTCCGGTAACATAAATCTAAGCCAGCTGGTTAAACTTGGTAAACTGCCTTTGTTGCTCACAGTTGACCTTTGCAGTGGCAGGTCCTAGGGCAAAACAATGTGAGACCTCATTGTATAAATTACAGCTCTGTAGCTTTAAAAATGTATCTGTTAGTGTATTTTGTTCAAGTACATCTAACATCTTGTAGTATATATAATATGGCATCTCTTATCTGAATGGAATCTTTAAACAGGATGACCATCTCCTATCAAATCCATTTTATTTAATTGGTAAAATTATCTGGTGAATCATAACCCATATAATTGTGCTATAATATCTGAAGGTCTTTCTATGAGAGTGTAATATATATATATATATATATATATATATATATATATATATATATATATATATATATCATTGATGACCAGTGTACAGAAGGCTTTCACACCTGAGAAGTTAATGCTAATACCATCCTTAACGATATTGTTTCTTTAATGCGTAATTTCCAGTCTATGCTGTTCTTTAATAATATTCTCATATAAATTAAATGTAACAATTTCTAACATTATACACCTTTCTCAGTACCATTTTTCCACTGTATATCTAAAATTATATGGTCGCCTTATGTACCACCAGTAATGATTTTGAACAAGAAGCGTACGTTCTGTACAATCTGTCAGGTACCAGATATATGCAGTATGTCATTCTGAAGCTCTGTTCTCTTTGGCCTACATTGAGAGAACATTAGCTGACTTTGCTAGAAACTTAAACCATTTTTCATTGTAAAGGAAAACTATTCCGGAAAAAAAAAAAAAATATATATATATATGTATTTTTATGTATATGTATACTTTATTTAATACATTACTAAAATAGATCAGGTCAACGTTTCGGTCTCTGTCTAAGACCTTTGTCAAGACCCAAATGTTTAATTAAAAAAACAAGTGTTACTTGGTAGTAATAGATGGTCCATAAAATGTGCTGGTAAATTTTTGCGTTGCCTAGTGGATTTGGTTTGTTTTTATCTATATTTTCCTTCCTAGGTTATCCCTGCAAATGTACTCTCAGATGAGTGATTATGTTCTTCTTCATGGAGCAGGGTTACACACCCTACATCATTTATACATGTTTAGGGTTACCACATGTGGGCAGGATTATTTTATCTATAAATGTGTTTTTTTAATTGAACATTGCATCAAAAAAATGTTGCCGTGCGACAGCACATCAGCGTCAGCATCATTTTGCCAGTGGTGAATTTTTGCAAAACAAAACGGGTCAAATTCGCCCATCCCTAGTCTTGACAAATGTCTTAGACGGAGACCGAAATGTTGACCTGATTTATTTTAGAAATGTACTGAATAAAAGTAATAATTTTTAAATATCTTATAAATCCTGGTGTGCATCCGTTTTTCAAATATTTTTTTGTATGGAAGCGTGTACGGATAGCACCTAGGTCATTGCTTGATACACAGAGTGGAGAGATGGAAATAACTGTTGGATATATAAATATATATATAGATATATATTTTTTACATTATATATATATATATATATATATATATATATATATATATATATATATATATATATACACTGTCCCAAGGTGCACTCCGTTTTCAGTGTTGAGGACCTGGGTGCCTGCCAATATGTAATAGAGTCCAATATAGCAAGTAGCGGCACTCACAGGATTTGTGACAAGTTCCAATTTTGCAAGAAAATCTTTATTGAAGCTCAACGTTTCGATCCCCCACAGGGATCTTCGTCAGGAGGGAAAACAAACAAACATCTTTTTGTTTTCCCTCCTGACGAAGATCCCTGTGGGGGATCGAAACGTTGAGCTTCAATAAAGATTTTCTTGCAAAATTGGAACTTGTCACAAATCCTTGTCACAAATGGCCGGCGCCGCTACCCACGTGGCGGCCATGGGCGCCGCCATTTTGGGAGCGAACGCCGGCAGGGAAGGACGCGCCGCCCGGAGCTCCTGGACCTGCTCCGGGCGGCGATCACACAGACAGTCACAGACAGTCCTGCGCTATGGGAGAGGGAGGTGTGTTGGGGCCGCGGAAGGAGCGTACGGTACCTTTTTTCTGCTTTCCTAGGTGCAGCACCTCATTGATCTTCTGAGCAGCCATGACAGGTGGGAGGTCACAGGGAAAACAAGTAGCAATTGTCCAGCTAATAGTTCTGACTCTTTTACGGTAAATCGTTTTAGATTTTCTATGCCATAAAACATGATTACACATTTACACATTCACATTTTGAAATCTGACATGGGGCCCCTAGGCTTATACACGAGTCAATACATTTTTCCAGTTTTCTTAGGTAAATTAGGTACCTCGGCTTATACACGGGTCGACTTATACACGAGTATATACGGTACTTACCACTTACCACCACTAGTTACCCACTGGACCAACAAAACCTCTTAGACCCCATCACAGTCACATGCCAGTCTGCTTCCCATATAGCTATGACCTTGTAAAAAGTTTCTTATCAGTGAGCCACTAACCTCTTACCTTGGGTGACTCTTTATCAGCTCACTGTGCATTCACCAAAGGATAGCCTGCTAGCTCCAGGTCCCTTTGGGTCTGTATTAGAGGAGAAGGAAAGTCCTGTTATACTTGGGGATGCTAAAAGGTAGGCAACCTCAAGTGATCGCATTTATTAATCTGAATCCCCAGACAGGTTCTCCTATCAGGAGAAAACTGCAACAGTCTGAGATTTTTCTAGCAAGTACCATGGAGCGATCGTCTTCTGGCTCCATCTTTCTTCTCACGGCTGCGCATGTGCAGGAGAACGAGAAGCTGAACTTTAACGAAAAAAAAACAGCTATTTTACTCTACTGTGCATGCGTCTGCCCTGGGAAATTTGAAGAAAGAAGAAGCAGGAAAACAATTGCTCGATGATGCTCTCTGGAAGAATCCAGGGCTGCTGCAGTTTTCTCCTGATAGGAGCACTGGCCCAGAGTTTCAGGTAAGTAAATACGATCACTTAGCGGTGCCTAACTTTTTTTTTTATCCAGTATAAAAGAACTTTCCTTCTCCTTTAAGTAACCTTTCTACCTCAGGGCTTTTGTTTCATATTGTACCTGCCTTCCACCCTTTACACTAAAGGTCACCCCTGCAAACCTACACATGAAGTGCTGGGGACATTATGAGTTCCCTGAATTCCCTAGATTTTCTTAATTTCATTTCTAGGGGAAAAATTGTGATTTAATGAATAAAACAAGTTCATATTATATGGGATGAATATTTCAAACAAGTTTGTGATCTTCAGCCAACTGAATTGAATTAATTTATAGGAATCCAATTTAGAAAATCAAACTGGCATATCCAAGAAACCATTTTGTATATTGAGAGTTGAGTCCATA
This sequence comes from Xenopus petersii, assembly GCA_038501925.1. Lineage (NCBI taxonomy): Eukaryota > Metazoa > Chordata > Amphibia > Anura > Pipidae > Xenopus > Xenopus petersii. Next base: position 51,418,360 of record CM076680.1, on the reverse strand, counting down.
CATTAACATACTGCCCAAGTACAGATCTCACAGCCTCATATATAGAAGCGCAATGGTGAGGTGTATAAGTTAAGAGACCCTAAAAGATTGATCCTTCTTGTTATATCACTGTAAAAAGGCTTTTAACAATGTTCACAATCTTTATTTTCTCAAACACACAAGGGCTCCTTTATAAACTTTGCACAGTGCAGAATGGGTCACACAGTGTAACATATTTGCATGTTTATATTTATAAAGCTGGATAAGAGTAGTGTATTTAATGTGCAAACAGAATTGCAAATTTGTATTTGAACTGCGAATGTCCATAAGAGCTTTTTAAATATGGCATAATCTCAAGTTGCTAATATTTATGCACACACTACTCTGTGTTTGCGTTACACCAAAACTTTTGTGGCGGAGAAAATATTTGCAAATTGCGAATTTAAATTACTGTCAACACTATTTTCACGCACAACAACCTCATACAGTGATCGCAATTGCGCAAACATCCATCAAATTTTTGAGCCATTTATGAATATTTGCAATTGAATATGCACTGCTCAAACTTTATAAATGACCCTCGCAGCGTAACTTCCCAATCTCCTCTCACTGAGACTGCAACATTTTAACATGCTTCAAAAGCAATTCACTGAAATACAATACAGCTTATGCAAAACCTTACACTACTCTTACTAATAATGTCCCTGACAGGAGCAGAGTCAATCTGACAGGCCTCTCCCATCAACACCAATATTCTCCCCTCTATTTAACTATTAACTTCCTTAACATCTAATAGCCGCCTAAGTATATGGGAGACAGCTTTTCTGTAATTCAGACCTTTCTGGATACCAGATTTCCAAATAATAGATCCTTTCTTTTGTGCTTTATTCTTTTTGTTTTTGCATCTGTTTTCATAAAAGCACAATATCATTAATTCACTACGCTGAAATTGCTGCATGGTATGGCTCATTTCTTATGTTGCTGTATAATTAACTCCACAAGTCTTTATTAAATGGAAACTGGCACATCAACCAAATTTACTTGCCATCCTTGCCGTTGAATGTATGGCAGAGCTGAATTGGGAATCCCAGTTACATGATTTGGACCTGCCAGTTAAACTATTTTAATCTTGCTTTTTTATTTTGCTCTGCACAGACAATGCCATTTTTGTCTTCTACAGTCAGTGTGTTCAGCATTTAAAGGAGAACTAAACCCCAAAGTTAAAAAAACCCCTACCCTACATAGACCCCCTCCCTCTTCTCCCACAGCCAGGGCTGCTTCTGCCATGAGGCAAGGTGAAACCCTTGCCTCAGGCGGCAGCGTGCGGCCAGTTACAAGGGGCGGCAAAAAGCCGCCTCTTGTAACTTTAAGAGCCGAACTTCCGGGTTTTAACCCGGAAATTCGGCTCCGCTAGTGCAAAGAGCGCTATTGCGCTCAATGCACTAGCGATACTGCCCCCTGAAACCCGCTCCGACGCTAATTTTTAAGCGCGGAGCGGGAGAGGAGGGGGGCGGCATCTGGGCTGCTGCCTCAGGCGGCAGCAGCCCCAGAATCGGCGCTGCCCACAGCAGCTACTACCCCAGTCAAATGCCCCAAAGTCTTTACTTACCCCTCAGAGCAGATTCTGTCCAGTGGAGTTCACAGCAGTCATCTTCTTCTCTTTGGTAATGTTCGGGAAGTAAGTGCCATATTGGCACATGCGTAGTTGGAGCAACTTTCGGTTAAGTGACAACTGCGCATGCGCTGTAACTCACGGGAATTGTTTAAGCTCCAGGCTCATTCCGAAGATTACCGAAGCTGCTGAAGATGGCACCCGTGAACTCTGCTGGACAGACTCTGCACCGTGGGGGAGGAGGGGGGGAGGTCTATGTAGGGTAGGGCGGTAGGTTTTTTTTAACTTTACTGGTTAGTTCTCCTTTAAAACAAGCATGTGTGATGTTATTCTGTAGGAAAGTGATTGGCTCACACATATAGAAGAAAGTTTATCTGAACCATTGATGTTCCACTGTTCTAGACAAGCCCTTGTGGAAGCCAGAGACTCATATATTAAATTCCGTGGAGCACTTGTCGTGAGCTCTGAGCCTTTATTGTGCTATGTGTTAATTTAGTTAGAATGAGCTTGGAATAGAAATGGCACATGCGTGGTAGGCCCTTTCTTCTGTCACTGTAACCTTACATGACATTTTTACTGATGACCTTGTTATGGTTTGCAAACAATTTTCTTTGAAACTTCTTCATTTGCATTTATATAGATTTATCCTTATGGTAACTCTGCAGACTTCAAAAAATACTCACTAAACAATTTGTACAGCTAATCCTGTTGCACTTGTGTTTTATAGCCAGAACTACTATTTTTTGGGATGAGGGGGTATTGATGGATCGATGTGAAAATTAAATTCAGTCCCAAAAAATTCTAATTAAAGAAAATCACAACTTTTATTTAAAATGTAATGTATATGTGAGAGCCAACTCTACTGAAAGTGCATCTGTGGACGGTTCAGTAGCAGGATAAGCATTTCATGTATAATGGAGACGTGTGCAATACCTTGCTGTTTAGTAAGATGAAAGTATTTTAGGGCCCTTACCAAAAATGTAAGAAGTACCGTATATACTCGAGTATAAGCCGAGTTTTTCAGCCCCCAAAATATGCTGAAAAACTCTACCTCGGCTTATACTCGGGTCAAGTGCAAAAACGGTCGCCGGCGTCTAAGAATAGTCGCCGGCGCCCAAGAATAGTCACTGGCGTCCAAGAATAGTCACCGGCTTATACTCGGGACAGCTTATACTCGAGTATATACGGTATGAACAGAGACATGCGTGATTATTTATCCACGTAATGGTTAAAAAGATGATTATTTCCAGGCATCACAAACTCAAGTGATTATTTTTTTTTCGTATTTTACTCCAGAAAGCAATATTTTGGGAAACATGCATGTAAATACTTAATATGTCTCATAATTAAATTCTGCTGTCCCTAATTGAAAATACTTGTGTTTGCTACCTACGGCAAAGTTAAATGGCAGTGTTCTTGATTCAAAAGATACGTGCATATAAATATATTCAGAAAGCTGACTGAATTTCAAATGATATATTAGTAACCATAAATCTGTTCATTGGTATGACCTTCATAGCCAGCTGCAGGGCAATGATAAATTACTCTCTTGAGTATTCCAAACTTTTTTCTTTTGGTGTCATTTCACAAGCAGTCCGTTTAATGTTAATTTTGATTTCTGACAGTTTACAATGGCAGGTACAAAGTTTGGGCAAGCCAGAAAAAGTATTTCCAATAAGTAAGGGGCTAGGGAAGGGGTTTATAGAACTTGTCAGATTAAAAACTGGATTAGGTTCCTTTGCATACTTATCCTCTGTTCGTGAATGTAAAAAGAATCATTGTGATTCAGCATAACCCGGATCTATGTGAATTTATGCAGCACAGCAGAATTAGGAAGCATAGTCAGCCCTCCGTCTTCCAGAGACTGCAATGTAGCAGCAATATATTATATCATTACTTTATAATCAAGCAAGGCCAAGGTACTCCCATTATCAGCTGAGTAGTCCTCATTTTAGGCTTAAAACATCTGCAATGTTGAACACCAATTCAAAGATATCATTTAATGTGTTTTTTTTTCTGTTAGCTACTGTAAAATTATTAAACATTTAATTAAAGCAGCCAGTTGTACGGAAAGTTTCTGAGTAACAAAATTGATGTTGCGTCGTTTTGGGTGAAATGAATAATTCTAACAGGCATAGATTTTCTGTATTTCTGTATTTGTATGTATTCCAGGGGTCAGCATTCTTTGCATATGAAATGTAACCTGTGTTAGAAAATTCTAGCAAGCGGAATAAGAATTTCTGCACACAATACCAGAATGGCTGCTGTAAGTTCCCAGAGCTGGCTGCTTTATACCTGGCGTGTCAGCCTGTTTGGACCTTGAGAAATATCCAACCCTATATTGATTGAATCTAAGTCCAGACATGATAAATGGTAATACATGTATAAATCAATTGTCCAAATAGACTAACCTGCTTGATAAAGACGTGTCAACTTCCAGTATGCACACTTCTGTCCAGTGCCACGGTGACCAATTATAGTTTAAACTCAGTACAGAAGCCATAAACCTGTAGAGTAACATGAGGAATTCTGTGTTGAGATTTAGTTCTCCTTTAATTAAAGGGTTTTTGATTCTCCATCCTTTTTTAATATTCACCAGTGATTGTGAAAAGAAATAATTTGAATATAGTTGTGAAGAAAGAAATCATTTATGAACAGATAATGTATGAATACTGTAGTTCAATCTTGGAATGCTCTGCTTATTTTTCTTGCCATTTTTCAGCATGATGCATTCACTACAAACTGTATAGCACTCTTGACTTGTTGGGGTACAGAGCTACAGGGGGCACCTGGAGGCATTCCATGGATGGAACATCCATCTCCCTTGTATATATATATTTATATCTATATCTATAAATACAGTACATGCAGCAATCTGTTAGCCACTGCAGTATCAGACACAACTAGAGCACTGTTATTATTGTTTGCTGCAATGCAGGCAGATTTTATACAACTCCCTGCAGTACTATGTAGGCAAGTTACAAAACTGTGGACCGACAAAACCTTAGGGGCAATCAGCTGTGCATTGACTATCTCTTATTTAATAAATGTGCATATGCAATTAATTTTTTTTTGGATATCCCAGTGGATTTACTTAACACTCTTACTCTACACTTTATCCAAACATATTCCTATAGTGATCAAGATGTATATTTATTTTATCTTTTTTTCCCTATATAAATACTATTGGCAGAAAGAGGTATCCATCTCTACTCTCAGGTGTACTGTACTGGTGGCAGAAATTTGACAAAATTTTCAATATAATGGTGCCACAAACCACTGTATATACAGTAGTACTAAATTTATACCTACGGAGTATCTTCCCCTCATCTCGTAGTTTGCACACAAAATATTCATTGTCTTTATAGCAATTGTTATTTAAACTAGGGATGTGGCAAATCCACTATTTTGGATTCGGCGAACTCCCGAATCCTTTGCGAAAGATTCGACCGCATACCAAACTGAATCGGAAACCTAATTTGCATATGCAAATTAAAGGTGGGAAGGGGAAAACATTTTTTACTTCCTTGTTTTGTGACAAAAAGTCACATGATTTCCCTCCCAGCCCCTAATTTGTATATGCAAATTAGGATTTGGATTCATTTCGGCGAGGCAGAAGGATTCAGCTGAATCCGAATCCTGCTGAAAAAGGCCAAATCCTGGATTTCTTGCATCCCTAATTTAAACAATGCTTTGTGTAGGGACCCAGAGGTTTAAGTTCCCCTATGGTCTGGAAATCCCACATGGTTGGAAATCCCCTGCTGTGGACAGCTACATGTTGGACCTAAATTGGTCCAAAGCTAAGCTGCCTTGTGTTCAGTCTCAGTCTATTTACTAGTTTCACTCCAGGAGGGAGTGTGGACACTGAGCAAAGATGTAAGGGCCTGAGGAATTGAGAGGCCCATGGAGGGTCTGGGGTATGGGGCACCAAGCCTTGTGAGTTCAACCATAGAGGGTTTAGAGCTTGGAGGCAGTGGAGAGAATTGACAGGGGCTGCCTGTAAAAGGGGCTTTTGTTGTGCTCGCACGGTGGATAGTGCTGGGAGCTGTGCCCCGAATATTAAAGCAAGCTTCATGTGCTTGGCTTGGATAGTTTAGTAGCCCAGCTTAAGGATGTAGAGATGCTGAAAATGCCTTTTTGCTGGGGTTTTCCGGATAACAAATCTTTCTGTAATTTGGATCTTTATGCCTTAAGTCTATTAGAAAATTATATAAACATTAAATAAACCCAATAGGCTTGTTTTGCTTCCAATAAGGATTTATTTGATCTTAGTTTGGATCAAGTTCAAGGTACTGTTTTATTATTACAGAGGAAATCATTTTTAAAAATGTGAAATATTTGGATAAAATGGAGTTCACGGGAGATGGCCTTCCCATAATTCGGAACATTCTGTATAAAGGGATTTAAATCCTTCGAATCGTTCGATTCGAAGGATTTAATCGTTTGATCGAATGAAAAATCCTTCGATCGATCGATCGCAGGATTTGCGCAAAATCGTTCGACTTCGATATTCGAAGTCGACCGATTTTAGTTCCTAGTCGAATATCGAGGGTTAATTAACCCTCGATATTCGACCCTTCGTGAATCGGCCCCCAAGATTTATAATGAAGAGACAACGAGTGTGAAATTAGCCTAAAACAACATTATTAAAGCCTGTAGGTCTCTGAATAACATTTCAGACCCAACTGTTTTTGAATCGACCGCTAAATATGACATTTATGCAGAGAAGAAGAGAACTAACGAGTTGAACATGGCCGTTAATGTATTTAACAGAAAATAGCAACTAGAATAGAATAAATAACACGACCTTTGATCACAGAAGCTTGAAATGTCAGAGCAAATAACAGAGAAGAGGTTAGAGGTTAAATCATGAAAGTAATTCAGTGTAGCCTATCAAATGAATTAGTCCTTTGATTCTAGTACAAACAGACAGAAGGAGCCCTTTGATTCTTAAATATTTCATCTTTAAAATATTTTTAATCAAAATACAGAAGTGCTGTAACTCGTTGGACAAGATTTATGGCGTTGGACAGAACATTTGCTGTTAGGCAATCATTATTCAAATGTTCTACATTCAGTACACAAATATCTGTAAAAATAAATACATTCAGTACAATGGATTAGTAATCACAAAGCCACAAAGCTGCTATGTATTTGCCTTCAGGTGGCTCCAGACTGAAATGCCAGTGGCACATATACATAGTGATGGTGGCCAAGAGAGCACCCCTTACTGCTCATTTCTACTTCCCCTGTTCTGGCTACGTTCTGGGGTGTCAAAGGGTGCCCTGTCCTTGCTGATAGACCTGTTGTAGCCTGAGTCTTTTAGTGGTTTCTGAGACATTAGTAATTAGACAACATTAAAAGGGTTGTTCACCTTTGAGTTAACTTTTAGAATGTTATAGAATGTCCTATTCTTTTTTTCCCATTATTTATTGTTTTAATGTTTTTCAGTAATGTTTACAGAAAAAGGCAAAAGAGAATTTGTAATAAAGTACAACATATAAACAACGGCTTATGTTTCATTGATATATACCTTTATGCATCTTTTCCATTAAATCTTCAGGTAATCTTTACCTATCTTGTCTCTGCTTTGTTATCATATAGCCATAAGGGGTGATAAGTGGGGGGGATAGTTGAAGGAAAGTGGGGGGAGGACGGGTAGGAGGAGACAGGTATAGAAGAGGAGGATTACGAAATGTTCTGGCTTTTGAGTGTCTCTGTCCGGAGGCAGAGCATCTTTCGTATTTCTGTGTAGTTCATTAAACCAATGTAGTGGCATTAAAGGGGTTGTTCACCTTTGCTATAACTTTTAATCTGATGTAAAGAGTGATATTCTGAGATAATTTGCAATTTGTTTAAATTTTTTATTATTGAAGGCTTTTGGGTTATTTAGCTTTTTATTCAGTAGCTCTTCAATTTGTATTTTTAAGCAATCTGGTAATTAGCGCCCAAATTACCCTAGCAACCATGCATTGATTTGAATAAGAGATTGGAATATGAATAGGAGAGAGTCTGAATAGAAGGATCAGTAATAAAAAGTAACAATAACAATACATTTGTAGCCTTACAGAGCATTTGTTTTTAGACGGGGACAGCGACGCCCATTTGAAAGCTGCAAAGAATCAGAAGAAAAAGACAAATAACTATAAAACTATAAAAAATAAATAATGAAAACCAATTGTAAAGTTGAATTGCCCGTTCTACGATATAATAAAAGTTACCTTAAAGGTGAACCACCCCTTTAATCCTAGCGGCTCTCCAAGTACTTGGCCCACGGGTACCACTCCAGCTCCCCCTCGTAGCTCCTATCCAGGAGTTTGTCCCTAATGGATTCCATTGCTCTCATCCGATTCACCTTGGTCTCAAATGTTTACCGACCTGGTATTTGAGATCATTTCCAGTTTGCTGCCAATAGTGATCTTACTGCTTGTAGGATGTGTGAAGCTAGTTTGTGAGATTGTTTGGAAAAAATAGCTCCAGGAGGAATGTATGAGGGGCTGTCTGAATGGTGCAGTGAAGTACCTCAGAAAACAGAGTCGCTACCATCTTCCAGAATTCCTGAGCTACTATGCAAGTATGTAGGAATGACCCTTGTTCACCACATCCTCTAAAACATGGAGGGAATCGTCTGGATTAACGCTAAGGGGCAGATTTACTATGGGTCGAATATCGAGGGTTAATTAACCCTCGATATTCGACTAGGAATTTAAATCCTTCGAATTCGAATATCGAATTCGAAGGATTTAGCGCAGGAAATTCGATCGATCGATCGAAGGATTATTCATTCGATCGAAAAATTAAATCCTTCGAATCGAACGATTAGAAGGATTTTAATCCAACGATCGAATGAATATCCTTCGATCAAAAAAACTTGGGCAAGCCTATGGGGACCTTCCCCATAGGCTAACATTGACTTCGGTAGCTTTTAGCTGCCGAAGTAGGGGGTCGAAGTTTTTTTTAAAGGGAAAGTACTTTGACTATCGAATGGTCGAATAGTCGAACGATTTTTACTTCGAATCGTTCGATTTAGTTCGATTTCGATCGAATTCTAACGAATTTAACCAATGCGATGGTCGAAGTACCCAAAAAAAACTTCAAAATTCGAAGTTTTTTTCAATCGAATCCTTCACTCAAATTTAGTGAATCGGCCCCTAAGTCTGTAGGAGTCAACAAAATATAATTTGATATGCTCTTTCACTAAAGACTGTGCGCACAGGTGTTTTTTTGGCTGTTTCCCACATGTATGATCAAGACTTTTCGGATATCGTAAGATCTAGATCTTCACCCCATTTTGTCATGTATGGCTGATGTAAGTCAGTGTTGTCTGAAGAAAGACAGCTGTAAAGCAGAGAGATTAGGTGTTATGGGTAAGAGTGTTTGAAGCACATGGCTTCAAAGTAGGTTTGGAGATTGAATCATTTGATTTTAGCCCTCGATATTTGACCCTAAGTAAATGTGGCCCTTAGTGTGGTTTATTGGCGTGTTCATAGTAGCAGCACTTGGTTTTTCGCATAGTATAGGCCACCTTGTCTGAGAGTATTTGTATCAGTTGTGCTCTTGTGTCTTGTATTTCTCTAGTGTTCCCTGGGGACAGCTTGGTTTTGTGTATAAAGGCTAAATCATGTAATTTTTGTGAGAGTTATTTTTTCCTCTATGATCTTTTTTAGATGGGAAGCGTATTTGATTTAGATCCCTCTGATTACTGATTGTGCATCCCATCTAATAGCTAAAGATATGTCCTTAAGGCTATTGTTTTTGAAGTATTCTTTAAAGGAAAACTATACCCCCCCCCTAACATTGTAGGTCTCTATAAAAATATATTGCATAAAACAGCTCATATGTAAAACCCTGCTTCATGTAAATAAACCATTTTCATAATAATATACTTTTCCAGTAGTATGTGCCATTGGGTAATCATAAATAGAAAAAAAAAATAAGGGCCGCCCCCTGGGATATTACGATTCACTGTGCACACAAACAAACCAACAAACCATACTTGTTAGGTCACATGAGCCAATTAACAGACAGAGTTCTGTCTTTTGCTTCTTCCTGTTACAGTTAGAGTTGAAGTATTTCTGGTCAGGTGATCTCTGAGACAGCACACAGACCATCACAAAATGGTGGCTCAAGGCAAGAGATGTAAAAGTGCAAGATTTACTTAAATATATATTCCAGTCTGGTAAGATTCTTTAATATGCCACTAAATATGATGTAAACTATCTGTTGCTTAAGTGTTCATTTTGGAGGTATAGTTGTCCTTTAAGTGAATTGTTTATCTCTGTGCATATGTCCTTATCTAGCAGTAGAGATTCATTCAGTCTCCAGCTTCCTCCCTCTCTTACTTCATCCCATTTGGTAAAGATCGTTTCCAGCATCCCATGATCAGACCATGTGATGTCGTGGATTTTGGAGGAATGGATGTACTGAAGGAGTGTGGGTTTGGTGAAAATAAAATCAATTTGTTAGAAAGTTGTATGGAAGCTAGAGTAAAATGAATATTCTCCATATATGGGGTGTTTTTCTCTCCAGACGACTACTAGGGTTCCCTCTCTTAAGTGTTTAGGTAGGAATTTGGCTCTGTGAGGCTACAATTTAGGCTCTTTTATTCATATTCCAGTATTACACCCTTTTTCTGCCAGGATAAATGGGACCTTAGCAACCAGATAGCTGCTGAAATTCTAAACTGGAGTCAGGGAAGTCTCTGCTATGAGGCAAGGTGAGAACGCTCCTCCCCAACCCCTTCCAGCAATGTAAAGGTGAGTTATAGAATTGCTGATTTCAAAAATAAATTTAAAAACATGAATCAAAAGGTAAACTATCGATTTAAATGGCTCAACTGTTATTTGTAGGCCTAACTGTCTATGCATTTCCTATCCATTTAGGGGCCTATTTAACATGCTGTGTAAAACATTGGAGAAAAACATCACCGGTGACGTTGCCCATAGCAACCAATCAGGTTGCTTGTTCTTGTTTGAGCCAAACGTCATACAGTAGCAGTCTAAAACTGCAAACATCCCAGAAAATCCTAAATATAGAAAATGTATGCAAACTTTAAAAGCGCTCAAAGAAGCACATTAAGTGAGTTTACATTCATTCATAGTTTGGGTTTAGATCCCTTTAAGCAGAATCCCAATACTTATTATATATTTGTACAAATTAAAAAAATTCTTTACCCAACTGAAAAATTGCTCATTGGATGTATTTTTTCTGTTCATTTTTACATCCCCTATATGAGAGGTACTAAACGTGACTGGTATGGCAGCGGCACCGCTATACTAGGTAAAAATAACAAACCAAGAGAGACACATTTAATTATGCTTTTTAATATTCCTAATAATGAGGTCGATAGGGAAATCAATGAAGTTACAGAGGACATGAAACCCCACTGCTTAACAGTTCACAATAGAAGAAATTAAAATATGTAAGCTCACAGGCCACATTGTATAAATCTGTATTCTGTACGGCTTAGTTAAGATCTATGGCTTTAATATAGGGCTTTTATACAGTCAAATGTTTTATTTTCTAAGACTTGCTTGATGATCTTATATTTTTGCAAAAAAAACATATTTTTCCATATGCAGCAATCTATTTTTTCACTGGTTGATGGATTTCTAAATACTGATTTCCTATGGTTTTTTTTTTTCCAATGACTGCTATTACATTTCCCTATAATAATCCGATGCCATACATAAGCTAATGTGCAACTAGTATAGCAGCCCAGACTCATAGAAGTGAGTTTGTTATTTTTCTGCATTAAGAAATGGCAGAAGAGCAGGAATATTTGCAGTCCTTCCCTCACACCTAAAGTTTGTGACAGTTAATTCATCAGTGGAGCTAATTTTGATAAAACGCCATCACAATTACTGATGGCATATCACATAGGGTGCTATATCACTTACAATATCATAGAAATGAATTGAAGCAGTGAGAGCTTTCGTGATACTGGCAAAAGCAATCAACTGTGAGTTTGCTGCTTTCATCTTTCAGCAAGCCATGCAATATTGATGCTGTGTTGACAATGCTGGATTTTTTTTGATTAAGGGGCATCTAACATTGCTATTGACTTTACATTTGGGTTTAGCCATATGATAGGAAATAAATAATAGGCTATTGACTGAATATCTGACTTTCTGAACGAATGGCTCTTTATTTAGATAGCATCTGGCTTTCCGTATGAGTTACACTCTATTTAGATCACATTTATTTTATGGCACAAACACAGTGAAGAAATCTTCTAATAGGTCATGTCTCTAAGAAAAATGTTTTTTGATCACACGATAATGGAAAAAAATATACTTTGCTGAGCAGCACTATGCATTTCCTACTCCCAATCAAAATTTAAATATATCTTGTGCTTGTCCCCTACTATAATACTATTGTTAATTAAATTTCCCCACCCCCTCCCCATTGGGCTGAAAAGCTGCATTCAACTCCTCCCTTCAGCAATATCAAGTGGGGGGATTATTATCTGTTTAGTGATGCCCATTGACTTTAATGCATTTAAGCAAAAAAGGTGCGCGTATAATCATTGTCGCAGGCGTGCCCATTGAAAACATTAAAAAACGTGACAAACTCGCCCAACGCTAGTATTTACCTGTGTTTTATTTACAGCAGGATTTTGCAGGAAAATAATAAATATTTAACAGGGTTATTTCTTAGCTTACCCTTCTCACATGTACATGCTCACTTCTTGGGCAGAGAGCTTGCTTCTTGCCCCACCCTTTTTCAGGGAACAATTCATCAATCCCAACACCCATACTGGCTTTTCCAGTCTCTGTAAACACTGCTCCTGTTATTCTTCACATTTGTTCTATTTTATAGAGCATTCTGGGTGAGATATATATTCCTTTTAGAGTTTTCCAGTTAATGTGCCACAATATATTCAGGTGAAATATTAGGCCCACCTGCAGCTCATGGATACCTTTTTCATAGCAGGGTGCAAAGTACAAACAACACAATTGAACTGCACTTTATTTTGCACTTTGTACCATGCCCTGCAAACATTAATGTGCCTAGTCAGGGCTTTTCTTACTAGTAGCATGGCATTATTTAAAATACAACCAACAGCTCTTGTAATTATACGGAGGTTAGAATGAGTAGTTCCAACAACTGGATACTGCACTGTACTTTTTGCCATGATTGTGTTATCATGTGTTATGCCATTGTGTTATTATTGTGTTATCACAGACTTTCTCTGTAATGCCCTTTAAGGAGAATTCAACCCTAACGTAAAAAAACCCCTACCCTACATAGACCACCCTCCTCCCCCCCAGCTGAAGTGTTACCTGGGCAAATGCCCTCAATGTTTTATTTTGCCCTTGGTGCAGATTCAGGCATCGGAGTTCACGGGTGCCATCTTCAGTCACTTAAGTAATTTTTGGAACGAGCCCGGCGTGGCGGTGCATGCGCAATTGGAGCAATTTTCTGTATAGGGACAACTGTGCATGCACCGAAACTCACGAAAATTGCTGAAGCGCCGGTCTCATTCCGAAGATTACAGAAGCAGCTGAAAATGGTGCCCATGAACTCCGATGCCTAATTGTGCACCAAGGAGTAAGTAAAATATTAGGGGTAACACTTAGGCTGGGGGGAGGAGGGGGTATATGTAGGGTGGGGGGTAGGGGCTTTTTAATGTTAGGATTGAATTCTCCTTTAAGAACAATACTTTGTGGAGCCCTACCAAGTATGGTCCCTGGGGCATATGCTTCTGCTTGAACCCTCAAAACAGACCATTGTGTGTCCACACCCATATATGTTCATCCTAATAGCCTTTAGGGGTTGTACCATTTCTCCTTTCATGCTGCAGGCTCTTCTGTCATTCAAAGACTCTTGTATTGCCAAAATAAAAATGTACTATTGGAATATTAAAAAAAGCGATCAAAGCCATACATAATATAATATACAATGTTTTTGATGTCTCATTATTTATTTGTGTGCATTCTGAAATACAATGCAAAGGTTTAAATCACTAGGCACAGATTAATCTAGAGACAAACAAATCTCTTCAATGGAAAAAATTTGACACAGACAATCCAAATAACAGATTCTGTGCTAAGCCATATATATCACTAAAATAGTTCATGAAATAATCCTTTGGAAGTAATTCATTGGCTGCTATTTTCTCAGAAATGGATTCTTGCCCAGGGTCACTAATAAGATGCTAAGAAAGATAAAAATACAAGCTGTGGCTGTGGTTTGAGTTAGTGCCTTTATCTCTGTAGCTCCGAATCTCATAATCATTTGAGCTGAAAAGAAATACTATCCAGCGCAGAAAGAAGAGATTTGAAGCCATTTTTCATTTAAAAGATTTGGTGCCAAATTCAATACTAAGAAAGCAGCAAATCGAAATGTATTCTTCTGTTTAATCATATTGATATGAATATTTGGGGCTGCCCTTTTAATAGCTGAGAGGATGGGACTTTCAGAGTTTGGGTATCTAGCCATCCTAAACACGTGTAATTGTCTAGTTGTGCAGAGTGCTACCACCCAAGGCACGTGACTAAAGTTCATATTAGTATTCATTAGTGATGCACATTTAGTGATTCCTATTTTGGCTAATACAGTGTTCCACTTTTATGTGGATAACTATCACTAACAGGGTTACCCCTGTAAAACCCTCAAATCAGGAGTCCCACACTCTTTCTGGATGTCTGTGATATGAGGCCTACCTACTAGAGTGTCTTGGCACTCTTAAAGGGAGACTGGGTGTAACGCTTGGCACCCTGAATCTAGAAACAATGCCAAGCACCCTGGTCTCAGCTCGTGCTTTCACCTGTAGCAGCCGCCTTTGGCCTCGGGAGGAGCCCTCAGCTACTCAGATGCCACCAGGTCTTAACTTGAGAGGTGCAGGACGAAAAGTTCTAAACAAGCAAAGGAGCACAACTGTAAGCAAAGTTTTTTGGGCAGAAGGTAGTGGTACAAGATGTAATACAGAATTGTAGTCAGGACAGGCCGGGTCGAGGCAGGCAGAGAATAAGCTTAGTCAGGCAGGCAAGGGTCAAAACCGGAAGATCAATCAGAAGGGATTTTAGCAGAAGAGGTAGTCGGTAAACAGGCAAGGGTCAGGATCCAGAGGCCAGAATAGTCAAAAGTCAGGCAGGGGTCACAACAGGAATCAAACAGGTACAAAACAAATTAGCACAAGCTCAAAATGGCACCAGGAACAAACTCCTATAACGGGCAAGGCCTGGAAGCCCTATTAGGCTATTTATACTTTTTTAATTTCTCGCCCTTGCAAGCTGACGTCATTACGCCTTTAAATTAGTCAGCAGCTTGCTGCTGAGAATGTACCATTAACAACCACCCTCTGTATCCGATCCTGTAGCCAGTTTCCTTTCCATGTGCAAATGACTTTATAGGCCCAACAGACCTTAGTTTAGAAAGCAGTCGTTTCTGGGGCACGTTATCAAACACTTTGGCAAAATCCAAATAGATCACATCTACTGCCCCCCCCCACTGTCCAGCATCTGACTTACCTCATCATAAAAAGCAATCAAATTTCTCAGACATGACCTATCCTTCATAAAGGAGCAAACATTTGTTTTAATACCACTATTTAAACATACTACAATTGTTGAGATTATGCTGTTAAAGTGGACCTGTCACTCAGACAAAAAAAGCTGTATAATAAAAGTAATTTTATTAAACAGTTATTGGGTCCACTTTTATTTAACTTGTTCAGTAATGACTTAGGGGAGGGTGTTGTAAGTAATGTATCAGTGTTTGCAGATGACACAAAATGATCCAGCCCAATTAATTCCATCCAGGATGTGGCATCCTTGCAACATGATCTTGACAAACTGGCAATCTGGGCAGCTAAGTGGCAAATGAGATTCAATGTTGATAAATGTAAAGTCATGCACCTGGGATGTAAAAATATCCAAGCCACTTATACCCTTAATGGGACTGCACTAGGCAAATCCATTATGGAAAAGGACCTTGGAGTCCTTGTAGATGATAAACTTGGCTGTAGCAAGCAATGCCAGTCGGCAGCATCAAGGGCAAATAAGGTCTTGAGCTGTATTAAAAGGAGCATTGATTCACAGGAGGAGGGGGTCATTCTTTCACTTTATAGAGCACTGGTAAGGCCCCATTTAGAATATACTGTACAGTTTTGGTCTCCAGTGCTCCAACAGGACATCATTGAATTAGAGAGGGTGCAGAAAGGGCAACTAAGCTGGTAAAAGGTATGGAAAATCTTAGCTATGAGGAAAGACTGGCCAAATTGGGGATGTTCACACGGGAGAAGAGGCACTTAAGGAGTGATATGATAACTACTGTATGTATAAATATATAAGGGGATCATATAATAATCTCTCTAATGCTTTATTTACCAGTAGGTCTTTCCAGCTGAAACAAGGTCACCCATTCCGATTAGAAGAAAAGAGGTTCAGTTTTTTACAGGGGGTTTTTTACAGTGAGAGATGTGAAGATGTGGAATTTTCTCTCTGAATCGGTGTTACAGGCTGATACATTAGATAGCTTTAAGAAGGGGTTGGATGGCTTTTTAGCAAGTGAGGGAATACAGGGTTATGGGAGATAGCTCATAGTACAAGTTGATCCAGGGACTAGTCCGATTGTCATCTTGGAGTCGGGAAGGAATTTTTCCCCTCTGAGGCAAATTGGAGAGGCTTCAGATGGGGATTTTTGCCTTCCTCTGGATCAACTGGCAGTTAGGCAGGTTAAAATAGAGTTCAACGGTTGAACGTGATGGACTTGTGTCTTTTTTCAACCTAACTTACTATGATTAATTGAGCGTGTGACTCACGTCGGCTGTTTGTGTAAGTTTGAATACACTTTCAACTTTTTTCACAAGAAATGTTGCTGGTCTTTTTTGAAGTATATATACACATATATTATATAGTTTTTTTTAATGTACTAGAACAAAAGAAACTTTCAGTCATGTAATTATTTCTAATACTGTACTTAATTTAGCTTGATATAGAATTAAAAGAAAAAATGAATAATTACAGTACCTTTAATTACAAAAAAGAATATCCATAAACAATAATGACACATTAGATATTAAATCCAGAACATAATGTAGCTGTACAACAATGCATAAAGTCTCACTCGTGCCGCAATGAATACAGAGCATTAAAGAGCTGCTTTGTAAGGCCAGAGATTTTTTTTATAATGCATTAAATGGAAAATGAAGGTTTCCATTAAAATGACATTGTTGCAAAGATAAAACCTCTTTCCTAGTTCTACTTCCAAACCAGTGATTTATTTCTTCCACTGAGCTGCAAATTACATTTTGTGTTTTAAGACAACAAACAAAATGGAAGCATAGAGCATTTCTCTCACTTTAAACAACATTAAATATATGTACCAAATATCCGAAAACAGAGAAGCAGGTTTCCGTAATAGAGTAAAATGAAAAAAATGCTTTGCTAGCATTATGGTGGACTACAGCTGAGCCACAGCACTGAGTTGGCCCATTTCTTTGTTAGATTTGATTGTGGCAGAGAAATCCACATAATACTGCTTTAGAAAATGGATGGCAGAGGGTCAGAGTCAATGTTCCTAGTCTTTATTAAACAAGAAGAAAGAGGGAAACAGGTAATGAGTTCTCACCTTTTTCTTCAACAATGACTTGCAGTTTAAAAAGAAGTTGCAACAAGGGAGTGACACAATGTGAAATGAGCAGAAAGTATGTAATGATGTCTTGTATTCTGTCACTATTACAATGATTGCTTTACGTGGTACGGTATCTGTAGATGCTCATACACTACTAGAGTCCACAATGTCATGTCTGCTTGTATACCTGCCTATCAGGGCTTTCATTTTAGGAAATGAGTACATAAGACACAAAATAGAACTGGTCTGGAGAGTAACTTTAACCAACTCAGTTTAAACACACACAGGAAGAACTGGCAATAAATTGTTGTATTTTTTTTACCTGAGTCTCCAATAATACAGTGATGTTTGCTGCTGTACATCAAACTTAGCAGTGTACCCTTTTTATGGAGGTGAAGGGAAACTGTCACGGTAAAAAAAATCAACACTGAATTATGTGCACTTATAGTTTGCCCTCTTTAAAGGCAAATAGTAGTAAATATGCTTTTTTTGCAAGTTTGTATTGTCATTATCTTCTCTTGACTACTCAATGGGGCAACAGCTGCAATGGGAGATGACAGCATGTAAAGAAATGTGGCCCCTGAGTGGCAGATTGCAGATAAAGGGAGGCCTGAAGTGGCAGGACAATCCTGACCATGCATGGTTAAGTTAGTGGGTTTAGCTATTCTAGTGAAAGGGGTGGAGCCAGAGAGAATTTGAAACAGAAGCAGAAAGGAAGGGCATCCATTTTGTGGAGAGAGCAACAAGAGTACCCCCCCACTCTTTGTTCTTGGGCAAGCCGGACTATGTTAGTTATCACAAATTGTGGCCAGACTTTGGGCATATGGTTGCCATCTGTCTGGTTTTGAACCGGACAGTCAGTTTTTTATACCTGCTGTCTGGTTCGAATATACCTGCATGGTTTTCAGAAGTCTTCCTGGATGTTTTGGCCAATTACGGACTGCCCCGTCACAAGCCCACCCCTTCAAGTCACAGACACATCGCTTTATGTCACATGCCCACCCCTTTGTGTCATCAGCCCCATCTCTGATGTCACGGGTACCACCCCCTGTCCAGATTCCTAATGTAGAAAAGGTGGCAACCCTAGTTGGGCACAGGTTAAGTTTATAGTGGAGTTGCATTAAGTCCCGGTTGGAGAATATCTAGTCAGTGTATAAATGTCACAGTGTAGAGGGGAGGGTCCCTGGCAATGATATTGACCCTTGTAAAGGCAGAAGGTTCACAGGTTTAGCATTCTGGAGGGTAATTACTTTCTTTAAGTTCCTCTCAAAGAGCAAAGGGCCTCTGGGAGGTGGTGTGTTTTTTTTACCAAATATCTTATATTGAAGAAATCCAAATACTGAGATGTATGAATTAATAAATGTTTTAATTCTTTCACAAGTGATGGATGTCTCTTTGCATTTATGGTTTGTTTTCCTGGTGCTTAGGTGGCTGCGCAACCGTTATACAAATATTAAATATTATTTTAAATGCCAGTCATCTGATTACGTTAAATACAAAACCTCCAGGCCTATCAGATACTTGTACATCTCCGTTGAAATAAAATAATTTCCTCCTTTGTTATATTTGATTTATTATAGTGCCTAAAAACTCACCTTTTGAAAAATCATCCCCATAAATTAACTCTGCATAAAAATGACATTTTCTCACAGCTACATGGTTTGATAAACCCAGGACTCAATTTATTTTAGCAGCTATGTAGAAGTAAAACAAATCATGTTTTTATTTTTCCTTTTTTTGCAGCCGTTTGTCAAGATTCGGGTTTTAAAAGTCAAATGTTTAAATGCTAAAAAAAAAAAATAAATACAAGAAAATAACTTCAGTATGGAATCATTTCACTTGATTGAATCAATAACTGTGCTTTGCCCCGAGGCTTTTAAGCATTGTTCTTGCTGGGAAAAAAAGATGCAAATCTCCAAAAAGCAGTGGAGAAAATTATACCTGTAAAATCCATCCTGTCAGCCATAACATGGGCTGAACTCTACAATGCCATGTCACTTAAACTACTGTGGCTGAAAGAGCTTACACTTGACAATTTCACATTTCTCCTGAAGGAAGTACTAAAGAGCATTTAGCAAATGTATGGACAGAATGGGCAGAAACCATGAGCCAATTAGAAATCTGTATTAAAAGTGATTTGAGGGAGAATAGAATTATGTTCAACAAACAGTCACGTAATGATCCCACATTGTTCTACAATCCTATTGCGATTCAACCACAACATTATGATTTTGTCATTACCGAAGTAATTTATCACTTGGGAAATTAATTTAGTCTACAATTCTCTTTGATTGTTTCATGCTGTGCAACAACAGGTGTAAAATAATTTACTTATGAGCCCTGTGTGAAGAGTAATGTTATATCAAACCATATGAAGCCAAACGGTTTACCTGAAGTTGATGGATAATGAGGATGCTTCGTTGGCGTTGCTTCCTGGTATTATTTTAACTAAAATAGTTCCCTTGGCATTTCCAAATCACAAGGCACCACTTCAGGGTTAGAGCAGAGGTTCTGAGAGATGTAACAAAAAGCTTGGAAGCATAAGTTAATTATTCATGGCTTTCCTTAATTATAGAAATGCTAAAATATTAACTGTGACCTTTATTTTCTGTTACAGAATTATATCAGCATCTTAACAATTAAAAATAACAGTACTCAATATTTTATGTTTGATTATGGTTTCAGCATTTTAATATTTAAATGTTCCTTTTGCGTCAGTAGCTGCTATTTTTGTTTTTCCATCTATACTTTTTTTTTCAAATTTTTTTTTTAATCTGTGTTTTCAAACCCTGAATATAATTCTAAAGGTTGTAATAATTATATAAGGCTCAATAGGTTTTCATAGATCAAGTCCTTATCACTCCAAATATTATCACTTTTTTGATACCTTTGATTGATGAACATAGGTTTCAGGTGGCTATATATGTAAAGATTTGCTTGTTAGGTAAGTTTGCCAAAGAAGCAGATCGTTCACTGATATGTCCATCTTAAGGCTGATCTGATTGTTTGGCCCTTGGACCCAACCATCGGATCATATTTTCAATAATTGCAGGCTGTTGTGGAGAGGGCATCATCAATGCTATAATGTGTTCCTTCCCTGAAGGTAAAATCAAACATGGCAAATGGATATCTGGTGATTTTCATCCGCCGGCTGGACCCATATACAGGAGAAGCAGCTGCCAACTTACTCTCGAAGGAGAGTGTATAGGCACCTTTCCTATAGGGATGTAGCGAACTGTTCGCCGGCGAACTAATTCGCGCGAACTTCGACTGTTCGCGTCCGCCGCAAGTTCGCGAACGTCGCGCGACGTTCGCCAATAGGCGTTCGCGTCAAAATCGTTCGACCATTCAACCATTCGATCACTAAAATCGAACGATTTTCGTTCGAATCGAACGATCTAAGCCATTGGATTGAATGAAATCATTCGATCCAATGGCTTCGATCGTTCGATTCGAACGGAAATCGTTCGATCGAACGATTAAAATCCTTCGATCGTTCGAATCGAACGATTTTCGGATGTTCGAAGTTCGCAAACTGTTCGCAATTTTTGCCGGTGTTCGCGAACGGCGTTCGCGAACACATTGTCGCGGTTCGCTAGATCCCTACTTTCCTATTGTTACCATTTTGTTGACGCATGTTAGCATTCCCACGGCTACATTACCATGATTTGTTTTATTTTTGCTGTTAACATGAAATTTGATTTTGACAAGAACTATAATAGTGTAAACTGGACCCCATACACAAAAAGATTAGTAATTAAAGGTACTGTGTTTTTAAACTGAAGAAAAAAAAAGTTAAAAATGTTAGGCACCCCAGTGAAATGAATCATTAAGTTTTATTCTCAAGACTCTATTTCATGAAAAAAAACTGCACTCACCTGGAGGAAAAATCTATATGAGTGTTGCGCCCTCGTTTTACTTCCCAAACACCAACTGACACATATGCACAGAAGGGAACATTTTATTCCATTGCACAACAAATGCTGTAGATCAGTGATCCCCAACCAGTGGCTCGTGAGCAAATCACTTAGGGGCGGATTCACCAAGGGTCGAATATCGAGGGTTAATTAACCCTCTATATTCGACTGGGAATTAAAATCCTTCGACTTCGAATATCGAAGTCGAAGGATTTTAGCGCAAATAGTTAGATCGTTCAATCGAAGGAATAATCCTTTGATCGAACGATTAAATCCTTTGAATCGAACGATTTGAAGGATTTTAGTCCAACGACCTTCCCCATAGGCTAACATTGAGTTCGGTAGGTGGGTCGAAGTTTTTTCTTAAAGAGACAGTACTTCGACTATCGAATAGTCAAATGATTTTTAGTTCGAATCCTTCGATTCGAAGTTGTAGTCGAAGTCGAAGGTCGAAGTAGCCCATTCGATGGTCGAAGTAGCCCAAAAAACACTTTGAAATTCGAAGTCTTTTTACTTCGAATCCTTCACTCGAAGTTAGTGAATCGGCCCCTTAATGTTGCTCAAAGGGGCCTCAAATCAGGTGCTCATTTTTTAATTCCCGGTTTGTAGGGAAAACAGGCTACCAGTCCACATGGTGCTACCAAATAGTCAATGCCCTTATTTGGCACTCCCTATGAGCTTTATTCATGCTTCTGTTGCTCCCCAAGAGGGATGGGTGAATTTTTTTGTGCCTGGTTCGCTGCAAAAATGATGCCTATAGACTTGTATGGCAGCGTGCATAAAAAAAATTTCACCGCGCAACATTTTTTTTGACGCCCATAGACTTTAATGGGCGTTGGCGACATTTCACAGGTGGCAAATTTTTGGTGAAACTAAATAGGTCAAATTCACCCATCCCTACTCCCCAACTCTTTTAATGGCGAACCACATGTAAATGTTAAAATAATGTTTAGAAGACTAGAAAATAATAGGGATTATAAATCTTACTGTAAGGCAAGGTATCGGAAACTCATTTAAAAAATTCTTTGTGGGAGGAACAGTAGAAACTATGGGATTTTAAGGTGTAAAAATGGGAATTAATGTATGTTTGAAACGTAAGCTTTTATGTAGGTTCAGTCCCATGGCCCTCTTCTTAAATATTCATTATGACAAATAATTATCCCACTTCCTATAGAAAGTTGCACAGCAGTGCTTAAGTTCAATGGCAGGTGGGGAAAATAGTAGGTCAATTTTCTCAGACCTTGCCCTAAGGGTGAGCTTCACATATAACATGTGGTACATTTCTTTGCAATTTCCCCTTCCAATGGCCTTGTGTGTCAAGCCCTGGACTTCCACATTTGAAGGGGACTAAGCTATAGGTGAGAAACATTAAGGGCAAGTTATGTCATCAAATGACATTTGTGTTTGTTGTTATTAATGCAAGGAAATGTGAGAGAGTGTTTAATCTGCATGTGAAAGTGTCCTTAAACCTGTCTTTTGGTTTTTGAAAAAAAAGAATTTGTGGAAGAAAAATGTAGCACAAACAAAAAAAAGTAATTTGATTACAACAAAAAGAGTGTTAACTGAATCAGCCACCAAGGATCTAGGCAATGAAAGCATGTTTTACTACCAGTAAGAGTACTAGTGCTTATTTATTTAGCAACACTCATCAGATAACGTTACCAGCACTAACATGAGCTCATTCAGTTCGGTAGAAATGATGGGTGAACACTAAACATCCAGGTATAAGTATAAATGTACGTTTTTTACAAAGACATACCTGATTCCACTGATTGAAGGGAACAAAGGGAACAAACAGAGCTTCTAGAGCTGTTTACTCATGTATGGTAAAGCATTATGCAGAATAAATATAGTGTTCTAGCTTGCACTATTGTGGCTAACCTATTGGCAATAATCTGCCTCGGTAGCTTTCCTTCTCCTTTAAGGCTGACCTATGCACAGAACCAATTTCTAAAATCAGGACCCGACCCGAACCCGTATTTACCCACTTTGATCCGCTACCCAACCCAGACCCGCAACTGCCTTATCCGCAACCCGACCCGCAACTAGCCGACAACCATTAAACAGGAAGTGATGGTGCTGCAAACCGGAAGTGACATCATCAAAAGTGGGCGGGTACAGAAACAAGTTTTGTAAAACTTTAGGAACAAAATAGACAATATTACATAAGATAAGGGATTTAGATGAGACCCGCAACCTGAGCCGCAACCCGCAGACCCGCAAATTACCTTATCAGAGATGGGTCATCCATTCCCCTCTCCCATTATTTAGCCAATATTTTCAATAGGACAATAATTATGCTAAAATTGCAACAATTTAAGGCCAATTATTCTATAATTATAGCTATCAAAAGTGTTATTGCTGTCTATGAAATGTTTGTATTGATAAGCAATTACATTGCTATAGAGTTATTCACATTTGGTTTTTGTTAGGACTGCCAGATGCACCCGACGGCGTTGCTCACCTTCTCGGCAGTTGCAATGAAAATCCAAGATGGCGGCACCCATGTTGAACACATGGGTGCAGCGTCGCTGCATGATGACGTCATCACTGGTGCCAATGTAAATCCAAGATGGCAACGCCAATGTTGAACACATGGGTGCAGTGTCGCTGCATGATGATGTCATCACTGGTGCCGGGTTTTTGTCATAAAAGGGCGCCCTGGACACTGAAACCCTGCCCAATTATAGGTTTCTTGTGCTATAGAACCTGGGTGTGTTTGCTATTGTTATCCTGATTCCTGCCTGAAACTCTGACTTTGAACCTGATCTGCCTGCCTCCTGAAACTTTGCCTGGACTTTGACTATTCTCTTGTTTAACCCCTCAGATACCACGATCTTGGACTCTGGTTCCTGACTTCTTCCTTGGTCCGGATTACTCCCTTTGGGAGCCGCTAGGCCCCCTGACAGTTTTGCCCTGACTGGTGCATTTTTATCATCCCCCTCCTGTAAATACAAAAATATTTTCTGTTTTTGACATCAACCACATTAAACAGAGGCTGAGATGCTTATATAAATATAGGCAGTGCAGCAAAATATTGTAGAGATAAAACGTCTGTACTTTTTTGAAACTTTTATCATAGATAATAATTCTGCATTGGCGGTTAAAGTTTTTTCTGTTTAGCTAAGATTTATGTATTGTCTTAAATGAAGGCGAAATGTAGCTTTCATGATTGGATCTGCGTTTTTTTTACAATGTTTCTGAAGACATGTTTTAAAATATGCAAATTGAAAAGAGAGAGTGAACACTTTTTTTATTGGCGACAGTCAAATAACATCACATCTAGTGGGAAATTAAGTAGAATAGGACACTTATTTTCAAGCAGAGATCAAGCAAGCAAGCTAATTAGTACACTGTGCCTTACAGTAAATTGCCTTCTATTGAGATAATTTTGTTTTGCTTGAATATGAGTAAAACATACACATTATAGATGACTGGTATCACACATTCTGAAAAATGTACTTGATACAATATATTAGGGAAACAAGACGAATATATTAACACGGCCAATTAAGCAGCCCTTTTTCAAATCTTGACTCTTTATAATTAGACTAATAGAAAGTTGCTTCACATAATCAGGTCTAAATAATTTTTAAAAGTAATGCAAAAATTAGCAAAAACTATAAGAACTCCTGGGTCATCTGCAGAACAGCCAGAAGAATTCTGAGCAATGGAACAAGAAAGGGAACCTGAAAAAAAGCAAAATGATGGATGATGACACTGTCCGATGAAACCTATATTAGTATATACAGTATATGAGTATATGAGCTTGCAGAGGTACCCTCTTTCTAACAGAGCTTTGTCCATGCTTTTATAGATGCTTTTGTTTGGATAAAAATACTATTAAAGACATGGAAAACATTTCAGACCAAGGCTGTGTATTAGTGTTACAAGACAACTACATTGATAAATCAATGAAAGCCTTTATTATATTATATTACCATTATATTGGGTTGTAAAACTAATTTTAAAATGATTAAATGATTAGCCCCAAGATGAACAACAACATTCAGCTCTCAAGAAAGCGTAAGCCAACTTGGCATCTCCTTGGATTGGATCACCTTATTTGTAATAAAATCCAGGGTTGTTTTAAAAAATTGAGTGTTTGGTCAGAATCCCAAGGTCAAGCCATCCAGACTAACCTTTAGGGCAGGGGCAGACGAGAAGATTCAAGGAGATTAGTCGCTCGTTGACAAATCGCCTCTTTAATTTCCCCAAACTGCCTCCCCGCTGGCTAAATCTGCAGCGGAGTGGCACTCCAAGCACTTCGTTTTCCGAAGTTGCCCGAAGCTTCATTTTCTCTAAAACCACAAATGTAATTTCATTTATTAGAGGGGTGGTCGCCTTTACGTTAACTTTAATGGGCACATTTACTAAGCTCGAGTGAAGGATTAGAATAAAAAGTACTTCAAATTTCGAAGTATTTTTTTGGCTACTTTGACCATCGAATTGGCTACTTCGGCTACGACTTTGATTTCGAATCGAATGATTCAAACTAAAAATCGTTCGACTATTCGACCATTCGATAGTCGAAGTACTGTCTCTTTAATAAAAACTTTGACCACCTACTTCGCCACCTAAAACCTACCGAGCACCAATGTTAGCCTATGGGGAAGGTCCCCATAGGCTTTCCTAGCAATTTCTGATCGAAGGAAAATCGTTCGATCGATGGATTAAAATCCTTTGAATCTTTAATCATTCGATCTAACGATTTTTCCTTTGATCGTTCGATATTCGAAGTCGAAGGACTTAACTTCGATGGTCGAATATCGAGGGTTAATTAACCCTCGATATTCGACCCATAGTAAATGTGCCCCTAAGTGTGTTATAGAATGGCTAATTCTAAGAAACTTTTCAACTGCCCTTCATTTTTTCTTTTTTATGTTTTTTTAGCTTTCTAGCTTTCAAATGGGAGTCACCGACACCATCTACAAAACAAATGATCTGTAAAACTGGAAAATGGATTGTTATTGTTACTTGCTACTTATTTTATTACTCATTTTTCTATTCAGGCCCTCTCCTATTCATAATTCAGTGTTTTATTCAAATCAATGCATGGTTGCTAGGGTAATTTGGACCCAAGCAATCAGATTGCTGAAACTGCAAACTGGAGAGCTTCTGAATAAAAATGTAAATAGCTGAAAATCGCAAATAAAAAAAAATGAAAACCAGTTGCAAATTGTCTCAGAATATCATCATAGTAAAATTTCCTTTAAAGTTAAGCAGCTCCTTTATAAGATCCAAATATAAAAAGCACAAATGAAAAAAAAAATCTTAACGATCCATATAAGAATATGAACATATAGAAAACCTCTACAAATTCGAGATTTTTTGGCCAATTACTAGACAAAAATCTGAAAACCTCTAGTCCAGATTAAAAATGGACAAACAGGATAAACAAAAACTGACTTGACTTGTATTTGAATTGTATTTGAATGGTAGTAAATAGTCCACTTTATTGCAAAATGTTATGATCTGAACAGTTCAGAGTATTAGGACGATTGCAGTTGCGAGAATATACGTATGTATAACTACTTTGGCCAGCAACCATTCACAGTGCACAGTACTTTCACCATTCCATGAGGGAACGGTCTGGCACATCAGCAGTGGCTGACAATATCCTGGCAGATTTTGTGTTATGCGTTGTCTTATGATATCACCAGAGCTTGCCAGATTAGGTCTAGGGTGAGTTCTGAATGAGCATTCGGCATGTGCAAAATATGCTGCTAAATGCCACTGTATGCAGCTAGGATTAGCTTTGATTCTTTCTGCATCTGTCTTTGCTTTGTACATTTTCCCCAAAGAGAAGTTTGTGACTTGATTCTAAAGCATCTTCTGCCCTTGTTGGTGTAGACCTGACTTTTTGTAAACCAGAATATTATCTAACTTTGTAAATGTTAAACATGACTCTATTTCTGAGCATACTAATCCTCGTACTATTGTTAAATATATTTTCCATAACATTCCAGTTTATTCAGTAGACAGAGGCAAAACATGTATATGCAACTCTAAACCCTTCAATGGGGTAAGAGCAGTAGCCCTAAAGAATATGAAGGATAATTTTCATAATGTTTATTCCACTCCTCCACCAGACTACATATTTTGTCACGGGTAAAGGTATTCATTTCTCTGATGTGTTTTATCTGAATGAGGCAGAGGTGGGTGAAAAGAGATATAAATAATAGGGAGGTGTACAGAAGGACCCATGACAAACACCATGCTTTTGTTGCGCTTCTCATGTATAGGCCTAATGTTAAAGGGGTGGTTCACCTTTAACTGGACTTTTAGTATGTTGTAGAATGGATATTTCTAAGCAACTTCAATTGGCCTTCATTATTTATAGTTTTTTAATTATTTGCCTTTTTCTTCTAACTCTTTCCAGCTTTCAAATGGGGGTCACTGACCCCATCTAAAAACAAGTGCTCTGTAAAACTACACATTTATTGTTATTGCTACTTTTAATTATCGTATATACTCGAGTATAAGCCGAGTTTTTCAGCCCCCAAAATATGCTGAGAAACTCTACCTCGGCTTATACTCGGGTCAAGCGCAAAAACGGTCGCCGGTGCCTTAGAATAGTAGCCGGCGCCTAAGAATATTCGCCGGCACTTTAGAACAGTAGCCGGCGCCTAAGAATATTCGCCGGCGCTTAGAATAGTAGCCGGCGCCTAAGCATAGTCATCCACGAAATTGAAACTTACCAGAAGCTGCTGCATTTCTCACCCTCGGCTTATACTCGAGTCAATACGCTTTCCCAGTTTTTGGAGGTAAAATTAGGTACCTCGGCTTATACTCGGGACAGCTTATACTCGAGTATATACGGTACTCCTCTTTCTATTCAGGTCCTCTTCTATTCATCTTCCAGTCTCTTATTCAAATGAATGCATTGTTGCTAGGGTCATTTGGACCCTAGCAACCAGATTGCTGAGATTGCAAACTGGAGAGCTGCTGAATAAAAAGCTAAATAGTTGAAAAACCACAAATAATAAAAAATTAAGACCAATTGCAAATTGGCTCAGAATATCCTAAAAGTTAGCTTAAACAACCCCATTAAAGGTGGCTATTTATCAAAGGTCGAATTTTAGAGCTTTGTGAGGTTTTTTTATACCTCGAATGAGCTCACAACTCAAATTTTTATTTTTTTTAAGAAAAAACTCAATTGGAAACAAATTTGAATCTGTGAATTCAAGGTGAATAACCCAAAAACTCAAATTGATTTTTCCATGGGAAAAACTTGAATTGCTCAAATTGATTAAGTTTTCAAGCCAAACCCACTGAAAAATACTCAAACATCATGAAGGCTATTAATATTTTCAAATGGTTCAAGGGGCCTCTGCCATTGACTTCCACATGACG
This sequence comes from Xenopus petersii, assembly GCA_038501925.1. Taxonomy (NCBI): domain Eukaryota; kingdom Metazoa; phylum Chordata; class Amphibia; order Anura; family Pipidae; genus Xenopus; species Xenopus petersii. Next base: position 51,389,917 of record CM076680.1, on the reverse strand, counting down.
TCGACGGGTATTGGGTATGGGCTGGAATATTTTTGGATTTGAGCTATTTCCAGCTTTGGGGTATAATACATCTCGAAAAAGTTCATTTTCCAAAAACTCAAAAATTCGCGTTTTTTTAAGGTTAAATACAACTCGACCGTTAATAAATCTGCCCCAAAATGTTGCCAATTTCTTGGAGATGATGGATAGCTTTTTCAGTCTCCTCTTGAATGGCTTCACTTACATAAACCAACAAAAGTTCCGAGAATTTTTCAATGTGTGGAAAAGTTACAATCATTTGTGAGCTTTGATGCTACTATATGCATCTATACATGCACCTTTGCAACTCGTGTCTTCTCACAGCAGATCCTTTTCAATTCCTGCATATTGGACCTTATAGACTGTTTGCCTGCACAAGTGGAGCAATAGGAATACTTACAGGGGCTTAATAATAACCACTGAGCAAATTTGCACCTGGGCACCTATAACTTATGGCAATCAATCAGATGTTTGCTTTCTGGCTGATAAAAAGCCAGTCATTGCTGTGTGTTACTACAAAATTGCCAGGTCTTTATAAATGTGCCCGTTATAACCACTTGTGCTGAATACATCTGTTCATCCTGCAGGCATATAGTTTACAGCAGGGGAACCCAAAAAGTAGTTCAGGATCTACCAGTAGACCTTTAGCTGGTGATCAGTAGATCTCAATACACTGTCAACAAACAACTTGTCTAAATTACCCTCCTATTTGATGCTTTTCATTCAGATTTTTATTAAGATCATTTTAACATAAGAAATATTTGTTTGTTAAAGATAACATTATATATTTTTCCCTGAATCAATATTTAAGTAATATTTCCCATGGAACAGAATGCTAACAATGCTTTAATGGATGTAGATCCTAATGGGACAACATCACTAAAAGTAGACTTCGCATTAGTAAATTATGGGCACTCCTGGTTTACAGTATCAGGCAGCTTATAGCCACATTAAATGGGAAATTGTGAACTTTTAAGCACTTTATCATATAAAAAGTTTCTTTGGTAATACAGATGATAACCAAGGTTGATGGCAAGTGGTATTGTGGGAAAGTGCTGAAGGGTAAGTAAAGTACTACTAAGGGTATAAATTAAGTGGGATAGACCTATAGACCATGGGTGGCACAATTAAAACAATATTAAACGTTTTGCTGCCCTTTAAAAGAAGGTAGATTGTTTGTAATATCTTTCAGATTAACCAAGATAAGGCCCACGAAGATGGTTTCTATTCTTTCTATTTGTTCTGGAAAAAGGGCAACCACATTACACTGTTGTAGCTTCATTCACACATCATCAGTGCTGGGGGCACAAAAGTCACGCCAACTTTCTGTACAACCATTTGTCTGTGATACAAGAGTAATGTTTCATTATCATGTCAATTGCTATGGACTAGGCTGGCAGGATTAGCTTTCAGGGGATAAAAGAAACAGCATGCGTGCATTTCAACATTTGAACTCTCAGGATTGATATTTTTTTTGGGCAGTAAGAATGAAGATGCTGGAACTCTGGGTAAAGTGAGTACGTTTGGAGTCTGAGTGGAGTAGGGTGCTAATATGGTATGGATCAGTAGAAATGGCTAATCCCTAGTTGAAGTTTCTTTACTTAGTTAGATTGTTAGAACTTTGCAGAGGGTGCACACAACACACTAGAATTGTGCCATTTGCTTTGAAATTCTGTCTAATGACTGCTGGGTCATTTTGAATAACACCCATAACAATCACAGAACAATATAAAAATGTCATACAGAGATCTGTAATTGAATGAAAAAAGTAGCTGAATAGGCCCGGCTCTTGCTTATGAGCACAACGACCATTACTATTGAATCATTTCCTAGTGTTCATTATTCTGAGAGAAAAAAAAAGCCTCGCAATCGAACTTCTTCTCGATAACTATAAGTCTTTCCTGCAACTTAACGAGGGACATGGATATGGTGAAAAAAGGAAGAAGTCATTTAGAGCACGGGGCAGTTCTCATCCATTGTTCAAATGTGCCCATGTTCACCAGAGGTTGTGATGATCCCATTAACTGTTTTATTGCAAGACAATTCAATTAACATGTAATATAAATGATGTCGACACAGTACTGTACCCAGTGGAGATGTGAAGTAACTAGATTGTGATTCGTAACATTTAAAAACCTTTTTATGCCTGCAATTACTATGTCAGCAAACGATCTCCGCGTTAATGGCTGACCTGGCATGTTATTAAAACTCTGCTTTTCAGCAGCGTAGGAAAATGTTCTGGGAAATTGCAATTTGAGTTAATCAACAGGGTTTTAGTCTGGCATATGAAACTAATGGGATCTGCAGCTGATAGGAGGATTTCATGCGATAAAAAGAATGGAGATTTTTAGGTTCTGTTTTCTGTTAAATGAAGACCTTCTGGAGCAGCAATGGTTTAGCCTTAAAGGGATACTGTCATGGGAAATTTTTTTTTTTTCTAAATGAACCAGTTAATAGTGCTGCTCCAGCAGAATTCTGCACTGAAATCCATTTCTCAAAAGAGCAAACAGATTTTTTTTATATTCAATTTTGAAATCTGACATGGGGCTAGACATATTGTCAATTTCCCAGCTGCCCCAAGTCATGTGATATTCTCAATTGTTTTTTTATTATCTGTGGTTTTTGAGTTATTTAGCTTTTTATTCAGCAGTTCTGCAATCTACAATTTCAGCAATGTGGTTGCTAGGGTCCACATTACCCTAGCAACCATGCATCGATTTGAATAAAAGACTGGAATATGAATAGGAGAGGGCCTACATTGAAAGATGAGTAGTGAAAAGCACATTTATAGCCTTACAGAGCTTTTGTTTTTTTACATGGGGTCAGTGACCCCCATTTGAAAGCAGGGAAAATCAGAAGAAGAAGGCAAATAATTAAAAATCTATAAAGAAAAAAAATGATGACGACCGGTTGAAAAGTTGCTTAAAATTGGCCATTCTATAACATACAAAAAGTTAACTTAAAGGTGAACCACCCTAGGATTGTTTTGTTTCCAGTATGAATAATTTATATCTTAGTTGGGAACAAGTACACAGTACTGTTTTGTAATTGAAAGTAAATATAACAACTGGTCTGACTTACCGCTAAATCCTGTGGTTCAACTGGCAAGGTCCAATAATACATTCACTGTGGAAATCCCTTGGCATCTCAAGCCACATACAATAGAGGAAAATGGAATGGAGCGCAACAACACCGGATAGTTTTAAAAACGTGTATGTGATGAAACTGGGACATAAGGAGAAACAGAGGACCATAAAACAGCAGGAGGTAATAAACCTGCACAGAGCCTGCAATGTCTTATTCCCCCCACCTTAAAACACACAAAAGAAATATAAATTGTCACAGTGTTTATTTATTTATCCACTTGGAAGCTCTGAAATAAATAATGGAAGTGCGGAGGGACTGTGAAGCGAATCGCTTGCACAATTCCCTCCACGCAGTAAAGCTTAACTCACCCTGCAGCTCCGGGTACAAAGGCATCTTGGCCCCCTTCTATTCTGGCGTAGGATGGTTCCTGCATACGCTCCTGAGGGAGTCAAGATCACACCGGAGCAGCATCCCTCCCCCTTCCCTTGGTATTTGAAGCTTGCACTGGAAGGTTTTGTATTGGTTATTACAGTTTAAAAAAAAAAAAGTCATACATGTATACATACTACAGTAGGTATCGGGTTTTGCATATGTACCGTAATTTGTTAAAAGTGGGGTTAAATATGTTAGTTTAAACTAATCTCCTTTGCTCAATTGAGAGACCAATTCCAGATCCCATGTAACCAATGGTTGACTTTTCATAAGCTCAGCCGTGCTCTCACTGTTGCTCACAAGCGTCATGATTTGTCACTGTCCACGCACCCCTTTCTTGTTTATATTAAAAGGGGACATACTAAAGGTTTGGTCACCATGTTATATGCTAAATTGCTACAAGAAGTTCACGGAAATAATTTAGATGGACTACGCTCTAAATGGGAGGTGGATGTGGGCACAATTCTAGATGAGGAATGGCAAGAAGCGCAAGAATCCCCTCAGTTAGTATCCCCCAACTATAGACTACGGCTAATCCAACTATATATTCTTCACAGGGCTTACTACACCCCTGTCAGACTTCATTACATTAATGCCAACACCCCTGATGTTTGTACTAGATGTGCTTTGGACAGGGGAACTCTGATTCACATGCTGTGGAGCTGCACAAAGCTTACTGCGTACTGGAGGGAAATACTGGATACATTGGAAGGGGTGCTTCAGGTGACAATAGACAGAACACCTAAAATTTGCATCTTGGCCATAATTCAGGACTTAAAACTGAATCAATGTCAATCCCTGTTCCTCCTAGAGGCACTGCTACTAGCCAAGAGATTAATTACCCAAAACTGGAGAGCTGTGACTCCTCCTACCTTTTCTACCTGGAAAGCAATAATGCAGGATACCTGTACCACTGAATATCTAATGTACTTGAAAAGGGGAGCCCCCACCAAATTCCATAGGATTTGGGGACCCTGGGCTGACATTTACCCCCTACACCCAAGACAACCACTAGCGGTTTAAGTCACATTAGGGTACAGGACAGGTAACTGGTATATGTATTTCACTTGTCTGACTAGTTATGAATCCCTCATAGGAGGGAGTCTAGATATTGTTGTGAAATGTTATACTCATGACGATCTGTATGTTGTATGATATGCTCCTTTTATCCTGCTTGATCTCGACATGTAACATGTGACACAATGTTTTTCCTTAAATTATCTTTATATTGTAAACTGCTTACTTTATTCTCTCAATAAACTACCCGAATTTAAAAAAAAAAAAAAATGTTAGTTTGAATGTCACAGCAGTTGGCGGGGATAGTCCTTGGCCTCATAATGTTGGGTTTGTAGTCTGGTTTATTTTACATGCCCACTGCCTTAACAGTGGCCAGCATTTGGATTAAAATAAAGCTATAATGTGTTATTATCACTTGTTATGTTAAAGGGGATCTATGGTCGAAATCTATAATCTTTTCTAGGCTTTGGGGAATGATTTACGGTTTTGATGCTATAATAGCCGTTACCTTGCCTGTCAGTGTATTCCCCCAGAATCTGCTCAGTTCACTTGTAAAGAAAACCTTACCCACACAAGGTTATGTCTCTGTGTCTTTTGTGTCAGTCCTCAGTAACAGGTTAGAGGGAGGGAATCAGCCTCCACAGTCTTAAAAGACACACAGCATACACTGCGTTATAATTACAGCATTTTTTTTAAATTATTTGATTAAAATGCAGTCTGTGGGAGGTGGCCTTCCCATGATTTAGAGCTTTCTGGATAATGGGTTTGCAGATAATGGACCCATACCTGTAGTAATAAAATATTTAGCACAAAAGAGACTTGTTTATGCTCAGCAGGGCAGGGAGCAAAGTGCAAAAAACATTCTGAGCCACCGTGTTTTTTACAATTTGCACCTTGTCCTGCAGTAAACAATCACAGACCTTGTACTGCAGAATAAAGTATATCAGGTGAATACAGCACTGCCTGCATTTGTCAATGCAGTATTTATGAGAAACAGGTTGGAACTGTACTCCATGCTTGCACTGTACACCACACTTTTAATCCGACACAATGAGCAGAGTGCAGCTTTGCCCCGGATGCCCAATAAGTAGCACAATTACTTGCTCTCACACTTGTCTTAGGGGCAGACTTATCAAGGGTCGAATTCCTAAGTGATGGGAGTTTTTTTGAACTCCATATCTTAGAAATTCGAATTAAAAAAGACCAATCGAAATTTATCAAAAAAATCAACAATTTTTTTTTTAGGGAATTTATTCGACCCTAAGTAAATGTGCCCCTAAATGTCACAGTATGAGGCTGATTATCAATTAATATGGATAATTACTAGTTGGCAGCACAGAAACCAGTGCAATTAGCATCAGAATTTAATAATCAAGTTGTAGCATCAGCTTATATTACAGGCAAACCTCATTTTCTGCTTGATAATTAGTGACGACCCCTAAGCTTAGCTTCTTAACAGCTGCTCAGAGCCCACTGAGCATGTGAATGTCACAGATACTTTCCAAGATGGTGAACCCCTGTGACAAGTTTGAAGTCCTGGATCATTGCTGCTATTGACAAGCTGAAACTTTAGGCTGGTGCAATAATTTCATTATATAAAATATGGCATTTTTAGCCCTATTCATTCATAGGATTTAGTTCTCCATAAAATTCTGCTAAACACATTTACAGGATTGTTTTGCCATCAGTATGGATTTATGCAGCTTAGTTGGGATCAAGTATAAAGTACTGTTTATTATTCCAGATAATATTGGAATCATTTTCAAAAAATATCATTTTTTTTTCTTAAAATGCACTCTATATGGGAGATGGCCTTCCTATGATTTGGAGCTTTCTGGATAAAGGATCCCATATCTACAAATTTTGGATGCCAGTGATTCTTCACCCTAATAAGAAACAAGAACATTTCTAATTATAATGAGTAAGTTTATAAACTTCATCTCATGAACAAAAAAAAAACCCTAGTTTACTCAATTTGGAATTCTGTTCTGCTTCTGAAATAATCAGGTCACTCTTCATTATCTCTCTCCCTACATGAAGCCAATTTTTTTTCCCAATGAACAGTTAACCCAAATACATCACCTAAGCAATTCGAGACAGGTCCAATGATTTCACCTTACTGTCCTTTAAAAGAAAAAGAAAGAAGTGCACCGCAAAGTCTGCATGCGGAGATAGAAATGGGTTGCTGGGAAGCGAAAAGTACCCTAAATATTATTATTTATGGCAATTCATTTTTAAATGATTAGATGTAGAGATTCTCTTATTTTTATGCAAAGAAGTTTATAAACTCCATACATTTTTCTTGATAATAGTTTCCCTTTACATTCATACAACTTTGTTATACAACAGACAAAGCAAGCATATCACAGTGTATATCAACAGCAATAACCCATATAGAGTAGGTTATATATAGATGGTCAGTACCATAGCCTGGGATACGTCAGGGGATAGAGGGATATGCCCTCTGCACTATCACTACACACGTGGTACCCTGGGTGTGTGGCTTACCAACTGCAGTACTGTTGTAGGACCTGCTATCCCATACCTCCCAAATGTCCCGTTTTCAGCGGGACAGTCCCTCTTTTGACAGCTAAACCCACAATCCCATGTTTGTACTGGAAAGTCTTGATTTTCTCTGCACTGAACAGCCAGAAAAAGACACAATGACACATTATAAGACACAACTTAATCGCGACTTAATAAGACACAACTTAATTAACAAAAGACACAACTTAATTGGCTTTTGGCAGAGAGCCCAAAACAGCCATGAGGAGCAGATAAGATACTTTTGTAGCAATTTTGAGATAAGCATATAAGTAATTGTAACAATTTAGATAACAGGTCCCTTGGGAAAAGTTAGACTCACAGCTTAAAGGGCAATTCATCTTCTCAAGCAAAACTGAAATAACTGAATAAAAAACCACAGAAATATGTTCAAACTTTATCAACTTTTGTAAAATGAAATGGGCGTGGCAAAACAGTTTCTGTCTCTCTTTTTAATCCCAAATAGTTGGGAGTTATGTGTGTTCCCGAACTGCTTGGGTTTTCCAGATAATGGATATTTCTGTCATTTGCAACTACATACTGTAAGCCTGCTAAAATAAATTAACATAAACCCAACAAGATTGTTTTGCCTCCAATAAGGATTAATTATATTAGTCTGGTTTTTAAGGGTTACTAAGAATTTGGAGGAAAGCTATGAGAAACTCTCCATGTCCTTTAAAAGGAATATGTGCAGGCATTCACATATATTTATGTTTAAACGCTGACCTAAGCATATTTCTAAGGTATATACATATTCAGTTTAGGCTATATACAAATATACCAATCAGGATATACCACGTTAATACCATCTAGCCAATGATTTTAAAATATGTAAATTTGTTACTTTGTGGAAATGGTATAAATAAATATATATATATATATATATATATATATATATATATATATATATATAGATGTCTTAAAATTGTATTCAGGATCAGCAATTCTTTTTTTATTGCTGGTCTAGTCATGTGTAATAAATTTACTTTGTCTAAAAGAGTGGTGTTTTCTTCAAGAGTCTTACAGGGTCAAGCATACGGTAATGCTCTAGTATTATAGAAAAAAAAAGAAATCATTTTTAAACATTTTAATTATTTGTTGAAAATGGAGTCTATTTCTGGATCATGGGTTTCTGGATAATGGATGCCATAACTGCACTGCCCTCACTATAATGTCTCAGTTTTACCTATCCCTATCTGCCCAAGGGACTTAGATGTACAATACAACAATGGATTTAGCGGTAGCACATTTCACATTCTTGGGGACCCCAGCATTATCTTGGACTCCTCCAGGACTTGCGATTAGTCAGGTTTCCCATCCCAAGAAAACATAACAAAAATCCATCGTGACAGGCAGGATCTGATGTTCTTGCTCTTCTTTTCTCTCTCTTTTTTTTTTTTGCTTGAGGCGCTGGTGCTACAGCTTGTTCTGTACTAGTACTAATTCTGCACTGTACATTTCAAATGTGTCCCATAAGACAGAACTGCAGCAAAATGCTTACACAAATACTGTATCTATAAAATCATGTCCAACCACCAAGTAAGAGTCTAAATTTAGAATAGGAAGCTTTTTCATCAAATCTGTTAAATAGCCAGTGTTTTTGATAAATGATGCGTTCCAAGCATACATGTAATATTTGTTTGGTTTCTCTATAATGTACAGTATGAAAATGGTAACATATAAGGTGCAATGCCATTAAAGTGTGTTCAATAAAAAGAAATCTCCTTTTCTTTATAGGACATTAATAATGCACACATACAGCCTAAAATCTATATAGTTTCAATTGCAGCATCTTCACATAGCACATTTACAACTGCTAATTCTTTTTGTATACTAAAATGCAAGATAACAGGCCACCAAAAGTGTAAACAATACCTTGATACCACGTACCATATAGGTGATTCCATTCTATTAACCTGCTAGTGAGCAGCAGAGGTGTAGATCCCTGGGCAGGATATACAATTATTGGTAGTAAGTGATGGGTGAATTTATTCGCCAGGCGCGAATTTGCGGTGAATTTGCGGTGAATTTGCGGTGAATTTGCGTGATTCGTGCCGGCAAATAAATTCGAAACGGGCATGAAAAAATGGTTGGTGAAAATTCGTCGCAAAAACGAGATGCTGGCGCCGTTTCGCTAATTTTTCGCCATTTTGCGAATTTCGCTGGAAATTCGTGAATTTTTCGGCGAAGCAAAACGACACAAATTCGCCCATCACTATTGGTAGTAAAGAGTTTGCTGAACAGAGTTGCTGGGTACAAAGCAACGGCGTATAACATGCCAAAGAGTTGCAAAACCTCATTATAAAAATGTATAGCTGAATAAAACTGCTTGGTACCAAAAAGATTTAAGGGGTCATTTGCAGAGAGCATGGACGGTGTAAAGTGCAAAAATAAGCTGCAAAGCTCTTTACTGCTTCATAACTCCATTTTGGATACCTGTGTATGACTATCGATGCTGTGCTACATGGGCTACGAATTTCTATTCTCATAAGGGGGCAGCAGGGGAAGTCATTCACAGGGTCAATGGGGTAGCAGTGATATAGGTAATCAAGACATTTTGTGATAGCCTTATGCATTTCATGTTTAACACTTACGCTCAATGATTAAGGGGGGTATTTAAACTCTAAATTTTTTTATTAAAATAAAGTGGACCTAACTCCCACCCACCAATGTACCTAATTTAGCCAAAAATAAGTTGGTGAGGGAAAAGTCTTGATAAAATAGTGCAACAATTTGAATCACACAACTTTTTCGAATTTGTCGCAAACATCATACTACTTTTTCGAGTTGTCGTCTGATAATCGCAACTTTTTAGATTATCGTATGATTATTCAAGGTACAAAAAATCTCACAAACCTCTTGTAACGTACAGTATCCCACAACCCAGAGTAAACCCCAATGTCCCGGGCTCGGCTCACGCTTCGGCCTATAACCGCCGCCTTTCACGTCAGGAGGAGCCCTCCGCTACTTGGATGCCGCCAGGACTTAATAGTGAGGAGACTGAGGGAAGAACTCTGGGCGAGCAAGGGAACGTAACGTAAAGTTTATCAAAGTCCAGGAACGGGCCGAGTCAAAACCAATCGGGAATGCAGTACAAAATCGGTAAGCAGCAGAGTAATCGAGGTCACAAGCCGGGTCAGCAACTAACAGGGTCGAAGTACAGAACGGAATCCAAAGAGTAGTCAGGAACAAGCCAAAGGGTCAGGGCAGGCGGAAATCAAACAGGAATCAGGGATAGCCAAGGTCACAACTAGAATCACAGAATAAATCACACCCAGGAACCATATAGAGAACCTACATTGGGCAAAGCACAAAAGGACTGATGGCCCTTTAAACATTTGAATTTGGCGCCATAGGACGCTGGCGAATCAGCGCCAGCGCCTGTGCAAACACGCCAACGCAATTGCGTCAGCGTGCCTGCGCCTTTAATTGTCGCGCATGCGCGCCGCGCGCTCCATAGGAGCCGGCGCCTGGGGCCTAACCGCATCGGCGGTGCGAGACGGGCGTCCCCGTCGAGGGGGCGGCAGGCGTCCCTGCCGTCCCCTAGGTAAGTTTCTTACATTACCCCCCCCTCCAGAGGGGGCCACTGGACCCTTAGGTTTGTTGGGAAATTTTGAATGAAACTGACTCACCAACCTATCCGCCTTAACATCAGAGGCGAAAACCCAGGATCTCTCCTCAGGACCATAACCCTTCCAATGAACCAGATATTGGAGTTTACCCCTAGAGATATGAGAGTCAACCAATCTGTGAACAAGGAATTCAGATTGACCCTCAATAGAAATAGGAGGGGGAGGAGAATTCTGACGTACCACTCTAGCGGGTTTCAACAGAGATACATGGAAAGAATTAAAAATCTTGAGTTCGGGAGGAAGATTTAACCTGAAAGTACATGGGTTGATAACATCAGATATAGAGAAAGGACCAATAAATTTGGGACCCAGTTTGGCTGAAGGGACTTTCAGAGAAACGTTTTTGGAGGAGAGCCAAACCTTGTCACCAACCTGATACATCGGAGAATCTCTCCGATGTTTGTCTGAAGCCTTCTTCTGAGCAGCTACTGCAGAAGATAATGACTTCTGAACCTCCTGCCAGGTCTTAGAAAATTCTTCCACAAAGGAATTAACAGCAGGAAGATCACATGAACCGGAGAATGAAAAAACTCTGGGATGAAGACCAAACACCGTGAAAAAAGGAGACTTGCCAGTGGAGGAATGAATGGCATTGTTATAGGCAAATTCGGCCCACGGAAGAAAATTAACCCAAAGTGCCTGATTGCAGGAGACATAACATCTAAGATATTGTTCCAGAGTCTGATTTGTCCTCTCAGTCTGACCATTGGTCTGGGGATGATATGCAGAAGAGAAAGACAAATCAGTACCCATTAATGAACAAAAAGCCCGCCAAAACCTGGACACAAATTGAACCCCCCTATCAGACACAATATTGAGAGGAGCCCCGTGAAATTTAAATATATGGACAATGAAAAGTTCAGCTAGAGTCTTGGCAGAGGGAAGGGTAGAAAGAGGAATAAAATGAGACATTTTACTAAAACGGTCCACCACTACCCAGATAACAGTATGCCCATTCGATGGAGGTAATTCTACAATGAAATCCATGCATATATGAGTCCAAGGTTTCACAGGAATAGGAAGTGACTGCAGCAACCCCTGAGGTAAAGATCTAGATGGCTTAGATCGTTGGCAGACTGGGCATGACTCAATATATTTGGCAACGTCTTGTCTTAAAGTCGGCCACCAGAGAGTACGAGACAACAAATCGCAAGTCTTCGCACAACCCGGATGACCAGCCACTTTAGAATCATGAGTCTCGTGAAAGACTGCTTCACGTAAATTACTAGGAACAAATAACTTGCCCACTGGAATATCAGGAGGGGAATCTACCTGGGCATTCGACAAAGAGGTAGAGAGATCTGGACTCAAGGCTGCCACAATCACCTCCTTAGGAACAATAGGGACTGGTTCCGAATCCTCCCTAGGCTTGGAGACAAAACTTCTAGAAAGGGCATCTGCTTTCAGATTCCTTTCTGCAGGTCTGTAGGTGATGAGAAAATTAAAACGTGAGAAAAACAATGACCACCTGGCTTGACGAGGATTTAACCGTTTAGCAGATTCAATGTACAATAAATTTTTATGATCTGTGAACACAGAAACTGTATGCTTGGCACCCTCAAGGAGATGTCTCCATTCCTCAAATGCCAATTTAATGGCCAATAATTCCCTATTGCCAATATCGTAATTGACCTCAGCAGAGGAAAATTTTTTTGAGAAAAAGGCACATGGGTGAATTTTACCAGAGACGGGATGTCGTTGAGATAATACTGCTCCGGCACCGATCTCAGACGCATCCACCTCAACAATAAAAGGCAAAGATGAGTCTGGATGCCGGAGAACTGGAGCAGAAATGAAAGCCTCTTTTAAGAGGCTAAAGGCCTCAACAGCCTCAGCAGACCAAATACTAGGGTCAACCCCTTTCTTAGTTAAAGCAGTAATTGGGGCCACCAACTTGGAAAAATTCAGAATAAATTGCCTATAGTAATTAGCGAACCCTAAAAATCTCTGGATCGCTTTCAAAGAAAGGGGTTGTGCCCACTGCTGAATTGCTTGGACTTTAGTGGGCTCCATCTCAAGACCAGTTTGGGAAATAATATATCCAAGGAAAGGTACAGCAGAGACTTCGAAGAGACATTTCTCAAGCTTAGCATACAAATGATTCTGCCTTAACCTGGATAGAACCTCCCTAACATGAGCACGATGGGAAAATAAATTTGAAGAAAAAATTAGAATGTCGTCTAAGTACACAACGACAAACCGACCCAAAAGATCACGGAAGATATCGTTAACCAGTTCTTGAAAAACAGCGGGGGCGTTACACAGACCAAATGGCATTACCAAGTATTCATAATGCCCATCTCGGGTATTAAAAGCGGTCTTCCACTCATCCCCCTCCTTTATCCTGATTAGATTATAGGCACCCCTTAGATCCAATTTGGAAAAAATAACAGCCCCCTTCACTCTATCAAAGAGTTCAGAGATTAAAGGGAGGGGGTAACGATTCTTGACCGTGATCTTATTTAACCCTCTATAATCGATACAGGGTCTAAGAGTCCCATCCTTCTTTTTGACAAAAAAAAACCCAGCCCCCGCAGGGGAAGAAGAAGGTCTAATGAACCCCCGCTCCAAATTCTCCTTAATATATTCCTCCATGGCTAAAGACTCAGGGAGGGAAAGAGGATATGTCCTTCCCTTGGGAGGAGAAGACCCAGACAATAATTCAATAGTACAGTCATAGGTTCTATGGGGGGGGTAAGGATTCAGCTGCTTTTTTACAGAAAACATCAGAGAAAGCGGCATAACAAGGAGGAAGACTCTTTAAAGAAGTAGCGGCCAGGGTCTGGGCAGACTTAACACAAGAATACATACATGCAGAACTCCATTTCAAAATTTTACCAGAGGGCCAATCAACCTGGGGATTATGACCTTGTAACCAAGGGAGACCTAGAATGACTGGAGTCTGTGGGCACTCAGTAATGAAAAATGAAAGAGATTCAAAATGATCAGAAACGGACATGTGAATAACCTTAGATCGAATAGATACTAGTCCGGAACCCAAAGATCTACCATCAATGGCGGATAATCTGAAAGATGGAACCTGTGGTTCCCAAGGAATACCATGTTTTTGAATAAACCCAAAATCCAAAAAATTACCCGCTGCCCCAGAATCCAAAAAAGCAGAGCTCTGCACACAACCACTGTCCCAACTCAAAAGAACCGGAATTAAAATTTGAGAAGATTGGGGAGTAGAAACGACATCACCCAAGCAAGACTCCCCAGACCTGCTTAGGTTCTGTCGTTTCCCGGCCTTTTGGGACAGGTGTTGCGAAAGTGCCCCTTATCCCCACAATACAGACATAACTCATTATTCCTCCTACGAACCCTCTCCTCGGAAGAGAGACGAGTAGAACCAATCTGCATAGGTTCTTCTAAAGATCTAGGAAAGACTTGAGGGGTGTTAAAGACATTTACGGGAGGAGGTGTAACATAGGAAACCTGCTCTTCCTGGAGTCTCTCTCTATGCCTTCGATCAATCTGGATAGCCAAATGCATGAGAGAATCCAGAGAAGACTGTGCGGGAAAATTTACAAGGCTATCTTTAATAGTCGGAGCCACACCAACCCTGAATTGACTCATAAGAGCCGTATCATTCCAGCCCGTCTCTACCGCCCAACGGCGGAATTCAGTACAATAATCCTCTGCCCGCCGTTTGCCTTGTTTAAGGGCACGTATGGCAGCGTCAGCAGAGGCGGCACGATCAGGATCATCGTAAATAATAGCCATGGCTTTAAAGAAAGCCTCTAAGGAGAGACGGGCTGGATCCCTTTGAGACAAACTAAATGCCCAGAGCTGGGCATCACCCTGTAACAGCGTAACTACAAAATTCACCCTAGACTCCTCAGTAGGGAAGGAATAGAGTAAAAAACTGAAATGCAGTTTACAGGCCTCTTGGAAAGTAAAAAACTTACTTCGATCCCCAGCAAACTTCTCAGGGAAAGGAACCTTGGGCTCATGGAAGGTGCTACCAGCAAGTGGAGTAGTACTTGCCTGAGGAGTAGTATTACTCGGACCAGGAACAGGCTGTTGCTGCATCATGTCAAGTCTGGAAGAAAGACCGTGAAGACATTGCACAATATAGTCTTGCTTGTCCTCTTGTTCACCAAGCCTCTGTAGAAGATTCGCCAGAATCGCTTCCGAAGGAGTGGTGGAAGCAGTAGCTTCAGCTGGCTCCATCTTCTTAGTTTCTTTTTTTTTTTTTTTTTTTGGCCCAATGTAATGTAACGTACAGTATCCCACAACCCAGAGTAAACCCCAATGTCCCGGGCTCGGCTCACGCTTCGGCCTATAACCGCCGCCTTTCACGTCAGGAGGAGCCCTCCGCTACTTGGATGCCGCCAGGACTTAATAGTGAGGAGACTGAGGGAAGAACTCTGGGCGAGCAAGGGAACGTAACGTAAAGTTTATCAAAGTCCAGGAACGGGCCGAGTCAAAACCAATCGGGAATGCAGTACAAAATCGGTAAGCAGCAGAGTAATCGAGGTCACAAGCCGGGTCAGCAACTAACAGGGTCGAAGTACAGAACGGAATCCAAAGAGTAGTCAGGAACAAGCCAAAGGGTCAGGGCAGGCGGAAATCAAACAGGAATCAGGGATAGCCAAGGTCACAACTAGAATCACAGAATAAATCACACCCAGGAACCATATAGAGAACCTACATTGGGCAAAGCACAAAAGGACTGATGGCCCTTTAAACATTTGAATTTGGCGCCATAGGACGCTGGCGAATCAGCGCCAGCGCCTGTGCAAACACGCCAACGCAATTGCGTCAGCGTGCCTGCGCCTTTAATTGTCGCGCATGCGCGCCGCGCGCTCCATAGGAGCCGGCGCCTGGGGCCTAACCGCATCGGCGGTGCGAGACGGGCGTCCCCGTCGAGGGGGCGGCAGGCGTCCCTGCCGTCCCCTAGGTAAGTTTCTTACACCTCTTTCATAAATAGCCTCCTAGGAGTTGTAGATGAACTCAGCAACAGCTTTATTCATAGTCACTAGCACAGTTCCTACTATTCCTTTAGTATTTCGCACAGCTCCTAATAGTACTGTATAAACAGATGAAATTGTACATGGATCATGGGATTTAAGTTACTCTTCCACCCACCTTCCTAAGATTTTTAATTTGGGCCAACTTGGCACAAAGGCGTCTCTTCCAATATTTAGTAAAAATCAAAGGGGCCACATTATGCAGCTTATGTTCCTTCCTAGTCCTTCCTCTGTTGCTGTGTCACAGACTTGGGTGGTACCACTGGAATCCTGACCCCTTACTTCTCCTCAATGGAGTCCCAGTTGCTTAACTAGCTGGCCTATCTCTGTCTGTCACCAACTTCAATAAGATCAACAGGTTTGGCTCATCTGTTCACCTTGGTACCTCTATGGGGTAGCTAACGTCAGACCTTTTGATGTTATCTACTCTTCTTCATTAGGCAAAGAGGATGGCGCACACTACTCTTTCCCTTATGAAGATTCACTAGGCAATCCCCTGGCCTCCTGATTGACACTGAAGGATGCCTGCTTCCAGAAATTTCTAAAGGGGAATCCCTACCTTACAACACCATCTAGTGACTGGAACTTTTTCATAACTATTGAAAAATAAAAAACAGTTTTAAATTAACTGCTTACATGCCCCGCCCCCTACTCTTTGACATTACAGTGTTGCTTCCTCTCTAGTTCCTGCTCTCTAGTTACTATCTGCAAACCCACAAACCTTAGTTCCTGGCAGGAGAATTGAGAAAGCAATGGGGGTTGTCGTCGTAAAAAAGCTACACCGTATGCACCACATTCACTTCTCTATGGTTTGAAAGTGTTGTGATCTTCTCTCTAATCCTAAATTTACTGGCAACCAATGAACAAATGTTAGAAAGATGTTAATAAATACTTGAACTTACTTTTGTTGGGACCCCTATCTCAGGATTTAATTTTTTTTTTTTTTACTGTCTTTTCTATATTGGTGGAAACCTCCTGTAGTCGGTAGGGATGTAGCGAACTGTTCGCCGGCGAACTTGTTCGCGCGAACTTCGACCGTTCGCGTCTGCCGAATGTTCGCGAACGTCGCGCAACGTTCACCAATTTGGGTTCGCGTTCGATTTGTTCGACCATTCGACCATTCGAATTCTTTCGACCGCTAAAAATCGAACGATTTCCATTCGTTCGAACGATTCTAAGCATTCGATCGAATGGTTTCGATCGTTCGATTCGAATGAAAAATCCTTAGATCGAACGAAAATCCTTCGATCGAATGATTAAAATCCTTCGATCGTTCGAATCGAACGATTTTAACGGGTGTTCGAAGTTCGCGAACTGTCCGCGAACGTTCGCATTTTTGCCGGTGTTCGCGAACGGCATTCGCGAACATCAAATCGGCAGTTCGCTACATCCCTAGTAGTCGGGCTCTGTACTGGAAACATGCCACTATCCACTTCTGGTTCATATATAACCAGACAAAATTCTATGAGGAAATGTTTCTTATAATTCAATTCCAGATTTCACACCTTCCAGTGAATTTTCGCAGCGATTTCTCGCATCGATTTCATGAATTTATTTGCCAGCGCCAAAACGTGCGAATTCCCCACAAATTTTTGCCTGCCAAATAAATTCGCCCATCACTACTCCCCAACTTTTTTTTTACCATGAGCCACATTCAAATGTAAAAAAAGAGTTGGGGAGCAACACACGCATGAAGTTCCTGGGAATGCCAAATAGGGGCTGCAACTGACTATTTGGTAGACCCTATGTGGGCTGGCAGCCTACTGGAGACTTTGCTTGGCAGTACACCTAGTTTTTATGCAATTAAAACTTGCTTCGAATTCAAAAATAAGCACCTGCTGCTTTGAGGCCACTGGAAGCAACATCCAAAGGGTTGATGAGCAACATATTGCTTGTGAGCCACTGGTTGGGGACAAAGTTTCAGACTTTGTCCAGAATATGTATATTTATGACATGTACTATAATGTACTATACATTCAATTTCCATTAATCATTTTATATGAATCTGATGTACAGTATAGGAGCTGTATAATGTAGCTGTATTACAGTATGTAACTGGTACACTGCTTGCATAATTAATACATTCCTTTATTACTATCTCCCTTAAGGAGAGGAACTGATTTACTTGAATAAATGCCTCACTAGCCTTTCATATAAATAATATATGTTGGGACTGTAGCAGTCAGTGTAAACCACTATACAGGAGATTATTTGTACTTTCTATTGCAAAATTCTGTTCATGTATTTACCGTAATATTATATGGTAAACTAGACAAATAAAACATTTTTATGCATAAAATGTATAATCAAAGTCAAAATGTGTCACCAATGAAAAAGGGTGTAAAGCCATTGAGGAAGAACACATCATTGGTCTTAAAAAATTGGCAGACCACTTCTGCAGCGCTGGTTGTTGTATTTCCCTCTGCCTAAGATACAAGTTAAATATCAGTCTGAGCAAGCAGAGGAATAGTTTCAATAAATAAGTAATTCTTTGAAATTGACCACGTTCATGTACATGCCATGCCATAGGGCTGCTGAGAATGAGGTACAGCTGAAGGATAGGGATGTAGCGAACGTCGGAAAAAAAGTTTGCGAACATATTCGCGAACTTGCGCAAAAATGCGAGCGGTTCGCGAACGGTTCGCGAACCCCATAGACTTCAATGGGAAGGCGAACTTTAACATCTAAAAAAGACATTTCTGGCCAGAAAAATGATTTTAAAGTTGTTTAAAGGGTGCAACGACCTGGACAGTGGCATGCCAGAGGGGGATCAAGGGCAAAAATGTATCTGAAAAATCTGCCTGTGTGTGCTTGGAAGAGATAGTGTAGGGGGAGAGCTGTTAGTGATTTCAGGGACAGATGATAGTAAGTTTGCTGGCTAGTAATCTGCTTGATACTGCTCTGTATTGGAGGGACAGAAGTCTGCAGGGATTTGAGGGACATTTTAGCTTAGGTAGCTTTGCTGGCTAGTAATCTACTGTTCTCTTTAAACAACTGCCATACGTTGACCTTGTAGGCATTGTTTGCCCAGTTTTTTTGGATAATAAAAATGCCTAAAAGGTCAACTTATACACTACTACAGCGATGGATACGGATTACGTAAAATATATTATGGCTGCTTGAAAAAAGTCACTCCGGTGTTTTTTCTGGAGACGGTAATATTATGGATATTTAGACAGAATGTGAACAAGGTCACACAGCTAGATAGCAGTTGGTTGAATAACACACTGGGCAAAAAATGCCTACAGGGCAAATAATGCCTAAAAGGTCAACTTATACACTACTACAGCGGTAGTAAAATAAAAAAAAGTTAAATAAAAAAAGAATGAATATTAAAAAAAAAAAATTAAAGTTGGTGCTGCTGAACTACTAGGAGCAGCAGATTAGCACACCAGTCCCACTCCCCAACACTGCTAGACTAATAGCACTGGGCTCTTATAGTAGTAGTAGTAGTAGTAGTAGTAGTAGTAAAACAACAAAAAAATAAATAAAAGCAGTCCTTACAAGGACTATTGCTATTGCAGCAGTCAGCAGATGAGATCAGAAGCAGGACAGCTGCCCACTGCAGCTACATACAGAGCACTGCAGTAGAAGGTAGATTACTAGCCAGCAAAGCTACCTAAGCTTAAATGTCCCTCAAACCCCTGCAGACTTCTGTCCCTCCAATAACAGAGCAGTATCAAAACGATTACTAGCCAGCAAACTTTCAACTGTCCCTGAAATCACTAACAGGCAGCAGCTCTCTCCCTACACTATCTCTTCAGCACACACAGGCAGAGTGAAAAAAAGCTGCAGGGCTTCGGTTTTTATAGGGAAGGGGAGTGGTCCAGGGGAGAGCTTCCTGATTGGCTGCCATGTACCTGCTGGTCTGGGGTGAGAGGGCAAAAAAAAGCGGCAACAATGGCGAACCCAAAATGGCGAACGTCGCGCGACGTTCGCGAACTTCCGGCGAGCGCGAACACCCGATGTTCGCGTGAACAAGTTCGCCGGCGAACAGTTCGCGCCATCTCTACTGAAGGATAGAAAGTAGTTATATGAATTGTTAATCAGTCCTGCAACATGTGAATTGTATAGGTGTCTGGTATTGGATGAGCCGATTTTATCACATAATTGGCTTTTTTATAATCCCAACAGATTTACATAGTTCCCTGTTCCAACTCTTTCCAGCCTTGAAAATAGCCTTGGGCCTTAGCTAACATATACTTTCTTTAATGACTTTTCATTTTATATTCGTTCCAGTAGTTTGCTAATTTTATTCCTTTACAATATGAGCTTCATGGTACTTGTGAGTTATTATGCACCAGACTAATTTGTAAAGGCAGGCCAGTAGATTCCTTTTCTTTATACATGGAATATATTATCCATACATAACGGCACATTATTAGTTTATTCCATTTTGACTTTCCAAGGTACAGCTGTTTTTACTGCTTTTCTGCCTGAGATGTTATTATTCTTTTTAACACTCCAGAAGTCTTTAATCTTTATCCTGCTCACTTATGCTAAGAATAGTGATGGGTGAATTTATTCACCAGGCGCGAATTTGCGGCGAAATTTCGCGAAATTCGAGAATTTTTCAGTGAAGTGAAACAGCGCAGATTCACTCATTACTAGCTAAGAACTAAAACAGCCGCACTTGTATAGATAGTTAGTAGTTGATGCTGAAAAAAGTCACACATCCATCAAATCCTACCTAGCTTCTAGATTATAATAAATAATAGAGAAGCTCAGGCTGTCTCCAATTTGCTCCAGTAGAGTCAACAATTCCTTCCTGACTCTAAAATGGCCTTGGGAATTTTCCAAATTTGCCAATAGCAATAATAGCAATAGCAATAATTCCCAACAAGGCCATATTAACATTGGAGTCATTGGTGAATACCCTGCAATGGCCCAGTTAAAGCCCTGATCTCAGTCCACTCGGGGAGGCCCATTTATTGAAGGTTGAGTTTTAGTGGTATCAGAGCTTTTTCAAATCACCATTAAACCAAGAATGCCATGAAAGCTATAAAAAGATAAAAATATAAAAATTACAAACAGAAAAAAGGCTGAAGGGTGCATTAAAAATTATGAAAAACCTCTAAAAAGTCAAGTTTTTAGGACATATGCTAGCGAAAAAAATTTGAATGTCTAAATGCCCAATAGGATTAGTGCAGCTCCCATTGACTTTTATAGGACTTTGACTGCTTTTACTTGGGTATTTGTGTTTTTCATGGTTTTTACACATATTAGATATGAAATTTTGCAAGTTTTAGAGAAATAAAATTAATGAATGTTAGTAAATAGGCCTCTGTGTGTGCATAAGTGTCAAGCAGCCAACCTGAAACAAATCAACCTGGAAGATTAAGCCAAAATCTATCCAATCAGTGTCCAATGCTGATACAGATCACATACCGAAAGACTTAAAGCTGTTAAAACAAACCCTCTATTACTCTCTGTTAGAATAGTTTTCACCTAATAGTTCAGTAGAGGGCATTTATGAGCCTTGTTTGTTAACTTAGCATTACATGATCCAATATGGCGGCTTTCAAGGAATACTGTAGGATGTGACTAAAATTGCAAACTTTTTCTGTAGACTAACTGCTATTTTTATCACTCTTTGTTCCTTTTAATGAGTGACAACAAGAGATACTGCTAAAAAATTACTTTGTGGATAGTCTATCATTGATTTCCCTTTAAAACACTACTCATTCTTTTTTGGGGAACTTTGGTGCTGTCTCTGAACTTTAACAACCAAAGGAAAGAAAGGAAAGCCCTGGAGCTATAAGCGCAGGGGCTGCATGACAAGGGATCAGAATGACAGCAGCGTAATTACACTGGTTTAGATTTAGAGATTGGCGGAATCAGACATAGCTGTGATTGGGTGGCAAGGAATGAGTTAAGGCATGGGAAAGCTGGTCTGGGGATGGAGAAAGAGAGGGATGTGATGTCAAGGGAAGAAGTTGTTCACTTCCTTATCTAAAGAACATTTATATTTTGTGAAATGTCAGGATTTTCTCCTCTTGTTCTCATATTATCTGTTAGTAACCAAATGTGGATGTTTTCCTATATGCACAGTTTTATTGTGGCTTTGGTACTGTTATACAGTATAAACGTAACAGTCTGCATGGTATTATTCATGTCAAATGCTTGGTCCAGGGAATGTTTCCAATCACCATTGGGGTCAGGAAGGATTTTTTTCATCTTGAGGCATAACTGGCACTGGCTCCAGGTTGAGTTTTGTGTCTTCTTCTGGATCAAAACAGAGGATACATGATAATGTAGTTAAAGTTTTATTTGTCACAGCAATGGTAGGACCTTACCAGAGTACTGCACAGGAAATTTTAGAAAAGGGAGAAAGGAGGTTCTCTCCTGTGACTGCACGGTGGGTTGATTGATACAGACGCTACTACTGCTTGGGGCTAGATGATAGCCTGCTTAGATTTCCTATTATTGACACACTGCAGATCCCAGACCAACAGCAGGGCTGCTGGACCTCTCTCATGGTGGGAGATGCAGCTTCTGCTCATAGCAGAGTTTGGGGCCATCCTCTCTGTAGGTCGAGGCAGCCTAATACTCAGTAGTGGATATAATGAATAGTACTGATCTCAAGTCTTCATAGAGGAACAATAGAGCATAGTAGCGATCTCTTATGGAATTTTGGCTTTAGAATATTGCCTTGGGTTAGGCTGGCAAGGTCCTATTTATTTGATGAAATGTGATTAAATGTTGTGGCCATTGTAGCCCATTTCTGGCTCCTTGTGTTTCATTAAGGTATGTAAAAATGGGGGTTCAATGGGATGACTGAAAATGAAGGGTCAATGAATCCTCTTGTCATTGAATTTTACTGTTCCAAGTATGAACTTGTGCATTTAAAAAATCCAAAAGTCTTTGATAAAAGTACCAGATGGTTATAACGCATTCCTGACAGCCAGGAAAAAAACATTGCTAAATGTAATCATTTGAACTGCTGGGATTCTCATATTCTCAGATTTTTATAAACCTGTACCTTAAGAGTACAACATATTTGACCTTTCATTTTATTTTGACATTTCTCAAAAATCCCTATTCTTTTCTAGAGGTAATAGTGAGAGAAAAGAGTGCATGATAAATAAATGTAAAATGCAATGATACACCTTGTTTATCATCCACTGGAATATGCTAATCAGATGAAATATATCTAATTGCAGAAATCCCCGCTCTTTCCAAAAAAAATTACTTTTCACTGTAATGTAAGCATGTCTTTTTATTGTTTTTTTTTTGTCAACTCCTACTTTCCTCATGAACTATAGATGGACTTGCTGTGTAGTTTTTCAACCCAGAAGAAAGAATCCCAAGGCACACAGGGTCAATGCAAGCAAACTGCTTTGCGTGTTTATTGCAAAATGCAACGTTTCGGGGTCACGCCCCTTTCTCAAGCATGTAGTTTTTCAACCCAAACATGCCAGTCTATTTGTGCTCTCTGATTTGGTGCTATTGACAATAGAATACAGACAATAAGGTGTTTCATGCCATCTTGACAGTAGGTCAAAATGGTTTTAAAGATATCAGCTGCAAATGCTAAAAGATAGACTACAAAGAGTGGTGGTACATGGAACATTTTCTAATTGGACCAGTGTGACTAGGTCCCTTGCTTTTCAACTTGTTTATTAATGACCTGGAGGTGGGCATTGAAAGTTCTGTTTCTATTTATGCAGATGATACTAAATTGTGCAGAACTATAGGTTCCATGCAGGATGCTGCCACTTTGCAGAGTGATTTGTCTAAATTGGAAAACTGGGCAGCAAACTCGAAAATGAGGTTCAATGTTGATAAATGCAAGGTTATGCACTTTGGCAAAAATAATATAAATGCAAGTTATACACTAAATGGCAGTGTGTTGGGAGTTTCCTTAAATGAGAAGGATCTTGGGGTTTTTGTAGATAATAAGTTGTCTAATTCTGGGCAGTGTCATTCTGTGGCTACTAAAGCAAATAAAGTTCTGTCTTGCATAAAAAAGGGCATTAACTCAAGTAATGAAAACATAATTATGCCTCTTTATAGGTCCCTGGTAAGGCCTCACCTGGAGTATGCAGTGAAGTTTTGGACTCCAGTCCTTAAGAGGGATATAAATGAGCTGGAGAGAGTGCAGAGATGTGCAACTAAATTGGTTGGAGGGATGGAAGATAAATTATGAGGGTAGACTGCGAGGGGAGGGGACATGATTACACTTAACAAGGACATTTGAGGACATTATAGACAAATAGCAGGGGACTTTTTTACCCATAAAGTGGACCACTGTACCAGAGGCCACCCCTTCAAACTAGAAGGCTAGTGTTTATAGCAACGTGAGATGGTTTTAGGGAAAGGGGCTGTTACTGTGGAATAGTGTGCATAGCATAGCAAGATGGAGCCCAAGGAACTGTAAATGTAGGGTAGGGTATGTAGTAAAGGGAGATGAAATGGGGGAAGTTGTGGGGTAATCTGTTAAATTCTGCCTTTTTGCAGGATTCCATCAATATAAGGCAGTTCACTTTATCCAAATGTAAACAGACTTGCCTTAAGGTGGCCATACATGAGCCGATAAAAGCTGCCGACAGACTGTTAGTCGGCAGCTTATTGGCCCGTGTATGGGGCCCCCCGACGGCCTTCCCCGATCGATATCTGGCCGAAAGTCGAGCAGATGTCGATCGGACGTGACTAAAAATCCCGGGCCACATCTGTTCGTTGATGTGGTCCCGCGATCCGACCATAGGATCCGATCGTTGGGCCCTAGGGCCCATGATCGGATCAGCCCGATATTGGCCACCTCAAGGTGGGCATATCGGGGAGAGATCCGCTAGTTTCGGAGCGGATCTCTCCATGTATGGCCACCTTTACATGTCAGCAGAGGGTCTACCATTACCCACCAGACCCTCTTTAAGAAACAGAGCAGAATTACCGCATGAGAATACGTTTTCAGCTTGCCTTGTAACAGAAAACAAAAACTGTGGTACCGTGTTAGCCAGTAGTAAAAATAACAAATAAAAAAATTCAAAAAGTATTGTAGAAGTGATACCTATATTGGCTAACAATAAAAAAAAATACATTGCAAGCTTTCGGAGCACCAAGGCCCCTTCGTCAGGCAAAATGCTTTCATTTGTATTTTTTTTATTGTTAGCCAATATACGTAGGTATCACTTCTACAATACTTTTTGTTTTTTTATTTGTTATCCTTGTAACAGAGAAACCCCTGCTCCTTGTTAGGGGATTATACAACAGCTGGGTTATGGATGGGGACACTGGTTAATGGTTTATGATGTTTAATATTCATGTTTGTTCATATGCATACCCATTGTTCTGTTGTCACCTACTGGCCAAGTTCACTTTGCAGGTTCTCCATTTCCTTGTATGTAAAACCCCCTCCTATTCCCTTTCCTTATGTGTGATGTCAGTTCTTCTCATCATCTTTTTATGTTCCTGCCTTCCATGAGTGAGAAGCTTCTCCAGAGGTTAGAAAGAAATATTCCTTTTGACCTTCAACATTTGTCCATCCACAACAACATTTGTCCATCCACCCCAAATAAAGACCCTTTGTGGATTCTAAGTTGTTATTTACTAAAATTCAAATTTATCTCATATTTTTATTAGGCCAAGCTCAACCAAACTCCCATCCACAATTTTAGCTTATTTATCAATAAAATAACTTGAAGAAGTCGGGTTGGGAAATCAATTGAAACCCCGAATCATACAAATTTTCCAGATTTGACACCCGAATTATTCAACCTTTTTGAATAATTGCCTGAAAACCCTGAATAATCTCAAATTATCTGCTGAAACTCACCGCAGATCACGATCATCATCTTCAAATTGTAAAAGTAACATCTCCCATTCCCCCATATGTAATAAAATGAACTAAGTTTGAGCAATAACCCATTGCAACCAATTAGATGCTTTTAAACAGGTGACCAGTACATTTTACCTGCTGATTGGTTGCTTTGGGTTACTGCTCCAGGGCAAATTTAGTGCATTTTATTAAATTACCCCCATTGACTTAGACATGACCTTGACAGGTTTGAGATGGAGGATTTTTGGATTCAGACTTTTTGCAGCTTCGGCAGGGGTGCTTCACCAATGAGGCAAGTTGAGGCTATCGCCTCAGGCAGCAGCGCCCCACTAGGTACCAGGGGCAGCAAAAATGCCGGGGGAGGGGGGGCAGCAGCAACTGTTGCTGCCTCAAGTGGCGGAGGGGCCAGGATCGCCCCTGAGCTTCGGGGTGTAATCAATCTCCAAAAAGTAGAGTTTTCCTCTAAAAAAAACTCGACCATAAAAAAATTTAGTTTAGTAAATAACCTCCAAAGTATCTGGTGAGTTCAGCTCTCTGGCAAAGATTGCCCTCAAAAGTTGTACCAGCTCCATACAGACACGGGGAAATCAATTACTAAAACAGCAATAGGAGTCAGAATAGTGGTTCTGCAAGGCATCCTGGGTGACAAAAAGTTGTTTTACTTTTCAGCATTTCAGCTTCCTGTAATAATGTAGAAGTTATTTTGGAAATTTGATTTACACAAGAGCAATGCTGGGTTTAATTTTATTGCATTCGCGTTTGCTATTGGTTCTTACTTTATAACGAGTAGAGCCGATGTTATGGAAATAAAATGCTAAGGGGGTTATTTTTAAAGTTCGAATTTACCTTAATATTTTCTGCTAGAAACTCCGCTCTGTTTTTTTATGCTTATTTATTATTACATTATTCTGAAAATTTGCTTTGTGGGAAAAAAAAAACAGATTTTCACGATTTTTTCGAGTCTTCCCCATGAAAACTCCGAAAATTTTGGGGTATTGCACGAAACCCAGCGCACATCAAAAAATCAGTGGGACTTCTCTCATTGGGACAAATTTACTTAACTGCGAAGTGGCTAATGCTAGCGTTAATTTCGCCAGCATGACATCATTTCTTTACTTTTACTAACGGGTGCTGACGTAAATTCTCTAGCAAAGTGGACCTACTCTAGCGCTACTTCGCACCCTTACACCAGGCGAAGTTGTGCTGTGGTGAAGGGACGTAACTACGCTAATTCACTAACTTGCACATTTTACTGAACGTTACCTCTTGCGCCAGACTTGCCTTCGTCACCTCAGACCAGAAGTGCAATAGAGTAGATACGGCTTGCTTCAAAAAAAGTTGAAATTTTTTCTTAATCCCAAAAAACGTTAGCGTCTTTTAATTTTTTAAGGGTGATAGGCTAAAAAATATAGTACATTGTTTTGGGGTCACCCTCCTTCCCCCCTACATTTCCTAACATATGGCACCTAAACTATACAGAGGACACATGTGTAGGGCAATATAACACCTCTATTTTATTTTATAAAGCTTTCCCAGGCTTGTGTAGTGTAATGTATTTGCTGCTACATATTCGTCCATTGTACTTTAACTTGGTGCCGTATGTAAATTAGGCATCAATGGCATAACTTCAGTTTGCTTGACAAATTAACGGTAGCGCAAATTCACTACCTTTTGTCTCCCTGAGCACAACTTCGGATTTTAGTGAATTAGCGGCGCCCTGTCGAAACTTCGCCTGGTGAAGTGCAGCAAAGCCAATGCTGGCGCAACTTCGAAGGTAAGTAAATTTGCATGATTGACTAATATGCAACCTCAACTGGTCTGAAATGCCGGATTTTCCGATTTTGACTTTTCCATCCTCAGGGCTTAATAAATTCGGAAAGATCTGTGATAACCCCCTAATTGTATGTTATCTATATGCCCCCCCCCACAATTAAGGAGCTCAAACAGACTGGTATATTTTGGGGGAAAAGAACTACCCACCCTTTTATATAATTATAGTACAGAACAAACTTAATACCTTTATATAACAGTAACTGTAAAGGATTATGATTAAAGGTTTATCATTCGATGACTATAATACGATTGCCAAGATATGAGCTGCAGTGCAGACATGTAGGGTGAACTTCATTATCTCTCACGGTGATGCCAGTCTGTGCCCTACACTGTGATTGTTACACGGCAGCAGGAGCTTATTGTGTGGATAGAGAGCACTGCTTGCATAACACAAATGGTTTGGACAGAGACAGTGATTTACAGTACTTGCATAAGTGCCTCGGTAGCCTGATAAATAATGAATGCAGGGCAGGTGGCAGTGATCCCTGATAGAGAAAATGTTGTACTTCAGAATGTACAATACATATAGTGCTTGTAACTGAGCCTTGTTAAAAATTCCAACATCATTTTATAGGCCAGACAGATAATTAAAGAAATGGCTGCAGAAATCCTTGCTTTTGGCTCCAACTTTATTACAAAGTCATAATGCTTTTTAGATACATTTTTTTTTATAATAATGGTTATGTGAGTATGGGTGCATCCAGTCTCAGTGTATCCTTTGGGTGCCTTGAGAAACAGTAGAAAATAAAAGCAATTTACAAGCTTCCACATTATGCTCCTATAACACTGGATTTATCTGATAGGAACTAAAGATTATTTGTGGCGGTGAGAACATGAATTCAATAAGATGAAATCCCATATTGCTTTTCTATAAATCCAAAGTATTTCTTTGTTTGAATGTATAAATCACATAACCCCATAGAAATGCCCCTCTAAAGACTCCTTTCCAAAGATCTAGTATCACTGCTCATTCCTATATTCTAAAGGTCTCATGCAATATCTGTTGGTGGTGGCATTCCTAGTGCTATCTGAAGGACTTTGTCTGTCACTTATTGAGTTTGAGTGCTTGTTATTAGGGATGTAGCGAACTGCCGTTTTGGTGTTAAAGCACTGCGTATCTTGACAGCGCTATATAAATAAATGATGATGATGATGATGATGATGATGGTGTTCGCGAATGCCGTTCGCGAACACCGGCAAAAATGCGAACAGTTCGCAAACAGTTCGCAAACAGTTTGCGAACTTCGAACACCAGCAAAATCGTTCGATTCGAACGATCGAAGGATTTTAATCGTTCGATCGAAGGATTTTCATTCGAATCGAACGATCGAAGCCATTCGATCGAATGCTTTTCATTCGATCGAATGCTTACAATCGTTCGAACGAATGGATACCGTTAGATTTTAGCGGTCGAAGGAATCGAATGGTCAAACGATTTTTATTCGAATCGAACGCGAACTCAAATTGGCGAACGTCGCGCGACGTTCGCGAACATTCGGCGGACGCGAACAGTCGAAGTTCGCGCGAACTAGTTCGCCGGCGAACAGTTCGCTACATCCCTACTTGTTATTGGCAGCACTTCTAAGACATGAAGAATGGGGTTATTATAAATAAACAAAAAACATAATTCATTGCTTTTTATGTTTTGCTGTACGTCATAAACTGAACTATCATTTTGTTTTAAGTGTAGAAATGCAGATGAATATATAAACATTTATGTAAAATGTGCTATTCCATGCAGGTCTGGGCTGAGAGTCAAAATAGACCCTGGCATTTTAGGTACACAGAGGCCCAAATAGCCCCCCAGCAGCCCAATAAATACTGACTTTCTATGGCATTTTACAGCAGCCCCTCTGGCATTTGCCGGAACTCACCGATTGCCATATTGGGCTTGATTCCATGTCCATCAGATCAGATTGCTGTGCTAAAAGTGTTGCCCATAGATATCTTTGAGTATACCACTGTGGTTCTCTTTGTGGGCCAACTTTCACCATAGGATAGAATGACCACTTCCAGTTAAGGTTTGCCATGCCCAAAATTGAACTGGCTACAGTCAGGACATTATTGTTTGTGGCTCTTATAGTGATTGGCATGGATACCTTCAATCCTTGCTCCAGTGCCGTAACTAGAGGAAGCAGACCCGCAATCACAGGGGGACTGACTGTGCGGTCTGCTTCCTCTATAGCTAATTAAAAAAACCTCCTCCCCTCTCTTACCTGTGACGAGGAAGTGGGATGCTAGTCAGACAGGAGTGGGCATAGTTTGGCCAGGGAGTGGGTGGGAGGCAGTGGGACCAGGGCAGGGCAGAGCTGGTAAATACGCTGGGCCCCTCTGAAGATTTTTTTGCAGGGAGGCCCAGCACGCTCTAGTTACATCACTGCTCACATCAGAAGGTAAGACTGAAAAATCAGGGACATAAATACAGTGGACTTAAGAGGGCTTCAACAATTTCATATACATAACTGTACTCTGTGTGTGGCACCTTTACCATTAGATCTTTGGCAATCTCCTTACATTCACACGTACAAGCATTCAGCAAATCAGAACCCTTTCTATTCCTCTACCTCCCAGTGTTATACAAACTGTTTTTCTTTTCTACTTGAATCATCACTAATCATATATGCTCACGCCATGTGTTTTCTCCATTACAAAGCCCTTTGATCTTGGTTCCTGGCACCTACTTTGCTTTCGACTGGACTATAGTTGTATCATAATCTATCCATACAGCTGGCTACTTGTGCTTTATATCTCAATTGTCCCATTTCTCCTTAGACTGAAACCCTTGCAGACAGATTCCTGGTATGTCTGCATACCATTAGTTCTGCATTCGTTTTTTGTACACCTCCATGGAACATGTTGGTTCTATTAATAATATTATATATTAATATATTAATAATAAAACATGTCATTACCTTTATTTTTTTTTTTTTTCTTTTCTATTTAGACCCTTCTTCCCTGTAATGTATTGATGGGGTTTTCTTTTCTCTATACAAAAACAAATCACCTTTTTATTGCATTCAGTAAATCAGAGTTTTTGAGAAAATGGCCTAGGACAGCAATGCCTTTTTTAAGCACAAAAGATAAAGAAACATAAAGGAATGGTTTCTAGAAAGAAGCCCGTGTTTTAAGTATTTGTGAAGCGTTATTGATGTGACATTTTTAGATATCTACAAGGGTTCTCTGCACTAGAATTGTGTGACAGAAGATCAGAGAGACGCAGAAGCCATAGGAGCACATTAGGACTGAATAGTTTGCCTCCATATAGAGCTCACATTTAAAGAATGAGGTCTGCTTTTTTTTATTGGAAATCTTCCCTTTTGTGCGAGGTTGATTTGAAGTACTTTGTGTCACTTATAAGGAACAATCTGTTCCTGTTGCTTTGAAAGGATACAATAACATTGTGCGGCTAAGTTAAAGAACAGAAATTTTGTGTTCAAGACAAAAGCCGCAGAAATATGAATTGCATACAATTACATTTGTTTTTACTGCGTCGCAGCTTACTGAGCCTGTTTGTCTATTCATGTGCGTTTGGAAAAAGCCTTGGACGATAACTGTATAATAGCTGTAAAAGGGAAATAAAGCCTACGACATTGACATTAAGAATGTATGCAATTAAGAAAGCAGCACAACAGCTGAATTATTTCATTTATAACCTATAGCACTCACTGGAGTTCATCTCTCAGCCTGGCTGATCTCCTAATTATTACTTATACCTTATTTTTCCTTTCTAATTCTGCTCGTGAATGCATTGTAATTCCCATTCACAAATTAAAGTGTGCTCTCTGTCTAAATACCCATTATCTCTTGTTATTAGCAGTGAAAGTGGATCTCATCAAATCTCTTTTTTGTACTGTACATATCACTATATTCTTTTTCCCTCTTGTCCTCCTTATGTCATCTGTCTTGTAATGGCCTTGCACATTAACTTTATTAGGTGCAAAAACGAGAACATTGCTTAGTTTACTAGTCTATCTGTGTGGCTTCATGTGACTAGGGGGAGTAGTTACCTTGTAGCATCATTTTGCTGGAGATGAAAGTGCTGCGACCGCTGGCTGGGTTCCTCTGTATCATTTTCTTTCACACCTGTACACAGTGCATGGGATAGAATTCATATCTTAGAACAAGCTCCAGGTGCTACAAACTAATTCCGCTATTGGCAGATATACGCCATACTGCATTGTATAATGTTTAAAAAGCACAATTATCAGGCACTTTACAATGTAATTATATTCATTAGAATCCAGCTATGGTAACTTTATTTAAACTGTATTTTATATATTCATATATTTCATACAAATTCTCACCATACTTGGTGTTCTTTGGTTTAATACCTCAATAAGTTGTGACTGCACAGCTAGTGTGAGAGCTGCTAAACAAGTGTTGCATGTGAATTAAGTGTTTAGAAGCTTTAAAAAAAATAAAGGCGCTTAAAAACTAAAAAGGCATTTTTGAGGAATTGCACTTGGGAGACTATTAGTACCCAGTGTAAATATGAGTGCAAGTGGGTTTGCTGGTATCACTCGGTGTGTGTCTTGCCACATGCATGTGGTGTTGGAGCAGCAGTTCCATGCAGTATTTACATGTGAGAGATGCAAGTGGGTTTTCATCTTGGAATCTGAACTGCAGACTCTAAGGAGGGAACTTGCAGCACTGAGGGTGGTGGCAAACGTGGGGGAGGAAATGAGTCTCACAGAGCAACCACTGGCAGGGGCATTTGTAGTGGAGGGTGAAGAAGGGGCAGTGATGAGGAGACAGGTTTTTGACAGTCAAGAGAGGATGTTGGGGATGGAAGGGGGGCTGGTCCACAGCTGGTCCAAAGCAACATATTCAGCATTTTGGGTGAAGATGCTGTTGAGGACAGCTCTGAACTTGCATGTGTGGAGCAGGCTTACACTCAGATCAACCTGGGAGGCAAAGGCTCTAAAACGGGCTGAGTGCAAGGAAGAAAAGGCAGGTTTTAGTTATAGGGTATTCAATTATTAGAAAGGTGGATAGGGTAATCTGTTGCAAGGACTCTTCATGCTGAGCGGTCTGCTGCTTGCCTGGTGTTAGGGTTCAGCATGTGGTGGAACAAGTGGTCAGATGATTGGGTGGGGCTGGGGAAGACCCAATGTCTTGGTATACATAGGTGCCAATGACAAAGTTAGAGGAGGTGGTGAAGTCCTCAAGATTGATTTTAAAAAGCTAGGTGAAAAGTTGAGGGCAAGGACTTCCAAGATAATTTTCTCTGAGATATTACCTGTGCCACGTGCAATGTTAAGAAGACAGCGGGAGCTTAGGGAGATTAATGCGTGGCTGAGAGATTGGTGGGTAGGGAGGAGGGTTTTGGAGAACTGGGCTGATTTCTCAATCGACTTCAGGCTCTTTGCCAGGGATGGGCTGCACCTTAAGGATGATGGTGCAGCTGCTTTGGGGGAGAAGCTGGCTAGAGTTGGGGTAAATTTTAATCTAGTCGTGGGGGGGGGGTCAGTAAAGGATTCTGTGGAAAATAGGTTAGATGAGGTAGTGGGCATAGGAAGGGAAAATGGGGGAGGAGCTTTGGTTATGGGTACTATTAAGGTTATTCACAAAATTCGCCAAAAAGACTGCACTAGGCAAATCTATAATGGAAAAGGACCTTTGAGTCCTTGCAAATAATAAACTTGGCTGTAGCAAGCAATGCCAGCCAGCAGCTTCAAGTAAATACGTTCTTGAGCTGTATTAAAAGGGGCATAGATTTGCGGGAGGAGGGGTTATTCTTCCGCTGTACAGAGCACTAGTAAGGTCCCATATAGAATATGACATGCAGTTTTGGTCTCCAGAGTTTAAGTGGGACATTATCGAATTAGAGAGGGTCCAGAGAATGGCAACTAAGCTAGTTTAAGTATAGAAAATCTCAGCTATGAGCATAGACTGGCCAATCAGTTAACAAGCAGGTTGTTGGCCAATCAGTTAGGAAGGTTATATATAGACTTGAACTTGTTGAACTTAATGGGCGTGTATCTTTTTTCAGCCTAACTTACTATGACTGCTATGACTATGACATGGTACATAGTCTTATTATCACAAAACACTGTGGCAGTGAAGACAGAACCCAGCATAGATTCCAATCAATATTTCATCTTCTGATAGGTGCTAGTGCACATTCCCCCTCAGAGTCATCACTTGATAGATCTGCTCTGATGCTACAATATTACATTTCTTAGCCTTTCGCATGACAATGATGGATCTTGGTAGTGTGACAGAAATAATCATATTGATATTAATATGTTTGAATGTGCCTCTCATTTTTATAGGTCCCTAAGGTTCAGTATATTCTGCTTTACATGTATCAGAATCACACAGAATATAGACAGTGATAAGATAAGATATCACGGGCCTCCATTACTATTGGTGGTGGCAAAACTAGATTGAAAAACACAAAAAAAATCACATCAATTTCTTGTAACCATTCATTGCCATAATATTGCACAATGTGCCAAGGTGGAAGGAAAACCTATCGTTTATCGATTATTGACCAGGCACAAGTACTCTGTTCCCTATGAGTACTGCATCTACCCACACTCTTTATTGTGGCTGAGAAAATGCTCAATTATAGAAAATACCAATGCCTTGCCACCAAACATGGGTTCATTTTTAAACCCAGGTGCAATTGTATAGGACCACTGTGCAACAG
This sequence comes from Xenopus petersii, assembly GCA_038501925.1. Classification (NCBI taxonomy): domain Eukaryota; kingdom Metazoa; phylum Chordata; class Amphibia; order Anura; family Pipidae; genus Xenopus; species Xenopus petersii. The sequence goes on along the minus strand of CM076680.1, from coordinate 51,355,945 downwards.
GCAAGTCAAGGGTAAATACACCTATTGGTGTTTTTGGAACCCAGGAGCTACCACCAGCTTTTACAGTCGCAGTAATTCTAGGGTTCCCACATCTGGTTGCATCAATAGGCACCACAGATTTGTAACAAAAAAATCACGTTACTATCATTTTAATGCCGATTGATGGAAAATGTTAACAACAACTTGCATCTGATTTACTACCTAATATGCATTCACAATTACCTGTGCTGGGAATTATGGTTAAAAAACCTGCAGCATGGTAAAAAACATGACATCTTTGCACACTGCACTTGTGCAGAGACCCTGAGCTATATTGCCCAGACAGTATCCATTTCGTTTGGACACCTAAACTAGGCAGCTATTTCACTTTCCTGGTGCTAACAGTACTTTTATCTTATTCAGGGTTTGCCCAGTAGGTCGTAGTATTTTTCAATATAAAAAGCAGAGCACACATGCCCAGGGTCTTTCTCTCACCAGAGAGGTGGAAAGAGGTCCAGGGCCTAAGCAGATGGTATACCTAGTAAAGGGTTAGTTAGTGATAGGAGGTTTTGGTTATAGTCGCTCAAGGAGCAAAAGATAAGCTCTGGAAAGGTAGCAGAGCAGCCCTTTGCTCCGACGAGGAGAGTAGTGGGGTTTGGACACATCGGTGATTCAGCTACTAAGATAGGGATCTGAGTGGGTGAGTTGCGGACTAGGTAGGATGCCAAGAAACAAGACCCCATTGGTAGAATCACCTGCTGGTATTAGGATCACATGAAGGACAGTGCTTTACTCCAGGGAGGAACTTGTGCTCAGGAGTGTGGTTAACCCTACATACTCTTTTACCTCTGGTTCTGAAATGCTTCTTCTAATTTTCAAGTGATGTACTACTGACCTACTCAACTGTTTAATTATTTGTACATTAACAAGCAAGTTTGTTGCTGCAAGAAATATCTGTGATCTTGATCATTCACTAAGGTGTTGGATGGTAAAGAGTCTGCAGGTGTTTTTCTCCTTGAACTATATGGCTGCAATCCCCCTTGGATAAACAGGACTAAAGCTGGGGGCTGGAAGTTGCCAGGAAATGTAGGGAGTTGTCTGGACATCAGGGTATCAGTGGCACATGGCAAGAAGTAAACCCTCTGGTCACACACACTATAATCACATTTTGACAGTACACCCACTGTCAGAATTGTAAGAACTACACTTACAATCATGAATGGCCCTTAAAATGATGCCTAGGCAGCTTGCGTGCCATTTATAAATGGGCATATGTTATATAATGTTCAGCAAGTTACATTATGGTGGAATTCTGGAGAAAAATCAAGCACTTTTAGGAAAAAATAATGATTGCAATTTTTTGTTTTGAACTCAACATTTATGGATAATTGAGGCAACAGGTGAGTAAGTGCATATGATATGGGCAGACTCAGAAACATATTGGCACAGTTATACATACTAATCCCAATGATCGGTTATCTTGGGGATCTTAATTCAGGCAAGCATGCAGAGCCCTGGCACAAATGAAGACAGCACTGACAGCTATCCTGGACGTCAGGCAGCTTTAGTTACAGAACTTGTACACACACAGGAGGTACCTGCCAATAAGAAATATTCCTCCTTGACCATTTTAGTGGATATTTCACTGTAGGTTTGCATATATGCTGATAATTGTCAGTGTCTGAAAGGCCAAAAAGCATTTTATTCCAGTAATAGGTGCACATTTGTAGACTGGGGCTCTGTGATGATGAAAACTGCAAGTACAAAACTCTTACTTTTCTGTTCCAGAAATCTTCGTGGAGAAATCCATCTCTGACAAAATGAGCACTGATGAACTCTGCCGACCTTCTTCTGCTTTCGCTGCAGCATTAAATACTATAATACAGAGCAGCCATTTCTCAGCGTTTTCTGCCTGAGATAGCAGCTTGCATAACATTGGATATAACCAGCCGTGGAGAATAAGTGGAGGGGGTTCATAACCTTAGCCTGGGGGAATCTGTACCGATCTGATATAATATGCAAGGGGAGTTATTATAGTTGATGCTATAGAGAGTAATAAGGAAAATGGCTGGGATATGTAACAGCGATTGCCTCCTACGTTTGGGGAATCGTAAGCTACAGCCACAAGCTGAATCAGTTCTTACATTATCTATTCCCATCTTTCTGTTTAACTTTATTCAAATGCTTCCACAAGCAGCTGTCTCCCCAGATCCAGGGCAGTGTGATGGGGTCTTGGTCTGTGGCTGGAATTGCCAGACTTCCAGCTAATTTCAGAACAAATCTATATACTGTAGATCTAGAGAACCATATTTTCTAACAATATAGACTTTAAAGTGGTTTTTGTAAATGCATTATCTTATAAGAGTTTTTGCAGCGACATTTCGATAAAGTCAAGTTTGGTCGACGTTGTTGGGATGGGAGTTTTGATCATTATATTATTTACACACAAAATTACAAAATTTTATCACATTTCCCTTATCTATTTTTGATTTCCCTTATCTATTTTTGTTATTATTAGATCAAAAGAAACTTGAAACAGAATGAACCACTTGTGTCCACCTGCAGTTTTTACTGTAAAAAGCCAGTGGCATCACCACATGACTACTTGTCCCCCTGCCCGGCTTGCACTCCCAACACACTCACACACTTGTACAGTAACTGCCAAATTCCATTGTCCCTGGCAGGACCCACGGGTTTCTGTTCCCTATGTTCCCTGGATAGTCAGGCAACATGTAATAAATGTGGCTGTATATGTATCTGAATATACAGTAAGAGCACTTCCGAATCAATCCCAGAGACAGCCTGAGAACCAGGGGCGCTCCGCCAATGAGGCGAGCTGAGCCGCTCGCCTCAGGCGGCAGCGCCAGACAGGATTCCAGGGGCGGCAAAAAGCCGCTCCTGCACCTTTAAAAGCCGAATTTCCGTTTTTTAAACCGGAAATTCGGCTGCGCTATTGCGAGAGAGCGCAATTGCGCTCTCCGCAATCGTGTTCCTGCCTCCCCTCGCCGACAGGTAAGTCGGTGCGGGGGGCGGCATTGCAGATGCCGCCTCAGGCGGCTCCTTCCCCAGAAACGGCACTGCTGAGAACACACTTTTGAATTATTCAAATGCCTGCCAAAATAAAATTATTTTCTATATATAAATTTATGTCTATCTATGATATATTTAATGGGCATCAAAATTTTACAAGAACTTCTATTTACAGTATATATAGTGAATAAAGTACCTACTATTGTAAAATATATAAGGATATAAGTGACTGAGGAGTTTCATGATAATAAAAAAGCTTTTATACAGGTCATGAAACTCCGAGGTGACTTCTAATATCCTCATTTTTTGCAACGGTGGTACTTTATTTATTATAATACACAAGTTTCAATGACTTGTGTGACAGAAATGATATCACTAAGCTCTGATTTATAATCAATGACATCGCTAAGCACTATTTCTAAGGATATCATTTACTCTAAGAGAGCTTAGTTCAGTTTTAGACCAGACCTTATTTCTGATTTTCTCAGATTCACTGTCATCTGGTACAGTGCCTATGGATTGGAGAAAAGATGATGTTATTCCAATATTTAAAAAGGGATTACAATCTCAGCCTGGCAATTATAGGCCAGTAAGCTTGACATCTGTGGTGGGCAAATTATTTGAAGGCTTGTTAAGGGATCACATTCAAAATTTTGTCCTAATGAATGGCATTATGAGCAACAATCAGCATGGCTTTATGAAGGATAGGTCATGTCAGATGAATTTGATTGCATTTTATGATGTGGTAAGTAAGATTCTGGATAGTGGGGGGGCAGTAGATGTGATCTATTTGGATTTCGCCAAAGCGTTTGATACTGTGCCCCACAAACGACTGCTTTCTAAACTAAGGTCTGTTGGGCTTAATGAAGTTGTTTGCACATGGATAGGAAACTGGCTACAGGATCGGGTACAGAGGGTAGTTGTTAATGGGACATTCTCTACTTGGAGTAAGGTTCTTAGTGGGGTCCCCCAGGGCTCAGTATTGGGTCCACTTTTATTTAATTTGTTCATTAATGACTTAGGGGAGGGTGTTGTAAGTAATGTACCAGTGTTTGCAGATGACACAAAATTATCCAGCCCAATTAATTCCATCCAGGATGTGGCATCCTTGCAACATGATCTTGGCAAACTGGCAATCTGGGCAGCTAAGTGGCAAATGAGATTCAATGTTGATAAATGTAAAGTCATGCACCTGGGATATAAAAATATCCAAGCCACTTATTCCCTTAATGGGACTGCACTAGGCAAATCCATTATGGAAAAGGACCTTGGAGTCCTTGTAGATGATAAACTTGGCTGTAGCAAGCAATGCCAGTCAGCAGCATCAAGGGCAAATAAGGTCTTGAGCTGTATTAAAAGGGGCATAGAGTCAAGGGAGGAGGGGGTCATTCTTCCACTGTATAGAGCACTTGTAAGGCCCCATCTAGAATATGCTGTACAGTTTTGGTCTCCATCACTCAAACAGGACATTATTGTATTAGAGAGGGTACAGAGAAGGGCATCTAAGCTGGTAAAAGGTATTGAAAATCTTAGCTATGAGGAAAGACTGGCCAAATTGGGGATGTTCACGTTGGAGAAGAGGCGCTTAAGGGGTGATATGATGACTATGTATAAATATATAAGGGGATCATATAATAATCTCTCTAATGCTTTATTTACCAGTAGGTCTTTCCAGCTGACACAAGGTCACCCATTCCGATTAGAAGAAAAGAGGTTCCGCCTAAATATTCGGAAGGGGTTTTTTACAGTGAGAGCTGTGAAGATGTGGAATTCTCTCCCTGAATCAGTTGTACAGGCTGATACATTAGATAGCTTTAAGAATGGGTTGGATGGCTTTTTAGCAAGTAAGGGAATACAGGGTTATGGGAAATAGCTCATAGTCCAAGTTGATCCAGGGACTAGTCAGATTGCCATTTTGGAGTCAGGAAGGAATTTTTCCCCCTCTAAGGCAAATTGGAGAGGCTTCAGATGGGTTTTTTGCCTTCCTCTGGATCAACTGGCAGATAGGTAGTTAATAAAAAAAAAAAAAGGTTGAACTCGATGGTCATGTGTCTTTTTTCAACCTTACTTACTATGTTACTATGTTACTATGTTACTATTTACACACTATTCATGGCTCTTATGCATTATATATATATATATATATATATATATATGTAGTCCCACAGTACCAGCACTCAGACAGATGTTGCCAGTGGTGCACGATCAATAAATTGTATGTAGTCTTATGAAGGATCAGCACCCACTGTTCTGTAGTGAAGTGTATATATATATATATATATATATATATATATATGTGTGTGTGTGTGTGTGTGTTTATTGTTTAAAATAGGAGGTTATTTATGTGAAAAAAGGTTACATCAGCTGAAAACCAGTAATTACAAAGAAAAAAACAACAAAATTCACTCTTTCAAGCTATTTAATAGCAATTTACTTGAGCCACATATTGCAATTTGCCTTCAGGGAGCTTTATATATTACCAATAGCAACAGAGGAGCTTACCCAAGTGCTAATTGTACAGACGTTCTAATATCTCTAAATTCAGTTATTACAGAGCTAAAATATAAGTGGAAGAGGGTGACTAGCACATAATACATGAGGCTGCACAAGGGAGGACTCTGCCCATCCTTATCTTTCTTTTGCAATGCACATTCAATTTCTCTTAGAATGATTTTATACATCAAGTTTAATGAAGTTTCCAAATGAAAGCTTGCAATTCTTGGCAAACCGCAGCAGCTTTTTTATTTCATCAGCTCAAGAGCTTCTTTATTACTTACTGTATTTTCTGTATATATCTTAACATTTTAATTGTTGCCATTTGCATGCTTAATGTATTATTTTATTTACCAGATACTGTTCGGTTTTAAAGTCTAGTAACGTCTTCAGTTTCATTCATCACTAACAACCTCTGCCGCAATGACACATTCATACGTCTTTCTACAGGGAATACTTTCAGCACTTAATGCCAAGGAATGCGGCATTACGTCAAATTGTTGTCTAATTATGCGGTTCATATATTGCATGCCTTTTTTATAGCTATAAAGTGCAAGAGGTCAGAAAAAGCATTGTGCTCTGAGATTAATATTGGTTTCTCTGTTACCCCCCCCATCCAGCGTGAGGATGGCATCAGAGGAACTTGTCTTGAATATGTAAACTGTTTATCTCTCAGAGATGCTGCATTACATCACAATTTTATTTGGTAATGTCATGCAGATATTGGATATGCATCGTGTTGTTCAAATTAAGATTGGTTTCTTTAATACACCCATCCACTGTGATGATGGCGTAAGAGCAGCATGCCTTGAAGCCATTTGGTTGTCAGTTCAGTAAAACTGCCTATTGATTTTCGATTGGCCTCTACAGTTTTCATAAGTATGAGGGAGAAATGCAGATACATCTTTGCTGCCCTTTCTCTTAATAATGGCCCTGAGCAGCCTTTCTGCCATGCCTTGTTTCCATCATGTAGCTAATATAAGTCACAAATCGTGATGCAGTTGTCACAAACAGAAGCCAATTATGTATTTCATTTCTTGTAAGTAACTGCATCCCTTTAATGATAAGACTCAGGAAGAAACAGGTAAGGGTAATGAGGAAAAAAGCAAGGACAGCGGATAAGACCATCAGTTTTAAACTGTATATCAGAATAATCTTCATTACTGCAAGTTATTTAATGGACCAGTTATAGTAACATACAGTTATGTTATGCCCCATTTGGACACGCCATGCAGAGGTCTAACAAGGACTTGTCCTCTTTGTCATTCACAGTTGTGGCAGAATCAGTGGGTTTTATGTCTCTTATAAAAACAGAAGATAATCTTGGGAAAAATGTAAATACTCTGTAGAGTGGCAGACCTAAAGGTCATGTGTAAACAAACAAACACATACCATTAAGGGGGTTATTTAAGAATGGTTGTGTTTTATTCCACAAAAAAAATTAGAGTTTTCAAGGTTATTTTTCAATCAAATTGTCGGTTAAAAAAAACCCAAAAAATTAGTTAAAAGAACTAAAATGTTTCAAGATTTATCATACCTCGAAGCTGGAAATCGCTCAAATCAGAAAATACACCATCTTAAACCTGCCGAGGTCATGTAAAAGTCAGGTCCCTGGAACCATTTGAAGATGTTAATAGCCTTCGTTCACGTTTTTTTGGTGAGTTTCGCCAAAAACTCGATCAATTTGAGTATTCAAGTTATTTACCCCAACTACACTTGAGTTTTTTACATTCCAGTTTTTTCTTAAATTAAATCAAGTTGTGAGTTCATTTTTAGTCTAAAAAAGCTCACAAAGCTCTAAAATTCGAACTTTGATAAATAACCCCCTAAGAGAAGCTTTACATCTGTATTAGAAAATGTACTTTGTTATACATTAGAGCATGGTATTTTTAATTCAGAACAAATTCCCAATGTATCCTGTTAATTTCTTTCATTTGGCTACAGCTTGCATTCCCTTACTGTATTCAGAGTTTTACACCTTTGACGTTTCCTTTTGTGGTTCTATGCATTTCTTCCTCTCTGTTACTTACATGGATCAAGTTTATATTTCTGTCATGGAGGGCTTGTATGCTCTCATGTCCTCTGGAACGACCCTTTGATAAATAAAGCATCAGAGAGTTTACTGTATGGCCTTTTTATATATAAATATTATATCTGTCCATAAAGAATGTTTCTCCTGTGAAAACACTTCTAGTAAGATTAGCTGTTGACCTTTTCTGGATTTTCATTTCATTATTGTTCCTTTTGAATACTGGAGAACAATCCTGAACTGGATATTTTAGATGGAACTTAACTAGTGATAAGCAAAACATGTTGCCATGTACAGGTGCACAGTGAACTTCCTCACTTGCCTTCAGTGAAAATTATTGTGAACCTGCATCATTAATTTAATAAGCGCACAACAATTTCAAGGTGCGTGAAATTGGCAACATGGAAGGCCTTTTTTTCTGTTTAAAAAGCAGTTGTAGGATAGTGGATTGGAGGTCCTCTAACAATGTAGGGCACATGTGTAGCAGTAACGGAGCAAAACATGCATGTGAGAATTCTGACACGAAGCAAAGCGTGACAGATTTGCTCAACACAGTCAACAAGGCTTGAAAGTAAGGAAAACATTTTTATCGGTAGCCACAAAACAGAAACAAGGTGCAACGCAAAAAAATGTCCATATACTTTAATGTAGTTTGCTACAAAAATGTCCCGCGACAAAATATTTAGAACAAAAAAGTTTCGCAAATTTTTGGCAGTTTCGAGAATATTTCCGCAAAACGAAACAGGACAGATACGCTCATCACTAAACCTTACCAGTACTATGAAAAAAAGTAATAATTACCCTCTATGCCTATAAATATAGATTCATAGCTTTTAATATGGAACAATGCCTTGCTGACTTTTCTAATGACTGACTGCCATTGCTTCCTACAGCTCAGTTTATTATCAACAAGTACCTCCTGGAAATGTTATCTGTACGTGAATAGGTCTCGGTTACAAAGAAAGGCTGGCCAAGTTGGGAATATTTACTTAAAGGGATACTGTCATGGGAAAATTTTTTTTTTTCAAAATGAATCTGTTAATAGTGCTGCTATTGACAGTATCCCTTTAAAGGCTATGTCCACCTTTTTGTTAGTTAAACGGTTCTCAACAAGTCGCTATTTGCAAAAAAAGTATTTTGACTAGGGATGCACCAAATTCAGTTTTCGGGTTGGAAATTCGGAACCGAATCCGAATCCTGATTTGCATATGCAAATTAGGGTCGGGTAAGAAAATAACATAACTTTTTGTCACAAAACAAGGAAGTAGAAAATGTTTTCCCCACTTTTTCCCTTCGATTTGGTATTCGGTTGGTATTCGGCTGAATCTCTCATGAAGAATTTGGGGATTCGGGCACATTTTTCATGAACAATTCGTGGAATGGATCGAATCCCAAATAGTGGATTCAGTGCTTCCCTAAGGGATTTGTTAGCAAAAATAGCCAGTTTCCTTTACATTTTCTAATGAAGTTTATTCCTTTCAGATTCCCCTTGCAAAGCCACTGTGCATAGCAATCTGTGTTTCCCCTTCCCCCATTAGAATAGCATGACTTGTTTTGTTTGACAATTCATGCAAGCAAATGAGGAAGAAAGGGATAGAGAGTGGGCAGCACTGATCCTGCTCTGTCTTTCTCCTGTTACGTGATCTCTGCAAGAAGTAGTGGAGGTGGGGTTTGGCAAACCACTGGGACAGCGATGGACCCAACATCGGCTATGGGGCAACGTCATTAAAAAATGAAGAAACTTTATTTTTCATAACAAGGCCTCATTGTCAAAATACTTATTTTGGCAATGAGGACTTGCTGATAACAGGTTAACAAAATGTTGAACCTCCTATTTAATGATGACTATGTATAAACATTTGAGGACACCATACAATTAATAATTGATGATTTAGTCATGATCCTTTCACCATACACAAGGACATCCACTGGAATTAGAAAAAAGGATGCTCAATCTTTATATGCAAAAAAATACTTTTTCTGCTTCTGAGGGAAATCGTAGAGGCTTCTGATGGGGTTTTTCAGCTGCATCTGGTTCAACTAGCAGTTAGACCAAAAGGTTAAACTTGATGAAATTGTGTCTTTTTTTCCAACCTAAATTACTATGTTACTAAGTCCTTCCACATCAAGAATTTGTCTTAGAGGAACAGTCCAGTATAAAAATAAAAACTGGGAAGTAGATAGGCTGTGCAAAATTAAAAAAAAAATCTAATATAGTTAGTTAGCCAAAAATGTAAACTATAAATGCTGGAGTGACTGGATGTCTAACAAAACAGAACACAACACAACTTCCTGCTTTTCAGCGACTTGACGGGGGGCCACATGGGACATAACTATTCAGTGAGTTTGCAATTGATTCTCAGTATGCAGCTCAGATTCAAAAGCAAACAGTTATGACCCATGTGGCCTGCCGTTACTACGTTACTTCCTGGTAACAATCAGTGGAAACCAAGAGAGCTGCAAAGCAGGAAGTAGCGTTCTGTTATGTTAGACATCCAGTCACTCCAGCCTTTAAACATTACATTTTTGAATAACTAACTATATTAGAAATATTTTTTATCTTGCACAGCCTGTATATTTACCCAGTTTTTATTTGTATACTGAAAAATTCCTTTAAAGGAGAAACAAATACTTGCAGCACTTGGGGGTGCCAAATGTTAGGCACCCCAAGTGATTGTAGCTACTGAAACTCCGGGCTGGTGCTCCTATTAGCAGAAAATTGCACTGGCCTGGGGTTATACCAATGAGCACCACTGAGCGTTCCACTTCCATCTTCTTCTGTCTTCAAATTTCCCGTGGGAAATGCATGCACAGTTGAACAAACTAGCAAAATAGCTGACTTTTTAGTTAAACTGCGCATGTGCAGCCGTGCGAAGAAGGAGGAAGATGGAAGTTCGCTCCGTGGTGCTCACTTGTATAACCCCGGGCCGGTGCAGTTTTCTGCTGATAGGAGCACCGGCCCGGGGTTTTAGGTAAGTAACTACAATCACTTGGGGGTACCTAACATTTGGCACCCCCAAGTGCTGCAAGCCTTTTCTTCTCCTTTAAACCCATACATTCTAAACCGACTAGTACATAACTTTACATTCATCAACACTCAATTTCATAGTTATTATTCCCCATGATTATCTGGATTCAAGGGTGACCCATCATGGATGAATCTTATACAGTTTTTGTTGGATGCCGTCAGGTTCCTTCTGGAACACAATTATTTTATTTTTGATGCCAGTTTTTATTTACGAAAGCGAGGGACAGCGGTGGCTGCAAAATTTGCCCCCTCATTGGCTAATTTGTACATGGGGTGGTGGGAAGAAACCCATATTACTGCAAAACAGAGAGACCATCTAAAGCTAAATATGCGCTATATAGACAATCTTTTTTGTATATGGCAGGGTACCCAGAAGGAATTTGGCGGCTTTGTGAAGGATATCAACAAGAATGATTTAAATCTGGGGTTCACTAGACAATTTAGCCCAAATCAAATCAAATTTTTGGATGTAATGTTATCGGTAGAAGGTCAGGTAATAAACACAAGTATCTTTCGTAAACCTTGTAGTGGCAATACTTTTCTATATGTCTCGTCCTGTCACCCTAAAAAGCTAATAGAGGGAATACCAGTTGGACAATTTTTGAGGCTTCGCAGAAATTGTTCCACAAATATGGATTTTGGGTGCCAGGCACGGGATATGCAGTCGAGATTTTTGGAGAGAGGCTATAAACAAAAAACTATACATAAAGCATTTCAGAGAGAGAAAGGGAGTGATAGAGAGAATTTATTGAAGATTGGTGCAAAGAAAAATAAAAGTCAGAATTGGTCTGATAGAGTGGTACTCACCACCATATACAGTAAGCAATTTTTCAAAATTTCTAGAATTATAAAAAAGTTTCTGCCTATCCTCTGTGGTGATGAGCACTTTTTCAGGGTATTGAGCCAAGGGATTAATGTTATCCCCAAGCGGGCTCATACCCTGAAAGACATGCTATCACCTAGTCATTTTAGATCGGAATGTCAGAGACGGGATCTGGGGCCACTTACATCAACGGGTAACTATAGATGTGGGAGCCGAAGATGCATAACCTGCAAGCTTATGAAAGTATTTAAGAGATTCAAATCAACAGTGACAGGGAGGGAATTTGATATCAAAGGGTACATCAATTGTAATACTACCTTTGTGATATATTTGATCATGTGCCTAAAGTGCCATATGCAATATGTCTGTAATGGGGGAGACATAGAATTCTTCTCCATCCAAGGGATTGAAAGAGTTAGATTGGGAGTGAGAGGGGGCGACCAATTGAGCCTTTTAGAAAGGAGAGAGGTGTTTTGGAGTTTCCATTTGGGAACACGTCTGCCCCTAAGGCTTAATCATGAGTTTGATGTCACCTGTTATATCTGAAGAGGGTAAAGTAGAATACCTGCTTTAAGTATCTCTACTGGGGAACTTTCAATAGAGGGAATTAGTGACGGCTTTTACAATTAATAATATGTGCAGAGGTGAATGTAAATTATTTTGGAATTATATAATTTTAATGTGATATGTTATATACTGACGAATATTGTTAAAATACTACTTGAATTTACAATTTATGATATATGGAACATGATACAAACATCCCACAGAGGCTGGGATCATACTAAGAAAGTAGGGTTAATCCCTTTTAACTTTTGATGGGAGGGATTAACAGGGTTTAAATGCCACATAGGACATGCTGTTAACAGAGACACCTATGACTAAGCGCCGGAGGGTGCGAAACGTGTAAAGTGGGCCATGTGGGGTCAGCATGTATCTGAATTTTAATGCTAATTTAAATAAAATATTTTTTTACTGAGGAACAGGAGTGAGTCATAAGATAATGGCAAAACAGCAGGAATGCCCTTAACCAAAATGGCCACACAAGCAGGTTACTACAATAAGAATAGCCATATCACCTAAAATGATCATATTTATGTTTTGCATACTTTTCTTTTTCTACAATCATTATAAGTGCAGCATTATATTTCTCAGCCATTTGTAAAAACTTCCATTTATGATACTTTGCCTTAGCCATGCGGAGCAGAGCTGGCCACTTCTCATCTTGTTTGTATATGGCAATAAGCTTTGTTCTTATTGGTTCAGGAATGTGACTGACAGTGTTGCTTCACAGAATGGTTATTTTATTTGTTTTGTGAAACAAAACTGTCATTTTGTGGAAAGAATGAATCCTGTGCTATAAAATCTCGCAGATATCTATTTTGTCATTCAAATCTAGCTTGACAAGCACTAGTTAGTTACACTATTATATATTATGTCCAACTTTGTTTTTACATAATTCATTCTGTAAGTAACTCTGCACATAAGTGTGTGTGTTACATGGAGGTTATACATTTGTGAGACAGATTGCTTGTTAAACTGTACAGAATGGAGTTTGTGATAAAATGACATCCTTTTGTGCACTAACCAGATTTTGTTTTCATTCTTTAATAGAAATACCTCTTTTGTATATTTTTTTTCTCTGTGTATGGTCACAAATACTTATATAACATGAGAGAAATTCATTCTGTGTATTAGGGATAGTTTTGTAAACAGAATGTATTTGGGACAAAAGGCACCCCATATATTACACCAACAAATGGTTAACCAGGTTGAAACATTCATTTTATACTACAAGAATAAATGCCTTTCTAACCATTAACTGCGTGATTTGCAAAAGCAGAAACAAAAAAGGTTAATTGGGATTCATACTTGAAAACTTAAACGGCTTTTCGCTCAAGTACAATATTCTCTAAGAGAAAAATTTCTAATTTTTAAGCTCTTTGAGGTGGCAATATAATTAAACAATCACAGTGTTTTATGCAACATATTCACTTGATCAAAGGGACTCCGAAGAAATATATTCCTCTGCCTGCTAATGCAAAATGTCATTGTCCTATTTACATTTGACAATGCTTCCTAGGTAGAACAGAAAATAAAATGGCATTTTCAATAATCTCTGTGTAATAAAACTTTAGAAACAAAGCCACAACCATTAAAGTCTTGTGTTTATTAGAGAAATTAATTGGAAAACTCATACCTTGTAAACACCATTACCAGAAATAAAAAAAAAAGTAAATTCATAGTCATTGCAATTTGCAGTTTTAAGGTGGAATATAAAGATTACATGAATTATTGTCCAGTGCACACTATTAGATTTTTTTTACTTGAAGGAATAATTTGGTGTAATTCAATGCCGGCATCAGAGGCTGACAAGTATCATAAAAGTCATAAAAAATACATGGCAGGTTTGATACAGTAGCATTAAAACACAAAGTACTGCAAGACCTGCGAAGCATACCTAATGACTGTCATATTAGTATTGAACTCATTCTACGTGGTATTTTAGAAAAAAGAATTATGCTGTACAGCAAAGGAATGCAATTACTCTAAAATTACTAGCTAGGCAATAATGCGGTACAGGAACAAATATCTCTTCCAAGAATAAGCATAAACATATATCGAATCCTGAAGACTGGGAAGTTTAACCTTATTTTTAAAGCTACCAAATGCAAATTTAGCAGATTTATTTACACGCGTTATTCCCTTATTGATGTCTAGCTCATAAAAAGAGCTGAACACATGTTAAAAATACCTTTGTCACCTCTGTGCCTCTCCTCAGCTCATACGCCAGCTCTTTATTTGGACAGAACCCAGACGCCAATACATTGCTGAGGCTGAGAGTTCATAACAGGATTTACATTTAAATTTGTTTTGCCTGGCTGAAACACTGTGTCAAGGACAAATGAACATCTGTATAATTTCCTTTTAGCCACATAGCACAGTTCATTTATTATGAGGGTATAGCACTAAATGCCACCACAATGCCACTTGACCAAAGGGTTGAGCTCATATTCATTTAGCTTTTAACAGTTTTAAAGGCAAAATACTGTAGATGCTGGTGTGCTGATTAAAAATAGTATTTTGTACCAACCCCCCCCTAAAATACAACCCAATCAAATAGACCTTATTGTCTTTAACACCTTTTTCCAGCTTTCAAATAAGCCACAACAATCTGCTTATTTAAAATATCACCTGAACAAGCTACTTATGGATGTTTTTTTGGGTTTGCATCTGAAAGGTTGTAGTGAGGGCTTATCGAATCCTCTAGTTTGGCCCCTCAACCACCCCCTCTCTCAGTCGCCATAAATAGCCAAGGACTTTAATGCTGAATTATAGTTTATCTTTGTACTCCAGCCTGTGGAAGGATTGCACCACCTCCAACCAAGAATGAACATAAAGATCTCTCTTTTTTGGCTTTCTCTGCAGGTTGTGTTTTCAGGTAATGCGGAACCTAGGTGGCCTGGGCCACTTATTTTAGCAAAAAAATGTTGTGGATGGGCTTGCCATCTGATAATAATAACACATTCCTATTGATTTTGTTAGAAATGTGTCAGCATCAAATTAGGCTATACAATGGTGAGGTCACCATCAAGCAGATCTTTGACCAAATTGGTAACTCACTCACTGGACCAAATCAAATCTATCTGATTCCTGACTCATGCCAATGGAGTCCTTGATCCATACAGATATCGATTGACAGACCTTCTCTTGGGCCGACAAGCTGCTGATTCAGTAAGCAAATGATTGGCCATTTAACACAACTTAAATTAGAACTTAAGGTTGTAGAACACTGACTAACATTATGATGGAAGTCCTTAGTACTCTGGATATTGCAATATCTATTGCTTAACTTGCCCTGTCACACCAGCCTACATGGCTACCAGATACCTGAACTCACAATATACACAAACAGCTGCTGACAGAAGGACTTGAGGCATAAGCAGGCGTGTTCTGACGTGTTCTGGGTTTTTCAATTTTTTACTAAGGTCTAGCCCACTAGGCCAGAGTCCTGTAAAATTGTAGGGAAAGACACTGCCATATACACTCCCTTATCTTCCATAGATGCTTAATGCAACCAGGTTTAACATAACAAGAACAGTGATCATATAGTGGCTACAAGATTTACATGAAACAAAATATACAAAAATTGGATATAGCATACTTGTAAAACAGCAGGAAATCACATTGCCCCTGCAAGGCCATCAGCCCCAGGGCCGGATTTACATAGCTGGCACTCCTAGGCCCACTGACATTTGTCGCCCCCATCCCCTTCCTTTTCTCCACCTTTAACACTCTCCTTTCCCCTTCTCCACCCCCTCCATGCACATCTGTCTCTGCTGAGCACTTCAAAAACAAAATTGACACTATCAGAAGGGACATTACATTACTCAACCCCCCTAGACTTCCACCACCCTCCCTCCACACTCCCCAGTCTCTCCTGTGCTCCTTCACCCCTGTCACTGATGAGGAAGTCTCAAAGCTTCTGGCCTCTTCTCACCTTACCACCTGCCCGCTTGATCCAATTCCCTCAAAACTTCTCCGCAATACCAATTCTTGTCTAATCAAAGCCTTAACTCACCTATTTAATCTTTCGCTCTCAACTGGACTGTTTCCTTCTCAACTAAAACATGCTCTTGTCACCCCCATTCTGAAAAAACCCTCTCTTGATCCCTCCAATCTTGACAACCTCCGACCTATCTCTCTGCTACCTTTCATCTCTAAACTACTTGAGCGTCTAGTCTACAACCGACTAACCTCATTCCTCTCTGACAATAACCTGCTGGACCCCCTACAATCTGGTTTTAAGCCACAACACTCCACGGAAACTGCCCTGACTTGACTAACTAATGACCTTTTAACCGCTAAAGCCAACAATCACTTCTCACTACTAATACTGCTTGATCTCTCAGCCGCATTTGACACTGTAGATCACCTTCTCCTCCTCCAGTCCCTCCAGTCACTTGGCCTTCGTGACACAGCCCTGTCCTGGTTCTCTTCTTACATCACCAATCGTTCCTTCTGTGTCTCCTACAATGGAGTATCATCTTCTCCCCTACCTCTTTCTGTTGGAGTTCCTCAAGGCTCTGTCCTGGGACCATTACTATTCTCCCTCTATACTTCCTCCCTTGGCAAATTAATAAATTCTTATGGTTTCCACTACCACCTCTATGCTGACAATACTCTATGCTGACAATAGATCTATCACTCATCTCCTGATCTCAACCCAGAACTCCTAACTCGCGTCTCCTCCTGCCTGTCCTCTATCTCTACCTGGATGTCGCAACGATACCTTAAATTAAACCTCTTTAAAACTGAAATGGTTCTCTTTCCTCCAACTAACACCAGTAGCATCCCCGAAGTATCCATCATAGTTAACAATTCCACTATCACCCCCTCTCCCCAGGCCCGGTGCCTTGGGGTTATCCTAGATTCTGCCCTGTCATTTTTTGATTTTGTACCACGTTACTGTTTGGTGTGACCTTAGTCTGTGACCTCGACTACTCTTCTATTATCTGTTTTGGTACAGTGTTAGCCGTCTGGTAGTGAACATGCATGTTCACGTCTTGCTTACTGCTCCCCCATCCTTTCCAAATATGTTTGGTTCCCTAGCCTGCTCAGAACTCTCTCCTTGGCCCTCTTACATTTAGTCTTGGAGGCATCTGAGTAGTGGAGGGCTATAGGCAGAAGTGTGAGCCATGACCAAGTTTGTGGAGTTAGTTCTACGTTTGGGATACCTTACGTTACACGGGTCATGCAAATACTTTTTTATTCTGCATTTCCTAGATGTCACTGCACTCCTCACTGTCCCACTCCCTGTTAACCATTGTGAGGCCAGTGCATAGAAATAAGTATCAGGTGCCCCATTCAGGTACATAACCAAGATTTTAGGATGATGTAAAGTTTGCCTTAATAACAGTATCCACAAAATGGTCACTGCCCGCTTGATGTAATTGTGCATTTTTAAGACTAAAAGAAGCAAGATTTAAATAATTGATACAGTGTATAGTGTAAATTAAATTTATTTTGCTTGACAGATATCATAAAATAGGATTTGAAAATATTTCTTCGGCTGACAGGTCCCCTTTAAGGACATTTTATGTGCATTAGCTACCATAAATATCCTCCCCTTTCAACAGAAGCGATTGTTTATCCATGTCATGCAATATATTCAAGCTGGCCAACTATGTCAAAGTCATCCTACTTTCATCTGATTCATTAAGCATTCTCCGGCTTCATTATACATTTTAGACAGACACAACTTTTTACCTGCAACTTGCCTGCTTTGAAGATTGCCCTTTTTATTGGCCACCACTGGAATCACCTGACTGTAGCTGGGACTGATGGCAGCTATAACATGGAGGTGGCTATTACTCCTATATAAACTATGGCAAAAAAGGGAACGTTGTGGGGGTGTAATGAGGCTGTGACCACACAGACAAAGACAAGTCCTCTGCATTTACCCATAATCAATATATATATATAAATTTTATAGGACATTTGGACATTTTGTGCACAAGCTACTAAAAATATGGCCTCTCCTTTAAACATAACAGGGATTGTTTGTCCATATATTGCAATATATTTAAGCTGGCCAACTACATCAAAGTCATCCCTGGTATGGCCAGTCCTACACTGAACTTTTCATTCTTTAAGAATTCAATTTCTTTATTATAAATTTTACACAGGGGCTAAGTTTTACCTGCAACTTGCTTAATTTCAAGATTAAAACTCCCAAATGGTTGCCCTTTTTTTTGGCCACACATCGAATGGTTAAAAATCTAGTGGGAGCACACATTTGCCTTTTTATTATAGTTTATACTGGAGCAGAGACCAGCTCCATGTTGTAGCTCCCATTATTCCCTGCTACAGTCAGGTGATCCCAGTAGACACCAATAAAAAGAGTAACTACAGTATCTGGGAGTTCTACCTTTAAAGCAAGTTGCAGGTAAAACTTAGTCCCTGTTAAAAAGAGGTAGATATCTTGTTGAAGCAGCTGAAAGTGTAGGACTGACCAGACCAGACATGACTTTGCCATAGTTGGCCAACTTGAATAATCAACATATCAACAATACTCGGTTTAAGATGTTAAACCTATTCAGAATGAACATGACACAATGTTATCTGCTGTCTAAAAATGATACAAAAACAAATAATTCATTTAATTACTTAGGACTATTAGGACTTTGTACAGTATCTTTGGTTCTTATCTAAAATCTTTTCATTGTGACAACTATATACTGTATGTTCCAGGCCTACATCCTATAGATCTAAGACTGATGCACATTGGGATTAATCTCAGAGTTTGTGGCCAAATCTGCTTCTTCTGTTTCATTTGAATGGGGAACATGACAGAAGCTAGAAATGACTAGTGTTTGTAGACAGAAAATTGTCAGCTCCAAATCAGCAGTAGGACAAATTGGTGGGGAAGTTGGGGTTGGGGGAGCACATATACAAAGAATTAATATTTTAATAAGTATAGGGAAAAATAACCCATATTTATCACCTGGTGACTTCATGATCAATGTTTTTTTAAGCAAATTGTGTTTTTAACAAGCCTACTTGACCATAACAAGCCATAACATGGTATATTTATCCGGCAAGATAACTTTAAGTTCAGGGACAGAACTTATATTTTAATCAGTAATTATCACAAAATATTGGTACTATTTTAAGCATTGGTCCATAGTTATTAGTGTCAACAACTGGAAGCATTTACTAGAGTGATCCACAGATAGTCTACATGTAGTCTGACCATAGACAGGCTGGTATACTGCAGATATCATTGGTCCTATAGGTTACACAAATCCAGTTGGGCTAATGGTATCATAAGAGTCCAAGGGATGAGGGTGAGATGTTGGTCTCCCTTCAGTTAGTTCCTCTTATTGGGGTTTGAAATGTCTATGGGTTTCCCTGTTGACTTTCTCTGTCTCTCAAGGGCACAATGATACACCCCTCTTGAACATGCTCCCTAACTTATCCATTGTTGTTACACACTCCTCCCCTCGGACAGACATATTATATACAACCAACAGTGTTTTAGCACTTTATGTATTATTTTGCATTTTGAGAAACAGATACAATTAACCAAATTCATTTTGCAATTTTTTCAAATGCAGAAATTCCTCATAATCATAAACTATGTTGCTCTACATTTACTGCTGTTGTTGTTACAGAAGAACAACACAAAGAAACTACAATTAATTGTAGCCAATTATTGGAGTATAAAGCTAAAATACATGAGAAGCCCTTCTGAATGTATGGAAAGTGTCAAGAATACAGTGCTTTATAATTAAACAACAATATAATAAAGGCAGCAATGCAATAGAACTGTAGAATGACATTTCATAGGCGCTACAGGTCTAGAAATTTCCATTTGGAATATGGATCCTGTGTCGTCAAATTCGGAATTGTGAGATAGTGGGGGGATTTATTTATTTACCTGTTGTAGACTAGTACTTACAATTCTGCACTAAGGACATGTGTAACAATAACAGTTATAGACTTGCTTAGATATTCTGGGAAAATATACAGAAGTGCAGTTACTGGTAATTAATAAATGTAACTTTGGTGTCACAGTTCAGAGAACACGCAAAGGAAGTGTAAACCGAGGGGTTAATTTTGCTTCCTTACCTCCCCAATAGCTCTGCCTTGGTATTTGCTGAATATGCAGTAATACGTACATTGTAATACATAAATTCACATTTGATGTGTTATAACGAAAATTCTAGTTCAGTTACTGACCTGTTTATTGCCTCAGGTTATGGTTTTTTTTGTGGTAAATAAACAGCATAGAAAGAGCCATTTCGAATACAGGGCTTTATGAAATAATGTCTGAGTTTAATTTTAATTTTTCCAAAGACATAATGATCAATCCTCATACTTTATAGAGGGACATTTCCATGACGACTTGCTTATTAAATTTTAAAATGTTTGGCTCAGCTTTTTCTTCCAAACAGCAAAGAAATTTGCTTACCGTAAGCAGTAATGATTGTCCATTGTTTGCTCATTCTTATTCTTCAAATTGTTCCCCTTAAAGGAGAAGAAAAGGTATAATTGCTGTCAGTGCCAACATTTTAGACAACCCCCCAGTGATTATTAGCTATATGCTCACCGAAAACTGCACCGACCTGTGGTACTACTATATTAGTACCAAGCTGCCATCTTCTTCCCTTTATTCGATGGCCCTGTCCAGATGTGCATCCTCCAGCTTTTCACTCTACTGCACATGTGCACCAGCCTAGTGTAACCTTAATACACAAGGTATGGAAGACTTTCTGTTAAACAGTTGAAGTTGATGTGATTCTTTCATAACAGGTAGACAGCGTCACAACCTTTTCTCCTCAGCTCTCCTAACAAAGACTGCTGTCCCTTCCTCTATCACTGCCAGAATGGCCGCCATATTTCCTGGTCCTGTTTCCTTTTATTCACTTTTCAGTACCAACAACTTTCACAGTTCAACTTAAGAAGCACTGCCACCTAGCAGCCAAACTAATTACACATAACTATTTAACTATTTAAAAAGTCACATTTTGCCTCCTTACACTGGGGCTGCTGCATAGAACCAAGAAGTAGAATACGTTTGTGATGAGGTTCTCTTAAAGTAGTACCCTGATCTGGTGCAGTTTTCAGTGAACCGGAGCACCAGCCCTGGGTCTCAGGTTAGCACCTATAATCACTAGTGGGTGTTTAACATTTAGCCCCAACATTCTTTCTCCTTTATATGTTTCATAAGATTTGTGCTTAGTACATGGAAATTCACATGGCAACATAGATTTATGGTATGTCTCTGCATGGGCTATGAATAAATATAGTCTGTTGTGCCTGCTACAGGGAGCAGCCACTTTTTAGAGGTCATAGGACTAAAAAAAAAAAAAAAAGCCACAAGACAATGGAGAATGGAAAAAACGATTGATTTTTAACAAATATTTCTTAGACAAAATTCATAATTTATCTTTACAAGAGCAAATTTTAAATTTCTCCTTTCTTATAAATTTGATTACGAAAAGTATCTCAAATAAACAAAGTTGTTTTCTTCTCTGAAAGAACTTAATTGCAAAATTAAAAGCTTAGTCACTACGAAAATTACATTAGTCCATTCATTTTTAAAACTTCAAAAAAATCTTTTAACAGTCTCTACTTAGCTTGTTAGTCTTGTTGACTTCAGTAGAAGCTCACCTTATTTATTTGCCATATTTATTCATTTCAAGTTTAGATATGTCTTTGATTGCTTGGGAAACCTTGAATGCAAAAATATTTTGATTGGGGATTTTCTCAAATGACAGACAAAACTCCATTTGAAATTGTAATACAGTTTCCATTCAATGTTATTTTTTTAATAGTTCCTTTGGTTTTACTTTTTAGGGGTTGTAGGTTTATGTGAACTTCTATAATGGTGCTGCTACTAGTGATGAGTGAATCGGTGCTGTTTCGCAGTAAATTTTCAAAATTATTTTGATGTGAGCGACAATTTTTATACGCAAAACTATTGAGTCCAAATGCATTAATGTCAATCGGTGTCTGAATAATTTTGACGCACAACTATTTTATGCGCACGACTATTCTGACAGCAATTTTTTTTGTCACTGTGGATTTTTCACCAGCAATTTTCACTACATATTCGTGTCTGCCAAATTTATTCGCCTATCACTAGTTGCTACCACCAAATATTGCTGAGCTACAGTTCCCACCAACAATATATAGTGAATAAAGTACCCCCTCTTGTAAATTATAAGGAAATTATGTTACCGAGGAGTTTCATGACCATATAAAAACACGACGCCGAAGGCGGAATGTTTTTATACAGGTCATGGAACTCCGAGGTAACTTATAATATCCTCATATTTTGCAACAGGGGGTACTTTATTTATTATAATACACACGTTTCAGTGAGTCATGTGACAGAAATTACATCAGAACTCACCGTTTATAACTGATGACATCAGAACTCACCGTTTATAAGGATATAATTTACAAGATATTCATGGCTTTTGTGTGTGTATATATATATATATATATATATATATATATATATATATATATATATATATATATATATATATATATATATATATATAACCATATTATCATGGGCTAAAACAAGATGATAACTGAATGTAGAAGCATCATTAAGCAACACTGTCCAGAGCTTTCTAGGGACAGCAGCCCTTTTAATCCAAGAAGATAGAAATAAAAATCTCACCTGCTCTGTGCAAACCTATTTATTAATATTTATTTGCACAGATGGATCTGTTTCAGGTGCAAATTCTGGGAGAAGGCCTGGCATAGAGAGAGTTCAGGTGCATGCATACCTAGATCTGCCTGAGTGGATGTAGCATAGGGGTCCCACATATCATTAATTTGCTACTGGGCAAGACTTTTAATAGATCGCCTTCTTGCATTGCAATTGATCTTGGCCAACTTATTATGGCAAGTACAATAACTGAGTTTGTGTTCTCTTCAGGCTGGCTCAGTGTTGTTCATTGCAGTACATTATTATTTTAGCTGCAATTATTCACTGTATATTAGAGTCTATACTTCAGCATGCTGCTTGACATACTCATAGGCAGTCTGTCCATCTCCAATAACCCCTGCGACACTGAAGAGACAGTTTCGAAATCAATGTTGGACTGCAACCAGGTGCTTTGGATTTGCATTCATTAATGTTACTCATCGACTTCTAACAAACTTTCCCATGCTCTGTTGATTTGTGTGAATTGTGAATTGATTCCGAAAGTGAGCTGTGAAGGTAACATAATTTAAATCTAACCTCTGCCTGAGGCTGCCACTTAATTTGTGAGAGACAAAATATGCTTCAAATCGGCAGAGGAAAGGGTGACACCGAAGGTGATATTGCATCTGCCGCTGAAATAAAATGTAATACAATTATGCTTGATAATGATTCTGTTTTTTTAAAGTGCAATGCGGGGGCTGTACAAAACTGATTTAAATGACAAGACAGCTCAAAGCCGTCTTGTCAAGAGCAAGCAAACAAATATTGCAGAGTGCAGCTGGGCTATGTATCTCAAAATATATCTCAGTTGGGCTTTCCTACTGACTTTAGAGTAAATCAACACATAGGTATCTTCTCCTTCTGTATTACCGGAGGCCAAAAACGGATTAAAAAACATTAAGTGCTAATAAAGTTTAGATTTTTCATGTTTTGTTCAGATTTTTTTATCCGATTTTCATGATATTTTTTGGATTTTTGGGGTACTGCAGGAAACCCAGCGCACATCAAAAAATCTTTGGGACTTCTCCCATTGACTTATATGCAACCTCGACAAGTCTGAGATGCTGGATTTTCTGATTCAGACTTTTCCATCCTCAGGGTTTAATGAACTCCAAAAAATTCGTGATTTTTGCATTCGGGGTTTAGTAAATAACCCCCTGTGTGTAATAATCAAGTTTTAGGGTATGGTGTGCTGAACATAGTAGCTCCATAATCCCAGATATGAGACCTCTTATCTTGAATGCTTGGGACCTGTGGTTTTCTGGATAAGGGGTCTTTCTGTAATTTGGACCTCCATGCCATAAGTCTCATAAAAAAATGTATACATTAAATCAGTGATCCCCAACCAGTAGCTCTTGAGCAAAATGTTGCTCTCCAACCCCTTGGATGTTGCTCTCAGGGTCCTCAAAGTAGGTGCTTATTTTTGAATTCCAAGCTTGAAAGCAAGTTTTAATTGCATAAAATCTAATTATAGTGCCAAGTAAAGCCTTTTGTAGGCTGCCATTCCACATTGGGGCTACCAAATAGCCAATAACAGCCCTTATTTGGCAACCCAAGGGACTTTTTCGTGCTTGTGTTGCTCCCCAACTCTTTTTACATTTGAATGTGGATCATGGGTAAAAAAGGTTGGGGACCCCTGCATTAAATAAACCCAATAAGGTTGTTTTGCCTCTTATATGGATAAATTATATCTTAGTTACGATCAAGGAAATCATTTTTAAGAATTTTATTAAAATGGAATCTATGGGAGATGGCCTTCCCATACTTCAGAGCTTTTTGGATAACAGGTTTCCGGATAACGAATCCTATATCTGGACATGAATGAAACCCACACAAACAGAAAAAACATACAAACTTTTTGCAGTTAGTACCCTGGCTAGCAATGAGCCTTGGACCTCAGAGCTGAAAAGCAGCAATGCTATCTAATGTACCACCATGATGCACTATAATATGGATCATATCTGCAATATATGTTGTGTAAATATGGTTTTGTGATATATCCTTTTAGAGAGGTTGCTGGCTCCATGTTGAGTCTGCGCGGGCTTCCTGGTGGCTTAAGTTCAGACACTGTAAATAAGTGTAAATAGGTAGTGATGGGCGAATTTATTCGCCAGGCACAAATTCACAGTGAATTTGGGCGATTTGCCGTCGGTGAATAAATTTGCGAAACGGCCGCGAAAATTCGCTGGCGTCAAAAAGCGCCCATCAAATAAGTGCTCTTCCTGACTGTTATTTGGATATCAGTGATCTGAATGTATGGATTCTATGAATAATAGGCACCCCCCCCCCCCAAATTAGTAGGAAATATTGGACCACATTCAATTCAAGAGAAAATGTATCTACCAATCCAGTTCTTAAAGGGGTGGTTCACCTTTAAGTTAACTTTTGGTATGTTATAGGATGGTTAATTCTAAGCAACTTTTCAATTGGTCTTCATTGTGTTTTTTTTTATAGTTTCTGAATTATTTGCCTTCTGCTTCTGATTCTTTCCATCTTTCAAATGTGGGTGACTGACCCAATCTAAAATCAAACGCTCTGTAAGGCTACGGATCTATTATTATTGATACTTTGTATAACTCATCTTTTTATTCAGACCCTCTCCTATTCATATTCCACTTCCTTATTAAAATCAATGCATGGTTGCTAGTGTAATTTGGACCCTAGCAACCAGATTGTTGACATTGCAAACTGTAGAGCTGCTGAATAAAAAGCTAAATAACTCAAAAACCACAAATAATAAAAAATGAAAACCAATTGCAAATTGTCTCAGAATATTTCTCTCTACATCATACTAAAAGTTAACTCAATGGTGAACAACCCCTTTAACTAGTTTTTAAATTATCTGCATTCTTCTTCTGACTGTCTCCAGCATTCAAATGGAGGTCACTGACCCCGTCTAGAAACCAGATGCTCTTTCAGGCTACAAATGTATTGCTATTGCTACTTTTTATTGCTCATCTTTCTATTCCTATTCACATTCCAGTCTCTTATTCAATTCAGAGTATGGTTGCTAGGGTATTTTGGACCCTAGCAACCAGATTGCTGACATTGCAAACTGGAGAGCTGCTGTATAAAAAGCTAAATAACAAAAAAAACACAAATAATAAAACATGAAGACCAATTACAAATTGTTTCAGAATATCACTCTGTACATCATAGTAAAAGTGAACTCAACCCCTTTTAGCTTTTTAGTATGCTGTAGAGTGATGTAGGTATAGAGAAATGAAAGCCTGTTGGCAGCCCAGTTATACGATGTAAAGGTTACCAGGTAAATTAGTAGCGAGTGAGAAATTTGTTAGTAGTTTGTGAACGTGCATTGCAAATACTTATGTATTCTGGGAGAGTACTGGTTATTGAATTATTACTGAGCTGACGTGTGTTTTTCTATTCCTCAGCTCATCTTACACAGTACACGAAAAAAAAGCCTTAAGAGTGACTGACAGTTTTTGTATGCCTGACAGTAGTTGTAGGATAAAACATAAATAACAAACTGTTGGAAAATGATACACCGCTCATGTCCCCCTACTGCAACGTCATCTGCTTCACAGAACTTGATCATGTACATTGTGCCCCAATGTTACATTCCACCCGTTATTTGCAGCTGGATTGCATAACAGCTTTGTTTTTTTTTCCAACGGGAAATAAGCAAAGGAAAATACCATTGATCATCAAAGTGATATAGAGCAATGGAAATGAGATTCCTCATTACGCAGCTTATTGATGTTCAGATTTCAGATTGGCATGGAAAATTACTGCAGCTGCTGCGAACAATGATGGCAAGAGTGGCCTTAAATACCGCTGACTGATGCATAATCCTTGTCTATTTTACTAACCTTGTGAACACTAAGCTTATTAATAAGATGCGTGCTGAAAAATGTAATAGCTATTATGATGAGCCAACATCCACTGTCTATACAGTTATGGTATTATAATTAGGTCTTAGGCAGCTAAATCAGTGCATGCAATTGTCTACAGATTTAATTTCAATCCCCTTTGATTAAAGATTTGAATTGTGTTTAATACATTAATAGATTTTATAGGGCTCATTTACTAAAGGAGTACAAATAGCAAAGTAAAAAAAGCACAGTTCCCCATAGATTTTATGTGCTATATTCCTTGTCCATTAATGCAATCATTAGGGATGTAGCGAACTGTTCACCGGTGAACTTCGACTGTTCGCGTCCGCCGCAAGTTCGCGAACGTCGCGCGACGTTCGCCAATAGGCGTTCGCGTCAAAATCGTTCGACCATTCGATCGCTAAAATCGAACGATTTTCGTTCGAATCGAACGATCGAAGCCATTGGATTGAATGAAATCATTCGATCCAATGGCTTCGATCGTTCGATTCGAACGGAAATCGTTCGATCGAACGATCAAAGCCATTGGATTGAATGAAATCATTCGATCCAATGGCTTCGATCGTTCGATTCGAACGGAAATCGTTCGATCGAACGATTACATCCTTCGATCGTTCGAATCGAACGATTTTCGGATGTTCGAAGTTCGCGAACTGTTCGCATTTTTTGCCGGTGTTCGCGAACGGCGTTCGCGAACACATTGTCGGCGGTTCGCTACATCCCTAGCAATCATGCCCTTTGCAATCAGATGTAACATTGAGCCACATGCAGATAATGCAAAGATAAGAGCAACTAATGTAGACATGGTTTTTCTATGTCTACATTTTTTAGGTGGACCAGTTTACACATCAACATTGAAAGAACAGCTCCTTAGGATCAATATCCAGTCCTCTTTCTAGAGTATCCATCCTAGAGTATTTAGTGCTTCTTAAAAAACCATTGTGAGTTCACAGAAATTTCATTGTATAGTAAAGGGATGGTTCACCTTTAAGTTAAAGTTTATAGAATGGCTAATAGTGATGGGCGAATAAATTTGCCAGCCCACAAGTTTTGTGGTGAATTTCTGAGTTTTGCCGCCGGCAAATAAATTTACTAAACTGCCTTAGAAAAAAAAAAGCGTCAAAAAATTTTGGACGTACGTCGGAAAATCGCTTGCGTCAAAACCGCTGCGCTTCAACATTATTCGGAAACCCATTGACTTTAATGATGGCATCAAAATTGACGCTCGTGGCAGAATTAAGTCGTTAAAATTCATTAATTTCATTAATTTTTGGCGAAATGGGACAAATTCGCCCATCACTAATAGATAATGCTAAATAACTTTTCAATTGGCCTTCATTTTATAATGTTATAGAACGACCAATTCTAAGCAACTCTTTAATTGGTTTTCATTATTTATTTTTCATAGTTTTATGGTTATTTGTCTTTTTCTTCTGATTCTTTGCAGCTTTCAAACGGACGTCGCCATCCCCTTCTAAAAAAACAAATGCTCTATAAGGCTACAAATATATCGTTATTGCTACTTTTTATTACGGATCCTTCTATTTAGACTCTCTCCTGTTCATATGCCAGTCTCTTATTTAAATCAATGCATGGTTGCTAGGGTAATTTGGGCCCTAGTTACTTAAAATGCAAATTGAAGAGCTGCTGAATAAAAAGCTAAATAACTCAAAAACCTTCAATAATAAAAAATGACAACCAATTGCAAATTATCTCAGAATATCACTCTCTACATCATACTAAACGTTATCTGAAAGGTGAACAACCCCTTTAACAATAATTACAATTGTTACCAGTAAATATACATATTAGTCTGCACAGATTACAACATAAAAGGTAAAAAAGAAAACTATTATTTAAACAAAGTTTAAATTCCAATCTATGCAAATACCTGTGCACAGCTGCCAATCATTAGTATACACCCTTGTGTTTCACCAAGCCCTGAGCAAACTGAACAACTTGGGAAAACTCAAGTAAAAGGTATTTTAAACTTTAAATGTAAGGTTTGCACTCTTATATCCAAAAGTGTGTTGCATGTTTTAGTGGAAAGTTAGATGCTTTTCCAAAAAAAAAACGAATGTTTAAATGCTTTAGCATTTCAAATCTGCAAACAGCAGGTTTTCACATGGCTTTTTAACGCTGTTGTTGCCATGTTGGACACAGGTAAAAAATGTCTTTCAATGCTGAGAATGGTGTAGAATAGACACAAGAAGAGAGACTAAGAAAGAGATTGTTTTTGTTTGTGCTGGCCAGCAGGGGTAGAAAAGACAGAGAAGAAGGAAAGTAAGTACTGTCCACAGATATCTCAAAAAAACATTATTTAAAATGTTTCTCTTTTAAAAGTTCTGGAAATACTGGACCATAAGCAAAAAAAAACCAAAAAAACAAATCGTCTTCTAAAAAAAATCCCACTTGTGGAATTAAATGAATGATTTGGCTTTGGACTTTCCAGACGACTCAGCATGAATTTCATTCACTGCAGTAAGACAATGCGTCTATTAAGCCTTCCCAATTAAAATAATTACAGGGCACCTGCTAATAAAATGCTTTTGTCATCTTCGTCAATTATTCTTGCACACGCATTAAATGCTTGGCTGCTGATAGGAAAGTCAGTGATATTTTTTTTTTGATCTGTGATACGGCATAAAAAGCAAAGGCTTACTCTGATTAGAATAACATGCAGGCAACTACATATAGGATACCCATGTCTTATGCAGCATTATTATTAATTATCCATTATGCATATAGATTTTATAGTGAACAGACAGGTAACTGGGCAGATCGAGATTTGGTTGAAATCAAGCTCTTTTGCTACAGTCCAGAACAACTGCATCATTATTCTTCATGCTTTTTTGACTACAGCTACTGGATCTACATTCAGATCCCATTTAGGGGCCTGTGCAAATCTGCTGAGAGTGGACCCTGTGTACACCCCAATGCAGACCTTGCCTGGTATGACTTTCCAAACAGCCTGATCAATATACTGTATTTCTGAGCCCTAAATAGTTTAGGAAAAATACATGCTCCATAAGCTGCAGACTCAAAGAGCAAAACGTATCAGTACATTTTTGTTTAGTCCTCCTCAAATAAAGCATTCCATTATTATTATTCATTTTTCCAAATGGCAGACTATTTTTATTATTTTTATGACCAGCAAAAGCGAATTTTATCCATTCAGATTCCAGTTTGCATACATTTGTTCCACAGCTAAACCCTAAATTCCTTCCACTGACACAATCAGTTGTTAATTGTAGTATACAAAGTAGGAGTCAAGGAAATTAAAAGAATTGTTCAGTGTAAAAAAACTGGGTAAATAGACTGTGCAAAATAAAAAAATGTTTCTAATATAGATAGCCAAAAATGTAATGTATGAAGGCTGGAATGACTGGATGTCTAACATAATAGCCAGAACACTACTTCCTGTTTTTCAGCTCTCTTGGTTTCCAATCAGTGACCAATCAGAGACTTGAGGGGGGGGCACATGGGTCATAACTGTTGCTTTTAAATCTGAGCTGAGTGCTGAGGATCAATTCCAAACTCATTGAACAGGAATGTCCCAAGTGGCCCCCCTTCAAGTCACTGACTAACAGAATTCGAGAGCTGGAAAGCAGGAAGTCGTGTTCTGGCTATTATGTTAGATATCCAGTCACTCCAGTCTTTATACATTACATTTTTTATTTTGTACAGCCTATCTATTTACCCAGTTTTTATTTTTACACTGAACTGTTCCTTTAAAAGGGTTTCAAAGGGTCTTATTTACTTAAATTAATTTAATTTTGCTAAATACAGGCATGGGACCTGTTATCCAGAATGCTCTGGACCTGGGGTTTTCCGAATATTGGATCTTTCCATAATTTAGCTCTCTCTACCTTAAGGGCTCTTACTGACGAGCGTTTTTACCTGCGCTCCCATGCATTCCGTTTTTATGCGTTCAGCCGCAGGGGAGCGCAGGAATAGACGCATTACACTTTTTCCAATGGGGCTGTACTCACACAGGCGCGTGTGCGTGTAAACGCAGAAAAACGGAACACAGGGGTTCGCAGGTAAAAACGCTCATCAGTAAGAGCCCTAAGTCTACTAGAACATTATTTATTATCATTATTTATTAAAAATGTATTATTACAGAGAAAAAGGAAATTGTGTTTAAAAATTTGGATATTTGGATAAAATTGAGTTTATGGGAGGTGGCATTTCCATAATTCGGAGCTTTCTAAATAACAGGTTCCTGGATAATATACCTGTACTGGTCCCCTGTAGGGATGTAGCTAACTGCCGTTATTGTGTTCGCGAACACCGGCAAAAAAGCGAACAGTTCGCGAACAGTTCGCGAACTTCGAACGCTCGATAAAATCGTTCGATCAAACGATCGAAGGATTTTATTCGTACGATCGAAGGATTTTCGTTCGAATCGAACGATCGAAGCTATTCGATCGAATGATTTTAATTCAATCGAATGCTTATAATCGTTCGAACGAATGGAAATCGTTCGATTTTAGCGATGGAACGGTCGAATGGTCGAACGAAATTTTACTTCGAATCGAACGCGAACACCAATTGGCGAACGTCGCGCGACGTTCGCGAACATTCGGCGGACGCGAACAGTCGAAGTTCGCGCGAACTAGTTCGCCGGCGAACAGTTCGCTACATCCCTAGTCCCCTGTAACTGCAAGTACCTGTGCCTTTAAAATTAGTTAAATCTCAATATAGAACATAATGAAATTTGAGCTCTAATTTACAAAAAGCAAGAAAATTTTGCTGAGGCTGGATATAAATATTGTGTCCAAGTAAAAAAGTTTTGACTTGTTAATTAAACCATTGGCAAGCTGCCTGTCCATTGTGCTTGCTTATAAACCCAAATAAGACTGACATTTTGAACAAATGTACATTTTTTTCATTTTGCTTGTATGTTATATCAAAGAAAATGTACAGGATTTCCCAGGTCTGCCGTCATAGTGGAACAGTGCATCTGAACTCTAACCATTAAAGTTTTCCAAACTGACCTTTAGGGTCCACAGAGATCTCAGAAAAACAAATACTGTGTTATTGATTTGCTTTCACTAGAGTATTTTGTCAGAGATTTTTTTTTCTAAACCATTGCAAAATGAAAGTAAGAAATAAGAACCAGACAGGAGACTGAAGGTTAAGTAGATTATTTTATAATATGCCTTCAGTCCACACGGTGCTGCCCATTGTTAGTCTTTTCTTTTCTGGACATATGAAAAGGGCTCAAAAGTGTAAGGTATTCCATTTCCAAAATATATTTTTTGGATAGTCTATACTGTTCTTGATTAAAATAAAGACTATATGGTGTGTAATATTTTTAAACTCTGATTATTACATTGGCAACTAAGACAATGCAATGCAAGTTGTTGCTCTGTTACTCGAATAGAGAGATTATTAAAGTGATACTGACACTAAAAAATGAATTTTAGCATATGAATGTACATTAAATGTTACCTATAGGTCATGTTGATCATTTTTTGCTGAGAGGTTTATTTTTGTATATAATTGTTAGTTGAAGTTCCTAAGCCTGACTCTTTGACACTCTGACTTTGCCAACCAGACAGTCCCATCTCAGCCTGTTAATTACAGTTTCTAATGCTAACGGACTCCTGCTGCACAAATATGGCAACCCCCTCATACAGGAACATGGGGGATCAGACAGGTAATGTAAAAGCATCATGCAAATACTTTATGGCAAAGTTAGAAGTAGCTTGCAAAGCCAATATTATAATAGATGTAAAAAAAAGTTTAATTTCAGGTGTCAGTATCTCTTTAATAGTTAGGATAGACACCTAATTGCAGGGATTTGTTTCATTAAAAAAAATGACTATATACAGTAGATAGATCCAACAGGAAAATTCCCACAGTTACACTTGTTATTTAATACCTAGGGGCCCATTTACTAAGTTCGAGTGAAGGAATAGAGGAAAAATAGTTAGAATTTCGAAAAAATTTTTGGCTACTTTGACCTTCGACTACGACCTTCGACTTCGAATCGAACGATTCAAAGTTAAAATCATTTGAATATTCGACTATTCGATAATCAAAGTACTGTCTCTTTAAAAATTTCTTCGACCCCCTAGTTCGCCACCTAAAACCTACCGAGGCCAATATTAGCCTATGGGGAAGGTCCCCATAGGCTTGCTAACAATTTTCTGATTGAAGGATAATCCTTCGATCGATGGATTAAAATCCTTCGAATCGTTAGATTTTGCGCAATTCGTTCGATCAAACGATTATTCCTTCAATCGTTCGATCGAACGAATTGCGCAAAATCCTTCGACTTCGATATTCGAAGTCGAAGGATTTTAATTCGGCAGACGAATATCGAGGGTTAATTAACCCTCGATATTCGACCCTTGATACATCTGCCCCCTAATGTCACAACTTTGCACATAAATAAGGGCATTGACATGGCCATTGTAGGACATTTGTCTCTTTTTGTAATGGAATCCGAGTTGGGTAACCAAGATGGCGTCCAAGATGGTGGCTCCCTGGTCCCTCACGGACGCAGACGGATGATGTCAAGTTCTTCCCACTCTCGGATTGGTCGCCGGCGACGGAATGGGCGTCGGCGTCAATAATGGGCGCCGGCATCAGTCGCACACGTCAGTGCGTCAGTGCTGACGTCAGCGCGTCCGCGCATACGTCATGACGCCGATGCGTCCAAAATTGGCGCCAAACCTGGGCCTTTATAAGGGAACTTCGGACAGTCATCAGTGCCCAATTATAGGTTTAGTTTACTACTCCTGGGTGTGATCCATTGCAAAACTTCTCGTCTATTGTGTACCGACCCCTGCCTGGAATTCTCGACCTTGAACCTCTTCTGCCTGGACTGATCTTGTTGCCTGTTTGACCATTCTTCTGCTTCATCCTCTACTGTACTGCGAACTTGGACTTTGTTATTTTCCTCCCTTGGTCCTCACAACTCCTGAGGCCTTTGGCCTTACATTATAATTGGGCCATGGACCCGTCGGAGGAGAATCCTGCGCCGCCTGATGTCGGTGGAGCGCTTCGTGGTCTGGCATCCCGCATGCAGTCCTATGAGGTACAGCAATCTCACTTTGGTCAGGCTTTGGAAACCATTCTTGCTAACCTGCTGATCCTATTCCTGCACCTGTACCTGTGGCTCCGCTTCACGCCTCCGAACCCCGCATCCCGGCTCCCCCACTCTACAGTGGTGATCCTACAGCCTGTCGTGGGTTTATTAACCAGTGCGAGGTCCACTTTGCACTCGCGCCCAGCCAATTCCTGTCTGAACGAGCCAAGGTGGGCTTCATATTCTCCCGTCTGCAAGGGAAGGCACTGGAGTGGGCTTCGCCTCTATGGGAAAAGGAGGATCCCATTATCGATAATGCCCGAGCCTTCGTCCAGGAACTTCGAGTGGTCTTTGATGCTCCGGGTCGTGCCACTGCTGCCTCCGCACACCTGTTCCACCTTCAACAGGGAACTCGCTCAGTCTCGGAGTACGCCATTGAGTTTCGTACCCTGGTTGCAGAGACTTCGTGGAACAACGACGGGTATCACGCTGCCTTTTACAACGGCCTGGCGATGCGTATAAAGTCTGATCTGGTGTCCAGGGAAATTCCATCCCGTTGGGAAGATCTAGTCGCCCTGGCCATAAAGGTAGATACTCGGCAGAGGGAGTTTCAAGCTGAACTCGACAGAGAGCGCTCCCCAACCAAAAGATACCACAGGTTCCAACCTACTCTGGCTCCTCGTTTTCAAAGACCCTTCCTTCCCAACCCGGCTTCCACCTTGTCTTCTCCAAGTCCTGCGGTTCCTGCTTCTTCTTCCCTGCCTTCGGAAGAACCAATGCAGATTGGGCGGGCTCGTCTGACCGAACAGGAAAAGCTTCGGAGAAGGGCTGCTGGACTTTGCCTTTACTGTGGTGGAAAATCCCACTTCGCCTATGAGTGTCCAGTGAAGCCGGGAAACGCCAACACCTAGGTAAGACTGGGGAGACTTACCTGGGTGGAATTGGTCCCTCTCCCCATTCTTCTGCTCAACGCTTCCTCCTTCCTGTGCAGATTCGTTTCGGAACCCAGACGATTTCTTCTGAGGCTTTCCTTGATTCCGGCGCAGCTGGGAATTTCATCGATAAGGTCTTCGCTGAAAACCATTCCATTCCCCTGCGATCTCTGGCTGTTCCTCTGCGAGCATTGGCGATTGACGATCGTCCACTATCCTCCGCTACAATTTCCCACTCCACCGATGAACTTTCCGTTATTGTGGGATCAATGCACCTTGAAAGATTATCCTTCCTCCTAATTGATTGTCCTTCTACTCCCATTGTACTTGGTCTGCCCTGGTTAAATATTCATAACCCTGTAATTGATTGGGCTTCTTCTCAGATCACCCGCTGGAGTTCCTTCTGCCAACAGAACTGTTTACCCACCAAATCTATTATTAAAGTTTCATCTGTGTCTTCCAATTCTTCTTTGCCTCCTGTTTATCAAGCCTTCTCCGATGTCTTCAATAAAAAGTCTGCCGAAATCCTGCCTCCCCATCGTCCTTATGATTGCCCCATCGAACTTCTTCCTGGAACCATGCCTCCCAGGGGTCGCATCTATCCACTGTCTCCTTCTGAAACCTGTGCCATGAAGGAGTACATTCAAGAAAATCTGCAAAGAGGCTTTATTCGTCCTTCTTCTTCCCCGGCTGGAGCCGGCTTCTTCTTTGTAGAGAAAAAAGATGGAGGTTTGCGGCCCTGCATTGATTATAGAGGTCTGAATAAAATCACGATTAAAAATCGTTATCCTCTTCCTCTCATCTCCGAGCTGTTCGACCAACTCAAAGGGGCTTGTCTTTTTACCAAGTTGGATCTTCGTGGGGCGTATAATTTAATCCGGATAAGAGAGGGAGATGAATGGAAGACCGCATTCAACACCCGGGACGGGCATTATGAATATCTGGTGATGCCATTCGGTCTCTGTAACGCTCCCGCGGTCTTCCAAGAATTCGTAAATGACATTTTCAGAGATTTACTGGGCCAGTACGTGGTGGTGTACTTGGACGATATTCTTATTTTTTCCAAAAACCTTGTTGAGCATCGTCTTCAAGTCCAAGAAGTCCTTTCCCGTCTACGGAAAAATAACTTATTTGCTAAATTGGAAAAATGTTCCTTTGAAGTATCGTCCATCTCTTTCCTGGGGTACATCATCTCTCAACAGGGTTTTAGAATGGATCCTGCCAAGATCTCCGCTATCCAGGACTGGCCTCTCCCCACCAGTGTTAAGGCCATCCAAAGATTTATTGGCTTTGCAAATTACTATAGACAATTTATCAAGGGGTTTTCTTCCAAAATTGCTCCCATTCTTTCACTCATCAAGAAAGGGGGTAAGCCTCAGCAATGGCCACCTTCAGCTTTGGAAGCATTCAAGGATCTTAAAATTTCTTTTTCTTCCGCCCCCATTCTTCGACACCCTGAACCTTTCCAGCCATTTTTTATTGAAGTCGATGCCTCAGATGTCGGTGCCGGAGCAATTTTGTCCCAAAGAGCGTCTTCTGATGGGAAGCTTCATCCTTGTGCTTTTTTCTCTAAGAAATTCACCTCTTCCGAACAAAATTATGATGTTGGAAATCGAGAGTTGCTGGCCGTAAAACTTGCCCTTGAAGAATGGAGACATTTGTTGGAAGGTTCTTCTGTCCCTGTGACCATCTATACTGACCATAAAAATCTTGAATATATCCAATCACTTAAACGCCTCAACCCTCGTCAGGCCAGGTGGGCACTATTCTTCTCCCGTTTTAATTTCATTCTTACTTTTCGGCCTGGTGTTAGAAACAGGAAGGCAGACGCTCTTTCCAGAAGTTTTCTCATTGAAGATCTCGCCTCCATCGAACCAGAGTCCATTATACCTCCTACAAAAATCATCGCTGCTCTATTTCCATCCTTGGCCTCCCAGTTATTGTCTGTTCAACCTTCTGCTCCTGTAGGAACCCCTCCTGGTGTTGCTTTTGTTCCCCCTGAACTCCGTCATTCCATTTTGGTTCAGTCCCACAGTTCCAAACAGGCCGGGCATCCTGGAATAAAGAAAACCACTGAACTTCTGTCTCGTCTTGTATGGTGGCCTTCCCTAAGAAAGGATGTCAAAGACTTTGTTTCTTCTTGCTCTGTATGTGCTGTATCCAAATCTGGCCGATCCCCTCCCAAGGGGTTACTCTTTCCACTACCCATCCCTTCTCGCCCATGGACTCATTTATCTATGGACTTCATCGTGGACCTTCCTAACTCCTCTGGTTACACTGTCATCTGGGTGGTAATTGACAGATTCACTAAAGTTGCACACTTTACTCCTCTTCGAAAACTTCCCTCTGCTCCTGAACTTTCTTCATTATTCATTAAACACATTTTCCGCCTCCATGGTTTCCCTTCCGAAATTGTCTCTGACCGTGGTTCCCAGTTTGTTTCTAAGTTCTGGAGATCCCTATGTAAAGCCCTTGGTGTTTCTCTTCAATTTTCTTCCTCATACCATCCTCAGTCTAATGGAGCAGCAGAAAGGGTTAACCAGGCCCTTGAACAGTTTCTTCGTTGCCACGTATCACTATGCCAAGATGATTGGGTGGACCTGCTTCCATGGGCTGAATTCGCACATAACAATGCATTACATGTTTCCTCCGAAAAGTCTCCTTTTTTCTGTATGTACGGTCTTAACCCTTTGGCTTTTCCTCAGGATTTACTACTTACCAATGTCCCTGCCGCCAACGACCAAGCCGCCCACATGTCGGCCATCTGGCACGCCACGGTCATCAATCTGGAGAAAAGTTCCCTGGTCCAGAAAAGGTTTGCGGATCAAAGAAGAATCCCTTCCCCTTTGTACGCACCTGGTGACAAGGTTTGGTTATCCACCCGGAACATTCGTCTCAAAGTCCCCTCTCCGAAACTTGGTCCCAAGTTTATTGGTCCCTTCTCCATCTCTGAAATCATCAACCCAGTGGCTGTCCATCTACAACTTCCCTCAGAGATGCGGATTCCAAACGCCTTCCATGTCTCCTTGCTCAAACCTGCAGGTACTTCTTCTTCTTCTTCTTCTTCAGCTCCTGTCTTGGTGGACGGACATCAAGAATTCGAGGTTAAAAGAATCCTGGACTCCCGGATTTCGAGGGGCACCCTTCAATACCTCATTGAGTGGAAGGGATTCGGCCCTGAGGAGTGCTCCTGGGTAAGAAATTCAGATGTCCACGCCCCTCTCCTGGTCCAAAAATTCCATAGACAATTTCCATCTAACCCAGGTGGTCCGGAGGCCCCCCCTGGGGGGGGTACTGTAATGGAATCCGAGCTGGGTAACCAAGATGGCGTCCAAGATGGGGGCTCCCTGGTCCCTCACGGACGCAGACGGATGATGTCAAGTTCTTCCCACTCTCGGATTGGTCGCCGGCGACGGAATGGGCGTCGGCGTCAATAATGGGCGCCGGCGTCAGTCGCACACGTCAGTGCGTCAGTCGCTGACGTCAGCGCGTCCGCGCATACGCCATGACGCCGATGTGTCCAAAATTGGCAGCAAACCTGGGCCTTTATAAGGGAACTTCGGACAGTCATCAGTGCCCAATTATAGGTTTAGTTTACTACTCCTGGGTGTGATCCATTGCAAAACTTCTCGTCTATTGTGTACCGACCCTTGCCTGGAATTCTCGACCTTGAACCTCTTCTGCCTGGACTGATCTTGTTGCCTGTTTGACCATTCTTCTGCTTCATCCTCTACTGTACTGCGAACTTGGACTTTGTTATTTTCCTCCCTTGGTCCTCACAACTCCTGAGGCCTTTGGCCTTACACTTTTCTTGTCACAGGAATTTTAAAGTTCTTTAGTCCTGTATTTGGGATCATAATCTTGCTAAAAACATTACAAAATGTAGCAAATTTACAATACATGGTAGAAAAACACTAACATGTTGCTAATATACAGATTTGTTTAAAATAAAATAGTCAGGTTATGCAGATGTAAATTTTAATAAACACATTCATAAGGATGAACTAATCTTCTCTGTCCATTAGTGATGGAGACCTGTCTCATAACTATTCCTTAGCAACAAATACACTGCTTCCAAAACAAAGATGAGGCTACATATACATAGTATGATCTTTCTATTATTGATATGAATTCCTTCATCTTAATGCAGAAGCCACATTAATGTGGCAACACGTTACAAAAGCAGTTGTGTCTGTTTGCTGTTCAATTGACTTTTGTTCTCCAAGTTACAACAGGTATGAAGAATACAAAGTAAATTCAGTTTAGCAATCTGCAGACAGAACTGAAAGCCCATAAAGAAAGCAATTAGCCTCCTGCAGTTAACATGTTGCTACAAAAACTCCGGGCATGCTCTTGTTTAGTTCAGTTTGCTCCATGCCAACAAACCTGATCTGAACTGCTTTGTCTTTTATTTGTTTTTGTACATAGATGCACTGAATATTTTAATTTTATATTGAGAATATTCAATGTTTGATATTTTATTGGTTTCTCACTTTACTGAAATTATTTTGCAGCCTTGTTTCAGGACTTCTCTTTCAAACTGTAAAATGATCCTATTTTTTTAAGTTAACTTTTCTTTTCATGTTCTTGCTTGGGGAAAAAAAAGATGTGAACCTTTAGTAGTTGTAAAAGTTCCCAGACCATGGTGTCAGGCATGGAAGAGTTAGATGGCATTGTGGCTGAAGGCTGCTTTGCATTTTATTGGGTATTAGAAAGAAACTTGAACCCTGGGAGTCTTTAAATCCTTGCATATCCTAAATTTTTAGACAGAGAGTTCTTTAAACTTTGATCACATCTTTTAACACAACAGAATATTGAACAGGGAACCTGACAGTTTCAACCTTTAGCACTGGGAGCTTTTAGAACATTTAAACATGGAATTCTTTTAAGTGCTTGACTAAAATCTACTTATTTTAGCAGTGTCCTAATGTAAAGAACCTAACTCTACATTTCCCTCCCATATGTTTATATAAGTTGGTATTTTATGTCTAAGTTTTCTACTAAAATTATTTCTGTTCTGAATAGTTCAGTCCTGCTGTGCTCTCATAAATGGCCTGTAAATGTTTTTTTTTATGAGAGTGTGTCCTGGGTTCATAAATACAGCATTATATAGTTGTATATTCATCAACAAGACAAGTAAAAAAAGTTGCTAAAAGGCCTTTGGAGGTGATTCTGCCATTGGATTATCTAGGTACATATATTATACATATGATGGGTTTGTAAAATAAGAGTAATGGTTCATGAGGCAAATTATAGTCAAAATCAACATCATCATTTATTTATATAGGAGAAGGTCAGAAGCAGAGCGAAGGTTGCACAAAGGAGTGTATTTGGAGAACAGAGATCAAATATAGGGACGGGCTTCACTGTTAAGTGCCTTAAATGTAAGTGTGAGTTGTTTGAAGTTGATTCTAGAGGAGATTCTGAGCCAGTGAAGGGACATGCATATGGGAACAGCTGATATTGAGCGGTGAGATA
Source organism: Xenopus petersii (assembly GCA_038501925.1). Lineage (NCBI taxonomy): Eukaryota > Metazoa > Chordata > Amphibia > Anura > Pipidae > Xenopus > Xenopus petersii. The sequence goes on along the minus strand of CM076680.1, from coordinate 51,316,021 downwards.
GATGAATGAGTCTAGCAGCAGCATTTAGGAAAGACTGGAGTTTTTGAAAGGCGACTTGTTGGAATACCTCCGAGGAGTAGGTTGCAGTAATCAAGGTGGGAGATGATAACAAACTGAATAAGTGTTTTGGTTGATTCTGAACTGAGATATGGTCATATTCGGGTAAAGTTGCGCAGTTGAATATGACAAGATTTTACAAGTGTTTGGATGTGTGGTGGAAAAGACAGATGTGAGTCTAGGATAACTCCTAGGCAGTGTGCCTGTGTGGTGGAATGAAAGGTAGTGTTGTTTACTGGCAGATTGCAGATTGCAGGAGGCCGAGAATGGAGTTGTGAGTGAGATGCTGGATCAGGCAATTGTAAACAAGCCTTTCCAGTAATTTGGATGCAAATGAAGGGAAAACATGTTATAGTTAGTGGGAGAGCTGGGAACAAGGGAAGGTTTTTTGAGGATAGGAGTAATTAATATAAGGATGGAAAAGTACCAGTAGAGAGTGAAAAGTTGCATAGGTGGGTAAATTCTGCCGAGAATGCTTCAGAGATTGGATAAAGGAGCATAGAGGGTATGGGGTCAAGGGAGCAGGTTTTGAGTTTTGATCTGGCTAGAATTTTGCTAACTTCATCTAGTGTTGCAGGGGGGGAGGAGTGCAAAGTGGATATGAGTGGACTGCACGTTAGTCTGAGATTGTTGTCAGACGGTATGTTCAGTCTAATATTGTTTTTTTCATAACGAGCAAGATCATGGGCAGTTATATTAATGGGTGGAGGGGGATGGTAATTTATCTGAGATCAAACAATACAAGGGTATTATTTATCAACACCTGTATTCTTTTTCCTTTTTGAATGTTTTTCCACAAACAATTGTGAATTATTAAATTAATAATGATTTAAAAAACACACATTTTGGTAAAAAAACATGAAAAACTTGAACTTGGAAGCAAAAGCTTGCAAGGTCATGTAGAAGTCAATGGGAGCTGCCCTAATGTTAACTATTTATTTAATTTAAGCTTCACAATTTTTTTAGCTTGTCAACCCATTAACAACACAAAATTCTAGTTATTTGTATTTTTGTTTAGTTTAGTTTGTTTAATATATGTTGTATTTTTTGTTTATATTTTTTATATTTATATTTTTAATAAACAAATAATATTAATAGTTTTTTTTAAAAAAAATGTGTTTATCCAAAGTAGTAAAAAAGACAAAAATAGCATAAATACGAGCAAGGGGAAACTAAAAAGCCAAGCTATTTTTTCTGTATAAAAATACTCATCTAGAAAATCCATCTGTGCAGTTACCCATACAATTTGAAAATAAGAAAAAAAGTTCAGAGTGAAGCAAATTTAATAATTTTGTGGTTTATTCCCTGCAGGAAATTTTGCAATAGGAGCACAACTTCTGTTCTGTCTATCCAGTTGATGGACAAATTAAAGTCAATGGTAAAAATTCAAGCAGGAAGAATGATAGTGTAAGAAGCAGTAATGGCAACTGATGTTCTCTACAGAAAATTATTGATTGCCACTTTTATGCTGCAATATTACACCAGCTACATGATGCTTAAAAGTCAATATACAGGTTGATAAATATGCCAGATTTTACATGGTGATACTTAACATTCACATAGTGATGTGTGATGATTTGATCAGCATTTTATACAGCTATTAAAATTGGCTGCTATGTCTGATTTTCTGTACAGGCTGACAAGCACTGGCTCTTAATAAATTCTTCACAATAAAAACAAAAACAAGAATATACAGCCTGATTTATGAAGGTTCAGTAAATTCGGGTTTGCGAAGGAAAAGGAAAAGAAAAGACCTATTCATTGAGGGGGCCTAAAATATATGGAACCCACTATCAATAGATCGCTAGGTTTGTTTCATAGGATGGTGCTCCTATTGGGTAAAAATTGCAGTGGCCAAGGGAAGTTTGAGTCACAACGCCGTGGTGCCATCTTAAAAGAAATCAAATGTTAACATGTTTATTAAAAAAATCAGAATTAAAAAAATATGATTGAAGAAAACCATGATACAAATACCTTGAAATAGTTTTTCATTTACATTTTGCCTCGGACAGCTACCATTGATTTCTGCATGGCCTTGCAAGCTTTCAGCATAACATTTTTGACTTAATAAATATTGAAAGTAATTTTTTTTGGAAAATCATTATTCCAATTAATGATTTTTAGAGGAAAAAAAGGCAAATCACTGAAAAAAAATGCTTAATGCTGATCAATACGCCTCTTACATTAGCAGTGATGTAAATTTGTGGGACTTTGTGCCATTGCCCATCCATAAAGCTAGTTTAAGTCTGCTTGGGGAAGCAAGGTAAGATGATGTTGCAGTGCTGTAACTTCAAAGGCAGATGAAGTTATTTTCCAAGGGAAACATTGGCAATTACCTAGTAATTTTTCACTTGGGGTGCCTAACATTTTGGCACCCTCAGTTTTTTATTAATAATAAATGTTTGTTAAGCCTTTCACACAGAACAATTTATTCTAGTATTAAAAATCCACTCTCTTGGCATGTGATACGCATCCCTTCCCCCCAAAGCTGTTATGAAACAAATTGACACAGATATCTACTTTTGATCAATGTGTCTGTTTATTAAAAAAGATATTCCTGACAACAAGTAAAGCTTTGTTAAACTTGAAATATATCAAACTGTCCTTCAGGAACTATTTTATTTTCAATATTTTATACCAGCTGTATGGTGCCAACCAATTCCAAAATTGGCATCAAGGGAACATAGCGATGAGTGAATCTGCCTTGTTTGCCTTACTGAAAAATTTGAGAAATGGTGAAAATTTCATGCATTGAAGTCAGTGGATGCTTTCTCCAATACACGCAACTTTTATTTTTAAAATATATTTGCATCTATGGGCTTCTTTTTTGCAGTGAAACCTGCCAAAAAATGTTTGCAAATCACTAGTTATCACCAACGTGGCTTGTGAGTTAATATGAAAACCATTTGACTCATCTCAAAATCGATTTTAAGCACATGTTGGACATAGGTGGTATATCTTTACCTTTATATTACTTACACTCTGTTTCCTGAATATCTCAAAGCATGTTTTGATAATTCATTTTAACATGGTTTTCAGCCCTTTGTATAAATTTTGTTCTTTAAATTTGGAAAGGATAAACCTGTACATTCTGGTGTACTGATGTAGTGAAATCTCTAGAAAGTTCATGATGCATCCCAGTACATTAAGCCTCCTTCTACTTGAAAATCTTCTCTTGGGTATTCATTAGCTGTAAGGAAATGTTCTTTCTTGACTAATTTTTATTGACTAGTTTCTGATGTTTCAGTTAAATCAGAAGTTGATGCAATTAAACCACCTATAGCGTAAGTGCAGAAACCGAGGGATTTAGGCAAAATGGTAAATAAAGGTTATGTTCTGTAATTGTTTAGTACAAAAGTCATGATGACATTTGGTTGAATAACATGTTTGACTTCTTAAAGATGACTTTTTGACACAACACACAAGTATATTTTATACTGTTACTAAAAGTTAAAAAATGAAAATAAAGGACTTGCACTCCCTGGTCCATGTGAACATATGTAATATGTTTCAATGGGAGTGCTGAAAGAAACTGGTTTGGTCTGTTATATTAGAAATAATGTGTATGCTTGTGTTAATATTTGTATGCAATTATGAACATTGCAAACAGATCATATTTTCACATTAGTTCCATTTGGGTCAATAGGAGTTGAAAGCTTATGTCAGTTTGGCCATTTTGATTCTGTCAGCTCTTCCTGGGAAAAACAGATAATCCCTGCTGTCCTTTTCGATTATCTATCTATCTATCTATCTATCTATCTATCTATCTATCTATCTATCTATCTATCTATCTATCTATCTATCATCTATCTATCTATCTATCTATCTATCTATCTATCTAACTATCTATCTATCTATACGTTTGAAGAAATCCGTACTAGCTGAAGGTAACTAGTTGTGTTTGATGAGTGATAATAGGAATGTCAAGTTTACTTGCCTTGATTTGTCCAGTGACATTAATCTAATACAGTATAACCTTCTATTTACAGAATGAACTACAAAAAATGTTTAATCTGAATTGACATATCAGTTACTTCTATTCTGTACAAATAGTCAATTCTTATTATGTTGTTAGTGGAATACCACAGGGCTCTGTACTCGGTCCTTTATTTTTCAACTTACATAGTTAAAACATAGTTAAATCTCGAGTTGAAAAAAGACAAAGTCCATTAAGTTCAACCCCTCCAAATGACAACTCAGCATCCATACACTCACATAAATTATATATATATATATATATATATCTATACTATATATCTATGTATGTATCTCTTGTGCAAACAAAGCCCCAGCTGGTCTATTATGTTCAGAGGAGCCTTGCATTATATATATTCACGATCAGCACACAGATGCCTTTCTAAATGACAGGTATTGTTAAATATAAATATTGTGCTTGATCATGCAGTGTTTTCCAGTGTAGCTTTTATGGAGCTCTGAGATTTACTGAAGGGTGAAAATTTGCCAGCGACTGATTCGCACCCATCACTACATTTCACCAGGCAAAAATTCATTCAGACAACACTAATTCACTGGAATGCAGAGTTTTGTTGTGGGCGCCAAACACTGGCGACGTTTGGCTAGCGTTAGTTCAGCAATGTGAGCAATTGAAAGCAAAGATGCGCTAGCGTCCATTTCTGTCTAGTGCAAATTCACTAGAGGTCTTGTGCTCAGGTTAATTTACATATGGTGGGAAATTTAAAGTTGACTGGACGTATATGTTGCAGCAAATACATTACATTACATAAGTCCAGGGAACCTTAACAAAGAAAATAGAGTTTTTATAATGGCCTACACATGAGCTCACTGTATAGTTAATGTTCCATATGTTAGAAAATGTATGGGGGAACCCGGTTACCCAAAAAAAATTTAAGGACTTGCAGGCTTTCACTCTGAAAAATGGAAAAGACACCAGTGTTTTTTGGACTGCTTTTTCCACAAAAAAATATGATGTAAGTAACAGAAGATTGAGGAAGCTCTATGCACTCCAGTGTACTTCGTCTGGTCTGAGTTGGTGAAGGTAAGTCTGGCGAAGAGGTAACGTTCAGTAAAATCTGTATTTCACTGAATTTGTGGAATAACATCCATTCGCCAGAGCGAATTGTCGTCTGGCTATAGAGCGCGATGACCGGTAGCATCTATTTCTTTCGCTAGCGAAGTGACGCCTGTGCCCATTAGTAAATTGGTTATGTCCCTGCGGACGGTAACGCTAGTGAATTGACGCTAGCATGAGCGACTTTGCCCTTGAGTAAATCTGCCCCCAGAACTGGAGTTTCTGCATGACATTTGTATAAGTAAAGGTGGCCATACACGGGCCGATAAAAGCTGCCGACAGACTGTGTCGGCAGCTTATTGGCCCGTGTATGGGGGCCCCCGACGGGCTTCCCCGATCGAGATCTGGCTGAAAGTCTGATCTCGATCAGATGGGTTTAAAAATCCCGTTGGATCGCGGCCGCATCTGTTCGTGGGCATATTGGAGGGAGATCCGCTCATTTGGCGACATCGCCAAATGAGCGGATCTATCCATGTATGGCCACCTTAACAGGTCAGTACTTGGGAAAACCAGGGAAGGTGACTAATCTAAAGGCTTGGGGGAATAGAAAGTTCACCAATACCAGTTTCAAACTCTGGAAAAGCTCAACAGAATACATGAGTGGAAAAGCAAATGCCAGCAATGAAGGCCATTTTAAATTGCTAGATTGTGCTGTTTAGACACACGTATGGGATCATTACACTGCATGGCATACCTGAAATGATTTAATAGTTACAAATGTATTCATTTTATGCTTTCTAAATGCATTGAACAATATATACTGTATGCCACTCATTTGCCAGAGGACAGTTGACATTTATATTACATAAAAACAGAATCATTATTTATTCCACTCCAGTTATGCTGTCACTTAGTGATTGAAGGAGAGTTAAAACATGTTTATATATGTGTGTAAATACATAATTATCACAAGAATAAGGAATACTTTATAGTTAATATCCACATTTTAAACACATTTGAATAATAGCAGTACAGGTATAGGATCCCTTATCCGGAAACCCAATATCCAGAAAGCTCCGAATTACGGAATGGCTGTCTCCTCTAGACTCAATTTTATCCAAATAATCTAAATTTTTAAAAATAATTTCCTTTTTCTCTGTAATAATAAAACAGTAGCTTGTACTTGATCCCAACTAAGATATAATTACTCCTTATTGGAAGCAAACCAGCCTATTGGGTTTATTTAATGTTTAAATGAATTTCTAATAGACATAAGGCATGAAGACTCAAATTACAGAAAGATCCATTATCTGGAAAACCCCTGGTCCCGAGCATTCTGGATAACAGGTCCCATACCTGTACTAAGAATGGGAATTTAGATATCTAATTTTTAATTTTATATATTTTATACATTTTTACTGCTAGTTGTGTGCTATTTGTATTCTCCAGGAGAAATATTTACATTCTGGGTGTGCTTGAATTTGAATTTTTGCCGCAATTTAATTTTTTTTTTTTTTTTTGCAATAACTCATGAATTTGAAGTATGGTATCAGGAACTCAAATATTCGATATTTAGTATATTAGATATTAGTGCAAAAAAGTTTTTCTTGGTTTTAATCAATCATTTGAGTTAGGTAAAACATTTAGTTTATTTATTTTGAGAAAAAAAAAACTATTTTGATAAATAGGCCCTTAAAGGAGAAGGAAAGCCCCAGGGCGCAAAACCCCTCCCCCCTCCCCTCCGTTGCCCCCCCTCCTCCCCCCTGGCCTACCTGTCCCCCTGGGCAAATACCCCTAACTTGTTACTCACCCCTCTGCGCAGGTCCTGTCCACGGAGTTCGCAGTCGCCATCTTCTCCCACGCGCGTCTTCTTCCTGCGATGACCGGCGTTTTCTGGCGCATGCGCAGTAGGAACAGTTACCAGTACGGCTCTACTGCGCATGCGCCGAATGTCACAAAGTGAAATCGGAAAACTTCGTGACATTCAGCGCATGCGCAGTAGAGCCGTACCGGTAACTGTTCCTACTGCGCATGCGCCAGAAAACGCCGGTCATCGCAGGAAGAAGACGTGCGTGGGAGAAGATGGCGACTGCGAACTCCGTGGACAGGACCTGCGCAGAGGGGTGAGTAACAAGTTAGGGGCATTTGCCCAGGGGGACAGGTAGGCCAGGGGGGAGGAGGGAGGGGGGGCAACGGAGGGGAGGGGGGAGGGGTTTTGCGCCCTGGGGCTTTCCTTCTCCTTTAAATATTGTTTTTCCTTCCTTGGATGAATCTGCACCAGGTAAATATTAAGTCCTCATTTGTAGCTAAGACAGGTTAAGGATTCTTTGCTTTACACAGATATTGGTAAAACCAGGCAAAATTGCGAATCCTGCATAGTAAAACCCTGAGCTGCAACATTAGACACCACTACTTGCTTCATTACATTTCATTGTGTTTCATATAGAAGGATTTATTCATATAAATGCATATATGACCTAGAACCAGTGCATTATCAATATGAATTACCAATATTAATTTTATGTTGTACACTGGCTCTGATCACTAAAGGCCGAATTTTTGCCTGTGACTTCCCGCAACTTCACCAGGCATAAATTAGCTACCACTACGCTAATTTACTATAATTTCGCCAATGTTTGTTTCTGCCTAACGAAGCTTTGTTAGTACACTTACACTTAGGTCAATTTGAATAGGTTGTATATATGTCTTTATTAGAGATGTTGGTGCAGATGCTTGAAGTGGCCAGGAAGCAAAATAAAGGCAAAGGAGATCCTCTAATGCCCTACACATGAGCCCACCCTAAAACAAATGTGACATGCCCCTCAAATGGTAAAAAAAAAGTTAAAATAATTTTTTTAATAGTTGAAACCTTTAAAGACAATACCACACCAGTATTTTTTAAATTATATGACTTTTCGGCATACAGGATATGATGTCACTGACATAAGATTGAGGAGGATGTATCTTCATCGTATCTGTTCGCCAGGACGAAGGAAAAATTGGCTAACGTTCTGTAAAATTTGTGGAGTAACAATCGTTTGCTGGAGCAAAAATGCGACTGGTGAAAGGGTGCAAAACTGCGCTAGCAATGGTCTCTTTAACTAGCGTATGTACTCTACCCCTGTTAGTAAATTGGCTATGCCAATTTACTAACAGGATGTTTTGCCCTTCTGAACTTGTGAACATGTGGAACATTAATTATACAGTGGGCTCATGTGTAGGGCATTATAACAACTCTATTTTCTTTACTAAGGTTCCCTGGACTTGTGTAATGTACATCCATTCAACTTTAAATTCCCCACCGTATGCAAATGAACCTGAGCGCAAGACCTCTCGCGAATTTGCGCTAGGCAGAAATGAACAGTATTGCATCTTTGCTTTCAATTGCTCACATTGCTGAAGTAACACTATCGAAACGTCGCCAACATTCGGTGCCCACGGCAAAACTCTGCATTCCAATGAATTTGCATTGTCTGAGCAAATTTTCACCTGGGAAAGTGTAGCGATGGCTGCGAATTGGTTGCTGACGAATTTTCGCCCTCGATTAAATCTGCCCCAAAGTATTTAATGCTGGTAAAAAGGAAAAGTAAAAAAATGACTTTAATAAAGATTAATGTACACAGTGCAGAATGTTAGACAAATACAGTAATATTAAAAAATACAAGCTATTAATAAACTTTGATATGTAGGTTAAGGATATGGTAATTTTTAGTTCCTATATAAAACTTTTCTGCTAAGGTGTGTGACAGCTCGCCCACACTTATAAGCTTTTCTTAGAGGTGTAAAATCAAATAAGCTTGTTTCAGCTGAACACAACTAAAAGGAAAGTGTTGCTAAAAACCTACATGTAACGTATAATAATATTAAAAAAGCAAATCACTACCATTTGAATCCTTTGAACCTTGGAACATTTATTGGATTTGATAGCTATTTTTAAAATCAAATCACCATTTTCTAAAAGCAAGCAGATGGAAAAGATATGCTCTGGTGGTCATGATATGAAAGATTGGCCTTGGTTAACAGCTAAGGTATCCATTTATAAAATTCCTGATAGTAATGCATGTTTTGGGTAAGATGATGAATCATGATGAATGAAAGGAATCAGACTTTTTGGGGGTTATTCTCTATTTTCTCATTGGGGTTTTTTGGGAAAATAAAATAAATAACCCCCTTAGTATGTACAGAATGGCTGATTCTAGTCAACTTTTCAATTGGTCTTCATTTTTCCTTTTTTAATAGTTTTTGAATTATTTGCCTTTTCCTTCTGACTCCTGTTTTCAAATGAGTGTCACTGACCCCATCTAAAAACACATGCTCTGTAAGAATACAAACACTGTTATTGCTGCTTTTTATTACTCCTCTTTCAATTCTGGCCTCTCCTATTCATATCCCAGTCTCCTATTCAATGCATGATTGTTAGGTTGATAAACTGGAGAGTTACTGAATAAAAAGCTAAATAGTTCAAAAACCACATATAATAAAATATTAAAACCAACTGCAACACATACTAAAAGGTGAACAACCCCTTTAATCAGCGCCGGATTTCTTCTCCGGCCGCCCCTAGGCCGCGCGGTCCGACAAGGCGACCGCGCGGTCCTAGCGCCCGCCTTCCCAGCTCGCCGGCGAAAAAACGCCGGCGCAGCTGGTGTAGTTCAAGGGGAAGCAAAGATCCCCATAATGCGGCTGGGCGGCATGCCGCCCCTATTTTTTGCCGCCCTAGGCCCGGGCCTATGCGGCCTTGCCGCAAATCCGGGCCTGCCTTTAATTATTATTGTTAGCAATACGGGTTATACAACCACAGAAGTAACATCCTATAGTAATTATGATAAAAATATAACATTTGAAAGAAGGCAGAGTTTTTGTTACATATGTCACCAGTCTCAGAATGGGTCAGCGACTTTAGCTACAATGCTGATGCCCTGTGTCCTTTCTATTGCTGTCATATATGACATCATTTAGGGGGTTATTTATCAAAATCTCCATTTTTCAGGCTTTTTTTTAAAAAAAAAGGCAGACCAAACTAGAATCCACAATTTATCCTTATTTATCAATAAAAAAACACAAACAAATTGGATCGACAAAAAACATGACTTTTTCGGATTGTCACACGAAAACTGCTACTTTTCAGCCTGTCTCACAAAAAATCAGAAATTTTTCGATTTGATATCCAAAAAGTAAAATTTTTTTTTGAAATTGGCAGAAAAGCCCAAAATGTTTGGATTCTCATGCAAAACCCAGGGTAGACAATAATATCTTCAAATTGCAAATAGACCCTGGAGTATTTTTGGACTTTTTGCAGCCTCTGGGTATAGTGAAGGAGGAAGCCGGCTCTGAAAACTAAGTTCCTTCATTTAAAGAAAATAATTTAAGGTAATTTAAGAAGCACCTTTCCAATGTATAAATATATTCAAATACCATTAGTAGAAATATATGGCATTGATGCAGTTGAAATGTATTGTGTCTGATTAGCCCTTTGTTAGCAGCATTAACAAACTTGTTTATAACTTTATAGTCAGAAGGTTTAATGACGCTACATTGGTGGCACTGTGCAAATTATACATTGAATACATATACACGAGATGCTGCAGGCAGTTAGCTGGATGTGTGCTGTGCTTGGAATATAAGAAAAATAGTTGGCGTTCTACTTTCAATACAGAGAAAAAAACAAGTTTGCATCTGTGTTTCTCACCTCCCTGTAGCATATTTAAACTCTTAGCTTTGTGCATGACTTTACATAAAAACACATATAAACTCACAAATAAAATCTTGCACACTGTTCTGCCAAGGATATATAAATTAAGCAGAGCCAGCTGTATATCACAGCTAGTGAGAGATATACAGCCAGGAACCAACTTGGTCTAATTTATACAGCCTATCCAGAGCAGTGAGCACATTCACAAATCACACCTACAGCATAGCAGGGCTCCGAGAAATTATTTTAAATTAAATTTCGAATAAAATAGTGCTTGCTTTTCTTGCTGCGATATGAATATGAACCAGGGCTCTCTCAAGTGAGGCTTTCTGGGAGAGAGGGAGTGTAGAGTCTAAAATACTATGAGGTTCTTCATATTTGCTAGAATTTTTTATTTTGTAAAATGTAAAAAGGAGCATGAGCTCTGGTGGTCCTTTTGACTACATTGTAATTTAAAGGAGAACTATCCCCTAAAAATGAATATGGATGGAAATGCCATATATTAAAAACTGAACTTATTGAGCTAGCCTAAAGTAATTGTTCAGGCCTTGAAAGTTGTCACAGGATTTTCTTATCTTGAATTTTGTCAGGAGTGTCTGCGAGACGTACATGCTCAGTGTAAAGAAGCTAAGCTTAGAGGCCATCACAAATGATCAAGCAGACGATGAAGTTTGCATATAAGCTTTTATAACAGGTCTGATTATTAAACTGTAATGCTAATTGTGCTGGTTTCTGAGCTGTTAATGTACAACATTTTTCCCTACTTCTTTAGTTAAGCTTTAGTTCTCCATTAAAGCCCCAAAGGCCCTATTGCAAACCAATACACTAAAACTCTGATACTGTTGAACCCTCATCCTCAATTTATCCATAGAATTTCCCCACTGTAACTACTGTGCTTTGGACTGATTTGTAATCCGTTGCTTGTATAGGTGTGGGATCCATTATCCAGAAACTCCTTATGAGAAAGCTCTAAATTATGGATAGACTCTATTTTATCCAAATAATCCAAATTTTAAAAAATGGATTTTCTTTTTCTCTGTAATAATAAAACAGTACGTTGTATTTGATCCAAACTAAGATATAAATAATTCTTACTGGAAGCAAAACCAGCCTATTGGGTTTATTTATGGTTTACATGATTTTCTAGTAGCAAGGTATGAAGATCCAAGTTACAGAAAGATCCATTATCCTGAAAGCCCCATGTCCTAAGCATTCTGGATAACAGGTCCCTCACCATAGGGATGAACACACTTTTTCACCCCAAACAGATCAGTGGCAATATTACTAGTGTCGAAAATATTTTTAAATCTACGCTAGAATCTCATCATACATTTTGTTTCACTGAATTAAAAAGTTTTTTGCGATGAAAAAAAATGTGCAATAGATTGCCAGTGGCCATGCATTTTGTTTTGCCACATAAATTCTAGGTTTTTGTGCCATAAAAAAACACCAGCAGCAGTATTAAAATTCATCTATGCATTGTGTGGGGCCATCCGACGTGCGCCCCCGATCAATATCTGGGCGAAAGTCTAGCAGATGATGATCCGGTAGGGGAAAAAATCCAGTCAGATCGCAGCTGCATCTGTTCGTTGATTCGGTCCCGTGGTTCAATGGCATCCATTATGATCCGATCATTGGGCCCTAGGGCTAGGGTTGCCACCCGTACAGTATTTTACCGGCCTAGCCGATAAAACACCTGCCAAGGCCGGGGCCGGTATTACAAATTTACCGGCAATGTAGCTGCCGGTAAATTTGTAATGCCCTTCAAAAAGACCCTTCGGCCTGCCCCCAATCCCCTGTAAACTTAGCTTTTTTCTCCGTCTTCAGTGTTCCGCATTGTGACCCCGCCCATTTTTATGTCATGGACCGCCCCTTCCACATCATGGCCCCACCCTTTTGTTCCCGCCCCCCACCAGCTGGTAAAAAACATAGAAAAAGGTGGCAACCCTACCTAGGGCTCACCTCAATGTGTATGGCCACCTTTAGTTCTACCAGGGAGCTTTTATCTGGTTACCTTCCTATTGTTCCGTTGTTAGGCTGCTGGGGGGGGGAGGGAGGAGGGTGATATCACTCCAACTTGCAGTACAGCAGGAAAGACTGACTGAAGTTTATCAGAGCATGACTCAGGGCTAGTGATGAGTGAATTTGTCCAATTTCGATTCGCTGAAAAATTCGCCAATTTCCCACGAAATTCCTGATAAAACGAAAAATTCAGGAAACGTGAATTCACGACAAATGATACACATTAAAGTCAATGGGTTTGCATTTAATCTTCACAGCAAATTCACAAATTTATTCGCCGGTGACGAAGTGTGGAAATTTGCCACAAATCCGCGCCTGCCGAATAAATTCACCCATCACTACTCAGGGAGACTGACAATATGTCTAGCCCCATATCAGATTTCAAAATGTAATATAAAAAAACATGTTTGCTCTTTTGAAAAACAGATTTCAATGCAGAAGTCTGCTGGAGCAGCACTATTAACTGATGCATTTTGGGGAAAAAACAAAACATGTTTTCCCATGACAGAATCCCTTTAAAATAAATGTAGACTGCCTGACTCCTTTCTGAACTTTATTCCAAGCAGACCTAATAGCAGAGGCATTTGGCACACATGGCTAGACACCATTTACATAACATTTCTATAGTAATAGTGCTTCTCCGTCACATGATTGCAATTAGTTATGTAAAATACAATTGTTTCCACTGGCTGCCAATAACCCAAATACAATAACTCCCTGTTAATCCATCCGAAAAATCAGTTGTAGGATGCCTATAAAATAATTATTTCAATGTTCCTTTTATTTTCTATTTCCAAGGCTGAATGGCTATCATTAATGAGACGCATATGCCAAGGCAGAAAGAAAATGTTCAAATGATTGGCAACTAGTCAAGCAAATCAACTAGTTTCAGTTCATGCTACCACTTCTGGCATAAGGTTATCAGGATTAAAAGATTATATATGTATATATACTAAAAGTGATATGTAGATATGTATGTATGTATGTATATATATATATATATATATATATATATATATATATATATATATATATATATATATATATATATATATATATATATATATATATATATATAGATGAAGCCACTTGGATTTGTGAGTTAAATGCGTGACTCAGGGGTAATTGAAGAAACTGTGTTATCTTAAGTCATCTTAACTCATTTAATGCATTTAACCTTTTCATTAGCATACCAAAGCTCCATTGTTCACAATGGTGAATGCTTTAATTAGATGGGATTTTGTGACGCAGTTTTCTGTGTTAAATGAGATAAATGGGATATCTGTGTTTGGTTATTCTGTGTCAAACAGACAAACCAAAGTGGCTGCATCTGTATATACTAAAAAGAGTAGCTAGGTGTCATGATCGCCGGCCGGAGCAGTTCCAGGAGCTCCGGGCGGCGTGTCCTCCCCTGCCGGCGTCGCTCCCAAAATGGCGGCGCCCATGGGCGCCACGTGGGTAGTGGGGCTGGCGTGATGACGTCAGCGCGTCGACATCGGTGCAAGGACGCCGATGACATCACTATGGCGCCAAATTCAAATATAAAAACCCTTCCAAGACGCCAGAATGACGCCCAAGTATAGGATTCGTTACTGTGTGTTTCCTGGGTTTCCTGTCTGCTATTTTGAGACTAATCTTGTTCCTGTTTGTTGCCTGACCTCTTGCCTGGACTTTGGACTTTGCTGATTATTCTGCCTGCCCTTGAACTCTTGCCTGGACTCTGATAAATCTTCTGGTTAACCCCTTTTGGACACCGCAACCTTGATTCCCTTGTGGGCTTCCTCCTTGATCCTGACAACCTCCCTGGTGGGAGCATCCCGGCTCCCTGACATTATACTTGGGCCATGGATCCCACTGAGGAAGCTCAGCCAGATTTCGGCAGGGCCTTTTGAGGTCTGCATACTCGCATGGAGGCATACGAAGCTCGGCAAAATTATGTCGGACGCACGCTGGAGGCGATTTTGGAAAAGTTATCCATGCTGACGCCGACTACTCCCACGCCGACAATGCCCATGCTAGTTGCTGCCGACATGGCTATACAGTCCTCCACTTCTGGTCCACGTATTCCTGCACCGCCTCTCTACAGTGGCGACCCTCAAGCCTGTCGTGGTTTTGTGAATCAGTGCCAGATTTTAACTCTGAGCGAGCAAAGGTTGGTTTCTTGATCACTCGTCTGGCAGGGAAAGCGCTTGAATGGGCATCTCCACACTGGGAGAAGGAGTCTCCTTTAATTGACGATTCCAAAGCCTTTCTTCAAGAATTCCGGACTGTGTTTGATGCTCCCGGGCGGGTGGTGACCGCTGCTTCTCGTCTGTTCCAGATCTGCCAAGGAAATCACAGTGTAGCAGAATATGCCATTGAATTTCGTACTCTCGCTGCAGAGACTTGTTGGAACAAGGATGCCTATCATGCTGCCTTCTACAATGGTCTCTCTATCCACCTCAAAGATGACCTGGTCTCCCGTGAATTACCCACGCTGGTTGAAGACCTCATTGCCTTGTCTGTTAAGGTGGACACTCGTCAGAGAGAACATCAAGCTGATAGGGACCGAGTCAGAAAATTTCAACCCATGTTGGCTCCTCACTTTCAAAGACCTCTATTACCTCCTACCCCCCAGCAGCCTTCTGTTATTCCTCCGAAGGAACCTGTGCAAGTCGGAAGAGCTGGTCTCTCTGAACAGGAGAAACTCCAGAGACGTACGGCTGGACTTTGTCTCTACTGTGGGGGTCAATCTCATTTTGCCAACTCTTGTCCTGTGAAGCCTCTAAGTTCCTCTCTTCAAGGTAACCTTAGAAAGACTCATGTAGGGGGTGTTACTCCCAAGTCACAAGAGAACTCTCACAGGTTTCTTCTGCCTTTACAGATCCGTCTGTCCACTAAGACCATTGTTGGCTCAGCTTTTATTGACTCTGGAGCTGCCAGGAATTTCATGGACGCTCTCTTTGCCAAGCATATGAATGTTCCCCTGTTTCCATTGACTCCTCCACTTTGAGTAACCACCATTGATGACCTACCCCTTGAATCCGAGTTTATCTCTATGACGACTGGGGAATTGCCTGTGCAGGTTGGGACTTTACACAAAGAAAAGTTATCATTCCTGATTATTTCCTGTCCTTCTGTTCCAGTCGTCTTGGGGCTTCCTTGGTTACGCCTGCATAACCCTATCATTGATTGGTCCTCGGGGCAGGTTTCTGTCAAGGATTAGGTAGGGGGAGCTGTGGAGACTGAAGGGAAAGGTGTCCTTGAGGCAGGGGCTGTATGTGCCTAGGGAACACTTGAAGAGAAAGCAGGAACAGGTTGATGAGGGCGAAGAGTCAGTCTGGGTCAGGTGCAGAACAGGACGGAGAGGGCGACGATCAGGACTGGACTGGACTAGGCAGGAAGAAGAGGGCGACGACTCAACAGGAACAGACTGGACGGGGCAGGAGTGGAACAGGAACAGACTGGATGGGACAGGACGGTGCGGGCGTAGATCAGATCAAACTGGGAATAGAGTGCAGCAGGAGACTGGAGCGGATAACAAGACAGGACTGGAGCGGATAGCAAGACAGGACTGGAGCGGAAGGAGATTAGAGTGGATAGCAAGAGGAGACTGGAGCCGAGGATAGCAAGAGAGGACTGGAGCCGAGGATAGCAAGAGAGGACTGGAGCCGAGGATAGCAAGAGAGGACTGGAGCCGAGGATAGCAAGAGAGGACTGGAGAAGAGGATAGCAAGAGAGGACTGGAGCTGAGGATAGCAAGAGAGGACTGGAGCCGAGGATAGCAAGAGAGGACTGGAGCCGAGGATAGCAAGAGAGGGGTACAAGGCAGGGTTGGAAAGCAAGAATCAGGAAGAGGCAAGACAAGGTCAGTACAGGGTGAAGTCAGGGCAAGGTACAAGGTGGAACAGGAAGCAGAAATCAGGAACAAGCAAGGCAGGGTCGGATCAAGGTCAAGGCTGGGAAGGTACAAGATAAGGTAAAGCAGGACAAGACAAGGTAAAGCAGGACAAGACAAGGCAAGGCAAGGCAAGGCAGAATAATAAGGGAAAAGGGGCAAGAGCTAGAACTACCTAGTTAGGGGTGCTGCCACAGTACTAGGAAAACCATGCAATGCTCTGGCAAGGAGTGGTCTAAGTGCTACCCTTAAATAGGGAAGAGTCAGCCCTGATTGGCTGATTAAACTAGGCAGCAGCTGGGTTGGGTCTGTAGATGCCAAACAGGCTGCAGCTGAGCTGGGGCTGGAGAGGCCAATCAGGCAGAAGCTGGGCTGGGACTGCAGAGGCCAGGTTACACATAGTGAGCAACCCTACAGGCTGCTCACCTGGCCAAATGGTTAAGGTATCGAGTCAGAAACCCAAAGGTCCCCGGCTCGAATCCCAGCAATACCTGACAGTTTCCCGTTGGAGTCCATGCTGCCAACAGCACTGCCTTCCTACTGAACCCATCCAGAGGGTGAATGTTTCTACGTCAGATTTGAAGACGCTTCCCTCCTTCAACAAGGAATTCTCTGATGTCTTCTGTAAAAAGTCTGCAGAATTTCTCCCTCCTCATCGTCTCTACGATTGTCCAGTTGATCTCCTGCCTGGAACCATGCCTCCTAGAGGTCACGCATATCCTCTCTCCCCAGCAGAGACCGCTGCCATGAAGGAATATATCCAAGAAAATCTCCAGCAGGGGTTTATTCGCCCTTCTACTTCTCCTGCAGGGGCTGGATTCTTCTTTGTGGAGAAGAAGGATGGAGGCCTACGTCCTTGTATTGACTACCAGGGTCTTAATAAAATCACTGTTAAGAACCGGTATCCCTTGCCTCTGATCGCAGAACTTTTTGACCAACTGAAGGGGGCTAAAATCTTCTCTAAGTTGGATCTCCGTGGGACGTACAACCTTATCCGCATCCGGGAAGGTGACGAATGGAAGACAGCATTCAACACTCGTGATGGGCACTATGAGTACCTCGTAATGCCCTTTGGTCTCTGCAATGCCCCCGCTGTCTTTCAAGAATTCGTGAACGACATTTTCCGGGATCTCTTGGGAAAGTTTGTGGTCGTGTACCTAGATGACATCTTGATTTTCTCCAAGGACCTTGCAAGCCATCGCTCCCAGGTGAAGGAAGTACTCTCTCGTTTGAGGAAGAACTCTCTCTTTGCCAAACTGGAGAAATGTGTGTTTGAAGTGTCCAAGATTCCTTTTCTGGGCTATATCATCTCCCCAGAGGGTTTCGAGATGGATCCTGTGAAAGTGTCTGCAATCCAAGAGTGGCCCCTACCGCTGAGCACTAAGGCAATCCAGAGATTCATTGGTTTTGCCAATTACTACCGGCAATTCATTAAGGGGTTCTCTTCTTGCATTGCTCCTATCCTGGCCTCATCTGAAAAGGGGGTAAGCCCAGCTTGTGGCCCCCGGCTGCTATTGAAGCCTTTCAATCCCTGAAGGATGCCTTCACTTCCGCTTCGGTTCTCCGTCATCCTGATCCGGAGTTACCTTTCTTCATTGAGGTGGATGCTTCTGAAGTTGGAGCTGGAGCTATCTTGTCCCAAAGACATCCCTCCGATGGAAAGTTGCACCCATGTGCATATTTCTCTAAGAAGTTCTCTCCTGCCGAACATAATTATGATGTAGGAAATCGAGAACTCCTGGCTGTCAAGCTTGCCTTAGAAGAGTGGCGTCACCTCCTCGAAGGTTCCTTGATCCCAGTCACGATCTACACAGATCATAAGAATCTTGAGTTCATTCAATCCCTCAAGAGACTGAATCCCAGACAAGAAAGGTGGGCTCTCTTCTTTTCTCGATTTAACTTTGTCTTGACTTATCGCCCTGGCTCCAAGAATCGGAAAGCCGATGCTCTGTCTCGAAGTTTCACTCCGGTGGATCGTTCTCCTGAAAGACAATAGCCAATTATTCCTCCTGTCAAGATCATCGCTTCTTTGTACCCTCAATTTGCTGATCAAATTCTAGCTGGTCAATCTTCTGCCCCTCCAGATACCCCCATCGGAATGGCATATGTACCTCTTCAACTTCGTCTGCCTATCCTGCAACAGACTCCAAACAAGCTGGACATCCTGGTCCTGCTAAAACTCTTGAACTTTTACGGCGTCTAGTCTGGTGGCCGACAATCCGTAAAGATGTCAAAGACTTTGTTACTGCCTGTACCGTTTGTGCCACTTCCAAGTCCAGCCATTCTCTCCCTAGTGGGTTACTACAGCCGTTGCCTGTTCCCTCTCGTCCTTGGACACACTTGGCAATGGACTTCATAGTTGAACTTCCTCCCTCCAGTGGGAACACCGTGATCTGGGTTGTCATTGACCGCTTTAGCAAGATGGCCCACTTCATCCCTCTACGGAAGCTTCCATCTGCAGTGGAGTTGTCACAGTTGTTTATTCAGTTCATTTTTCGCCTGCATGGCTTCCCGGCAGAGATCGTTTCTGACAGAGGTTCCCAATTCCCAATTCACACAAAGTTCTGGTGTTCCCTGTGCAAAGATCTGGGTATTAATCTCCAGTTCTCCTCATCTTATCATCCCCAGACAAATGGAGCGGCTGAACGAGTGAACAAAGCCTTGGAACAGTTCCTGAGGAACCACGTTTCCCTTTGTCAAGATGATTGGTCTGATCTCCTCCCGTGGGCGGAATTTGCTCATAACAATGCCTGCCACACTTCCAGGTCTCCATTTATGTCGGTGTATGGTCAACATCCTCAAGCCTTCCCACAGGACTTTGTGTTGTCTGATGTTCCGGCCGCTGATGACCATGCAGCCCACATGTCTGCTATTTGGGCTGCAACTAAGTCGAACTTGGAGAAGAGCACTCTGGTTCATAACACGTTTGCAGATCGTAGACGTAGACCCTCTCCTCCCTACAAGGTCAGTGATAAAGTCTGGTTGTCTTCCAGGAACATTCGGTTGAAGGTGCCATCTCCTAAGTTGGGTCAGAAGTTCGTAGGTCCATTCTCCATCTCTGAGGTGATCAATCCTGTGGCTGTCAGGCTTCAGCTTCCCCCTGAGATGTGAATTCCCAACGTGTTTCATGTCTCCTTGGTGAAACCCGCTACCTCCAACCACTTTTCTGTGGTCCAGCCTCCCCATCCTACTATCTCTGTGGATGGTCAACAAGAATATGAGGTGGAAAAGATCCTTGACTCCAGAATCTCCAGGGGCTCTCTTCAGTACCTCATCAAGTGGAAGGGCTTTGGCCCTGAAGAATGCTCCTGGGAAGGTCGCTCTGATGTCCATGCTCCTCGTCTTGTGAGGGATTTCCACTCCAAATTTCCCCAGAAGCCAAGTCCTGGTGGTCCGGAGGCCCCCCGTGAGGGGGGGTACTGTCACGATCACTGCCCAGAGCAGTTCCAGGAGCTCCGGGCGGCGTGTCCTCCCCTGCTGGTGTCGCTCCCGAAATGGCGGCGCCCATGGGCGCCACGTAGGTAGCGGCGCTGGCGCGATGACGTCAGCGCGTCGACGTCGGCACAAGGACACCGATGACGTCACTATGGCACCAAATTCAAATATAAAAACCCTTCCAAGACGCCAGAATGCCGCCCAAGTATAGGATTCGTTACTGTGTGTTTCCTGGGTTTCCTGTCTGCTATTGAGACTAATCTTGTTCCTGTTTGTTGCCTGACCTCTTGCCTGGACTTTGGACTTTGCTGATTATTCTGCCTGCTGATTATTCTGTATTCATTTTAAATATACATATTTGACTTCAGACACTGCAATATGAAATAAACATTAAATATAAAACTTTAAGAAAATTATCATTAAAAAAAAACATATTATTAAAAAATGCATGACTTTGGGCGCTGCTTGCATAAATCCGGCCCTGATCCTAAATTATATATAAACAAAGCACATGTTAAATTTAGGCCCCCTAAATTAATATTGACATGCAATATAAAATCAGATGAGAGGACTCACAGAGACTCTGAGAATGATGATGGGCCTTTTGGATCTACTTACAACTTAAGCTGTCCTGCCTTTTTCTAACCCATGAAAATTCCCATCAATAGACAAAAGTGGGGTAGTCATAATTTACAGTATAAAGTATGTTTTTTTTTTAATGTACGCACGGGGAAATTTATCAAGGGTTAAAGGGAAAATTCAAATTTCTAGGTAATTTTAGTGTATCGAATCGAATTTGAAAAAAATTGAAAATTCAAAAATCAAATCAAATCAAAATTTATCATGTACTGTCTCTTTAAAAATTTGACTTCAACTATTCGCCATTGAAAACCTGCCAAATTGCTGTTTTAGCCTATGGGGGGATCTCCTAAACTCCATCAAATACAGCCTATTCACCCAAAGTTAAAAAAATTCTATTTTTTTAATACATTTTTTATTCGAATCTCAAGGTTATGGGAGTTTAAAAAAAACCCCATCACCTTGAAATTCGACCCTTGGTAAATCTGCCCAAAAGTGTACACTGTGCATAGCCTCTGCTGGAATAATACATTTACAACTGGCAGAACATAGAGTTGTCAATATATTCTGTACTGGTTCAGGGACAGAAACTTAATTCTGATGGAAGAAAGCTTTGGGTTTTTAGTAAATTTCTGTTGGTGTTTGAATCTGATTTTTGTCAATAATTTTAGATTTTTTTTAGAATTCCATATGCATAACCTTCAAATTGGATCATCACTCAAAAATATTGTTTTATCACATATAATTAGTTTCCAAAATCTTGGTCCTTCTTTATGAAGGATTCTTAATTAAGGTCCTAATGATGACTAAAACCTGACACTAACAATATGTAATACAATTTGAAAATCAATGGACATCAAAATAATTTTTACACAACAATTTTTAAGCGAGCAACGATTTTTTCAATGCGCAACTCTTTTGTCCAAACGCATTAATGTCAATGGGCGTCCGAATATTAATGCTGTGCGACAATTTTTATAGGCGTGACAATTTTTTTTTTCAAAGCAAATTTTTCCACTGCGAACTTTCACAGCCCATCACTAATTATGAGGAGACGGTATGCTTCCCAATTATACCAAACAGTGCCAACCTATACCCACCAGTTAGGAGGGATGGTTCCTGGGGGACTGGAACATGAGGCACCCCTCATGTCTATTATCATTCAGATCGCCAACATTTGGAACACCCCACTTTCATTATAATACTAGGTACTGGAAAATCCGAATTTTATATTGCAGAAAACTGGCCTAAACC
The DNA here is from genome assembly GCA_038501925.1 of Xenopus petersii. Taxonomy (NCBI): domain Eukaryota; kingdom Metazoa; phylum Chordata; class Amphibia; order Anura; family Pipidae; genus Xenopus; species Xenopus petersii. The sequence goes on along the minus strand of CM076680.1, from coordinate 51,294,115 downwards.
AACATGGAGTCATTAATAGCATGAATCCAAAAATACTCAAGCTAAAACCTGTCTAGGTCATGTAGAAGGCAGCAGTCCCTTGAACTATTTAAAGATGTTTCTAACCTTCATGATGTTCAGGGTTTGTGTTCAGTGGTTTTCGCTTGAAAACTTGGTCAATTCAAGCTATCCAAGTTTTTTTTTTTACAGATAATTCGATCAATTCGAGTTTTCAAACAGGAAGTGAGAGGGAGGAGGCACATGGGACTGGACCCTATCCATTCTGCAGTTCACCTGTGTTCTCACTAGGCACTTTAGTGCAGATCAAAAATCCAGCTTTTCACTTCATCTTCCTCAGGGAGATATACTGTAACAAATCCTCACCGTGGTGGTCTAGTGGTGGTGCGTCGGGCAACGCCCGCCGGGCCATCCTGCTTCTTCCATGCCGGCTTCCTAGTGCGCGGCGCGCGCACTTCCGTATTTCATAGACGCATGCATGCTGGTGTGATTACGTCAGCGCGCAATGGCGCGAAATTCAAATAGTATTTAAAGGGACATTTTTTCTTTAGTGATTGCATGTGATAGGTTTTGTTCCTGGTGCCTTGTACCTTGTGCTGAAAAGCTTCTAGTCTGTTTGATTTCTGTGTTTGACCCTGCCTGGCTGTTTGACTACTCTGATCCCTGGAACCTGACCCTTGTCTGAAACCGACCTCGATTCTGCTTAACCCTCCTGATTGACATTCTGGCTTGTCTTCTGCCTGTTATTTGACTCTGATTCTGCCTCATCCCATCTGATTGATTTTGACCCTTGCCTGCCTGACGATTCTACCTATCTGCCTGCCTCGACTCGGCCAATCTGACCACGAATCTGTCTTATCCTGTTGTACCGCGACCTTTGGCCTAACTGACTTTAACAACTGTTGTTCCCCTTTGCTTACCAGAACTCCTCGCCTTGCTCCTCTCGAAAAGTCCAGGTGGCATCCGAGTATGCTGAGTATGCTCCCGAAGCCAAAGGCGGTCACACTACTGGTGAAGCCGAGCCAAGACCAGGGAGCTTGGCACTAGTTCTGGTTTAGGGTGCCGACCGTGACATATACATAAACAATTGTTCGCACACAAATAATCTATTTGTAATTCATTAGGATTCAGCAATTTTATGATTTACATATGAGCTTCAGGGTAGGACTAATGGATCAGTATGAGACTTAGAATCAGTCAGCTAGCTCTTCAGGAGATGCCATCATGGCTTCATCTTATCATAGATATTTCATAGGCACAATTGGTAAAGAAGCTGGTCTAGTTCTAAAAGGTCATCATGCTGGAGGGAAGGCAATTGCTACAGAAGTGCAATAAATATCACAGCAATTACATGGAAAAAACATTACTGTTCCATACAGATTTTAATGGGAAATTTTAAAAAGGATCAAAATAAATCACTAAGAAAGTGAGCCCCACTGCAATTAATGGCAAGTAAGAATCCAGAATTGCCCTCAAGTCTTCCTTGTGGCTGCACTGTTACCAAAGACAGTGGCGCTTTGTTATACATAATTAGGGATAATTAGAGTTGCGGTAGGGTTATATTATGATCCCCTTTTCTCATTTCCTTAATGTTTGATGTGATGGATTTCATAGACATCCCTTTGAAATAATCCTTGTAGGTTATTGGAGCACAGAGTGTATCTTTAATCTGGAATCCCCTAGGGTTTATAGTGTCACATATTGTGACTAACCTCATGAAACCTGAGGAAGGTCACACTGTTACTGAAACATAAGACTACATAGTAGAGCACAGTATTGTATTTTTAAAATCATGTAAGTGATTGTTTTGGCTTATATTTGTATATTAATTCAAATAAAATGTGGTCATTGCAATTGTAAAGATTCAGCTTTTGTTTTTTGTACTGCTTCAGTTGGCATTGTACTTAAGCCTACAATTTACATTAGCCAGATAACTACAGGCTTTTAATCACATTCATTATATTATCATAACTGAATCACACGCATATACCCGCACACAAATATATAAGCCATCAGGGTTCTCATGAGAACTGAACAGAATGGAAATGTAAAAGATTCATTGAAGACATGATTGGATTATCTTGGTTTAAGGGAAGAGATACACATTTGCTTATCAGTTCAGATTAGCTAGTTTTTATCCTTGATTTTATGACACATAAATCCTTACTCCGGATTAGTTACTAATTTGTTTTAGTTGAAGGGGAATAGTAAAAATCACTTCTGACATAAATCATTCTAATTTACTGCAAGCATTTTCTGTCTCAAATTAGATCTGGCATGAACCGTGACTTACTAATGCCAATGTTTGAACACAAAGAATTTCTAAATTGGATCTGACAGAAGCCATGACTATTAAGTATTAGTATTTATAATGATTCCATTGAGGCCTGCAAACAGAAATACAAATGAATATTTTAAGCATCGCTTAACAACATCAGTTCTTATTATTCTTCTTGGTTCACCCATGCAAATGGGAGCAGTGTACTGAAAATCTTGACATTCTGATGTTTCAGGATCGCATGGGATGAGGGGCAAAAAAAGCCACATCTAAATATAAAATAATGGGCAAATTCCTTTGTCAGGTGTACGCTCATCATACATGTTTACTTGAAGATGTCTACTGACATGCGGATCCTGGAGCATTTCTTTCTCTAGAGGTGCAGTGTTTCAGTGCTCGGTAGAAAAGAACAATTAAACTGAACTTTCACAATAAATTGGGGAAACTACACTTACAAGTCTACTTGAATGCAACAGTAAATTATTTTCCAATCTCTGCTTAAAAAGTGCAATCACAATCTACATTGGTAGAAATAATGAGACATCCATTCTAGTTGTTACTTGCTGTTAGTGATGGGCGAATAAATTCTGCAGCCGCTGCAAATTTCCACTTTTTCCCTCGGGTGAATACATTTGCGAAACTGCAGTAAAAATTGCCCAGCAAAAAATCTGCTGCGTAAAAAGAATTTGGGGGCGTGTTAGAATAGTCGTACGCATAAAAATAGTCGTGTGTCAAATTTATTCAGATGCCCATAGACTTAAATGCATTTGGACAAAATAGGCGAGTGCATAAAAATTGTCGCGGGTGTTGAAATCGACGCACATCAACATAATTTTGATGCCCATTCACTTAAAGCATTTCACAAATTTTTTAGCGGTTTTGCAGGAAATTTTTCGGTGAAGCGAAACGGCACTAATTCGCCCATCACTACATACTGTGCTATAAATATTAACTGGCTAAATCCATTTCTACAGGTAGCTGATACCACTATGAATTTTTTAATATTCTTGATTGATTTTTGATTATGATTATTGAATATGATTATTTTGGATTGGCTGGACAATCCCAGTGTTGGTACTTGGTTAAATAGTGGTATGTGTCTGTTCCCAAGATAGCTTCTTGATCCTCTTGAAGCCCTTTCTTCTGTTTTTTTTTCTGTCCCTCTTTGCTGTTTGACCCCTGCCTGAATTTAACCACAGCATTTGCCACCTGTTCTGATCTAGAATTAGAGTTTGAAACTATGGAATCTAGAGGGAGTCCGAGCAGTTTGTCATTATTATGTGTATTTACTAGTACAGCTGGTCAAATGCAGTTCAGCTGCAAATAGTAACAAATCAGAAATTATCTCTGAACAGTGTCCTACAATTTAGAAAATTAAAGCAAAGATTTGTCTGGTTTCTATGGGCAACTGCATCAGTGCAATGTAGCCCACAATTACAGGCAATGCATCAAAGAAGGCTGAACTGGAACTTTGGGGGTGGGGGAAAGTTAAAGTTCCCCAAGTCTATCCACCCCTCATCCCAAATCTGCTCATCTATGGAATATGGCTTTTAGTGGGAACACTTGTTTTTTTTGCCGTATTTGTGCATATATATATATATATATATATATATATATATATATATATACAATTTTGATATGCCTCTGATTTATTGTTTATCTCAAGAAGAGGTTTCAGAAAGGAAATTTGTCACATGGAAAAATATAATATTGATTCATTCTGACATTTATGTTTCCTAAATCCTGTGCAATATTGAATTACATTAGACTGAGCAGCTTGTTCATATTTTCCACTGAGCACACAGTTTAATAAGCACAACTAAGAACAACAGCTCAAGCATATCATGTTTAAAAGCAGAAATTAAATAATAAAAATCAAGCTTTATCAGTTTTATACTTTGAAAACCGTTTTCTTTTTAAAGTGTTTGAAAAATGATACATTTAATTCCAAATATATATCTAATGTTGTACCTAAACAAGCATAATAAAAAGGTATGTGCTTATGTCATTCTATTTTTTGACATACGCAATAAAAATAATATCTTAGTTATTTGAGAATCTTTTCATTGTTATTTTTTTTCACAAATTTTTTTTTGTCGCAGTAGATTTTCCGTCTGCATGTTGCCACTAGTGATTGGCGAATAAATTAGCCAGGCACTAATTCGCAGTGAATTTCAGCATTTTACCACCAGCGAATAAATTTGCAAAACTGCAGATTTATTCATCCATCACTAGTAGCAACATGCTGTAAACTGATGTGTTATGACTTGTAACTCCCCAATCTTTAGACTCAGTACCTACATTAAATCAATTTACTGTAGCTTCATGAATGTGTTGCTCTAGCTTTTCAGCTTCTGTATAGGTCATAGTTCGTGGGACTGCAGGAGCTTTGGTCTATGAGAAATGTAGAGAAGGAGGATAACACTAGCAAAATAAATGTTAGGAAGTAGGTACTTAAATACATTCATTATTTGTGGTTTCAATAAACACTTAGTAGATATATTTATTTATATTAAAATACATGGAATTTGATGTAACCATTGATAACAGATCCAATCAGATAAAAGGCAATGTGATGATAGGTGCAAAACTTGCTCCAAGTCAAGTACTCAATTAGAAATCGTTTGCATCTGCATTTAATATAGACATAATAGATATAATAATAATTTATACTGGACTAGTCACTACTTGCCACCATGTTGTGTAGAACTGATACATTTCTTACAATACCCCCCCAGGCTATTAATAATTGTTTTGTTGATAGGCTGCTGGGTGGGGTGATATCACTCCAATTTGTAGTGCAGTAGTAAAGAGTGACTGAAGTTTATCAAAGTGCAATTCACACAACTGAGGGCATCTGGGAAACTAACATTGTGTCTAGCCCAACATGAAATTTCAAAATTAAATATAAATAAATTGGTTTGCTCTATCAAAAAACATATTTCAATGCAGATTCTACTGAAGGAGCTCTATTAACTGATGCATTTTTCCCATGACAGAATGAATTTAACATAACAAAAATGAAGATACAATATATGGTTCAACTCATCAATACAAATTCTGTTTGCAGGATTTGTGCCAGAGTCAGTTATGAAAATGCATAAAAATACATATGCATACATGTTGGTGGAAACAGAGACAGATATAAGAAGAAGGGCTATGCAGAGGAGATACAGTATACACTGAATGGCATAAAACAGCTGAACATAAATTAGAGCTAAGGAGTGAAACGGTTTTGTTACAGGTGTTAGCTTTTCTAAACTCATATAAAGGATTGTGATCTCAATGAATATTATTTATCATAATTTATTTAGTACTTTCCACGTTTAATTACATTTTCTATTCCTAAATAGTGATGGGTGAATTTGGGGCGTTTGGCTTCACCGAAAAATTAGTGAATTTCCCGAAACGGCGAAAATTTTTCAAAACGTCGCCATTTTCGGTGAAATTGCACTGGCGTCCAAAAAAATGGGGAATCGCGGGAATTTGCTGCGAATTTACGCCTGGCGAATAAAGTTCCCCATCACTTTTCCTAAACATTACATTCATTGATTCTTCTTTGAAATTAGCCATTTTGAAATGTTTTTGGTTAGGTTTTTATTTGATTTCCAGCTATGGCATCTACATGTATTTGCTGTTTCCAGATTGGCTGCAATTGATCTTACTACACATTTTATTAATTCAGAGGTTGTAAAAATGTAAGGTGCTGTGTTTTAGCTTGCTGTTTGTGTGTAACCACTAGTGGCACTTCAGGACATATAAGGCTAGCATGCTGGGGCACAACTTTTGTTCCTATCCATTGCAAATATATTTCCTGGACACATGGCTTTCAGGTTCAGTTAGACATACAACTGTTGTGGATTGTAACCATCTTATAATGATTTGTAAGCTGCTATACCAGCCTGGAGGGGAATGTTTCTAAGATAGCTTGCTGTTTTCTTCACATTTCCTATCATTCAACAAAACCTATTATGTTTTTTATGCATGTACCAGAGACAATTGCTTTGCTTCTTTGTAAATCTTACAGTACCTATAGAAAGTTAATGTTGTGGGCCTCTTATATCAGATATAACAATGTGCCTGCGGTATTGGGAGTCTTAAGATTGAAGGTGTTGTTCACCTTTAAATTAACTTTAAGTGTGTCAGAGATATTCTACAAATGGTGGAATTTTGTCTGAAATTATGTGTGGTTTGTGTTATTTAGCCATTTATTCAGCAGATCTCCAGATTGCAATTTTAGTAAGCTGGTTACTAGGGTCCAGATTACCCTATCTTGAATAAGAGACTGGTATATGAATAGGAGAGGACCTGAACAGAGAGATGAGTAATACAAAGTAGCATTAACAATACATTTGTAACAGAGCATTTGTTTTTAGATGGGACCAGTGACCGCCATTTAAAAGCTGGAAAGAGTCAGAAGAAAATGGCAAATAATTAAAAAACTATAAAAAAGAAAAACCGAAGGCCAGTTGAAAAGTTGCTTAGAATTGGTCATTCTATAACATAATAAAAGTAATCTCAAAGGTGAACCACACTTTAAGTATAAAATCCTTCAACACACTGTTCGTTTAACAATTTAAGGAATACAGACACTATTTAGAAAATCATTCTAAACTGGCTCAATTACAGAATTACCATATTATTACGGATATATGTTTAGCCAATTATTTTTATTGGACAATATAGATATCCTGTTTGTATAAACAGACATGATACAAACTCCCTTTTAGTTGCATCTCAGAGTGTACAAACACAGGGGAATCTCTTTGAAGCATTTTTTAAATTGCATCGTTAATTTAAGGAATACTGACACTATTTAAAAAATCATTCTGTTGGTGACACTTTTTGGCCAATATTGACACAGCCACCTGAACCTCTAGATACAATGCACAAAGTCTCAGAAATATAGAGCAACAACTTTAGATCTAATTTAAACCAATAAATCCAGGAACATACTTATATCCAACGTGAAGAGACATTGGATTTGAGAGACAAAATGATGATACTAATGATTAGGATGTATAATGAATAATATTTACCTTCTGTACCCTCTTGTCATTGACTTCCAGATGTAAAAGCCACCTCCTGTGTGGCACATGATCAACCCAAATGCATAAGAGCACACTCTGTGTCATTAGACACCATCATTTACAGAAAGTAAATAAAGAACCTAAGTAACTTACATAAATGTATGTATCAAGCAATGTCAAGGCAGAGCAGCATGACAGGTACGAGCTGGAATATATGAGGAGTGTATGGGTTAAACATTGGGCAAACTTCACCAACCTCCAATGAACTGACCGACTTATTAGCACATTAATGAACTGATTTATGAACTACATATTATAGAGTAATATAATCAGGTTATATTGGAAGCTATTTACTGAATTATATGAACTATAACCTACTTGAATAGTGATTGGCGAATTTGTCCCATTTCGCTTTGCCACAAATCTCTCGAAATTCGCAAAACTGGGGAAAAATCTGCGAAACTGTAATTTTTCGTCAAAGTCGCAAATTTATTCACCATTTGCCCATCGCTGTACATGAACTTTCCAGCAGTGGGATAACTAATTATTGTGCCAACAGCAAGATTATTGGGCCCCTAATCTCTGAAAACAAGACTTTTTTCATCAAATGTTTTGCAGCTGTTTATCAATCAAAGTCCCATAGGGCCCCATATAGTTCCTAGGCCCCCCATCAATTTGTGGGGTCTATTTCCTCTATAGGTACACCCCTGCTTTTTGGTAAAATCGTTTCAGTTTGCATCATAGTAGCTGCAGTTGCAGCTGCAAAAAAACAGTGATCCATTAAGTTCAAACTTGTCCTAGCAAAACCTACCTGACTTGCCAAAATGTTCGGTATTGTGCACTTACCCCCCCAGCAAATATCTTGTATGGGCCTCAAGATTTTTGACTGCAACTCTGATCATAGGTCAGGTTAACCTCATCTAGTTGGTTTTTTGTTAGAATAATGTTGTTAGAATATAGATTATAGTGGCGTTCATATGATGCAAACTAATAATCTCTTGACTTTTATTTAATTTACTACCTCTGTGCATCTGCAAATTGATTTTCTTTAATAGTGATGTACCTGTAATTCTAAAATTTCTTTTGCAATATTTATTTTAAAAACAAATTTTCTTTTTTTCTCAGTGTGCTTCTTGCCCAGTATAATCCATTCATTTAATTCTTAGCATTAGAAAACAAACTGTATAACACTTCAATCAAAAGAAAAATAATATATATATATATCCTTTTCCAAATGGTACAGAATGACTATTATAATTATTACAATCAAATATGTATACAGGTATACTGAAAATAGAAATTGATGTGTAGAATTACTCCTTAATTAAAAAAAAACAGTTCAATAATCCTATAATAATATAAATAAATTATCATTTATATTCTAAACTGTATTTATTCATATTGCATACATTGAGCATACTTTCCTATTTTGTTTTTCTAAAGTGTATAGGAATATTTAAAAGAGGCATTTTATTGAAGCACATATTAACACATTTTAGATGTCATTTAAGAAAAAAAAATTGGCAAAGCATTTAACAGGATTTTCTTATCAACGGTTTTCCAGATGCTACAACTGTCAGTTAGGCCATGCCAGTGACTGGTATCATGCCAACTTAATACAAGTTGGTTCCACTTGTCACCCTTTCAATTTCTCTGCTGGCCTCAATTTTAAAGGGCTTATTAGCATTATCAGAGTTATCTTAAAGATGTGTTTTGGCTTTCTTATTTTATGGAAATGTATAATCAAACACTATAGAAATTAAAAGGAATAAAGTAAATTATCTTGACAATAAACTGTTGGCAATTTTTGATTCATTGCTCTAGAAATATGAACTAATCTGCATAACACTGATTACTGTTATAAATTCATAATGCTCTCTTTTATTTTCTCTGACTTTACCATTCTGTAATTACCGATCAGTCTCTGCATTTAGGAAACAGTATTCTTTATTAAAATATTTTTAAGAGAGGACATTATCCTGTATAAAATTATTTTAATGTTATGTTAAAGAAAGGCTTAAATATAAAAATTTCCAAACATAGCTATAGCTTGAGGTAAAAAGTAAGAGGTCTGTTAATTTTGCCATATTTATATTTAATTCATTGGAGTATGAGTAAGGAACAAATCATGTTCAAATTAAATTCATATAAAAAAAGATAGACTTGTTTGACATAAATAGCCTATCTGGTTAGGATTTTTGCTATTATCCTTAACATGCAGTTAATTGATTGGTGCATAGAAACACATTTATTATGGAAGCAGCTCAATATTGTCTGATATAGACCCAGAGAAGACCCCAATTGTGCATGAAAACCAAATCATAAATTGCCCAGGAAGGATCCCCAGCAGTTACGATGAGTAGTCTTAAATACAACAATTCATAAAGGCATAAATTAATTCATTTATTTTAAATAGCATAACTTTCCTCCTGCAAGACCAACTGCATCTGAGACTTTCTCACATACACATATAGTATTCTTTATATATATTAGGCTGACACTTCCTGCAGTACTTTATACAATTTATAAAATCATTCATCTCAGTCATTGACCCAGTTGAGCTTACAATCTAAGATCCTATCACATGCACACACAGTATGGCTGAAACCCTAGAGGACATCCAAGCAAGCATAGGGAAAACATATAAGGGGTAATTTACAATCTCCAAGAAAGTGTGCAAAAAACCACAGACATGCAATACAATCTTGCCTGTATTTAGTCATGAGGGGTGGGGGAGGCACATAAAGAGAGGACAGACCTGCTCCACTGATGTTGCACCTTGTGCTAATTTTTTTTCTGATGTGCATAACACCACATGATGTGTGTCACGAATCAACACCCATAATCCAGAACCAATGCTAGGCTCCCTGGGCTCGGCTCTTACTTCTGTCTTTAACAGCTGCCTTTCACCTCAGAAGGAGCCCTTGGCTAATTGGATGCCGCCAGGTCTTATAAAGAGAGGAGCCAAACTAAGGGTTCTGGATGAGCAGAGGGGCATGATCGTTAGCAAAGTCTTTTTGGGCAGAAGTTCATAATATAAGGAGCAGACAGAAAACGTTATCAAACCAGGTGGGTCGGTGCAGGCAAAATTCAAGTGTCAGAGTCACTTGAATTCAGAGTCAGAGTCAGAGTCAGACAGGCAAGGGTCAAAACCGGTAGATCAATCAAAGTAGTCAAAACAGGCACTGGTCAGGTAACGGAGTGTAGAGTAGTCAAATAACAGGCCACGGTCAGGATTAGTCAGGAGAAAGTGAGGCAGGCAGGGGTCAAAACATGAATCAGAATAAACAAGAATAGCACCCAGGAACTCACGAATGGAACCAAACAACAGGCAATGAGTTTACATGAAAGGCCTCTTTAAATAGTTTAAATTTTGCACCACTCTGCGTGATGATGTCATCACGCCTGCGACACAACGCATAACCTAAGGAGATGCGTGCCACGCGCGCCATAGGAATTTCAGCAGCAAGGCGAGTAGATCAACACGGCGAGCAACCCCGCCGAGAGCGCGCCGTGCGTCCCTGCCGGCCCACTAGACCCCCAGGGTGAGTGTTTCTCACATTACCTACCCCTCGAGGAGGGGCCACCGGACCCCCAGGTTTCTCAGGAAACTTAAGATGGAATTGTTTCCTGAGACGATCAGCCCTAACATCACAAACAGGAACCCAAGAATTCTTCTCAGGGCTGTAACCCTTCCATTGTACTAAATACTGTAACTTACCCCGCACAAGGCGAGAGTCAAGGAGTTCCCTACGGGACCTGTCAGCTGCTTTCTTTTGAGCAACCGTAGCTGCAGAAAGAGAATCGTGTACCCCAGACCAGATTTTGGCAAACTGCTTAACAGAAGAATTGACAGAAGGTACAGAGGATAAAGAACCAGAAAAAGTCTTTGGCTGTAAACCAGTAACAATAAAAAATGGAGATTGGCCAGTAGAAGCATGAGATGCGTTATTATAAGCAAATTCTGCCCAGGGTAATAGCTTAGCCCATGAGGATTGATTGTCAGAAACATAGCATCTTAAGAATTGCTCAAGGGACTGATTAACCCTCTCAGTCTGACCATTGGTTTGAGGGTGATATGTGGTAGAAAATGACAAATCATTCCCAACCAAAGAGCAGAATGCTCACTAGAATTTAGAAACAAATTGTACACCCCTGTCAGAAACAATATTGACTGAAAAACCATGTAATTTGAAAATATTAGAAATAAATAATTCAGCCAACGTCTTAGCAGATGGGAGATGTGGGAGGGGAATAAAATGACTCATATCAACCACTACCCAAATTACAGTCTTCCCTTGAGATGGAGGGAAGTCAACTACAAAATCCATAGACAAATGGAACCAGGGTCTGTCAGGAATAGGCAATGGCCTTAGAAATCCTTGCGACATGTTTCTAGAAGATTTTGACCTCTGACAGACAGGACAGGAATTAACAATATTTTTTGCATCCTTTTTAAGTGATGGCCACTATACATTACGAGACAAATACTTCCCAGGAGGCATATCTACAGTGTCTGTGCCCGAGATAAAAGTGGGGTGAGATCTGACCCCAAAACTGCCACAATCATCTCACTAGGTATGTTAGGAACACATTCCAAAGGTTCAGACACATTTGACTCAAAATTCCTATAGAGTGCATCAGCCTTAGTATTTTTGGAACCAGGCCTGTACGTAAGAGAAAAATTAAACCGAGTAAAGAGCCCATCTAGCCTGCCTAGTATTCAACCTCTTAGCAGACTCGATATTTAACAGATTTTTGTGGTCAGACCGATATGGCGATCTTCTTCCTGCTTTGAACGGCGCATGCGCAGTAGGATCGTTTCGCTGGTACAATCTACTGCGCATGCGCCAAAACGCCGTTCACAGCAGGAAGAAGATTGCGTGGAAGAAGATGTCGTCTGTAAACTCCCTGGACTGGACCTGCGCTGAAGGGTAAGTAACAAGTTAGGGGCATTTGCCCAGCGGGACGGGTAGGCCAGGGGGGAGGAGGGAGGGTGGGCAACAAACGGGAGGGGGGGTGGGGGGTTTGCGCCGACTAGGTTTCCTTCCCCTTTAAGAAATAGGGGCAAATTTACTTACCTTCGAAGTTGCGCCAGAGTTGGCTTCGCTGCACTTCGCCAGGCAAAGTTTTGCCAGGGCCCCGCTAATTCACTAAAATCTAAAAAGTTGCACTTAGGGAGGCGAAAGGTAGCAAAGTTGCGCTAGCGTTAATTCGTCAAGCAAAGCGAAGTTACACTAGCGATGCCTAATTTGCATATGGTGCCAAGTTAAAGTACAATGGACGTATATGTAGCAGCAAATACATTACACTACACAAACCTGGGAAACCTTAATAAAATAAAATAGAGTTGTTATTTTGCCCTATACATGTGCCCACTGTACAGTTTAAGTGCCATATGTTAGGAAATGTAGGGGGGAAGGAGGGTACCCCCAAAACAATTTACGATTTTTTTCAGCCTATCACCCTTAAAAAAGTAAGACGCCTGCGTTTTTTGGGACTTAGAAAAAAATTCAACTTTTTTTGAAGTAAGCTCTATCTACTCTAATTAGTGATGGGCAAATTTATTCGGCAGGTGCAAATTCACGGCGAATTTGCGCGATTTGCCGCCAGCGAATAAATTCGCGAAACACCCATGAAAATTCACGGAAAAAAATCGTTGGCGTCAAAAAAGTGCGCCGGCGTCAGAAACGGGCGCCGGCGTCGGAAAAACGGGCGCCGGCGTCAAACGGGCACCGGCGTAAAAAATGAGACGCCGGCGCCGTTTCGTGAATTTTTCGCCGTTTCGCGAATTTCGCACGAAATTCGCAAATTTTTCAGCAAAGCGAAACAGCGCGAATTCGCCCATCACTAACTCTAATGCACTTCGACTAAATTAAAATTTAACATATATTTAAACATAATACTAGTATGTGGATTCTCGGGTAAACTCATAAATAATTTCCCACAAACAATAAAATAATAAGAATTGTGAGGTCTATAAATACATGTAATAGTGAAACAATTTAATAAGAATATATATTAATCACATGGAGACTCCTGGGAAGTAAATATTGTTAAAAGGTGCTATTATCCATATCAAATGAAGTATATGAATTGCCCATTAAAAACACATAAGCTGTCAGTTTCTCATATATGATCAAATAAATTAACAATAAAATAACAGGGATGCCCTAAATAGTAAAACTCATTCATATGTATATTAATCAATCAATAGCGACATCTATAAAACATTGAATAGTGAAACCCATTAGTATTGCATATATTAATCAAATAAAGAGAAACAGGCATAGTAACAGGCGTTATTATGAATTTATCAGTCAAATGAAATATATGACTTCTCAGTTAGATTGAATAGTAAAATTGTTCAATATGCAGATATTAATGAATTCATTAATTGTGGATTTTCTTGATTTATACTCAAAATAGCTTTTGAGTGTCCACCTACATTATATGGAACATTTATGTGAGTAGCATCTGCATCCATTTTTATAACTGATTATTATTTTAGGGGGGAGACTGCTGAAGAACATAATTGGTTTAGATTATGGTTCCTCATTTACATGAATGTAGATTTGCATAGAGGCTTATATTTACAAATGCTTTTTTAATTCTTAGGACTAGAAATTTTTAGATACTCTTCTTCACATGTTTCCCTTTATATATAAGTATTTCTTCCTTTACTGTAGGAAGTGGAAAAAGATCAAATCTGAAAGTTTGTTCTAATACATTATATGAAACCCATATTTAATTATGAGAATGCAGGCCTGTGCAGTTTTTGCATTCATTGCTTTAGCAAAAGAGCAGCTTGATAAATTAGATCCCATGGCATTTCTTTGAATTAGCTGTAACATGAAAAGTCCTACTTTGTCCTGGAAACATTAAAATGAACTTTGAGAATACACTGCAGCATTATCAAGTAGCAATTTTATTTGTTCTGAAGAATTCCCAACTATAAAAAAAACATTGTTAGTAAATATAACATCCCCCTAGAAAGTTCATGAGCAGGAAAACCCTCCCAGTTGCAGTCTCCATAGTGTTAGCAATTATTAAACCAAATCAATGTCAGTGAGGGTCATTTATAACGTTTGCAAATGGTTGTATTGCCCATGTTTTTTTTCCAGAAGACTGAAATATTGCATTATTTCAATGCGTACAAATATTTGTAAATGAGATGGGTGTTTATGTGAGTGCAGCCACTGTGCAAAGGTCGTTGTGCTGTAAAATAAAATTGACAGTAATTGAAATTTGCAAATTGCAAAACTGTTTTGCAAATATTTTCTCTGCCACAGTTGAGGTGTAACTCATACACATAGCATGCACATATATATTCGTAATTTGTGATTACAAAAAAAATTAGGTGTAAGTACCACACTTTGGTCAATATATGCAATCTCACATGCCATGGCAAGGCCCCTCATAAAAATTTAAAGAATAATCTTTTTTTTGAATAGCATGCTATAACTCTACTTTTACACCCATGCAAATCCAGCTATATCTGATTCAGACATTTATATATTATTTATTAAATATATTTGGGCCAATATTTCATGCTCTGTATTCAAGGTCCATAGAGACATCAATAAGACATGTGGATGTACAAAACAAGGAGGTCCAGCAAGTGGTCTGAATTTATCTCTACAGATCCTAAAATTGTCTTCAGAAAATTAAGGATATGCCTAGAACCCACTTGGGCTCAATAAGTGGTGTATTTAATGTGCAAACAGAATTAAGAATTTTCTATTCACTTTTCTATATATATTGCATAATCGCAAATTACAAATATTTATGCCCACACTCTGGGGCAGATTTACTAAGCTCAAGTGAATAGTTGGAATGCAAAAATATTCAAATTTCGAAGTATTTTTTTGGGTACTTCAACCATCGAATTGGTCAAATTCAATCGAATCGAATAATTCGAACGATTCAAAGTAAAAATCGTTAGACTATTCGACCATTCGATAATCGAAGTACTGTCTCTTTAAAAAAAACTTTGACTTCATTCTTCGCCACATTAAAGCTACCGAAGTGCAATGTTAGCCTATGGGGACCTTCCAGAGCACTTTTCTAAGTTTTTTTTTTGATCGAATAAAAATCATTAGATTGATCGATTAAAATCGTTCGATTCGAAGGATTTTATCGTTCGATCGAACAATTTTTATTGGACCGTTCGATCAGACCTTTTGCGCTAAAATCCTTCGAATGCGAAGGATTTTACTTCGAGGGACGAATTCGAGGATTTTTTAAGCCTCGAAATTCGACCCTTGATAAATCTGCCCCTCTGTGTTTGAGTTACCTCACGACTTTGGTGTCAAAGAAAATATTTGCAAAACAGTTTTCAAATTTATGAATTTAAATTACTGTCAATGTTCCCTATAAGGTGATCACTCATGTGCACACAAATTTTGAGATCAGCGCACACAGTAAATTGTTGTGAGCACAAAAATACAAACTGTTATATTATTTCTGACCTGAGCACAGAGTTTTTAAAAACTGCACACACAAGTTTAAAATTTGGGCACAACATTTTTTTTGTGCACACAGCCATAGCTATCAATGATATTTTCATGCACAGTGGCCGCAATCATACAAACACTTGTCTCATTTGCGAATATTTCTGAGCAATGTGAATTCGCAAAAAAGCACAGCAGTACAATATTTCAGCATTCAGGAAAAACCATGGGCAATACAATGATTTGCAAATAAATATGTGCTGCGCACTGAGATCTACTTATGTATAATGCAAAACTGTTAAAATACATAAAACATTGCACTAAAATGCCCAGAAATGTGTTCAAACTTTCATAACCTGCCCAATTTTGTAAAATGGACATGGGGGTGTGGTTATAAAATGGGCATGGCCAAAAATTGTCACCACGCTGCTCACAGCACAAATATTTGTCCCTCTATTAGTTTTCGAATGTTGAGTTATACAGTAATCTAGATAAATAATTATGTGTACAATCTATGTATATAGTTTGAATATGTGTATGTTAAAAGTGGAAACTTTGCAGCAGTATTAGTTTTGGTAAACTGAGGTCTACTTTGTTTGAAGCATGTGACTGTGCGAGCATTGCATATTGTGTTTGCTACATGTGAATACAAAAGTGTGTATATTGAAAACTTTTGTAAATAACATTGCAATTGGTTGTAAAATTTTAATGCAAAGCTGACCACTGGGGGATCAAGAAATATTTAATGAAATAAATGAATGCACACCACACAGCATATAAGCAGCAAACAGGGTCAACAGGGTCTGCAAAAGTAATTTTTTTTGTATTCATTTTTTATTGTTTTTCTCAAAGTTTCCATATCCACAAGTTATTTTACACAATGAATGTGACATTTCAATCTTAGCATAACAAGTAAATAAAACAAGGAACTTAAACAAACAAACTTCTTAAGGTAACTCTTTTCTTTTTCTTATGTTTTGTATGAATTCTTTCCATATTTGATAAGCCTTTTAAGTGTGATTTTTCTCAATACTGTCTCTTGGTATTGCTAGCTCGTATTCCAAGTTTTTGGTGACTTCTTTTATTATTAGAATAGTATTTGGTATTTCTTGTTTTTTCCAGTTCCTGGCAATAAGAAGTCTGCTAGCGTTTAAGACTTTGAAGGTAGTTATTTCCAATGCTTTTGTTGGACATTTATTATATATAATTATATATATTTCAATTGTTCAATTTAGCATCCACTGCACAACAATGTTTACATGATAGCTGGTCTGCAAGGTTGAATACAATATATCACAATCAAAAAACAACTGAAGTGTGAGTCAGGTATCCTGATAGCCAGAATACCTGTCCTACAACTCCCAGCAACCCAGTTCAGACTGCCATCAACAGTGCTGGTGATAGCTTAACACTAGCGTTTCGCTGACTCAGTGGCTTCTTCGGGGGCATAGGTGGCGCGTGGTCATGGTCCACAAGTTTAAATAGCCATAATCGGTACTGCGCGCTTCCGGTGGTAATACGTCACTTCCGGTTTTGCGGTTCAGCGTGATTGCGCATGCATGTTTTCCTTTTGAGATTCTAGCGCTTCTGCGTAAATGCGTCTGCGTGTTTTCCTTTCGCGATTAGCGCTTATACTTGATTGTGCCTGCGCATAACCTAGTGTCACTTGTGATTATACTTGTGTCCTATGTTTAGGATTATTATACCATTTATGCCATTAGGTCCTAATTAGTGTAGCTTTCACTTGGCAGTTATAAAGATGTGTATTCTAATCATAATTACATTATGCTTCTATCATTAACTGTTTTAAATCTAAAACCGTAGAGGCTGTTTATTAACCCTATCTGTACCAAAACACTATGTAAGCAATGAGGTGCCCTATAAAAATGGGGAAAATGTGAACCCCTCATTGAGGCCCACTGGAGATCTACTATTCATTGCATATATCCACCTAGCCTCAGTTTGTAGCAACTTCTACTCTATTGCGCTTCGCCAGGTCTGAGGTGGCGAAGGAAGTCTAGCGTAAAAGGTAGCGTTCAGTACACTGCGCAAGTTAGTGAATTTTCGTAGTTACGTCACTAGCGAAAATTCGGCTGGCGTAAGGGTGCGAAGTAAAACTAGCGAAATTATGCCAGCGTTCGTTAGAGAATTTGCGATGTAGCGAAAAATGCCAAATGCTAGCGAATTAACGCTAGCGTTCGGCGCTTCGGCGCTTAGTGAATTTGCGCCTAAGAGTCTGTGTGGTTTTTAACCAATAAGTTATTAAAAGTTATGTTTTAAGCTATGGGGAACTAGTGTTAAGCTATCACCAGCACTGTTGATGGTGGTCTGAACTGGGTTGTTAGGAGTTGTAGGACACGTATTCTGGCTATCAGGACACCTGACTCACACTTCAATTGTTTTTTGATTGTGATAATTATATATATATTATATTATATATAATTATTATATATTATTATAATAAATAGGGCAACCAAGTTTGGGAGTTTTACTTTGAAAGCAGCAAGTAAGTTGCAGGTAAAACTTAGTCCCTTTGTAAAATGTATAATTAAGCAATAGAATTCTTAATGAATCAGATGAAAATTGAGCGTAGGCCTGGCCAGATATGGGATGACTTTGACGTACTTGGCCAACTTAAATATATTGCAATATATGGATAAACAATCCCTGTTTTGTTTAAAGGGTAAGGCATTTTTAGTAGCAGTATGCACAAAATGTCTCTGTCTTAAATATATTGATAATGGGTTGAGTGCAGAGGACTCTTGTATTTGACTATCTGTATTTTGCGGTCACAGCCTCATTGCACCCCGCCTAATGGTTTTTAAAAATTAGTCGTGAGCACAACTTTCCCTTGTTTGTTATATATATATATATATATTATATATATATATTTAGTATCATTGGCTCCAAAGTCATCTCAAACTTATTTTGAGTAAACTTAGCAATTAATGAAAAAGCAGAGTTACATACAATATGCTTCATATCTTTTCACAAGTCTACCAAATATATAGCTTATCTCCTATATTTATTTGTGCATGAGTTAAATTGCTTGATTAGCTGCTAATACTTGTTTAACACTTTTGATATGTAATGGAATAGTGTAAAACAAAGATTGTTCTAGTTGTTGCAATATCTTTCAAAATTAAAATATCACAGTTCCAGACACTGTTTTTGAGTACAATTATAGAGTGTCTCAAAACACAAATGCACAGCTTGCTACTGCTGGTAGCCGACTGATTAAGGCTATTAGTAATGCAGCCTTGCCAAATCAACATAATGATGTGTGCTGGCCTCACATTAGTAAGCAATTGTAAAAACAATTAGGGGAAATGATGTTCTCATTGCAAACATTTTCCTTTAATAAAACATGCTTATCTTTATTAATATGATTCCAAAAATAATATTGTCATGTGAATATTTACCAGTAATACTTTATATATGATGAAAATGACATGAACTTGATTTTGACAAATAAAAAATACCCAAAACATGCATAAACTATTAAATGCACCATGAATATTCTATTTTTGGTTTGTCAATTGAATAATGGATGTATTGTTTGATTCCCCAGTCAAGCATAAGGAAAACAAAAGTTAAGCTTTTATATTCTATTCTATTCTACAAAATATTTGGCCACGGGGACCATAACAGTGTAGCACAGATTTTTCTGATGTTCCTTAATTGACACAAGAGGTAGTTAATGTTACAAACTAAGCAATTCTCTAAATCATTCTTTTGCGTTTCTAATTTTAATGTCTCTTGTAAAATTCATATTTGATGGTTAGAAGAATAAAAGCTCAAGATGGGCAAACATATGCCCCAGCAAATAAGAAGTATTTTATTCCAAATAATTTTAACATAACATTTATTTCTAAGCATACCACAGTTCCTATTATGCTTGGCTAATGCTTGGAACAAGAAATGTTAAGGAAAATGAGAAAAAAACACAGATTTTCTATGTAGTAAGTCTTATGCAGATGGGAAAAGTATGAATTTTCTGCAAGTCTGCCTTTGCAACTAGGCATATAAATTCACTAACATGCAGTAGGGACTATATTGTACTAATCTAATAAATTTTAACAAGCAATGAGCATTAAGAATTCTAGGGCACTTGTGTTTTCACGAATATGAATATTCCCCTGAGTGGTCAGATATTTGTACACTTTGGCAACAAACATTAATGCCCAAATTCACTAATCTGACACAAATTACCCAGCATGTGATTCCACACAATTACTTATGGTTGGAAGACAGAGATTGAATTGACCCAAAACGTATGAAAATGAGTTTTGCTGATAAGTCCAGGACTAACTTTCCTAGATATTACTTGTGGAGGAAAGAATAACTCCAGCACATTGTAATGGACTTGGTATGCCATCTACTCAATCCAGTCCATGTGCTCGGACAGCACATAAAATAGATCACAAGATTGATTTTCCCAAGTTTACAGAAAAAGTCATGACAGTTCTCATTCTGGCGTTTGTTTTCTGGCTAAAGATGTGGCCCACAGTTTCATTTCCAGGCTGAATCAATTGCCAATAAAGCCATTTCCAGTAAGGAATTGTTTGAGTCAGCCATTTCAGCTTCTGAAATGTCCAAACTTTATTGGCAAATACAAGTGGTTAAGTTAACCTGCAATAAAAACAGACATAAATGTTGACAATTTAGGAAAAATAAAATGTTCAGCATGCAACAGGAAAAAGATAAAATATGACTTTGTCTGATTTTCTCCAATACAGTTTTATTTATAAGACTTTGCTACAGTCTATTCTGGGAAGACCACATCATCTCTAATCATGGATAAATTTTACAGTACATGCGCAATATTTTAGAATAAGGGTGCTTAAAGTACTCATACTGGATGGACAAGATGACCACCAAACATACCTTAAAGGGATCCTGTCATCGGAAAACATGTTTTTTTCAAAAACGCATCAGTTAATAGTGCTACTCCAGCAGAATTCTGCACTGAAATCCATTTCTCAAAAGAGCAAACAGATTTTTTTTATATTGAATTTTGAAATCTGACATGGGGCTAGACATTTTGTCAATTTCCCAGCTGCCCCCGGTCATGTGACTTGTGCCTGCACTTTAGGAGAGAATTGCTTTCTGGCAGGCTGTTGTTTTTCCTTCTCAATGTAACTGAATGTGTCTCAGTGGGACATGGGTTTTTACTATTGAGTGTTGTTCTTAGATCTACCAGACAGCTGTTATCTTGTGTTAGGCAGCTGCTATCTGGTTACCTTCCCATTGTTCTTATGTTTGGCTGCTGGTGGAAAAAGGGAGGGGGTGATATCACTCCAACTTGCAGTACAGGAGTAAAGAGTGATTGAAGTTTATCAGAGCACAAGTCACATGACTTGGGGCAGCTGGGAAATTGACAATATGTCTAGCCCTGTGTCAGATTGCAAAATTGAATATAAAAAAATCTGTTTGCTCTTTTGAGAAATGGATTTCAGTACAGAATTCTGCTGGAGCAGCACTATTAACTGATTCATTTTGAAAAATTTTTTTTTCCCATGACAGTATCCCTTTCACACAAGGTTGATAACCTGATTAATAAATAGACTAAATTACTATTTTAACAGCTGTGTTCTATATATATAGGGTTGCCACCTTTTCAGGAAAAAATGAGTGAAACTGCCACAAAAATTCGCCGGCGTCAAGAAATTTTGGACTTGTGCCGGAAAAGTTGCTTGTGCCAAAACCGTTGTGCGTCAACACTATTCGGTTGCAGATTTTTTTGCCGTTTTGTGAAATTCGTGAATTTTCCAAATTTGCCCATCACTAATTGGAAATAGTGAAGCACAATTTTTTTTTTTTGCCATGAACAGATTTGCGGAAAAATCCTGCTCTTTGCCATTAGTGGATTTTGCTCATTGACTTTTGCAAATTTTTTGGCAAAGCAAAACGGGGCTAATTAGCTCATCACTGATTCGAAACAAATCTTGTAATTCCTCAATTCATGCAATACCTGCTTATTGTTGAGTACTGTATAGCATCTGCTTTTCTATGACTTAAGTAAAGCAAGAAAACCTCTAATCACAAATGTAAAAACTGATGTGCCAATAATGCAAGCTCATAACTTGTTTTTCTCATTTTCCTTTGCTCAGTGATGCTATGCATCTTTAGAACCCGCTTGCGATTCAAATTAAATTATACATGTTTCTGTAATTTATTATTAGTGCTTTAAGAAACATCCAGAGTTTGGAGAGTGAGAATAATTGCTTAACTGTAATAAAATTAATTGGAGCTATAAGTCTTGCCTCACCCCCCATATTCATTTTTATTTCTGCATGGACTATTATATGGATAGCTGTTACATTTAAAAAAAGCTTTTCAAAGTTCAGAAGGACTTAAAAACAATGTACTGTACCATTGTTTTCATAATAAATGATCCTTACGTTCTGAAAGGGGCAATATACTGAATACTTATGTTCACTACAAGTCCCATAAATAGTGCTTCGGTTAAAAATCTGCAGGTTTAATCTGCTTGTTTAAATACAAAAAAAGAAAAAACATTTTTTTTTTCTTTTGTAAAGGGCTGACCCTTACTATCCCAACCTCCATCCCTATAGAAAGATCAATGTTAAAAGGGAGATAATGAGTTTTGTGTATGAGGAGCCTCTTTCCCTCACATGCTGATATTGTTTCGGGTATAAAGAGAAGAATATAATTTTACTGATTCAGTGCCTACTCATACTCCCACAACTGTTCTGAACTGCTCTGGACAGGATAATGTACAAAATACTTTTTTTTTATAATAGCTATAGTCAAAATGCATTCTGACACATCATAATGATAGGAAAAATAATTAAAACATTGTAACAGTGACCCTAATATAGTCTTACAATAAATTGGATGACTGTGGGAGGCCAATTTATCAACATTCTCATTTTAGTGGTTTTAAAGGTTTTTGAAACCACAAATAAAATAATTTCCGGACTTCACGGATGATATCCGCAAGATCCATCGGGCTGCACAAAAATGCAGGGGCCACGTCAGATGCTAGAGAAATAAGGTAAGTAATGGAAATGTCGGATGAAGTCGCATCTTGCAGCGTCTGCATACGACAATAGTGTCGCGTCGGATCAGCGCTGCAACACTATCCGACAATGCTATTACTTACCTTATTTCTGTCTCATCTGACGGGACTCCTGTATTTTTGTGCATCTCGACGGAACGTGCGAAAATCATCCGTGAAGTCCTACCCTTAAACCACAAACAATCCGAATATAAAAAGTATGAACAGAAAAATAACGCTGAACGATACACTAAGGAGTACAAAAACCTCTAAAAATGCAAGTTTTTCAGACAATTACTAGCAAAATAAAACTGAAATCCTCTAAAAGTCCAAATGGCTAAAAAATTATCCAGTAGGATCAGTACAGCTCCTATTGACTTAACTGCTTTTATTTGCCATATTCATTCAAGTTTTTCATGGTCTCAACACATTATAAATTTCATATTTTTACAATTTAACAAATACATTTTTAGAGAAAGAAATGGATATGGGTAAAAAATAGAAATTTGAATATTAGTAAATAGGCCCCTTAATATTAGTGATATGAAAGAAGGTAGAGTGGTAAAATTAAAATAAGCAGAAGCCTAACCCCAGAAGAAAAAACAAAACAACTGCATATATTTTAGATTAAAACTGTTTACAATAGTCTAAAAAAGAATTTGTTAGGCAAACTGCCCTTTTAAAAATCCAATGTCTATTGCAGATTCCTATCAAAGTTTGATGTTATAAACGACTTAAACAAAATGATCATTTTATATTTGTTATGTATAAATGTGGTTGCTGAATGCGGTAGATGCATTGGTAATGCCTTAATCCCTGATTTATTAGCTCTTAGGTAAGTGGGATGCTATTGCTGGCAGATCCATATGGTTCATCCACTAATGAGGTCTCAGTCTGCTATGGAATTATACAACAATTTTAGAAAAAAATGCTGATTGAACATAATATGATAATAAAACATACAGCAATTCTTTCAAACAATATGAGTATTCAATTGAGCAAAAGCAGTTTTGGTGACAGATATACTGTGATAAAGTGACCTCTTCTGCCTTATGAAGCAAAGATGTATCTTCTTTCTTGTGGAATATTAGGCAGCACGTTATTCATTTTGTGTGATTTATGAACCAAGCCAATAGGCTTTCAGCAAGTAAAATTACTTTGGACCTTCTATATATTCTGACCATTGAATGCTCAACTGAAATGAACCCTGAGCTCTTTCCAATAAAACTTCAGAACATTTCCTCTATTAAACCTGAATCCTTAGCAATATGTTCTGAATACAAATGAACGTTATCTTTGCTTCATTTTTTTTGTTTTCATTTAAAACATTTTATTTGCCCTTTGTTTGCTGCTTCTCTGTCATGCACATAGAAAAAAAAATTAAATTAAGAAAACTGACAGCATTCTGTGCATATCAGAATAAAGTAGCAACAAAAGAAACATTTATTTTCCACTACATATGGAGCCTACTTTATAATCATTGCTTGTTTCTCTGACAAAGCTGAGATTCCACCTCCTGCTTGGCAACTATCAGTTTGCTCCTTATGTCATCATAACTTACACACACACTGGATAATGATTGGTCTTCTTCTTAGATTAATAAAAGGGAAATGTAACACTGTGAATTTACAGTACAGTGAATCACTGTGGTCAAATTATTAACTTGCCATCCACAGCTGCTCCCCCTGTGCAGCAGTGATTAATTAGCATGTTGTTTATGTTTGTCATAGAACATCTCCACCTAAGAAGTGCATCTTTAGACTTTTATCATCTGATTAGATGTGTTTCAGTTGATGCTTTCAGATTCTCCTACATATACAGCTGAAACTTTTTAATTTGTGCCTATTAATGGACCTTATCAGGAATCTGATATAAGGAAAAATATAAAAAAGGGGCAAATGTATTAAAGTGGGAAGGCCACAAAAACACAACTTAAGCTTTTTGAAAAGTAAACATAATTTCAAGCAACTTTGCAATATTCATCATTTAAAAAATATGCAGACTTTTCATGATTTTTTAATGGTTTCTGACAGTTCCCTAAGTCTAGCGCCCTGCTCTCCTGCTGATCTGTCGGACTACTTTGCTGAGCTGGCTGACTACTGTTACTTTGTATCAACAGCCAGCTTTCCTCAGCCTGCATCCTCCAAACCCCACATTTCCATGCACATGTGATTTCAATAAGGAAAGGAACATCACAGTGCAATGCATTGTGGGTTATGTAGTTCCTGCATGCTGTCTGTAAGCTGTGGAGAAGTTGTATAATTTGTAACATCAGTGTTTAGTCCCTCCTTCCCTGCCTGGATTTCAAATGATGGAGAAAGAGAAGAACTGTTAAACAGCTGCATTTCAGCATAGAAATTCAAAAGTCTGGCCCTTTAAAAATTAAAATTCAACTATTCGCCACCTAAAACCTGCCAAGTTCTTTTATAAGTCAATGGGAGAGGTCGAGGGACCAATTTGGACATGTTACTAGCCTTCCTGACATTTGAGTTTTTTCGGATAAAAAACTTGAATCGAGTTTACTCTAATTTGATTAGAGTTTTCGAGTCTGTAAAATTTGTGTGAGTTTTAGATACTCAATTTTTTAATCAAATAATCAAATAACCCCCCAATTGAATTTCAAGCCTATTCAGAGTTAAAAAAACCTCACATGAATTCGACAATGTACCTCCCCATTACATACAGGTATAGGATCCATTATCAAGAAACCTATATGCCAGTTTATGGAAAGGCCATTTCCCACAGAGTCCACTTCAATCAAATGTTTAAATCCATGGTGTTAATTTATGCATAAAGATAATAGCTGTATAAATACACCACTGCTCTGTTTAGTGTAAAATAAGAAAAAAAAAGAGAAAATAAAAGAGAAAATAAAACAACAGTAGAGAAATTTTGTGATGGTGATAGAAAGGAAGATCAGGATATAATCAGGAAGTGTAAAGTGGAGGTTATAGTGGAATAAGGACAGAAATTTGTCTCAGGGTCAAAAGCAGTAAAGAAGGAGAGCATGTGGAGAAGACATGAAGACAATATTCAAAGCTAGTGATGGACAAATAATTTCAGCAGGCATGGATTCGCGACAAATGTCCACATTTCACCACTCGAAAATGTTTTTGCGAAACTGCATTGAAAATTCGCCGTCAGATAATCTGCCACAACAAAAAAGAATTGATGTGCATAAAAATTGACGTGCTTCGAAATTATTCAGACTCCCATTGACTTTAATGCATTCTGACAAAATAGTCTTGCATATAAAAATTGTCGATCGTGTCAAAAATTGGCACACATCAAAATTAATTTGACACCCATTACTTTCGATTTGTTTTGTGAATTTTCGCAGTTTCTGCGATTTACCCATCACTATTCAAAGCCAGAATAAGAGATCACTATTATGCTCTGCCGTTAGGGATGTAGCGAACGTCGGAAAAAAATGTTCGCGAACATATTTGCGAACTTGCGTCAAAAATGTGAACGGTTCGCGAACCCCATAGACTTCAATGGGAAGGCGAATTTTAAAAGCTAGAAAAGACATTTCTGGCCAGAAAAATTATTAAGTTCTTTAAAGGGTGCAACGACCTGGACAGTGGCATGCCAGAGGGGGATCAAGGGCAAAAATGTATCTGAAAAATACATTGTTGACACAGCGCTGCGTTTTGTGCTGTAAAGGGCAGAAATCACACTATGTCACTCAGGTGATGTTTCTGGACACGGAATGTGAAAAAGCTCACACAGCTAGGTGGCACTTGGTTAAAAACTGGGCAAACAATGCCTGCAAGGGCAACGTATACAGTAGTGGATACGGAATATATTATTGCTGCTGTAAAAACATCACTCAGGTGATGTTTACGGACACGGAATTATTATTGTTATTTAGACAGAATGTGAAAAAGCTCACACAGCTAGGTGGCACTTGCATACCTCCCAACTGTCCCTCTTTTGACCACTCAACCCCCTGTCCCTCTTTTGTACTGGAAAGTCCCTCTTTTCTCTGCACTGAACAGCCAGAAAAAAAACAGTTTCTAACTTAATTGGCTTTTGGCAGAGAGCTCAGAACAGCTAACAGGTGCAAATAAGATACTTTGTAACAATTTTGACTCTGGTTGTTGCTGGTAGTGGTGAACTACTAGGAGGAGCAGCACACCAGTCCCACTCCCCAACACAGCTAGACTAATAGCACTGGGCTCTTATAGTAGCAAAGTAAAAAAAACAAAAAAGAAAATAAAAGCAGTCCTTACAAGGACTATTGGGTTATTACAGCAGTCAGCACTCAGCAGATGAGATCAGAAGCAGTGCCCACAGCAGCTACATACAGAGCACTGCAGTACAAGGTAGATTACTACTAGTCAGCAAAGCTAACTAACCTAAACTCACTGTCCCTCAAATCCCTGCAGAATTCTGTCCCTACAATACAGAGCAGTATCAAGTAGATTACTAGCCAGCAAAGTTACTATCAACTGTCCCTCAAATCACTAAACAGCTCTCTCCCTACACTAGCTCTTGCAAGCACACACAGGCAGAATGAAAAAACGCTGCAGGGCTTCAGTTTATATATGGAAGGGGAGTGGTCCAGGGGGTGTGGGGGTGGTCCAGGAGGGAGAGCTTCCTGATTGGCTGCCATGTATCTGCTGGTCTGGGGTGAGAGGTCAAAAATAAGCGCCAGCTAAGGCGAACCCAAATTGGCGAACGTCGCGCGCTGTTCGTGAACATTCGGCGAACGCGAACAGTCGATGTTCGCGAAAACTAGTTCGCGGGCGAACAGTCTGCGACATCCCTATCTGCCGTTCCTCACTGAAGACTATGTCATTATACCTCCAGAGAGGATGGCCCCAAAATCTGCTTCCAGCAGGAGCTGCATGTCCTACCATGAGAAATGTTCAGCATCTCTGCTGGCAGTCCTGAATCTGCAATGTCTCAATGACAGGAAATCCAAGCTGGCTGTCACCAAGCACAAGCAGTAGTCTCGGCTGTATTAAACAACCCACCATGCAGTCATAGGAGAGAACCTCCTTTCTCTCTCTTCTATATTTCCTGAGCAGTACTCTGGCAAGCTCCTACCGCTGTTGTGACAAATAAAACTTAATTATCAAATATCCACTATTTTGATCTAGAGGAAGGCAAAGAACCCAGACAGATTACACTGCCATTTATGACAAGGGAAAAAAATACTTCCCTACCCCAATGATGATCAGAAACATTCACTGGATCAGGTATTTGAAATTCATTTAATATGAATAAATAAAATGCAGACTCTCACATAAAGGTTACTGTAAAGGTACAGAAACCACAATATAACAGTGCATTTAGGAAAACATCCACATTAAGTTATCAATAAATAATATGAGAACATAAAGAAGAGTAACTTCTTTGCAAAATAAGCAAAAAAGAGGGAGGACGGGTGGGATGTTTCTATCTGCTCAGAAGATAAGGAAGTGAACTGCTTCTTCCCTTGATATCACATCCTGTATGTAAAGAGCAGACCAAGGAAAAGTATAAACGTTTCTAGAAAGAAAAAGATTATCATGATGAGGAAAAGCTTAGGTAAGCATTTGAGAGATGTAAGGGTGGGATAAGAAGAAGAGCTTGAAAATTTATGAGAGAAGTGAATAGCAGAGGACGTGTATTAAAAAGAACAAGGGAGTACAGTAGGTTTATGATCTACAGTCACATAAAAATGCTTAACCACTCATCTTTAGTGGCATCCTCAGTTTTTCAATACTGTTTAGGGAGTGTGGCTTGCAGACAACTGGAAGGTGTTTGGGTGAATACTGTTGTTCGATTCCCACGTTACACTGGTGGTCTAGTGGCTTACACTGTGGGTGGTGGGGATGCCTGCCGCATGCGTCCTGTTCCTCTGAGTGCCGGTTCCCCAATGGCGTAAATGGCAGCGCGCTTCTGTGTTTATGAACCGGTGTGATGACATCATGGTGCAATGGCGCAAAATTCAAATAGTATTTAAGGGGATTTCAGTGTTATAGAGATTGCTGTTGTTAGGTTCTATTTGTTAGTTCCTGGTGCTTAATTCTACTTGAATCCTGCTTGATATTCTGGTTATTGACCCTTGCCTTGCCTGACTAATTTAAACTCTGTATCCTGACCCTTGCCTGGCTGTTTATTCTGAACTCTCCAATTTGACCATCACCTGCCTGTTTATTCTGACCTCTCCAAGCTGAACCTTGCCTGTCTGACTATTCTATGCTCTCCAATCCTGATTCCGGCCTGTTTGACTATTCTTAACTCTGCTTGTGCTGGCCCAGCCTGCCCATCCACGCTGCATTGTCTGGTCTGTCTTAAAAGCTGTTTTCTTCGATCCAGTATCCTTGGTGAAATGATTGTGCCCCTTCGCTCATCCAGAACCTTTAGCTTTGCTTCTCTCTTAGTAAGACCTGGTGGGATCCAATTAGCTGAGGGCCCCTCCCGAGGTGAAAGGCGGCTGGAAGCAAGAGCCAAGACCAGGGAGCCTAGCATTGGTTCTGGAGTTAGGGTGCCAACGTGACGGTACAACAGGCCCATGAGACAGAAGAGAATGGAAAAGCTCCTGCTATTCCGCAAACCAGTGAGCTGCTTTACTCAACCCTCCTTCTGTGTCTAGATGAACAAGAGGGAAAACAGGACTATATTATTCAAGATCTGCAATCTCTCTCTCTGAAAGACTTGATGCAGTTTAGCAATCCTCTGCTGCGATTCCTGAGGGGTCTGCCCAGTCATCTACTCTGGGTAATAGAGGTTCTTTCCAAGGCCCCTAAAATCCCCTTCCCTGATAAGATTAGTGATGATTTGACAGCGTCACGTACAGTCACTTCCATTGCACCTCTCTCACATTATAGATTGTCCTCATTATGCTCCGAGGCTTTTACAATTCAAATTGTAATCAAAAGGGGTTTCATTTTTTGCTTACAACAACATAATTGGAAACAAATTTGATCTTTTTTATAGAGCATGCAGGATGTTGTGATCTTTCCATCTCTAGAGGAAAGCACTTAGATATCTTTATGCATTAACTGCCATTAGTGCAACCAGAGAACTTCAATACAAGGTATGTTTTGCTTAGCTAAAACATTTCAGCATTTCATACTTTTTGCTGAGGTTAACGGCTTTTGAAAGGTTGCCAGAATGATCTTTTATAAAACCATCTCTTACAGGATATCGACAATAGCTCTAAATGTTCTACTTTGCCTGCTCTGACAGATAAAAGAAAAGTTTAAATAAACATATTTAACCTCTTTTGGTAAGTGCATTAATAACATAACATTCCCTAACACAGAGGACATATAAGAAGGCTAAAAATGTGTAAAAGTACCTCACTGTATACCAACATATTTTGGCTAAGGCTACTTCTTTCAATTTTACACCTGGTCATTTGCTTGATTTCCTCAGTAGAAACATTCATAGGGGTTTCCAAACAAAACAATCCAGACATTTTTTAAAATGGAAAGGGATTTACAGTAAATTAAAACAAGTGTTCTGCTACAATTAACAGTCTCATACCTCAAATTGCAGTGTTGATAGGCACACAAGAATACTGAGGTAGAAAGAAACCAAATTCTTTGGTCTTGGATAGAGATGGCGCGAACTGTTCGCCGGCGAACTTGTTCGCGCGAACATCGGGTGTTCGCGCTCGCCGGAAGTTCGCGAACGTCGCGCGACGTTCGCCATTTTGGGTTCGCCATTGTTGCGCTTTTTTTTGCCCTCTCACCCCAGACCAGCAGGTACATGGCAGCCAATCAGGAAGCTCTCCCCTGGACCACTCCCCTTCCCTATAAAAACCGAAGCCCTGCAGCGTTTTTTCACTCTGCCTGTGTGTGCTGAAGAGATAGTGTAGGGAGAGAGCTGCTGCCTGTTAGTGATTTCAGGGACAGTTGAAAGTTTGCTGGCTAGTAATCGTTTTGATACTGCTCTGTTATTGGAGGGACAGAAGTCTGCAGGGGTTTGAGGGACATTTAAGCTTAGGTAGCTTTGCTGGCTAGTAATCTACCTTCTACTGCAGTGCTCTGTATGTAGCTGCAGTGGGCAGCTGTCCTGCTTCTGATCTCATCTGCTGACTGCTGCAATAACAGTAGTCCTTGTAAGGACTGCTTTTATTTATTTTTTTGTTCCAATACAGAGCAGTATCAAGCAGATTACTAGCCAGCAAACTTACTATCATCTGTCCCTGAAATCACTAACAGCTCTCCCCCTACACTATCTCTTCCAAGCACACACAGGCAGATTTTTCAGATACATTTTTGCCCTTGATCCCCCTCTGGCATGCCACTGTCCAGGTCGTTGCACCCTTTAAACAACTTTAAAATCATTTTTCTGGCCAGAAATGTCTTTTTTAGATGTTAAAGTTCGCCTTCCCATTGAAGTCTATGGGGTTCGCGAACCGTTCGCGAACCGCTTGCATTTTTGCGCAAGTTCGCGAATATGTTCGCGAACTTTTTTCCGACGTTCGCTACATCCCTTGTCTTGGATACATTGTTAACAATGCAGGTATTAATCTTCTCTAAAGAAATTGAACACACATTCACAAAAGGTAAAGTAGTGTTTTTTTTTAAAAAAAGATCTTACTAAGAGGGGGTGCTCAAAAATGTGTAAGTGCATAAAATGCCAACACTGACTCTTTTTCTCCTTCTCATAGGACACTGTAGCATATCTATACAATGTACAGTCCACTCTATACTTAAAGGGAAGAGATTTCTCTACAAAGTAGGGCAGAGTACATTCCAGATGAGTGAGCAAAGTACTGTAGTAACACATTTGTACAGAGTGGCACAATGTTTTTTATTTTCTTAAACCCAGTATTGGTCAGTCAATGTATCCAATTTGAACCATTACTGCCTGACTGTCTGGACTTGACAGACATATCTTTTCTTATCAGATCTGATGACCATTTACTCCCTGACAAATATTAAGCCATATCTATCTATGACCACAATGTAAAATATCTGTTAGTTTAACCCAGGGTGAAGTCAATCAGATGCTGTTAAACTCTGCTAGAGTATGTCCACCTTTAGGTATTACACCTGATAATTAACACTGGTGTATTTGATGGATTATCATCAAAAATTGTTTTTCAATAGACTCACCACGTACTGTATATGAGGAGGCCCAGGGGCTCTGCCCTGAGCCTTCAGCATGAGGGAGCGGACATCACCACATTGTTTGTAGGGTAGGCATTCAAAGAGCAATCCTCCAGGCAGGCAGTTGCAGTTTTGGATTCCCATGTTAGACCTACCAGGATATGGCTTTATAAAGGAATTAAACAAAGGCCCTTTTTTGTTCCCTTTCGTAACTCCATATAGCTGTACTATCAGGCACCACAGTGCAGGTACAGGATTGGGCTAAAATTGCCTGCTTTTATATGTTTTGGGCCAATCTCAGCTCAGTGTACCTTCACTCAGGCAGAAACTGTGTCAGTGCAGCTAAATGAAACTGCGAAAAAGAGCTGATCCATTTCTCTCTGCCTGCCTACAAAATGCAGGCAGAAAGAAGTGGGGCCAATGCTCTGTGTCACCAAGACCTAAGAGTAGTTTAACCTACAGATAACATTTTTAGTCAGATAAGGAACCATCAGCTCACACTACAACAATGGCAATGTAAAGTTATAATGCATAAAGTATTACTAAGCACAAAAATAAAATTGACATTTATATAATGCCGTACAGAGTTCATGATCCATATGAACTGGAAACACAGCCTTTCGTTACAAAAATAAACTGGATTTATACAGCTCCCTCTCTCACGTACAGCAGCCACTTTGCAAGTGTTAAATATTCAGATTGCATAAAGAGTACATAAATAATAAAATATTGGCCAGTTCAGAAGTTTGAAGTGTCATTGTGCTGAATCCAAAGATTTTATTAAAGAGGCTGAACAGATGAAGCAGCGCTTTTTAGAAAGGAATTATTCACATGAGATCATTGGGAAATTATTCATTAAAGCTATTCAGTTGACACATGATGAATTATTGACAGGCAAAGAAGGGATGGTAATAAGAATACATCTGAAAATAAAGCAAAAATATTGAAAACAACATTTGAATATATCAAACAGCGAATTATAGCATTACAATGATATTTTTTATATTATGCCTATAAATATGGTACTATAATTAAATTAGCCCAAGAGAGACAGTTTAATGCCACTGACCATCTTTTAGAGGAAGCGACTATAAGCACGTGTGATGCATAACTTAGTATTGGCTTGGCTCAGCCAACCACAACATGTTTTCTCATAGTCCAGGTAACATCATTACTTTATATTTTGTGAACTATACACATATACTATACTTTTACATTATAGATTAAATTATACTTCATTGCTGGTGTATATTTCTTCATTAAGGGAGAGATTCTGATGTATATCTGGTTTCCAATTTATCTGCTGAAATTTAAAAAAAAACATGAAAATGAGTTCATGAATCATGGTGTACATGCAAGTCCCTGAGAACCATAATGCAAATCAATGCAAATTAATTTACAGATTGATTGGGGTGTTGTGAATTGCAATGATTCATGTACAACCTGAAACTAACCAGAAGATTAGCCTACCTTACATCTCGTTAGCATGTTGTGTTCATTTTGAACAGCAAAGAAATGGTTATGCTGATTTTCTGCACATATTTTGAGTGTTCTAGGATTAATTCTAAAACTTCACACACAATCTGCTCATAGCTAGGAACAGATATGGCTATATTTAAGGGCCCAACCTATCTATTATAAGATAGTACAGAAGACAAAATACGAGACCTTTAAACCATAAAGACTGTCTATAATAGTAGTTCTTGTGGTGTCCAAGGGCACGGGACTGGTTCATGGGCACATAAACACATGGACACTTTCATTTTCTATATCAGTATTGGGTCAGTGATATCAGTAATCATGGGACCCCACACTACTAGGTTATCAGGGCCATAATTGCTGGGCTCTGGCAACAAGTTGAATTGTGCTTTGCACAACCTCAATCCTGATTTCCTCGCTTATCCTTTTAAATGCCAAAACCCTACTCAGATATTAATCCATATGTGTGGGTTTCCTATATACTTCTGTTTTCAAGTTACCCCCCTCTTGGATGCATATCAAACAGGCACATTTTCACCTGCACAGTAAACTATGGCAACCAAATGATAACTTTTAGTGTTTAACCTGCAGCTGGCAGAAAAAAGCTAATCACTCATTGGTTGCTATGGGTTATTGCCCAGGGGCAAATTTGCCCAGTGTTTATAAATGAGCCCCGCTGAGTCAAACTTCAAACCAAAGAAGTTGACCGAGCCTTACAACATGCTTACCGTATATACTCGAGTATGAGCCGACCCGAGTATAAGCCGAGGTACCTAATTTTACCTACAAAAACTGGGAAAACATATTGACTCTAGTATAAGCCTACGAAAAAAGCTTCAGGACAGCACCAACAAATTTTATATATAATAAAACGCCTTTATTTGTGCTTCACAGGGGCATCACGGCAACGTTTCAGGCCACATGGCCTTTTATCAAGCTTACTGACACATATTCAAAATTTTCCTTTTATATTCTATTACACCACCTAGTGGTCAAAAAGTATTAATATATTCACAAAAAATGACAATCCAACAATAAAGTGCATATTACCAAATATCAAGTGTCCATCATATCATCACATGTATATCCATCGTAAAGTGCAATTTGGACAGTAACTCTACAATGTTAAGATCTGTAGAAAAGATTAAAATGAATATAAACAAAAAAATTATATACTCAAAAAGATCAAAACAAGAAAGGGAGAGAAAATTTCACATATTAACAATGTTCACCCACTCAGCTACAATTATTCATGAAAAATGTATCCATTTATTTACAGCGAAAGAAACTAACAATTATAAAAACATAATTTATATACAGTATTAAAACGAGTGGGTGAACATTGTTAATATGTGAAATTTTCTCTCCCTTTCTTGTTTTGATCTTTTTGAGTATATAATTTTTTTGATTATATTCATTTTAATCTTTTCTACAGATCTTAACATTGTAGAGTTACTGTCCAAATTGCACTTTACGATGGATATACATGTGATGATATGATGGACACTTGATATTTGGTAATATGCACTTTATTGTTGGATTGTCATTTTTTGTGAATATATTAATACTTTTTGACCACTAGGTGGTGTGATAGAATATAAAAGGCAAATTTTGAATATGTGTCAGTAAGCTTGATAAAAGGCCATGTGGCCTGAAACGTTGCCGTGATGCCCCTGTGAAGCACAAATAAAGGCGTTTTATTATATATAAAATTTGTTGGTGCTGTCCTGAAGCTTTTTTCGTATGTGGTGCCAGTGGAAAATGGCCACTGGAGGACGTGCACCACCCACAAAGAAAGAGTGAAAATCGTTGTGCTGACTGCTTGTCTACAATCTAGTATAAGCCTAGACACAACTACAGCCCTGTCTCCCAGCAGCGCACATTCTGCCAAAGTGACCCCCCCAGCGATCAACTGGACTTCTTTGCAAAGTTGATGGTGACAGAGAATTGCCAAACGGATTACTGTGTGCATTGTCCCACTGTCCCACTACCATGTGCAGAGGGTGCTGTTTGATATTGCAGTCACTGTTATTCTTTCATATAACCAACAGAGGGTGCTGTGTAATATTGCAGTCACTGTTATTCTTTCATATAACCAACAGAGGGCGCACTGTTATTCTTTCATATAACCAACAGAGGGTGCTGTGTGATATTGCAGTCACTGTTATTTTTTAATATAACCAACAGAGGGTGCTGTGTGATATTGCAGTCACTGTTAATCTTTCATATAACCAACAGAGGGCGCACTGTTATTCTTTCATACAACCAACAGATGGCACTGTGTGATTTTGCAGTCACTGTTATTCTTTCATATAACCAACAGAGGGCGCACTGTTATTCTTTCATATAACCAACAGAGGGTGCTGTGTGATATTGCAGTCACTGTTATTCTTTCATATAACCAACAGAGGGCGCACTGTTATTCTTTCATATAACCAACAGAGGGTGCTGTGTGATATTGCAGTCACTGTTATTCTTTCATATAACCAACAGATGGCGCTGTGTGATATTGCAGTCACTGTTATTCTTTCATATAACCAACAGATGGCGCTGTGTGATATTGCAGTCACTGTTATTCTTTCATATAACCAACAGAGGGCACACTGTTATTCTTTCATATAACCAACAGAGGGCATTGTGGGATATTGCAGTCTCTCCCCAAGTGAACTGTTGGTATAGGAATGATTAAAAGTGACTGCAATCTCAGCTACTCGGAAGCAGAGGTAGACTTTTTCAGCACATTTTGGATGCTGAAAAACTTGGCTTATACTCGGGTATATACGGTATACTCCAGCCTGATATAAAATGCTAAAGGTAATAGAATTGTACATTTTATTAAGGTACTTTATATATGTCAGGATTACAAGATGTTATTTTCTAACTGAATGACTTGCATTTCAGCCTTATTGTTCCTTTAAGATTTCTATTCATTGGCAACAGTATCCTGATGAGAACCAAGAGTAGATGTACTGTAGTATCATGTTGTCAGGTTGTTTTCTTGACATTCAATGCTGAAATGCAATTTTCTTATCTTACATGATTGGTATCTTGTCTTAATACACGTATAAAAGCAACATGTCACTAAGAGCAGTCCTTCAGTGAAATAAAATCTTATTTATGTGCTCACATTGCATCTTGTACAGCAGAAGCCTGTTTAGATTGCTCCATGTTTCTTGATTTAAAATGAATATCCACACTACAAACAGATACTCTGCATTTAACAAGTTAAAAGTAGTACTTATTGAGTAAATATGATATAATCCTTGAAAAGGGGAACCCTTAACTGATTATTTTGAATTTTGGTAATATTCGTCTGCAGAAAGTTTGTAAAATACAATTTTAAGCCTTGAAAAGGTAAACATTTACTTGTTGTATTTACAATAGCACCAGTGTGCCACGGCCAGTTTTTCGTGGACTAAAGGACCTATCTCCAAGCAAGTACTAGGACCTTTCAATTAACCCTTTAAGTGACACAGAATGTAGAATCTATGTTCTGTGGATAAAAGTGCCATAGATAGATTCTGCATGCTCTAGCACTTCCAGGTTCACAAGTGTTTGCACCTGACGAATAAATTTGCCCATCACTAAACAGAATTGTTCTTTCTAGTTAGCTCTGATAAGCTAAATACACCCCTACCACAGGTCAAAGCAAGAACACAGTAAGGGCAGGTTAAACCTTTACAGCCCATACACATGCATGGACTACAAGACTGTATAAGCAGTGTTTACCCCTATAACATTCTGATTAAAGCAAAGCTTGTTAGATAAAGAAGACCTGTTTGAAGGAACGTATCAAGTTCATATTTTTTGCCCATAGCTGGGTTTGTAAAAAAGATAAGCAATATGCTTTTTGTAAAATCACAAGTACAAAAAAATCAAGTGAGCTTTCACTTATACAGGAATATATAGAGCAATATTTTTGACTTTCCTCATGACTGGTGGGGCACATCAAATAGAAGCAATCTCTAAACAACAATTTTTGAGTGTGTTATATGTTCCAGTAGCTCACGAGCAGCATGTTATTCACCAACCCCTTGGATGCTGCTCCCAGTGGCTTCAAAGCAGGTGCTTATTTTTGAATTCCAGGCTTGGAAGCAAGTTTTGATTGCATAAAAAACATGTGTACTGCCAAACAGAGCCTCCTGTAAGCTGACAGTCCACATAGGGCAGGGATCTACCAGTAGACCTTTAGCTGGTGATCAGTAGATCTCAAGACACTGTCAACAAACAGCTTGTCTAAATTACCCTCCTATTCATGGTTTTCATTCAGATATTTATTATGTTAAGTTTACATAAGAAATAGGTTATTAAATATAGCAATATAAATTCTCTCATAGATCAATATAATTAAGTAATAATTTCCATGGAACAGAATGCTAACAATACTTTTATGGATGTAGATCACAATGGGACAACATCACTATTAGATCTCTAAAGGATATGGTTGCACCAAAATAAATTCTGTCTCACAAACTATATCCATTTCTTCTTCAGAAGAAATGCTGCCAGTAATACCATGAAATATGTAATGTGACGTTTAGATAAGCACATGCTTTTCCACTTAATTATGACTATAAAATCTTTATTAAACTTTAATTATTTAAGGAATCCTTCAGAATAAAGATATTTGTAACCGAGTATGATGCAATTTTTTTTATTTTAGAATGTTTTTGCAGTACAGGGGTCATTTACCATTATTAGCACTAAGCGCATTAGTAGGTACAATATTATGATTTAAGAAGTCTTCATTTAACAAATTCACCTATGTGCAGCATGCCAGGCACACTTGACATACATTTTTTCCATTTACACAGAAGCATGCTATTCCCAGGAGCTTAAAAGCCCTGTATTTGAAGGAGTAGTAGTCTCCTTTTTTAACTAGTTCAATGAACATGGCTTAGGCTGAACATAAATTTTGCCTATTGTTTAAATTAAGTAATATGTATGGCCCTTGTTATTTCTTGCTCTAAACATGACAACAACTGAAGCTAAAAACAAATCCAGTCCTAACTTCCTGCTTCATACTAGCTCCTTAAAACAAAACACTAGTCCACTTTATATAATGAGCTGATCCTTGTATCAAAGCATAACAAAGACTGCATCTTGGAGAACGCTTTTTATTGGACTTT
Source organism: Xenopus petersii (assembly GCA_038501925.1). Lineage (NCBI taxonomy): Eukaryota > Metazoa > Chordata > Amphibia > Anura > Pipidae > Xenopus > Xenopus petersii. Next base: position 51,255,666 of record CM076680.1, on the reverse strand, counting down.
AAGCAGCTCATAAGAACCAGAAATTTGAAATGGGACTTACTTACTCAATTTGTTTTTGTCCTGTTAAGTGCAAGAAATAACAAGAGATATTTCGTAAAAACAGGGTGTATACTTGAGTAGACAAATGTGTAATGTGCCTTTTTTGTGTGTGTCCACATCCCTGGGTTTACATTGCACCCATATGGACAAGATTCATTACCAGATGGATACTTTGGGATTATTGGGCTTCATTTATTTATTTTACTACCAGATGGATGCATAGACAGATGCACAGATTTTCATGCAATAGCATAATATGAAAATTAAGTGCATTGTGGCCAAAAAATGGTAATTTACTGTAGTGTTTTCCAATAATGATAAATGAGTCATTTTATCTTAATAGGAATTCCCAATGTCCTCCGTTTCCTTGTCAGAAGCCTACCAAACTCAGCATATTTATTAAATATATACTTTGTCTGTTACTTCCTGTAAATAGCCACTTAAAATAATTAGACTATACAGATGTTTACTTTCAACACCTCCATAAAGCTTTGTCATTTAACTGACAGATAATGGGAAGGACCCAGGTTAAAAATTAGTTGATTATGTTCTCTGCAGCTACTTCTTAATCTCTAAACAAGGAACATGGTTTACAATGTGACTACATTGCCTGATCAGAATAAAAAAAATTACAACAAAATCAAAGCAAGGAAATCATTTTTTTTGGTGAGCTGGAACCACCAGCAAATCTCTCCTTTGTATTAAAATATTGTTGAAATGGTTTCCAAGAGATGGCAGTTGCTGGAATTACTCTTGGGGATTTAGGTTGAGGATATTCAAATTAAATCCTTGCTGAAAAAATATTTATGAATAAAGTAGCAGATCAGTGAGCTGAATAGGGTTATGAAGTATGATGATGGATTAATATACTTTCAATAACATGAAAATCATCTGTAGCAAAATTCAGCTCACAGTGGAAGTGAAGAAAAAATAAGCAAATATTTCCATGCTTGTTTTTACTTTAAAGCCATAAAATGTCAGCAGTTACTGTAAATCATTAGCTGCATCCAAATCCATGCAGCTAATGAATACATTTATTAGAATCCTGTGGTTAGAAAAATAAAACAGCTTGATTTCAAGTGACTTGTGTACAGTATTAAAGGAGAAGGAACGGTCATTTTTAATACCTATTTATAATCGTTGCTTGGACACACCCCTCCTGAACCGCATCATTTCCACAGCCCAATTCCGTCTCCATCACTGATAACGTGCCTTTAACGTTTTCGCACTTTACAGTCTTTGCGGCCACCATGTTATCTAGTCGCACGTCACGTCCTGTGTCTGGCTGTTGGAACTGCGTACCACCTGACCTAATTTTTGACGATCGCATGGGGGAAGTAACGGTTACTGTATACATGTGCAGGGCTTACAAAAATTATACTGCGCATGTGCAAGCCCTATTAGAGACGATTAGGCTACGGACAGGGATGGCTTTTTTATTATATGCACTTCTCAAAATTTTTAATGAATATCTGGAATAACAGAAACTGGAAAAAACATACAGAGCAACGATTCTAGTAAGTATCTCTACACAATTTTATTTATATTTTACCTATTTTCTCCAATAAGGAAAGCATGCCAGCAAAATAACCACACCTTGTGTTGTGTTTTTTAAACTTAGAATTCGGTTTAGAAAAACATCAGCAAATCGCAGCACTTATTTATATTTTACACTTTGCACTATTATTAAATGAGCTCCAATGGCATTAGCTCTTCTTGTAACTTTCTATCTTTACTGTATTTTGTGATAGAAAGAAGTAAAGAAAAATATCACTTAGTAAGAGAAGAGACTTACTGGAATAACTGAAGGGGCTTTAAAGTGATACTGACATGTTCCTATATACTAAATACTATATACTAAATTTCACCGGGCTGGCGAGCGGCTTTGGGGAGATTTGAGCTGATTATATTTCCCGTGCAGCTTCTATTTACTGATACCGATACGTTCCTATTTTTATAGTCAAGTATTTTCAAATGAAATAGGACCTGTTATCCAGAATGCTTGGGACCTGGGGCTTTCTGGTTAACAAATATTTCTGTAATTTGGATCTTCATACCTTAAGTCTACTATAATATCAAGGGTGTGGCCACCAGCTTGATGTGAGAGGACGTGCGTTAACTCAACTCCTCTTTGGTGACTTCAATCTGTGATACTTACAAGCCTTGACACCACCATTACGGATCCTACTAAACAAGATTGGCAGCCATTGCCACAGAGTACATTTATGGGGCTCACCAAAGCTTAAAGACGAGCACCGGGGGGCTGCAACAAAGCTTGAATGGTAAGTGGGCAATGATAAGCAAGATGGTGCTGATGCCCCGTTGGAGAGCTCTGCCTCAACTTCAACTGCCTCCACAGAAGAGGCTAGCGGACCTCCTGGCCAAAATAAAAAGCACTCAAGATGCCTGTACTTGGCTCATCATGGCCACGGTGGACGAGATTAAAGTTGAAATGTCGATTTTCCACCATGACGTGCAACAGATAAGGGAAAGGGCCACTGCGTTCAAGCAACAGGTGATCAATCTAGAAGATACTACCGGGCCTATCCCAAATCAAGTAAGGGAATTCCAAATGGCTGTCTATGCATGGTAAAGCAAAGCGGATGACCTCGAAAATCGTTTCAGGTGTAACAACATCAGTCTTCTTGGATTCCCTGAAAGAGAACTTTGTACAAAAATGGCCACTCGCTATGTTTGGGGCAGACTCTCTTACCTCTCTCTCTATAGAGAGGGCACAGCAGATTCCCATGCGTGCTCCACCTCCAGGTGCTTCAGCTAGACCCCTCATTGCTAGAGTATTGAATGCGAGGGACAAAATCCTTGCCATGGCCCGCACTAAAGGCCAACACATGAGAATGTGAACATTGCCATTTACCCGGACTACTCCCTCGAGGTCCAACGGCAATGGGCTAAATTTAATGAGGTAAAGAAGAATCTGCAATTAAAGCAACAGACCTGGAGCGATTGGATATGTTGAATGGATCCTGGCGGAGCTCTTTGTTTTGGGGTTTTTGCCCTTCTATTTTTCATGTTGGTAACATAGTAAGTAACATAGTAAGTAAGGTTGAAAAAAGACACATGTTACAAATATGTTGCGATGTTGAGATGACACAATGCAGCTACCTACAAATTGCAAATCTGGTCATGTCGTCACTATGATTATGCCCACCAGGAGCCACCGGTGTGGTGTCTCTCCTCTCGCCTGTCTATGGCTTACCTGAGGTATTGGCTGAGATGGCTAGGCTGGCTATTGTCAACATCTACACCCCCATGCATCACTGAAAAGATGTTTACGGAACTGGTTCATATGGTTTCCCTCACGTTGGAGGAGGTAATTTGGGTACATTCTGCTTTATGGTTGTTGTTTTTTTAAGCAGAATGGATGGGAAAGGACAGATGAATACAACATTGCACAGCGATTTTACAGTAGTAACTCTCAACAGCAGCAAACATCTGGGCCTGGGCTTGTTTATAGTTGGGTTGGCACCAAGTTACTCAGGCACACTGAACAGCGAGCAATAAGGGAATGCATAATGATACAATGCCATATGGTTCTATTACTGTTCCTCATACAATATAAATGTCTGATATGTCTCTTGCTGTATTGAGCTGGAATGTTAGAGGACTGAATGATCCAATTAAATTCCGGCTTGTCTTAGACTACATCAGGAAACAAGGCTCTGATGTAATATTTTTGCAAGAAACCCACCTCCCAGGAGGCGTCTCTGAAGAAGCCATGGGTTGGTTGGTCTTATAATTCAGCTTACTCTACTTATACAGCAGGTATCACGGTGCTAATTAGGAAAATATTAAACTTCCAGCTCTTTACAATCAAGACAGACCCCAGGGGCAAATTTGTATTCATACACTGCCATATTAATGCTTCTGAATATGTGTTAGCTAATATGTATATACCTCCTCCGTATACTGATGAAACTGTTCACCAACTAATTGCATTTCTAACCCCTCGGCCACAAGCAAAAGTAATATGTGCTGGGGACTTCAATACTCTGCTAAATCCGCCATTAGATGATCAAGAGGCCCCCTCTTACACATGTTCCCCCCACTAGCTTACCTAACTTGATGGAGGCAAAATGGCTTACAGAGGGCTGGAGACACTCTCACCCGGGTGAAATTCAATATTCCTGTTTTTCTACTTCCCACCTCTCACTGTCCCGTATAGACTAAATTATCCTTTCTAAGGAACTTCTGACAGGCCGGAAACAGGTGGTTCATCTGCCGCATGGTATTTCAGATCATGCCCCATTGCTTGCCACTTGGGAGGCTCCTACGGTTAATATAACCAAAAGATGGTCCTTAAACCCAAAATGGTTAGACATAATAGACAAAGATGAGCAAATAATAGATGAACTCCAGGAATTCTTTGAATTTAACACTAACACAGCTAATTTCTTGTTAATATGGCACGTGTTTAAAGGAATTGTTCAGTGTGAAAATAAAAACTGGGTAAATAGGCTGTGCAAAATAAAAAAAAATTAATATAGTTAATTAGCCAAAAATTTAATGTATAAAGGCTGGAGTGACTGGGTGTGTAACATAATAGCCAGAACACTACTTCCTGCTTTTCTGCTCTCCTGGTTTACACTGACTGGTTACCCTGGTTTGAAGTTGCCCTACCCCTCAACAACTTCAGGCAGCTGAAATTAAGTACTCCCCATTTCTCAGTCAAAAAGCCATAGTAACCTATTTTTCACTAAGGCTTCCTTCTTTGAGCAGGGAGAAAGTGTAAAACTGCTAGCATATATGTCACTGGTGAATGATACCCCCCCCCCAGTTATAACTGAGCTGCTTGATGACTTTGGGACCTCCCATACCATCCTGATAAGATTGCCTCACTGTTAACTTCTTACTATACTGAATGATATAGTACCAAACACCCAGCCACTGGGACCAAAATAGGAGACTTTCTAACATCCCTTAACCTCCCTCAGATCTCCATGGAACACAGGGAGATGCAGACTTTACTTTAGCATAGCTCTACAATGCCATTGACTCCTTTCCCTTACGCAAGACTCCAGGCCTCAATGGACTCCCCATTGAGTTCTATAAGAGCTTTAAAACCACAATTGGCCCTCACTTATTACGAATGTTGCAATCAGCAATAGATGCGGGCACTCTTCCAGCCTCCCTATATGAAGCCTCTATTGTCTTAATTCATAAGGAATGGAAAGATCAAAAGCGTATGGATGCATACTGTCCCATCTCATTAGTGTGCACAGACATGGGCAAAGCTGTTGTCACTTTGGCTGTGTGAAGTGCTTCACACGATTATATCAGAGGACCAAATGGGCTTTATGCCGGGCAAATTAATGGCTTAGAACATAAGGCGGCTATACCTGAACTTAGCGAGCATGACAATTATGGTCGGAGAGCGATAGCGGCCTTGGACATAACCAAGTCCTTTAATAATGTTGAATGGCCATACCTGTGGCAAATCTTGAGTAGTTTTATGGTTGGTCCTAATTTCATGATTTGGTTAAAACTTAATTTTGGAAGTACAACTCCCTAGAACCATAAAGGTCTGTTTGTTTGGTGTGGGATTGAAAGACTTAAGCAAAGTTCACTCTGGAGAGCCAAATTATATTCAGTGTACTTTATTCAAACATGTCCTTCATCAGGTGCTAATTAGCACCTGATGAAGGACATGTCTGTCCGAAACATGTTGTGTTTCAATAAAGTACACTGAATCTAATTTGGCTCTCCAGAGTGAACTTTGCTTGTATCTTGGATATTGTGTAGCTGGGACGGTGCCACTGACTCTGTCTGATAGAGCCTTGATGCCTTTGGAGTGAGGGACCACCCGACAATCAATAGAATTACGATTGAAAGACTTACTAACTTTTCACCAACGTTTATTTGTCAATAAATGTTTCTTTGTAGCTATATAATTTTTTTTTAATGAATAGTCTGCATGGGTGCACACTTAACATTTACATAGCAAGAAAATAATTTAATTTTTTTTAAAACATCACTAATTTCCCCAGTACATTTATAAAGCAGAGACTAAAATGTCATCGTTCTGGGGTCAGTGGTTTGTGACAGCAATTCAACAACATTTCTACCTTCTCCTTTAAAAGAAATCATTTAAAAAACCTTATTAGTAAAATACTGTTATAGAAGTTATAATTAAAAACACTCCCAAGTACGTTATTACATATAGCTTTATCATTAAATTGTTTATATTTTATGCATTAATATTTTACATCTTAATATTATATTATTATTGTATAATATTGTATCATTGATGTTTTTCACATAATGCTACTCAATTTGGACATTGTGAGACAATATTATCGGTGCATGATTTTAGTAAATAATATATATGTTAAAATGATATAATTTGGTTGTTGATGTGCATGATACTGGAGGGAAAAAACTTGTTTAGGATTCCAAAAGCATATTTCCTCTATTTCTCATTGACTTGTTCAAAAGCACAACAAAATTGGTTATACCGTTGCCTGTGTACCTTGTGTTCATTTCAAATTGCCCTCTTTCTCTCTACTTCTACCATGTGCCATATAAAAGGCATCTAAAATGACAAGGTTTCATTGAATCTGTGAAGTTGCATAATTCTCTGAAGTAGAGTTCTCTGCTATTCTGACCTCTTCAGTATTCTGTATTGAACTTGGCAGGATATTTCTCTATGGTTCTTTATTCACATTCTCACTTACATGTGGGAAAGGGTAGATCAGTCTAAAGCATTCAAGTACAGAATGATCAAAGTAGTACAGCACACAACTGTATTTCATTGAAGTTACCGGACATAAATTCTGATAACTCATTCTTGTGACAAGCGCTGAAGCCAGAAACGAAAATGGCACAACACAAATTCATCATTTTGACAGAATTTCAATGAGGATGAAGACAAGGCACACCAAGCACACGTCCATGCATATCTAAGCTGTTTGTCTCTGGATAATTTTGCTTTCTCTTTACTTTTACAAAATCCTATATATGTAATCATTGTTTTTTTAAACTAAGAAATATCAAGTAGGTGCAGCAGATATGAACAGTGGACACACCACACTCAAGATCTAACAATGACACACAGCCTTGTAAGCTTTATTATTTGACTGATGCTAAACATAGAGTCTCTATGCTTAAATCACCATTCCAATTACTGGCAACATCAATGATCATTTCTACTTGCTATATACGTTGACTTAACTGAAGACACTGCCCCTCTTTATCCATATAATGTTCTCCAATGCAATAATGTATACCAAGCACTTATTTCACTTTCTTAGCTGAAGAAGACCAAGCAAATCTATTTGGTTGCTATGGGTTACTTTGCTAGTGAACAGCTTCTGTAATTATTTACATAAGAATTATTTAAGCATCCTCATGCTTGTGAACACTGTACCATATTGTTCTGTGGCCCATTCATGACATAGTAACACAGTTACATTAAAACAAGACACATGTCCATCATCCTTTTCTGTCTATATGAAACCTGCTTAACTGCTAGTTAATCCAAAGAAAGAAAACAAAAATAAATATATGAAGCCCCTCTAATTTGCCTCAAAGGGGTAAAAATCCTATCTGACTAATCCCTGGATCAACCTGTACTAAGAGCTATTTTCAATAACCCTTCCTTAATTCTTAAAAAGCCATCCAACCCCTTCTTGAAGCTAACTATAATGTATCAGCTATGAGGATGAAGTACTGAGGGAGAGAATTCCACAGGTTTACAGCTTTTTTCACTGTAAAAAACTATTTCTGTATATTTAGATGCAATCTCCTTTGTTGTAATTGGAATGGATGCCCTTGTGTTTGCTGGAAGGATCTTCTTGTAAATAAAGTATTTGAGAGATTCTTATAGGCTTCGCGCCTATGATTAAGGGAG